>CAJGYM010000046.1:0-668089 GCA_904845305.1 Caenorhabditis auriculariae
GGGGAGACTCCGGGGCCAGTCGGCGACACGTTCGAAAAAGGTGATTGCTTTATTTTGCTTTCGGAAAACTTCCTGAAGCGTTAATCCGTTGCTTACATTTCCAGAGACCACAAGGCTACTTGTTCGAGTTTTCCGGAGCTTGAGGTAGTCGACACCCGGAGCTGAAAAAAGCGAAAAAGCTCAAATTCCTGTCAAACGTCGGTCTTCTAGACTCCAGTTAACGACGACGTCGAATGCAAAAGACTGTCTTTTTGGAAAATTCTTCCGAGATCGAAGCTCGGCCTTAATTTGTAGCAAAACCCCGCCAAACGGTGGCGAATATTTATCCAATGAATTAGGGACGAACGTGGCAGAGGATTTGTAATGTACAGATGGCGTGTTGATTGATCGGATGTGGGCACACAAAGAACGCACCGTATGCAGATGACCCCGCGTTGCGCATTGTTGCGATCTTCTGAAGAAATTGACTGTTTCTTTTTTTTTCGGAAAGGTGAGAGATGCTCATTGGATGTTTTAGAATGTTTATAACAAAATTACATTGGCTCGAAAATACACACATTTTCCTTGCGATAAAAAGTTGGTCAAAATTCGAGGAGGCATTTAGCGGCATATAGATGATATAAAAAATCTCAAGAAACCAGACAAAGAACGGATGTAAAAAGACTAGCTCACACAATTGCGATAAACTATAAGATAAATTATTATTTAAAAATCGAAAATCAAAACTCTGAAATCACACCACCGGCCTTCAAAAAAAGCATCAAAAATGAAGTAGTGACGAAATCGAATCCAATAAATATCAATTATACACAGATAGCACCAACTGACTGCAGGGGAGATTGGAAAATAACAAAAAAAGGTACAGTTTTAAAAAAAATAATGAGGGTTTCCAACAAGAAAAAGCTATGAAATGACAAGGAAACCAGAAAAAGGGTCATTGAGCGATGGCAAAAATAGGCGTACGAAAATATGAGAACTCATGGCAAGATTGCATAGCACTTCGAAGAGAAATGGAAAAAAAAACTCATTGACAAAAAGGCGAGATCATCAGAGGCAAGTGAAAAAATGATCAAATTCGAAACCAAATTACCACACCAACAAGAAAAAAAAAACCAGCAATAAACTTTTTTTTTGTTCAAAATTCGCATGTTAAATAAAAATGAGTTCCAAATAAAATGGAACCGGAGTAAACTTTTCCGAGTTTTAAAATTCGAAAGATGTAGTCTTTAGGTGTTACAAGTTGATTTGGTTCGATCTCTAAAATATCTATGAAAACCTAAGATTTGGATGAGAATTGATTTCATTCTGCAGTGGAAATGGGCGAACGAGAATGTACAGGGGTCCCGGCAGGTTGAGAAGGCGTCGGCGTCGGCGTGGACGAAGGCGACGTCGGCGACACGGATCCGTCGGCTGCGGAGACGAGGTTGGACGGCGTCACCGAGACTCCGGCCTCTCGGTACGGCTTGCAGTAGGAGTAGCGGTGGTTCATGTGTTGGCTGTAGCTGCCGGAGTGCGAGAAACGCTTCAGACACTTGTCGCACTGGAAAAAGATCATCAATTCTATGTGGAATTGCTGGAAAAACATCAGGAAGAAAATTTAGGATTTAAACTGTGAAATCTTCATATGCTCCAACAGATCTTTAATTTCTAATAGAGTAAGTAATACTCGAAAGGAAAAACCGATTTTTCATTTTTAATTTTACTTCTTCAGGGTACTTTTTCAAGTACACGATTTTTGTGTTACTGCAACAGTCAAGATTCCGGAAATCTTGTAAAATAGGAAATTCTGACTACGGTTTACTATGCTGACAGATCAACTTTCTATCACATAAGAAAAAGATGAATAATTGAAGAATAAAATTTATTTGAACAGATTCAGTTTCAGGTGATCTCAAATTGGAAAACCGACCTGGAACGGTTTCTCGCCAGAGTGCAGACGCTTGTGTTCGGTGAGGTGGTGCTTGTGCTTGAAAGCCTTCTCACAGATATCGCATTTGTACGGCCGTTGACCTGAAAGCCGATTCACCGGTTAATCGCGTTAATCCTCTTCAGGGCGGCAGAAGACGTGCTGACGTCTGGGGCCAGGACCAAGAAAATGCTCAATTGGCCTCTACTAGTCCAATTAGGTTCAAATGGGGCCTCTTTCCCCAAACACAAACGCATATTGTGCAATAGTCGTGTTGATCCTCCTCGATTTCGCGATTCGGGGGAATTAACCGTATTGAGCATTCAATCATCTCATAAACAAATAACTAGAAAGTGCATCTGTCGCTTGGCTTTCAAAATACCCCATCTAACTTGAAACACTGACTGAAGAAAAGCAGAATTCGAAGACCAACCGGAATGCTCGTATTTGTGGCGCGCGAGAGAACTCTGCTTTCCGAACACCTTGTCGCACTGGTCGCAAGAGAAAAGTCCTTCGCCTTCGTCGATCGACGCCAGTTTTCCCTTCAATCTCTTGGAGTCGTTGGAGCAGAGACTCGAGTTGTCGTCTTCACTGCGACGTTGCTGCAAATGAACGAAATACACACAAATTACGAAAACTGATGATCTACAGAAGGGCGGTTTGACAAACTTCAATCCAATTAAGTCAAAGTTTTAACTTCTTATTCGAATACTTCATTGCTTTTAAAAAACGTGACTGTTAGAGAAAAAAAACTGAGAAACTCTCAAGTTCACTTCACAATTTTTTTCGCCTATATCTAGCAGAAACTAGATTTTCTTTCCATTCCTTTGAAAAATAAGAATTTCATTTTTATGGTAACTTATTGTGCAATTTCACTCACCTCTAGAACTTTCTGGAGTTCGGTAGAAAGGTTCCCACTAAGCATCGAGCCGTATTGATTGATGAACATGCTGGACGAGGGCCAGATCGAACTGACAGTCGATGACGGCGGAGACGTCGGCTCTTCTTTCTTGACGACGTCGTCGTTGGTGGAGAGAAAGTCGCCGCCCGCCTGCTTCAGAAGCTCCTGCAGCGCCGTCGTGCTTTGGTCAAGAAAACCTGGAAAGAAAAAAAATCAGATTCCAACTGGAGGAGCTTTTTTTTTTGCTCAGTAACTGCACGAACCGACAAGTTTCTCGGGACTCCACTCAGGCTCTTCTTCGTCGCGAATGACCGTCAGGTCTAGAGGCGTTTCTTTTCCTTCGGCGATATCTTCATCCATAGTTTCCTCGTCTTCCAACATGTCATCGCTATGTACAGTGTTTGATTCTCCCTTAAAAAAAGCTTTTTGAGCAATTTGCTGTGGGAGATAATTCCCGAGTTCTAGAATGCGTCATTTTCATCCTCTATCTAACGAAGAATATGTTTTTTTTTTCATCTTTTTCGAAAACTTTCCATTCCGGGAAAAGATACAATTAATGCTACTTGAGCCTTCGCGCTTTTAGTTATGAACAAATAGCTGTTTGAACTTTAGCTATTTTACATTTTTCGAACGAGGGAACGTGAAATGCAAAAGATCCCTGGGAATTTCTCCTGACAGACAAAGGAAGGGACTACGCTTGGAGCATCATTAGCAGGTGGTTCGCGTCGCGGAGACCTCCTAAACAGTTTACCCCCGGCGTCTCCTCCTAATACAAATGCGATATTTCACGCTCCACACTTTGCGCTTCTTTTTGTCTCACGTAAATTTCATCCTCCCCTTTTAGTGTGTACGTCACCTCAGAAAACAAGAGAAAAAAGGAGCGTGTGTGCGTGAAATGGAAACATTCATTGCCTTGTTTCGAATGGCGAGCAAATGTCAAGTACCACCGTGAAACTTCTTGAATCATACGCCAATTGATTCATCCTGGAGGTATTCTTGATTTTCGATGTTTCGTTCAAAGTTAAGTTACCTAGCAATGAGAACAAAAAAAATGTCAAAAAAACTGTTTTGATAGAGTTCTCGCTTCACAGCGCCGTTTTTCGAGCATTTCGTCACTCTTTTTGAAAAAAAAAAATTGTGAACGTTCCTATTTTTTAATATTTTTTTGAAAAAAAATTGGCAAACTAATAATTTTTTTACCGTTTCTGTTCTCATTTCGCTTGTGAGTGACCTTGTGGATGTACCGGTTTTTTCAGGAATGAAAAAAAGCTATGAAAAAAATACAACACTGTAGGTTCAAAATCTGGTTATAAACTCTCTATAATTGAAAAAAAAGTGATGGATTACTGTAGAAAACCCTCAGGACTCTTATTCTCGCGCCTCTTTTGTCTCTATGAATGCGAATGCCCATCTGCCGTGTTCGTAGCAATAGAGGTAATAGGATGAACGAAAATGAGACAGCCAACACCTGAACCCCCGAGATGAAAAAGGAGCAGCGAGCCGAGGCGATAACTAACCAATTGAGGTGCATCCGGCTGAGCTGAACCCCTCTTTCTTTTTGTTTTAGCGCTTCAGTTCTGTAGGCAGAAAAGGATATCCGCCAGTTTTGGACAAAAAAATATATTTCAATGTTGTAGCAAATATATTGGGTATTCAATATTTTCAGTTTTTGCAAGAAAAAGCGACTGTCGAACCCATTTTAAAGAGAAGAATAAGTTTGAACTCTAGAATTCATAAAACTACTGCGATGAATACTTTAAATGACAATCACCGAGACAATTAATCAAAAAGTACGACTCAGGCTGAAGTTTTTCGTGGAACCTGCACCTAGGGAGCGCATAAAGCAAGAGCCACAGCTGTAGCTCGTTTATGCGGTGGGAAAAACTCGCAGGAGGTTGAATTTATTGCGCCAGCGGGGTACGGTGACGCAGGTGCCAAAATATTTTCGATTAGGTCTCGAGAACTTTTTTTTCGCTCGAAACGCAGGTAGAAGAGCTCTTTTAATGGACGTTTTCCACGCTGGTATGGAATTTTGGCAAAAACCACCTATTGAATGTGAGAAAAACATTCGCATTGAAATAAATGAGTTTTTTTTACACAAGGTCAAGGATTTTGCAAAATTAGGTTGCTAAAAACGAGAAAAAAGTTAATTTTCCACTTACATCAAAAAAAAATTTTTTTTGACCTAATTCTCAATTTAAAAAAGGCACGTTTACTGTAGTTAACTGTAGTTTTGAGATTGATAGTCTAAGAAAATGAAAAACAAGCTTCCATCGGAAAGATAGGTGAGGTTTCAAAAGGGAGTCGAAGTACCTGAGAGACGGTGGCGGTGTACTGCTGAGCCCAGGCGGCCATGATCTGTGCGGCGTTCGGCTGGACGGCGGGCGGAGGCAGGGCCAGGGAGGCCCAAGGGCCGCCGACGGCCGGCACGACTCCGAGAGCTCCGTTGCCGCGTGGAGTCGTCGGCAGTCGGTTGCTGCGACGCTCCTTGGCTCGCGTGTTTTGGAACCACACCTGAAATTGTCAAGTTGAAACTATGTTTCTGTGGCAGATCGAAACCATTAAAAATTCTTATTCTCACTCATCTCTGCTGGTATTAAAGTTTAGCGTAATAAAAATTCCAAATATACACACATTAAACGAATTTTTTCCATATATTTGAAAATGGCGGAATAAGTAATTCCAACAGACAATCTTAAAACCTTCGTCAAACTGATTATATGGTTTTCACGCGGAATTAATTTTATAAACACTCGTATAAAAGATCTATAAAAAAATTCCAAAACAATATTTTTACAAAAAAATGGGCGAAAGCGTTAAATTTTCACAAAAAAACAGTAGGTTTTTTTAAATTGAAAGGTTAGTCGATTTTTGAAAAAGACAAATTATGGTATACCTGGACAACGCGCTTGTTGACGCCAATCTGCTCGGCCACAGCGGAAAGTTCATACTTCGAAGGGAACGGATTGCGCTTGAAATGTGTCTGTAGTACGGCGACCTGAAAGAATACTTTGAAAAGCCGAAATATTTCCAATGGTAAACCTGAGAATCATTGAGAAAACTTCGCGACCGTAGCGGACGCCAATCGGGAGAATTTTTGCCGTCGCCGTCAAAGTTTTCCAGAGCTCCGTTTTCGGCATGCTCCTCCGCAGCTGGAGAATGAGACAATTCCTGAAAACTCTAAATAAAAAGATGGCTCAAAAATGAAAGGCTCAATTTTCTGAAACTTTCAAAAAGGCTAGAAAATGATGGAAAGATCTCTTTTCAGTGTCAGACTTAGTGTTTCATAACTGATAGATTTTCTCCAAATTTCCTTTTAAGGAGGGGAATGAAGAGATGAAAGCTTCACAATTACAAAATGATAATTTGAATACATGATCTACCTCTCTTCATGTTTTTTTTTTCAGATTCTTACAGTACAAACCTTCTTCTCGACGATCGGCTCCTCTTCCTTCGTCCTCTCAACCTCGCCTTTGACAGCAGAACCGCCGGGAGACGTTCTCGGCGAGCTCAAAAGGCTGGCCTCTGAAGCGGCCGACGTATTTAGGTATGCAGCCAGAAGCGATGGTGACGTCGTCGTCGATGGCGTCGACGTTGATGATGACGTCGTAGCGTTTTCCAACTGAACAAAAAAAAAGTTTTTCCAGACATTCTCTCATTGCTTTCAGGTCGTTTTCACACCTTTTCAGCAAGCGCACGTAATTACGAGGAACACTCATTTCCGAGCTTCTCGGCGGCCCAATCGTGCACCTCTTCGCCTAGCTAGACACTCCAGACGCTCTCCACTCTCATTTTCAAACGCTGCTCGATACACTCTCCTTTCCACCTTCTTCACCTAATTAATACTTGGGTCTCTCGCGAGAGCACATCTGTGTGCTTATGTCTTGAGGCTCTGTCCCATGTCCAACATTCAGTTATCTATCAAATATACCCTCAAGTGTTTCTAAAAGAATACTTCAATCCACAGAGGAGCTCGAAAATAGGATAAAAATCTATGGTTTCAAATTTGCAGATATTTTACGATTGGCAAAAAGCTGAAAAAACTGACGCCTTGCAAAATATTCTGCTGAAAAAAGTTCAAGTAGGCGGCCGGGTTGGAGTCGGTGGTGGCTGCCGCAACGGCGCCAGCGTTGAGTCCGAAGGCCGGCGTCTGCAGCTGCATCATGATGTTGCGGTACATCATGAGCTGGTACGGGTTGAACGGCTGCAAAAGTGTCGGCGCCGACTGAAACAACATTTTTTGATTCTGTTCTGAAAAGACAGCCAACACACCTGTTGAACGCATTTTTTGCTGCTCATGTGCGACGAATACGAACCCGAGTGCGAGAAACGCTTGTGGCAGGAGGCACACTGAAATTCAGAGATAATTAGGACGGTTTTGAATCGAAACTTGAATAACTGGACTACCACTCTACTCACTAACTTTTCCCCCGAATGAATTTTCCGAATAAACAATCTCAGGAGAAGAAAATGCTTGTTTTTGTGTGGCCGCAGACGACACTGGCAGCTTAAAGCCTCTTTTTCCCGCGCTGAATTCAGATGCAGAAGGAGCTGTCGCTTCCCACCTTTTCGGCGAATTATTTTGGCCCTACACTCCCATCCAAAAACGCGTCGTCCTCGCTCGTTCCACGTTGATAATCAGAGAGGCGTCGAGTCGCACATGAAATTGCCCTGGGGCCATTCATTCCAAAAATGCCATCGCCGACCTTCGATGAATGCTCCACGCAGGGAGGATGAGCAGGAAGGCTACCACCTCCATTCTGTTTCTTTGCAAACTTCTCTTAAACCTACTTCAGAAAATTTTTCATGAGCTCTCTCCAAAAATGATGAACTATTTACACACAAAGGATATTTCGCAAGGGAACTTCATTTTTTTTGAATGTGTTTATTTGGTTTTCCACAAGTTTATAGTGAACTTTTGACTTTAAAATATTTAATCGAAACAATAAAAAGAAATTTTTTCCTTTTTAGCTTCATACTCGTCCAATTTATAAGAGTTAGAATTATAGAGTAACAGAAAGCGTTTTGAACTTGAAAAAAATCAAAGAAAAAAAATTATAAAAATTTTTGCATTTCCCAAAATGGTTCGATGTCTTAGAACCTTATGTCAAGATCTACGAGGACCTTTCGAAGTTCCAACTATGGGAAAAAGAGAGGCATGAGGACCCTCGATTTTGGAAAATTTCAAAACATTCAGAAGTTTCTTGAGGACAAAGCACCTCGATTGGGTGTCCACCTAAACCCAACGGTGAATTCATAATCCGCCGGAGGGAAAGCCGCGACACGTCGTGCCTTCTCTCGAGCCTTCAGCCGGGTCTCCGTCGCGCACGTACTCTCTAGCAGTCATACACCTTGAGGCGCCTGGAGACTCCGCAAAACACGGTGAGCTCCAGCCGCCACACCTGGTCTACGTTACCTGCTCTGCGGCAAATAAACGCTCGCCGCCCCGTTACCGTATGCCGCATATAATCGCTTGGCACCTTGGCAACCGGATTACGGTGACACTAAACAAAAAGGTCCTAGATGTTACTCCAGGAAAAAAAGTTCAAAAAAGTCAAAAATAGAGTTTCATTCATGAACGTTGCTTTCAGATTTCAGAGCGATCGGAAAAATTATCAGAAAAAAGTTGATTAATTTATGCATAGTTCAACACGTCAAACTATCATAAAAGTTGTTAGAAATAATTTATATATGCACATTCCTAAAATTAAAACTTTCGCGTCTTTTGATGACCGCGATAATTTTTGGATGCCATAAAGCTAAAAGAAAACTGATGAATTTTTATATTCACTACAGAAAGCTTGCTGAATTCTTCAAAAGCGCAAGAAATGTGTCCGATAGACTATTGCTTGAACATCGACGCATTTTTGTCATTTAATCGTTGAAAATCTAGAACTTTGTTTCCGAAAAGGTGTAAGTCTACATGAAATGAATTTTCGATGAAAATTACCGAAAAAAGATGAAATTGAATTGTTTCAATAACATATGAGCAACTCGTCCAAACTAATTCTGAAGGGTTCAGATCATAGTCAGTTTCCTAGAGACCTGATAAAAATGAGATTTGGCTCAGTTGGGGTTCTCATTAATAGAAAAAAGTAATTTTGAAGGAAGCAGTCAATTTCCTTTCATTCTAATGTATTTCCAGGAAGCGGCGACCTCCCTTCGAATAAGCATATGTAGTACGTGCGGCAAAACATGTGTTACACCGGAGCAGTTTTGCGGCGCGGCCCAGGTATAAGACAGACGAGTGATAAATGATGAAGACACAACAGAACAGGTGCCGCCAGTACCTAATACTCAGGTCGAGTCCAAGCATTTCAGCTCTCAGCTTAACAATTCAGAAAAAAAACATTAAAAATGAAAAACAACATTTTTGATCTTCTAACCCCAACTACCACATCAAAAGATTTGAAAAAATGAAAAAAAAAATCCAATAAAATATAAAAGAACAAGATTGAAAAACGTGAATATGAAAGAAAAAAAAAATACCTCGAAAGGTTTTTCGCCGGAGTGTATCCGAATGTGCTCCTTCAGATGGTGCTTGAACTTGAAAGCCTTCCCGCACTCGGGACATTTGAACTTTCGAAGAGCGTCGTCCGAACTCGGCGTACTGATCGTCGACGGCGGCGCCGACATCACCGGCGAGTCCGCCACATCCACCATCAGCCTCAAAGTCAATCATTTTTTTAAGGAAATACCAAAAAAAAGCAAACGCGAGGTGTGCAATTCTAACAGATCAAACTTTGAAAAACTTCCGCTATAGTTGAAAAAGGCTATCGGAAAAAATAAAAGAAGAACTTCAATTTCTATTTCAGTTCATGAACAGCACCATGTCGTGGCTTATAGAATGTTCGAAGAAATAGAAAACAAGAAAAAGTGAATACATTTTTCAATCTCTGAACGAATATCACGCAATGAAAACAATGTACAGGACTTTTGTCTGAGGTTCTCGATTGGCATCGAATTCTGAAAGTTGCACGATGATTTGCGTTAGAAATGTTGCGGACCGGTTGAGCCGGAGCTGTTTGATTCATTTGGAATGAGTGCTCTCCTGCCAGAACAACTACGCCAGGAGCAAAAGAGGATGCGGCACACGCGCAAAACGCACAAACGGCCGTGTGGGAGAAGAAGAGAGTGAGATCAATGCACACCTGGACACGCCCACTTTTCTTCCGTGTTCTCCAGAGCTTGGACCAACCACCGTAGAGGTTCTGGAGGCGGAGACTCCGCCAGAGGTGTCCAAAAAATCAGCTTTCTAAGATTAATCGGTCTTCGAGTTGAGAACAATAATCCAGTTCTGTGTAAATCGCAGTTATCGGATGGCAGCAAGAATATGAGTTGAAATCATTATCAGAATGAAGTTTCAAGACAGGCAGCGACAAAAAAAAAACGGTAGATCAGTTACTCATGAATTTCGCAATTGCATTTTATAATCCCTCAACTTTTTTGAAATAGCTCTAGATAAAAACGATTGAAGGCATGACAAAGTAATGGAAAACAAGCTACCGGAATCGCACTGAACGCTTTCCACACGTGTTTTCATTTTTTTTTTTGCTCAACGAGTCTAGAGAAGAAAAAATTCGCTCCCACCGCAAAACGCTTTCGGCAATGAATCTGCGGCTGCAGGTTCATTTACGTTTTCCTGAGAGTCTTCAACGTTTAAGCCTCGCCAAAAACGCTCACGTTGGAACATAACAATCAAAGGAAGATAGAAAAAAAAAAACTACATCGGTCAAATTCATCAGAAAAAAAGCAAGCGTTTTTTTGGAAATATTTCTTTAAAAAAAGAGATGAGTAAACTTGAACAAATCTCAATTTTTTTTTCATTTTTTTTTCACTGGTATATTTTTGTAAAGGTTTAAACCTTACGTGATTTTTTTCACTTTTATTATAACCTTTTTTGAACTATTGAGCAGTTTCCAAAGGATACAAAAACCAGAAGCTGAGCAGAATAACATAGAGTTAACTTGAAAAAAAGAAAAATAAGTAAGTCTAGAATTGGCACGAGCCCAGAGGATAATTAAGGTAGCACAAAAAAATTTGATACTACGAAATTTAATTATTAAACAATCAAATAAAGAACACATCGCTTTCCTTTGAAAAAAATTGGATAATATTCGCAGATAAATTCTTATAACATTCTGATCTCAGAAATAATTCTTCAATTAAAAAAACATTTTTTTAGAACTATCTTCTTACCTTGCCGCACTATTTGTTCTCCGAAATTTCGTTATTTTTTTTCAGTCTGTAGCCGTTTTTTGAATCTTGCGGAATACTCTGAACAGGCCATAAAAAAAGTATTAAATTTTGACTTTTTATTTTTTTAATGATTTATATCTTGTTCACTAGCGCGCATTTTTCTACTTTATGCCGTTTTGAAAACAGTTGCCGCGAAATGAAAAAAATTATCTCTTACTCTCCAAATTTTAGTTATCTTTTTCTTTCTCTGACGGCAATTTTTTATTTCGCGGAATCACTTTGAAAACGGTATTTTCAATAAGGTTGGTTATTTGAATTAAAATATTTCATTCGTTTCGATAAACAAGAGAAAAAAACTTCTTTAACTAATTTTTTTCCGTGAAAATCTCTCTATAAAAGATTTTTAATTGAATAAGGTCAAAAGCCTAAAAAAAAACGAAAGGGAGAATTCAAGTCGAAATGACTGCTTTCGCAGCCGTCGGGATTAGCGAGTGAGAGTATTTGCAATAGATAAAGTTGGTAGCGGACACGCTCTCATTTTGGAACAAGGAGGAAAGGCGGGAAACGAAACCTGTATACAGAAGAAGTCAGGAACAAACTACTCGTTGTATTACAGCTTCGGGAACCAACCGATCTCGAGAGATACGAGACAAGCCTTGGAAACCAGTGGGCTTGATCCCAGATCTGCAGGAAAACACCTTCTTCCAAGCTTCAACTTCCCATTAACGCCAGCCGGCCGACTCATAACAAGCCGCTGTTGCGAATCTGCCAAAACGGCGACGATCTCCCTTTTTTGCGTCAATTCTAATGAAAATCATGAACAGAATCAAAAATGATAGTTTTTTGAAGTTGAAACGATTTAAGGTCTTCAAAAAGACAAGCACAATGGTGGCAGGAAGCTTTCCGATGGTGCGTTATTTACAAGACGTTGCGAAGAAGTGTATTAGAGAAGGCAAAAAAGGCCGCTCGAATGATGGGCGGAAGGATTATGATGCCAAGATGAATTCGGCCAAGGTGTGCCTGAAGGGATCCGAAGACTTGCTGGTCAGAATGAGGCTATTCGAATTCCTGCCGCGGCATGATCCAACGAATGATGTGTTTGGGAGACTCAGAGGCTTTTCGCGTAGATTTCAGGAAGATTATTTTCTTATTTATCACAAAGAAAAAAAAATAACAAACTTTTCTCGCTGATTCATCAAGAAGTTGATCACAAATATTTTTAGAGACTGTAAAAGAAAGGGATAGAAGAACAGGTAAAAATATAGATAAAACTTTTGTGCAAGGAAAACGGAAAGTTTCAAAATTATGAGATGGAGCTACCGTACACCTGAGATGAAGGCTGTGCGGCTGGCTGCCTGGTTATGGCAGAAGGTGACCTCAGAGGCGGACCGGTCTGTCGCGATTGTGGGCGGAGCGTTGAGCATCATCCACGTTAAGTAATTGGATGAGCTGATGCCGGCTCCGCCCGCTGATGAGGACGAGACTCGACATCCAGTCCTTAATGAGCCGCACCCTCAGGTAGATCAAATTATGGCAAGGCCTTAGACGCGCACTCCTCACATTGTTTTGCGTCTTTTCTCGAGCAACGCGAAGTACGTCGTGCCAATTCGTTTATCCGAGTTCGAAAGAAAGAGAAGCAAGGAAAAAAGCCTCCCATTGGAGGCAAAGGTGTTCGCAGGTGCGTTTGCCAGAAAAAGCGAAACAAAGAAGCCTTGACAAGAGGGAAACCAAGTGACGCGTTTTTTTTTTCGTTTCACGAGACACCAGCGATAAAACTTCAAGTATTTATATTTATGTTTCCAATAAACTTTTTTCGAGAACAAAACAGAGAGAGATTAAGTCTAATATTTAAAAAAAAACTATAGGAGTTATACATTTGCAAGCCAAGATAATGTTGTCAAAATCTGAAAATTTGGTAGAGAATTAGGAATATTATTTTCTAGGACAGTTTTCCTTACAGTTCAAACTCGAAAGCTTTTTTTCACTTCAAAATAAAAAATCGCCTACAAAGGAAAAATGGTTATCGAAAAGTTTAATGGAGAAGGAATACAATTTTTTTTTCTCTTATTTTTAAAAATGTTTATAGCCTATAAATTTTAGGTCTTTTTTTTCATTCCGTCAAAATATTCTGGAACTTTTAGAAAACAGTTTCTCCGTTATTTCATCATGGTTAAGTCGCACGAAATTGAGCGGAGACGATAAATAGGAGAGGCGCGTCGGGACAGCTGATCGTGTAAACGTTTACAAGGACGATGCGTCGGGTTTTGATGAAAAGGTGGCATCTGGAGGTATTCTTTCGCTGTTGCACCTGCGCTGCCCGGTTTTGAACCCAATCAAGGCCTTCAGAGCCAGCTTGATCACCTCGAGCACTATTAATTCTTTAAGAATTATTTTTTTAAATCTTTTTTTAAACTTTATAATTTTTCTTTTAAAAAAACTGGATGGAACTTTTTTTCAAGTGTATTTATTAGCACACAAGAACCGCAACTTGAAAAAAAATTCTTTTTCAAAAAAACGAATTTTTTTCGAAGCTTTCAAAAAGTCATTTACAGAAGAATTTTTGACAAAAATTGATTATAATTTGACCAAAGCGCCTTTTATCAAAAATAGAAAAGTATTTGATTCTAAAGATTTCGCTACCGAATTAGCGCAGATTCAAGGTCAACTGCATCTTCTTATTTTATATGTGTTCATTTGAAAAAAGGCTTGAATTTGTTCCCGAGTACTTTTTCTTTCGAGCAGTTGTTTGAGGGTCCGAATAAAAGCCATGGCAAAACTCTCATCAACCGAATTGGATGGGACGGCGGCGCGAATTCGAAAAATGATCAAACGTCCGGAACGGCACCTGTTTTTGGAGGGACGGTAGACGATGGGAGCAGCTGCCTCGAGCATTGTTATGACTCTTCCATTTCGCCTCACATTCAACTCGATTTATAACGACGCTGCGAAGGAGCTCGTCAAAACTCGCCGCCACCGCAAAATGGTCTCGTCTGGAATTCATTCCAGAAGTCGGTGGTCCAAGGTTTTCAGGAGAGGCTTGGCCTCACGACAAAAGCATCGATTAGCGTGGGAACGTCTCGTCTGCTACCACACGCGCTCATCAGCTTATCCGGCATCTCGGGTTTCATTGAGGGCTTAGGTGGTCGCATCCGATGGGAAGAAGACGTCTGTCAGGCTCCCAAGAAGGTAACAGACGGTTGGCTCGCGCTCATTGTACACACACCAGCTCTGGGTTAATAGCCAATCTACAGTAATTGATGAAGGTAATGTCACCTCTCTGTTTGCGCTAATTATGGAGCAGAAGAAGGTTCAAGAAAACTTTGTTTTCTGAAATTTCCTCACCAAGCATAATAGTTGAAAAGCTCCAGTTTGTCATAGTTCGTCAAGTTTCGCCAGAGTTTCGGGTAATCACTTGGAGAGTTCTACCAAAGTTCAATCAAATGAGATATTCACTTCCGTTTTGTTTTAAACGTTACTTCAAAATAACAAGCAATCCAGATTTCTGTTAAAACCTTCAAAAAAGAACTGGAAAAAGCACAAAAAAATTAATACATAAAATTCACTTCTCCCTTTAAATAAAAATGTTCACCATTATTTAACTCGTTTTTATAATGGTCTCAAATGCCAATTTGAAAACAAAAAAAAACGCTCAAATAGCACCCTTTGTAAGTTTTTGTCAAACTTTTTACAGAATTGCTGCTGATCAGAAGGCCTATAGTCTGCCATGCGAACATTTCTGGAGTAATTGACAAAGATGACGCACCTGAGACCAATTAGAAGGATTTTTGGGTGACAGCTCGGGATCTCGAGAGCTGGCGCGATGAATGAGTGCTCACAGGTGAGGATCCGTCATTTCCGCTGCTCCGTAATTGGCTTTGACCCCAATCCTATATCTTAGAGTTTCCTAATTGTTCACATGAGCGACTGGTTTCCGAGGTAGGAAGAAATGAAGGAAAAAGAAGAATCAGGGGGGTTTTGCGACAGAAAAAGTTCCTCGTAGCCGGTGTAGGGTTTTCACCAAAAAAAGGAAACTCTCCTTGCACCTGCTCTTTTTCTATTCATCTTCTAGTTTTTGCGAACAACAACAAAAAATAAAGGATTTCATTGTTTTTTGATTGATTCTATCAAAATTTTTGTTTCCTTTAGCGAGTCCACATAATCGACTTCTGTGCCTGACACATCAAAATAAGTATAGGTAGGTGTGAAGTTCGGCTCACTAGATTTTTTTCTCTAGAAAAAAATTGAAACTGAGGTTTAAAGAAAGTCTTTATGTGCTATTTTTAGTAACTTTACAAACTGTAAGGCTACAGAGAGAATTTTGTTTTAAAGATTTTCTGATTTTACGAGTTTTTTTGCCTCGAACTCCCAGGAAATGTGTCTATGCTCCTTTGGAAACACCTTAGAAGCTTTTTCGAACTGATTATAGTTATTGATAACTTCAATTCACGGGAAGACTTGGTGGAACCTAGGAAACTTATTTTTTGATGACCGGTCGTCACCACGAAAAACAATGAAAAGAGGAAAGAGACGACTGTGTTATGGCTACCATAAATCAAGACAGTCCGGTGGTCGAATTTCAGGGATGCGTCGAGGAAAACGGAAAAAACGAGCTTGTTGGGATGAATTGGCTCATCGCCAATGAGATGCGTCCAGGCAGGTGCACTTCTACCGTAGTATATCAATTGAGACGAATGGCAAGGCTCGGCCGCAAAGTGTTTATATTAACTAATACCTAGGCGTGAGCGTCTTCATAAACATCCACCAGGCTGCCAGTTTGCATTTTGAGTTGAGAAAGCAGAATCGTAAAGGAAGACTGGAAAGTAGGCGGAAAGCAAGGAACTCAGAACAAAGGAACAGTTTTCACTATACAATTTTGTTAATTTATAGTTTTTATCCGCTTCAACTCTCCTCTCTGAATATTTGGAGCTTGGACGTTTGACTGGGACCAAAGTCTGAGAATTTCAACTTGCAATGTTGCGCAGATAGCGGCTAATATGAACTTTTATAGAGTTTTTCAAAACTCTTCCGTGTGAAATTTGGAGGAACTTTTGAAAATCACTTGAAAAGACCTTCTGAGTCAGTTTATGCATCAAAAAACACCATTTTATCAACAAAAATGAGTTCGGAAAAGAGGGAAGCGGCAAAGCAGGCGCGATAGCAGTTTCAAGAAGACAGCGGCGGTTAGGCGGAAATGAAATCAAGGAGCGGGTTACCTAGATCAGATTTGATGGAGGTTCCCCGCAAGTTCATTTCTGTTTTGTTTCTGAACGAGGAAAAAGAAGAGAGGTAGAAATTTCGACCGAGATTCGAAAAAGGAGAGACCTAAAGCAACAAGGTTGCTCTGAGGCACTGAACGAGTTGGAACGCCTGGGGGTGTGATTGGCTCCAAAAGTTGGCCACGCCCCTTTCCTAAGGAGCTTTCATCCTCCACGTCTTCGAGATGTCGTGTATGCTTTACAGCAGAAGAATCTAGGATAACGAGAAATTCGGCAAGCTTTCGAATTCCACTGAAAACTCTTGGCCTGGAGCCTAAGTGTGAGGGCATTTGCGGTCAACAGATGAACCTTGTCCACCTGTCCTGCTGATCGTTTTGTGCATTTGAAATCGTCTTGTGTCCACCGCGCCACACGTTTTACGGCCTCGTAACCGCTCTGGCGCTCGCAACATCTGCGACGCCCAATGTTGCGACTTTACCGTCCAAGATGCTCTTATCCGCTTGAAAAAAAGTCTTTTTAGGAGCGCAGCTGATCAAAACTAGATTAGTTCCAGAAAGTTTCTGAACTGTATTTTTTCAGAAGATGAGAAATTAGTTTACTGGATAATGTGTGAAAGTTGGATTTTTAAGCGCCCATTCAAAAAGGAACAAGTTTCAGTCTCTGAAGATTTCCGGAACTTTGTTTATCACATCAGAGAGGGCTCCAAAAAGTATCTGAGTAGAGTAGATTCCCTTCAACTCGTCAGGAAGCTGAATCGCGTCGAGATGGTAATATAGCCTGATTTCAGGGGGTACCCTCTCCGAACTTTGTATGAAGAAGACCTCAGTTCACTAGCTCTCTTTCTGCCTGCGCAGAAGTTATCTCCGGCTCTGGAGATATCGTCGAGTTGGCTGACCTTGGCTGGCGCTTCGCAACATCTGGATGGACCAAGGTTTGACGGGAGGTGAAGGAGCTGGCGGACAACAAAAGCCAGCGCCAGATGGGTGCTGCTTCGCTATCGTGGCCCTTACTCACCTTCTGCGAGAAACAGACAAATGAGCCTCTTGGGAAGCCACGAAATGGAGAAGCTCCCAAATCGTCGTCATCTTGACGTTGAATTTAATTTATATACTTGAAGTAGGTATCGGTTTTTCTCTCCGTTTGTATTTACAAACATCGTGCGCCATAATTACAACCTGCTGCGGATATGTGCGCCAAAAATCCGAGGAATAATCCGCGCTTTCGGCACATACAGTAAGCCGACGTGTCCTTGGAGAATAGCGTCTTAATCCACTGCGACACAGGTGTCTTTTCAGTATGCTAATACCTTTTTTGGCGCCTCCGTCCTTATAAGACGAGTCTTATCCTTTTGCGGCGGCGGCACAGGACCAAAGGGCTGTCACTATATGCAAATCGACGGGTGTTGAGAGGCTCGCGAAATGAAATGGCAAGGAGGTGAGCTGCTCTCGAGAGCCGAGACGACGTCTGTCGCCGTGTCCTGAACGCCTTTTGGGGGTGGTCTGTTGCAGATCATATTTTCTTCTGTCATCAAATAACTCATCGGGGTCAACATTCAAGGAAAGGCCAAAAAAAAGTTTCAAGTCGTCAAACGTAGTATTTGTAGGTCACTCTTCAAGGGTTCCAGATTCTTTTTCTACACAACTTTGAAAAATCCAATGAAAAGTAACTAAAAAAAATACGTTAACCTCTTAAAGCTTCTCAAGATTCTTTTTTTAAGAGTTCATTCCTTAATTTTCTACACTTATCTTTGAAACTACTCGGATTTTCTCTTCGTGAATGACAGGAGGTATTGCAGAGAAAAAAGGAAAATCAGGAAAAAAGTTTTTGAAGTTTTGGTTGCGCGGAAATTCTACCTTATCAGTAATGGGATGAGCTGAAGCCATCGGAAGTCTTTCGGAAAGTCCTCGGAAGAGTAACGAGCCGCCATTAACACAGATGGACAGGGCTTCGTATCGCAATGAACAAACACAGCAAATTGAGCGGCAAATTGGCCGAAATCATCTTTCATCAGTGTGCAATTCAAGGAGAAGAGGTCAGTTGACTTGGCGAAATTGAGCAATATTCATCAATTTTTCCCAGAACTGCCGGACATGGAAACTTCTTGTTTTCTTCCACTAATTATCTTACGAATGGGGAAAAGTGGAACGATAAGGAAAACAGGACAGTTTCCCGGAAACAGACAATGGAAAGAGCACAAAGGTGAGCCGCGCAGATCACGTAATGAATGTTTAATGACATCACTGCATTGGTGATGATCCGCGAGGTCCAAGGTGCAGCCGACGGATGGATGGGTCAGATGCTCACGCGATCCTTCCTGTCACAATCCAAAGGAAGCCGTTGACGGCGTCTTTTTGAGCACAAGTTATGATACAAATATTGTAATTACAGTGGGTCCACTTTGTTTGAAGTTCAGTCCGAAAGAAAAGACATCTGATCGGCTTATCATTCTTGTTTTGCGATTCTCCCACAAGCTTAGAAAGTTTTTCACAGCGAAATTCGATAATTCGATAATTCGATTGTGAGAAGATTCAGTTCAAGAATGTTCGAAAGGATCTGGTTGAAGTCCTACCGTAGTAACGACTGCAGAGTGGTTCTTGGCGGGAGTTCAAAAAAGAGCCATATTTTGATAGGAAGGGCTTGATTTTTATTTGCTTTTCTGATGGTTTTCTTCGATTTATGATTATTTCCTCCATGTCGAAGTGATAATGAAATTTCCAAAACGATATTTGCAAGAAAAAATAAAACTAGAAAAGTACTTCTTGTTTTCAGAAAGTTCGAAACTAGACCTCAATTTTTTTTCAGGTTTTTTCTGTACCGCTTTTTGAATCTACACGAGCAGTTTTTTTATTTCAAGTTGTTTTTAATAAGATCTAAAATCTCAAAAAACCGCGAAATGGCGAAAATTGAAATCATGAGAAATTTTTCCACATTTTTTCTGACTTTCGCAGGCCCCTGAATATTTGGCAACACTTTTTTTTTTTTGATTCGTGAGGTTTTATTTTTAAAAAACAGAGCGGATCAAGAAATTAGAAACTTACCAAATGATGTGAAAAGATTTTCTCGATATCGTCCAATCAATATCTTGAGGTCTTAATTTTGGAAGAAACTGCAACGTCTCCGATAGTGAGCCTTTTCGACCGTTTCATTTTGACGGATCCTGCGCAATAAAATGGCATTTCGAGATATTGCACGTCTTCAATCGGTATTTATCTTCTAGAGCCATCTTGGAAGGGCGCACCTCTTCTTATCCACGAATTTCATCAAATTGACGCCTAGCGAACTCAGGTTGCGGTTATTCACATTATGCACTTTTCTTTCTGTTTGCAAGACACATAGTGGAGAAACCTATCATAAATGCATTAGAAATGCGGGAAGGTTGAAGGGTTTATTCCAGGAGAGAAGATGTCCAGAAAAGGCTTTAATGGAAGGGCGGCTGCTGCGACGTCGTTGCGTCATCAGGCAATATGCTCTCCTTTCGTCGGATTCACGTAGCGAAGTCGCACCGTAGTCGCTCCATCGACACCGACGTTTGCGTATCTGAATTCGAGAAGTCAGGGTATTACGAGACTTTTTTCTCAAGCACCTCGGGATTCTGGACTCGTACAGTTGACCATAAACAGGATCTTCAACATTGAGGTCGGAGTCTTTCGGCATGGCGAACCTGAAACATTTATTTTCAATCAACAATCTGAGCAATTTTTTTCAATATTTTCATTTTGAGTCATGTCCCCTTTGTCAGAACTCGGTGTTAAAACTTTTGGAAAAGAATTGTTTGACATGATCTTTTTATAATTAAAAAAGATTATCATATAACTATTTTTCAATGAATCAAATTTTTCTTCTCTAAAGGGGATTACTGAGAGTGCAAATATTCAGGAACGCACTCGATTGCGGATCTAGTGACCCCTCCAGGGCCATTATCCTTCAAAGCTTCCTCGTGATCGACGTCGTCGTCGTTGAAGTACCACCATACCATAGCCGCGACTAGCCAGATGATTGTGAATATAATCAGCATAGGTAGCATTTGGTCGAACCTGAACACTCTTTCATCTGAACGGAAAATTTTTCTCTGTGAAAAGAGGTAATCAGGCTCAAATTTTCAGAGCCGCGGCCTATCTGCGGATCGGATCGCAATGCCAATTGGTCATTCGGTGCGTCTCCATCCAATTGCCCGATGTGTTATTGCTTAATCTACCACATAAATACCGTAATAAACAAACGAGAATGTGGGTGACCGAGGAAATTCGAGAAGCCGTGAGCATCTTGCAAGGTTGGAGCAGAAGTAAACAATTTTGAAGGGTTTTTCAAATAACGAAAGGAAAAGGCCATCAGTTCGATGGATCTTGAGATTCATAAAATCAACTCTCATAAAAAAACATTTCAAGAGAGAATAATTTCGAAAGTCATCCATGATTTTTTCAAAAACTCAATTTTCAGTTTAAAGTTTTTGACACCAAAATATCAAGTTTATTCAGTTCATAATAATTCACCTTTTTTTCTTTTCTTTTTATTATATTGAGTTTTATTATTTCTTATCATTTTATTGTATTTTTTTACGTTGAGCAATTTTCGGTTTCGGTAGATCTTGAAAATTCATTTAATAACTTTTTTCGAATACAGTAAATTAACCATATACTTATTTCTTTCACAGTACGGACATTTGCCTGGCGGTGACGTCAGTTTCGCAGCAGGCGGGCTGGCCGCGATTCACACAGCAAGTCGTCGTCGCAGAATCACATAGGTAGATGTTCGGCTTGATAAAATGTTTTCATTACCCACGAAAAGATGAATTTTGCAGCCTTTGCTACAAATAAAGTCTCACCTGATAAGCTGGCTGTGAGCTGTTTATGATGCAAACTTGGGACATGTCGAGGGGACTTTTATGAAAAAATAGCTTAATTGATTTTCCTTCCGATGGAAGCTCTATGGTTACGTCCACGTCGCTTAGTTTCGTCTTCTAAATTTTCGAAAAAGGGACATTTTTCTTTTAAATACTTTCCGCTCTCCGTGGTCGCCTTGCACATTCTGCAGAAACGGAAAATTGTGAGGAAGCAGTCTTCGAAATGCAGTGAGATCTCAGAAACGAGGTGAAACAGCTGCTCTTCCGCATATTAATACCGAAACGCCTCCACAACTGTTGCGCGAAGATATATCTGATTTTTTCGATGTGGAAAAATGAAGATTCTCTTTAAGCGCTTTACTAATCGAGAATCTCACCTCAGACCGAGCACTGGAGAAAGAATCAGGATTCATAGAAGCTTAGAAATTTTCACAGGGAGAAGGGTTGTCAACCAGAAGATTTCTCGATACCTACGGCGAGACTTCTGACAGACATCTGTAAAGCTTCCCAAAAGGGATTTAAACCTCTTAACTCGCATTTCATTTTTGAGTGAGACACTGGACTGGAAACTGGAAAGGCATTTTAGACGAGGATGAGTCTTCTAATCCTGTCGACAAGAAGAGAGTTCTGAAAGACAGTCCGCAGAGTTCAAGGGGGTTTATGCGGGTCGCGGCAGCTGGCGTCCAGACCGCTTGTTGACCCTCGCAAATCGTCTAGTACCGCTAACTGTCTGGATTAGCGATTGTTAGGTGTTGGGTAACACCGGTTGGAGAATACCTTCGAGAGTCCAAGACACGTGTTCGAGCTCGTTTTACAGCCTCTCTTTTCCCAGATGTTCTGTATTCATCTCTTTCGCAACACCGTAATCCAAAAGAGGCTTTGATTTACAAGTGAGAATTTTTGAATAACAGAAAGGATAGAAAATAAAAGAAAGAACGGTTAGAAAGGTTATTTTGGTTATCATATGACGATTAAACTTCATCCCGTATCATAATTTTTTTATTTTTTTCTATTTTTTTCTATTTTTATTTGAGCAAGCAAGAGCTAGAAGGAATCTTAACACCTTTTCGGTGTCGTGAAATTGAACGTCTCGAGAGGGACACCTTCTGCCGGCCAACCTTTGCGCATCTGTTTCATCGGACCGCCGAGGACAAAGCGGATATGACAGCGACACGGACGACGCCTCGAGTGTTTTGACGCATCAGAAGGCGAACCTCCAAGCTCTCATTTACATTCTGACGACGGCACCACGCAGATGGGCTTGTTTGGCGAGATACACCGCAAAATGAAACAATTTCGGGGATCCTGACGGGCTTTTCCTGTGATTCTGAAACCTCCATAGCCAATTTTCCAATTCTTATTTTTTTTTCTCCAATGTTATAATCACAATTCATATGCCATCCAGTTGCTCTTACAAAACCTCAACTAGATTGTTCAATGAAGACTGGAATAATCAAGAGAGATGTGCGCGGATGGCCGTCAGCTATAAATCTCCGAAGATTTTGATCTGGCACCTCGATAAAACAGCGTTTGTATTCTCGCACGGGAGCCGTAATTTAGCCTCGTTTCGACGGAGGAGATGGTGCCGATACGCGTAGCCGTGTGTGCACAATAAGACCGGCGAAATTTGTCTCTAAACGAGGCATGAGATGCGCGCCAAGGCACACACACCGCAACGACTCCCCAAGGTGTATTTCAGGCAAGCTCCAGGAGCCACCACAACCCATAAATCTGCAGCGGCCGACGCACATCTACATTTGCCGCTGGCGAGCCTAATAACGACGCGGCAATTAACATGCCGACGGCTCTCGGAAAAAGGGCGCTGCAACTTTCTCGAGGGAGTTGTGTCGACGGCTTTGAACATCGCCGGCGTCACAACTCACGAGCTTTTCGCCAAGTCGGGGATCTCTGTGAGGTAGGCCTTCATTGAGTCTTCCTTAGTGGGCGCTCACTTAAAAAAAAATACAAAATTCCCTTCTGGCGGATCATTTTTCAGTTTCAGAATCTATTAACGATGTTTTTGAAATTGAGAAGGACGTTTCCTACAAAAAACAGGAAAAACAAAAAAAAAATAGAAATTGCTCTAAAACCTGAGAAGCTTCCATCTTTTCACCGCTATAGTTTTTTTCAAAAAGAAGATATCTCAGCCCTTTATATGGTCGAAATCTAGAAAAGAAAAACTATGATTCAATTTCAAAAAAATAATAATTTAATTGGACGTTTTTCGAAGGAGTCAGAATTTTTTTCTTCTCATAAGAATGTGAGCGAGTACAGAACTCCATGATTCCACAAAAAAAGGGTTTTTATTCAAAAATATTCTTCATTCAAAATAAGCAATGAAAAATAAATTTTAACTTTGGCAGAGGCTTCAGTTTAAGATTACACGAGAAGAGATGTTTGCGGCCTTTCAAAATGTTATTCTCAATACATTTTTCAAAATGAAAATATTTTCCACGGTTACTAGTACCGGTCGATCTTCTTCTTGGACCAGAACTGCAGTCATTGAAGACTAATAAGAGAATATGTGTGCTCAATGAAAGGTTTCGAATGGAGTTTCGTTGGAGTGATGAATTCTTGGTGGCTGCTGCGACGACGTGGCAGACGCCGTGGCGACGTGATGGATTCAGCGATGGACCTCTGGGGGCATCCACACCGCCGCCTGCCAATCACGCACTTCGGCCGCGAAAACAATTTTCTGCCAGGAGCTCACGCGTCAAACTTCGGCTCCCCTGGCACCTCGAATTCCGACGAGCATCTTCTAACAAGATTTGCTTCCACCATCAACGGATTGACCTCGGATGTAACTCGTCGGGGGCTGACATTGCCTTTTTCGGCTCCAATTACAGACCTGCTCTGTTGCTGCTTCATGGGACGCGGCAAAACGACACAAATTGTCCATTTGTGGATACTTGGTTACAGTAGCCTAACGAGCGATCCAAGGTGGCTGAAGTGGATCATTTGACTTACTTCCGATGTTTGCCACCACAATTGCATAGTTAGATGGAGGCTAATTTGTCGTCCTTTCCGACAGTCCTCACAGCTCCGTATTGACGTACGAGAAGTAGTTTATAGTTTTAGCCTAAAACTTAGGGAAACGGAATCCCGGATGAAGAATTTTCATTATCAATCCCAATTAGGCAAAAATTCATTATTTTTGTTGCCTTCTTTCGTTTTATCTTTGTTGAGATTTTTTAGAAACTGGTGAAGATCCAGGTAAGACTACCTTGATGCCACAACACGATGGTTGTAGTCAGTCAAATTGAAATAAAGTACTTTCCAAATATTTTTTCCGTCTCTTTCAATTTTCCGGAAATATTTGGTGATTTGGCGAGGAGTACTGTAGCGGCCACAAAGGTGGCTGGAGCCATTCAAGCGCGGCTTCTAACAATCGCGGTATTTAGAGATGGAGATGATTACGGTGGCTTGGCTAATTAGGGCCTGCCGGATGATGGGTTTGCGTGTCTCGGTCCGGATGGGCGGTGTCGTGAGTCCTGCTACGAATGCTTCCGCGGCAAACAAACCGCAGGAAACACGTCGCGGCAGTCACAATCGCACTCGTTACTTGCGACGAAATGGTTAACGAGCGAACCGCAAGGGAATACCGCCTAAATACCCGCATTGCACGACATCATCGCCTTCCGAAGGACCAAGAAATTCGACATTCCACGCCATCACAACTTCAAAATGGCGGTTCTGGGATTTGGGGATCAAAAACTCGCCGCGTTTCCTCGTTACTGCTTCAAAACTGAAGTATCTTCCAAAAGGGACAAATTGAAAACTCTAAACACTTTAACTGTTTACTTTCAGAATGAGTGAAAAAATTCATAAATTTAAAATCAATCGAACCGAATCAAAAATGAAAACAACTAGTGAAAGAATTCGGATTTGGAGCACATTCATCCATAAGTAAGCATTTTTACCGGTAATGATTAGTCATCAGATAAATTGGAAATCCATATCTACATGAGAATTAACATTATAATCTTAATTGACAAGAAATATGGAAAAGGACATTCAAGTTCGGAAATACAACGGTAAGTAAAGGCAGCCTTCGAAGATCAAAACAGCAGTGAGCAAGTGAAACCGAGAAAGAGGAAGAGCAAAAGTCGGCAACTATAATAGGAATCCAAAAGAATCAGCCAGGTTCTGCGCAGAAGTGCAAAACTCCATTTTCAACTATTTTCGGTAGCTATCATTTTTCTTCTTTAAGAGAAAAGTTTCTTTCTGGAAGCTTAACTCAGGTGGATTTAGACCGAATCCCTGTCAGCTTTTAAAATACTGATACAAAGAGGAAACACGATAAGTACCAACAAAAAAAATTGGTGAGTAAGAAATCACAAAAATGGAGTTTTGCGGTCTGAAGCAAGAAATAAATCGTGTAAATCTACGTCTCTAAAACATACAACAGGAAAAAAAAGTGAAATTTGATCTCTTATGATTCAAATCCAATTAAAATCCTATAGTGAACAGTATTGCTGATGAAATCATAGGCCTAACCAATAATATTTGATAATGTATAATGTTTGAAACAAAGCCTACGTCAGCTCGAATCGAAAAACCAATTTGAGCAAATGAAATTTGAAATTTGAGCTTAATAAAACGCCTACTCGGTCAAGAAAAAGTGAGGAATCGAGGATCCAAAACGGTAAAGACAATTCTCTGAAGAATGTCACATCAAGAAAAGGTTCAAACCCAGCTATCGTCGACGGTCCTGGGAGAGTTTCCTTTCTGAACGGAGGCGTAAAGAGGTTCCCGAGGCGGCTGGTCGTAACGACGCTGTTGTGGCGTCGGCTGTCGCGAGTGGTTGTTCTGGACGACGCCACGGCTTTCCTGAGACACGACGCCGTAGCCGCCACTGCTACCTGTGTCGTCGAGTGTCGTGTGGGCGGCAGCAGGCCGTTCTCGTCCTTGTGATGAAATAGGACGAGCCAAGGTCGAAGAGTCACCTCTGCAAGATTATTTCATTAAACTTCATTCGGCCAAAAGCTGATTGTTTGGGAGTGCTTCTCTCCATTTTTTTTTTTCATATGATGAAAAATTTTATATCCGATTTTTAAATCTTATGATAAAAAGCGGACCTTCTGGCAGTTCCCGAGAAAAAGTCGGCTTCTTTAAGACCATTCCGCTTGAAGCCGTCGTGCAACTCCTTGTGTTGCCACATCATGTACAACACCTGACTGGCGTATTTGCAAACGCGATGCGAATACTTTGGATAGCTTCGCGCCAAAGCCCGCAGTTTGTTGGTACCTGAAGGCTCAAGTGTTCTACGGGTTCTGTTGAGCCTTATCAACCAACCTTGAAGCTCATGAACATCGCGAGTGTAGGGGGCGCTGCTGCGAACGATTTCGAAGAGGATTCCGAGAACGGCGCCAATCGTCTGGTCCGAAATTGGCGGTCGTGGAGCATCTGGCTCCGGCAACTTCTCCAGCAACTCTCGAAGAGCATACTTTCCTAAAATTGCAAAAATCATTCAAAGGAATCTCTCTTTGGTCCTGGAAAATTCTTTTTTCTCTCTATTTCTTCACTAAGAATTTCATAAATCTGAAAAAAAAGATTTTTTTCATATTCGAAACTAGTTCGCTGAAGGAAGCTGGCAATGGGTTTGAAATTTTCTTCTGACCCAAAAATGGGAAAAGAAAGGATACCTATGAGTTCTCGATTGCGCGGATCGATGGAGAGGTTGCGCAAGGCGGTGGCGACGGCGCAGACGACGAAATCCTCCGGAAGACGGATCAGTTCCACCAGAACAGGCAACCCTTTCTCGAAACGGACGGCAGCACGGACTTCGGCCGAAGGCGGAAACTGGCATGCTGCCAAGTTTTGAATCGCTCCAGCTGATGCCTGGGAAATTGAAGATAAAAATGAAAGGAAAGATGGAATAAACTTCGAGGGTGTCGATGTTGGATGTGTCTTGCAACAGCTTCAAGTAGAGCTTGACGACGTGAGGCTGCCAGAGAACACTAGCTCCCTAGAAAGATGGAAATCACAAGAGTTCTCAGGAGCAAGAAACATACAGTTGGTGGCTCCTTCTGCTCTTTTTTCTTGTCCTTTTTCTTGGGCTTCGGACTCACGGGCGTGAGCTTGCCACTTTTTGCAGACTGAGCATGAGCTGTTTGTGGGTCGTAGTTCGGATCGACAACTTCTTGTATCCTGAAGAGCGAATCAATGATTTTCTTCGACATAGGAAAGAACCTGTAGCTGAGGTTGCGCAACAGACAGACGGCGTTCTCGACAGTCGGAGAGTCGACCTGATTCCGCTGGATGGCCTGAGTCAAGTAGAGCACGAGCGCCTCGATCAGCTGCGGCATTTTCCGAAGACGTTGTCTTGCAGCTATTGACGCCGCGGAGATGTTCCTGGAGCTTTTTGATTAGGCAGAGGACATTAGATTGGAATAACCTCAAAACGCCGGTCGAGTTCTTGAAGAGCGTCGAGTTATAATGCTTCCAAACGTCTGCAACAGGCGGACTGCCGTTGTTGGCTTGTCCATTCGTTGAAGGGAAGCCAGTCGCATGAGGAGCGAGGACCTGGAACAGCTTTCATGGAGATTCAATCACCCAAGACAAAATCTAAAGTCGGAAAGTTGACCGACGAGAATAAAAAAAAGATCCTTGGTTAACACAGAGAACACTAATATCAGACATTGTCTTTATGATTTTTTTTTTTTTGAGGTACCTTCCAAAAAAATTATATTCAGAACGTCTGTACTTCGGGAAATAGGGTAATGAACTTACAAAAAAATAAGAGAAAACTTTCGAGTGAAAAAAATCTGGAAGAGGAGAATAGAAAACGAAAAAAAAAACATGCCAATTTTGTATACAGATACTTCAGTTTCAATTAGAGCTTCTGTTTTTTTCAACTAAATTGCAAAAAAGGTGCCTGAGAATATTTAAAACAATACTAGCAGGAAAAAGAGTTTAGGAAAAGACGGCAATGAACGAACTTGTTGAGCGAGGACGTCAGTGGCGGATTCGAGAATGACCGGCTTGAGCATGTCGGCCGACGACAGATTCCAGAGGGTCGCCGTCGCCTCGTCCTTGACCGAAGCGTCGTGGGTGGTCTGCAGCAGAGCCGCCAACATCCGCACGCCGTCCGCCTCCAGAACCGCAATCTTAAAAACCCCATCGTTCAAAAAATGCTAACGAAATCCTTTGCACCTTATTTGCGTCGTTCTCCTTTCCAAAGCACAAGTTTTTCAAGCAGGCGCACGCATTTTTCTGGATTTGAGGCACATCGCTTTTCAGAAGATTGATCAGCTTTGGAATGCCTCCGTACTCCCTGGAAACCGCATTAGAGGGATCATCAAACATTAAATTCACCTCGTCTCTTCTTTGATCAAATTGTCGCTGAACGTCAAATGTTGCAGGTAGCCGGTCGCATTTCGCTGTTTTTCTTTGTCCGAGCTCGACAAGTACTCGATGACTTCTTTCAGCGACGGATCTCGCCATTGAACTAAACATATACCAAAATATATTTGGAGCGAGCCACCATTATAATGACTGAATAATCGTTCAAGATTTAAAAAATAAAGTATCTAGAAAGAAGTAATTGTTTCATTCATAACTCTTTCCAAAGTTTTTCAAACTAGCTATTTTTGATTTTTTTTTTCTCTGATCATGTCAAAAACTGAACTGCTCAGAATAGGTGATTTCAAAACATAGGAATTTGAAAATTTTAAAGTCCGGAAATTAAAACTCAAAACTAGGAGAAGTTTGATAAAGCAAACTGGGGTTAATATGACATCATCCAAAGGAAGCTTGACTATTTCTGAAGGACGTTTCAAAACAGTGTGGCGATATTCGACTCCAAATAGTATCTCAGTCTTTGAAAAAAGGAAAACTAATACAAAAAGTTATCGCGCGTTTCCGAAAAGCTTACGGTTGCCGTTGTTGGGACCGCGTCGCAGAGGCGGCGGCGAATCGTCGCGTTCCGGCAACGGCGGGGACTCCCGCACCATTTCTTCCTGCAGAAGAGGCACGGCTCCAAATCGTTCCGCCTCTACGTACTTGACTTCTGAACGGTCATCTGAAGAGAGAGAGTTGAAATGAGATCGAGAAGTTTTAACGAACGTGGGGGCTGAATATGGACGAAAGGCGAAGGATGCGAAGGCGAAGACGTGCCCGAGGCGTTGTGAGCCACCACTCGGAACTGATAATCGTGTCCGATGATCAAATCCCCGACTGAATCCACTCCTTCTTCTCTCAAACATTCCCCGTCTCTCACCAGTCATTTTGCAGGCGAAAACAGGCTGATCGTTCACTTTGTACCAGCGATCGTCTTGTTGAACGTCACGGAACTCGACATCATAGCCCTGAAAGAAAAGAAAATTATTGGAAAGAAAACAGAAAACTGACCAGAACAGGCAAGGAACTATGAGCGGGCAGCCAGCAAATCGTGATTTTATCTCCGTCGATCTCGAAGTACTCGGGAGCTTGGGGCATTTCAGGTGGATTTCGTATGCTCGAGGCTGGAAAATCACGTTCTAGAAGGAAAAAGATAGAAGTTCCACCTCGGCCCATGGGTCGGAGCTGGATGACGTCGGAGGTTTCTGAAGGCACAGAAGCGACACCGTCAACGACGGCGATGGCGCAGAATTCGTAGGTCGAGTTGCGTCGCAGTCCTTCCACTAAACCATTCTATGAAGTTTGAAGAAAAAACATTTGAAACTATAATTTCATTATTCTACATAAGTAAGCCAGTCCTCAATACCTGCTTTTCAACAAAAACCTTCAGAGCAAAATTTTTTTCAGAATTAAAAAAACTTTTTTTTTAGAAAAAAAATAATACGATGTTTTAGAACAAAATTCTATGTTTAAAAAATGATACGTTGAGAAAAGAAAAAAATAAAAAAAGGGAATCATTATTCAGAACATTGAAGTTATCATATGACCTCCCAAAGTCTTGTAAGAATAGATTTCATTTTTAAAAATAGTGAAAAAAAAAATTCCGAAATTACAAAATTTTTCAAGCCTTCTTTTCCTTAGAAAAATCCGGCTAAAAATTCTGTAGGTTTTTTCTTGGCTCCAAAAATTGTTTCATGGCTAGGATTTCAAAAGCACTTTGACTGTCAAAATGAAATCAAACCTTGGATGCCATTGTGGAAAATAGGTTCGAAGTTGGCGGTATGCCAGGTCGGATCCCCGATTTCCCTGTACTCGACGACGTATCGGGCGTCATGAGCCGAAGGAGCCCATTCCAACTTGACCCAGTCGTTGTCGGCTTCCACCAACTGGAAAATGATTTTTTTTCTTCTCGAGTCATGCTCATTGTGAAAGGACCTGAGGTTGGCCAGGAGGCTGGATGTTGTGCGAAACAGGTCGGCTGGGAGTCGTTCTCTGTGGCGGCGCCGGCCGGATCGCCGTCGGACCCGAGCTGAGACTTGGATGGCCCAGGCCGTCGGCGTTCCTGCCTCGGACTCGGAACTCGTAAACTCCGTTGGGTCGAAGGTTTTCCACTGAAAGCGGTCCCAGTGTGAAAAAATTCGAGGAATTCCATTGTCGATAGGAATCAGTATTAAAACATCTCTCTTGTTTTTAATCTATTCGAAATTCGAATATTTTTTTTCCTTTTTTCGCAGTAGATTATCCGCCACTCGTACCGTTATGAAAGCGGAGAAGATCAAGTCAGGAATCAGTATTAAAACACCTCTCACTTTCAATTTCCTGTGCTCAGAGACAGAGAAAATATAGCTTTCATGAATTGAGTCCATATTTAATTTCTCCTTAATATGAGTAACTTGGTTTGAATTACTCGATCAATGTCTTTTTCTAAACATTGAGCATTGGTTCTATGTGATTTTTTTGATTTTTTTGATTTCGAGGCTAACGCCGTTTTCAGAAAAAAATTCCAAGTACTTTTTAATGAAATAAAGCGTTTTTTTCCACCGCGAAGATAAAAAAAATAAAAAAACTATTTGGTTAAAAAAATGTTAGTGGAGCCTTGGAGCTTAGTTGCTTGGATTCAAAACAGCGATGGAACTTAAATCTTTGCTGTCGGTCTTCAAAAAGCCAAATAAAAAAACAGGTTTTTTTCGAGACACTTCTTTATTTTTTTATTATTTTTTTCTGGCGAGCCGCATTTACTACGCCGCTAGTCTGCAGTTTAAGGAAGATGCGAATTTAATCAAAATTTTTAGCCTGCTGATGAAACACGCACTCACCAGTGAAAACCGTGTCGGTAACGAAGATTTCGTTGGCAACGATCCAATCTCTGCTTCCGTACACACGGTACTCAACCTGAGACTTTGAATATGGAAAAGAAGATGAGAATATCGATAACCTGGTAGCCGGAAGGCGGCGCGGCACGAATGTCGGCCACGGGAGGCTTCCACTCGATGACTGCCCCATGACCATCTACGGCAATCACGATCGGCTTCCCGGGAGCCAGAGGCGATCCCGCGGCTGCAACGCTCTTCATTCACTCTTTTCTCTCGCAGAGGTGAGAAGGAGACGCGAGTCTTGTGGAGATAAAATCAAGCAAATCGGACAAAGTTCAGGACGACAACAAGTATCAAGATAAGGTTATCGCCCTTGACCTCACGACCCCCCGCTCTTAGGAACAGCGGCGCGATATGATTTGTTCGTTGAAATAATAAAAAAAAAGTTGAATGTTTAATAATTCATTTTAGAGATTATAGAAGAATTAATGTTGATAAGTGAGAGAATTGGAAATTCTCATAGCAAAACTCTATCAAAAGCGAAGGAAGTATTTTGGCTTATCCAAACCAGATTTACTTCCAGTTAAAACTAATGATTCCTGCTTAATCTTAAACGTTTCTTTTTCACCTTGTTTATCTGAAGCAAAAAAACTTAATTATAATAATAATAATAATAATAATAATAATAAGTTATTCATCCACAAGGTGAAAAGAATAAATAAGTCGGAACCGGTTTTTTTACAGGAGTCGAAAAAGCATAGATGCTTCACCTACGAAGGTAATTTTCATGTTTTTAAAATTACGGAATTTATTTTGCAGTTGCATTTTTAAACTTTAGAGAAATCAATTTAATCGAGATTTATAGACTCAGAAGTTCAATGAAAGATTGTTAAATAGAAAATTCAAAAGAAAAACTTGAAGATAAACATTTTACACATTCAAAAGTCGGTTGGAAAAAATCGAAAAAAATCGAGAACACAGTGGAATAGGAAAAGGTTTGTTGAATTACTTGAACCGAAAAGAGAGAAAAAAACGTACATGTAGCTCCAGTCAACTCGTTGTCGGTGTAGGGAACGCGTACAGGAAGGGAAGGCTTGGACGGCGGTCCGAAGCCGTTTCGGCCATACGCCGACACCCGGAACTGCACCTCCTGCGCGCTCAGGTTGGTCACTGCAAATTCTCTCTTCAGATGCTTATACTCCAAACTTCAAACTTATACTTATTTACGTTCGAAATAATGGGAAACACGTTATCATTCTGAGTTCTGAGATAAATTTCGAAATACAACAAAAAACAATCTCAAAAATATATTAAGAAAAAAGAAGACAGAAGAAAAGTGTGTGTAAGAACTTGGCCGAGGTGCTATACACGAAGAGATGTATAGATAATCATCAAGAAGAATCTGCAGAGACAAGGTCGAAACATTTTTAAGGCCGTTCTTCTTATTAGACGTCTTTTTAACCTCGGTAGAACGAGAAAAACACATTTTTTTGTCTAATGAAAAAAGCTTGCTCAAGCAAAAAATAATAATTAACAGAGGAATTATGCGATCAGCTAATTTTTTTCCTCAAAAAACTAATCTGATTCAAGTTTATTTTTTTCTTATAAAAAAATGTTAACACTTCCAACATTTTTTTCTTCCGGTTGAGTTTTTCCCGCAATAAAAAAACATCTTCTCGAAATTTCGGATTTTTCGAAACTGATTAAAAAAAATCAACCCCCATGATCCACTAAAATATGAAAAAAAGGTTTTAGAATAAATTTGCTATCAAGGTGGTTTGACCGATAATCTTATAAAAGTTGTCTGTGGGTGATGTATTCTCTACATTCAGAAGAAGAAAGCTAACTAGGGAACTTTTTTACTTTAGGACACTTTAAAAACCCGAAATAGCGCTTTTTTGGCCTAATTTGCGTATTTTGCACACTTTGAAGCTCCATAACTCGGAAACAAGATCTATTGCGAGAAATTTTCTTTCTGTTCTGCAATCAGGAGATCCTGAAGTACACTTAAGCAAAGTGTCAGCAAAAGTTCAACCGGGATGTAAAAAACGTTCCCTGGTAAGAACGAACCTCGACACGTGGTGTCTTTGATGAGTTGGTCTACGCCCATGTCCTCCCAGTCGCCTTCGGGCAATTCTCTCATTTGCAGCTGCAAATCTCGGAAATCGTCTCAAAAATTCTGAAAGACGGACCTGGTATCCACTGATGTCTCCCTCGCCCATTTTCTGCACCGGGGAGCTCCAGACGACCGTCACCTCTCCAATACTCACGTCGATCACATCGGGAACTCCCGGGGCGCCGGGAGGAGAATCTCAAACAAAAAAAAGATAACGAAAACTGTAAGAAAGTTCTTACTGTCAGAAAACCTTCCGCCGAACGAAGGCGCCGGTGGAGGTGCGGATCGGTCTTCAACGTCTTCTCCATGTAACCTATAAGTACGATGAAATATGGGATAAAAAGAATTTCTGACTGGAAAAGAAAGAAACATCAAAATTTTTTTGATTCATCGGATCAATAACTAAAAAATCGAATTTTCCAAGTGAAATAAAACTTATAACATAAAACAGAGTTTTTTCAGATGTGCTCTTTGTAATTTTCGAGTTTGGAGACTGTCAAGGAAGAAAATCTTTAACGAATAATCAAAAAAGAAGCGAAAAAAAAACCAAACAGTTTTCCCAATTCGACAGCTTTTTTTCCTTCTTTTGTGCCAGAAGCGGTACTAGCGAAACCGGAATTTTTTTTTCAGTTTTCAATTTTGAAGCCCATATCTTTTATCTATGATGAAAAAAATTTTTCTAGAAGTTTGGAGAAGTCGTCGAAAAGTAAAGTTTCCCAAAGTAAAAATCAGTGTGATTGAAATCCGGAAAATAGAAGCTTCTGTAGTAATGTCTTGACTTGTGTGTTTGCGATGGCTACTGACCGGATGCCGAGAGCGTCCATGGGGCCGTCGATCTCGACGACAGGCGACGGCGTCGGCAAGCCGCTAGAGTCGAAATCGATATTGGCGTACGGCGACGTGACGGGTATCTGTCGCACTGACCGCGTCGTCGTCACCTTCGTCACTCGGGTCACCTGCACCAAAAACCGGTATTCTCTGTCAAAATATCATCGCCTCGAGTTCTGCTAACCTACTGCCACCTTTCGCATTTCAAAACTGGTATTTCCCAGCCAAAAAACCTTCTTCGTACTGGAACGTACCTTTTGGGTTTGTTGGAGACCATCGGCCGTCGTTATTTCGTACTCTTCCTCGGGCGGATTGTCGTAGTGCGACTCGTAGGAGTAGGAATAGGCCGATCCGCGAGCGCTCGTCGGTCCCGCCAACGATTCTGTCAGGTAAGATGCCGCCATTCTGCAGAAAATTCTCGTTCAGTTTGAAAGAGAAAAATGTTTTGCACCGAATATCTCTTCTAGTTTTCATCTTTGCGATAAAAAATATCTCTTTGTCTGTCATGAAAAAAGATAAAAACGTAGCGGATCAGTCAAAGCTTATTTTTCAGCAATCGTATCACGAGAAAAAAAAAATTTTTCAAGAAAATTATAACTGCTTGTTTTTTTCACGCAGTTCGTGAAACAGCGCGCAAAAATAATAGATGAAAAATTTCTTGTAGCATTTTTCCCAGGCTTCAGATGAAAAAAATTATGAGAAAAGTAAGTACTTTAAAAAAACTTTCACTTTCTTTTTTTCATAGTAGCGTTCGATTTATTCACAAAATTTCTTGGTTTATTTTTCCAGTTTGGAACAATGAAGTGGAAGAAGTTTTTAAAAGTATCTCAGCTTACTATTGTTTTTTGTAACTAAATAACTTCCGGAAAAAAATTGAATTTCAAAATGAACAATAAGATATCACGACGGGTGTCTTTCTTCTTTTTTTTCCACAAATAAAGAACAAAGCAACAAAGCGAAAAGAGATTTAAGAAACGGCGACATCTAACGAGAGCCGTCGTTTAGGACAAAGAAGTCTATATTTTACCGTGAATTTTTTTGAATTGTTACTTGCCAAGAAAATTTGTAATTTTGAAAATAATATATATAGTTACTAAAAAAAACTGACGCAGGGTCGACGACCTGGTTCTCGACGATCCACTCTTGTGGAACCGCTTCGCGTGGAACTGTGCTGAAATCAAAACAAATCTAGATGATTGAACTAACTTAAGAAAGAGAAGTAACGAACCAAACACATCACGACAGTCACACAAAAAAAGCTTTAAAAATCATGCAAAAAAAACGAAGAAAATTTCTGCTAGAAGCTCATGCTTGAAATCAAAGTGGAGGGTTTGTAAAAATCAAGGTTGAAAATAATTGTTTCTGGAGCGGAAAGAAAGAAGAAGTTGGTCAAAGAACAGCGGCCAAAACTATGCGTACAACTGAACCAACGCGCGCGCACACAAATGGCACGCGATCGATCGACTCGATGGCTCACCAGCCTCCATTTTCCTTTTTATCAACACTTATCACTGAATAAAACAAACAAAATTAAAACAATCGCAAAAGAGAAGATTTGAAAATTCTTCGCAAACCATCTAATCATATCACAAAAATGTTGCAAATTTTATGACAGGCTCGGCTTACGATATGATCACGACTAAACAGTAGATAAGTGAAAGTTGATTGATTTATAGGTCGTTCACAGCTTACTTGAGATCATTTTTGAAAATTTTGTTCCACGATCAAAGAATTTTTTTTTGAGAAGATGTTTCAAACTATTCTGTTCCAGTTTTATACAGTTAGTAATGATTTTGGTAAACTAAATTATGATTTAAAAACGATGGTATATAATAAATTGAAAAACTGAAAAAATACAAATTAGAAATGATTCATCTTCGTTCACATCGCTCTTGTCAAAAAAACGCCCTCAATAACTATTGGTTCAAAGTTTGAGCGAGTTCTTGAAAAATTAAGAAACCTATCGCTTCCACCCTCATAAAGAAACTTCTTTAATGGTGGACCTACTCGGTTAGAAGGAAAGACACAAGTACAGAGGATGCGAAAAAAAAAGAAAGAGAAGAAGCCGGTTTTAGATCTACCTGACGAGGGTGTTGATCTGCTCCGAGGTGTAGACCTCGCGTTTGCGAGTCGTTCTTCGTCCGTCCGTCGACCATTCTCCGTCTTCCTCGGGAATCGGCTCCATCGGCTCCTGGATCCACGTCGACATCTTCGGGGGCTAGGAGAAACGCTCGCCAAATCGCATGAGCTTTGCTGGGTGAAAAAAGAGCGAAGAGACGCGAAAGTTTCCGTTCCTCTGGAATGAAAGAGGTGCGAGGCAGTGTGAGTCCAAAATGGCAAAAGGAAGAAGAAGAAGAAGAAGAAGCGTTCCTTCTCTCGCGGTCTCGCTTCCCGTCCAACCTGCAAAGTTCTTTTTCTTATTCTTTTTTTCTTAAAAAAACTTTTTTTGTAAAAATAATCGTGCCACTGAAACCGAAGGGTCATAAAAAAATTCAAGATTTTTTTGTGCGATTATACCAACCATTTTCGTTTTCCTGAAATAGTTTGTCTTTATTTCGGTATTGAATCGATTTTTTTAAAGAAGTATCAATGATAATATGAAATAAAATTATTAACCGAGAAATTTTTTTGAAAAAAAACTGATGAAAAAAAATAAAAAAATAAAAAGAGAAGAAAAAATAGCCCAAAATTTGATCAGGCATCTCAGAAGCTCGGAATCGCAAGAGACAAGGAGTTCTTTGGATTTTCGAAAGCTAACTCCAAAAATTTTGTCATAACCACTCGCGTTCTTCAAAGTGTTCAATTTTTCTTACTGCATTCAGGCCACGTCCATCATATGTACCGAATCAATCTTCAACTATGAAAAAAGAGAAATTTTCATTGAAATAAACAAGGTTTAGAATTATATAGAAATGAAAACTACATGAACTTGGAGCAAATGTGAAAAGAAATGAAAAATGTGGCCAAAGAGTTTTTGCACTATTCTTTTTTTGCGACAGCTGCTTTCCAACTCTTTGCCGAGCAGGAAAAAAAAAACTATCATAAATGAAAAAAAAGCTGGTCGTGAGGTAGAAGGACAGAGGCGGCAGGTGCCTGGATGATCGCGAGAAAAATATTCGAAAAAGGCGGCGAACATCATCGTTAAAACGGAAATTGGGAATAGGCAGACGTGTTCGTCCAGATTTATGAGAATTTGGGATGACAGCTGACAATTCACATCCTCCGCGGAAACATAACACAACAAGTTCAATACTTTTTGGGAAGATAGCCTTCCTGATATGAAAAGAGACGAAAGAGCTGGAATATGTTTTCCCAATTTGTATTCAAAATAATATATAAGTATGTTCGATTGTCGACGCGCAAAATTTCAGAGAAACGTGCTTGAACTTGTTGCAGAATCTTCTTTGGAGTTGCCGACAGAGGTGAAGTTCTTACTTCAACAACTTATTTTTTCCATGAGAAATGGATAAATAAAGGTTCGCTGATTGAGGTTAATTTCCTATCCGAGACCAAGCCATTAGAAGATTTCGGGAATCCGGAGGAAATGGCTTTTGGCGATGGCAATGTTTGCTCGAATACTTGGAGGCGGGACCGATGAATACTATTTGCACTCGGCTGCCCACCTCACACAAGGCTTTACGCTTTGGTCATATATTCAAACAACACGTTGTGATTGCGAGCCGCGCGTCGGGGTGATGAAAAAGGGCGGTCGACCCTCACAACGTCTTATAGCATGACCTTCAGAGCTTGGGTGGTCACTCTTAAGAATGGGAAGTTCGATGAAGAGGGAAGCGTTTTTGGAGTGAGACCATCGAAAAGCTGAAACACGCTAATCTCTTTCCAGGGATTTATTCCGGAAAAGCCGTTGGTTCTAGAAAGACCGTTGCCGGTTTTTTTTTTCAATAGCGTCAGCACATTCTTCTCTATTGAAGCTTTTTTAGACAGTTTCAAAAAAAAATAAACAAAAGTTTAGGTCTTTCTTTAACTTTTCTCAGTTGATAGATTATATCATAACTAAAAAATTAAAAAATGAAGGGTTATAAAAACTTAAGGCAAAATATATACAAACTTTCTTGAAATCTATATTTTCTTATAAGAGCCGATCCACGGAGGAACTCAAATACCAAATATAAAATAGATAAACCAAAAAAGTTCAAAATAAACAATCAATGATAATCAAGGTCAAGGGAGGGTATGAATAGAAGTGTGATTGCGGATGTCAAACAGAAAAAAGGAGGGCCGTTCGTCGGCCGCTGAAATGTGAACAAACGACATACCCAAACACTTGAGGACCAATCGACTCGACGAAAAAAGCCGCGAAAACCACTCGATTGTCAATACGAGGTGGTCATTTCATTACGAAACAAGCACACGTCGACCACGGCGACAACTTCTTTTCCTATAAATTGTTCGAAAATGGGTTGCCCTTTCAAACGCAAAAACCAACAAGAAAAAATATCGCGAGACTCATTTTTGGAGAATATAAATCAAAACAGAGCCGATAGGCATGAGAAAAAAAGGTTATCTGCAGGAGGTGAGTTATTTGAAACTTATTTGAAAAAAATTGTTGATTCGTGCGTAAACGGCCCTCAGAAAAGGCTCCACATAAGAGAAAAAAACCTTATTACTACTAAAAAAATCTTGTTTTTGGACTGATTATTTTTTTATAAACCTTTCTTTATCTAACAGCAGTCTCAGGGGGAAAAAAAGTCTTCAATATCAAACTTTTAGAAAAAAAAAACCGATTTGAACTATTTTAGTATAGGAAAAGTGAAGCTCATTATATGATAGTCAGATTGAAAATTTTAAAAAATCAACGCACGGATCTTGGTGAATTACTTGCATGCAAAAGATAATTTAAAACAGACTGAAAATAATTTTGCCAAAGTAAAACACTCTCATAAAAATTGATCATCATTCAAAACTCAAAACAAGCAAGTCGAACTTTTTTTGAATGTCATGTGTAAACTAAAAACCTTTTTTGGTCGTGAAAGGAAAAAAAAGGGAAAAAGCTGAAAGAAAAAAGGGGTGGAAACCGAAAAATGTGAAACAAAGACATGGAACGGAGGAATCTGGGTGAATTCCGTGCGTTCAGGAACACCTAAACAAACAGAAAAGACAGGCAAAACCCGGCGACAGGACAAAGTTGAGAGTAAAGGCCTCTTTCGGAGCTCCCTGAGGCATGAAATGTGATATTTGGCCGAGCATTCCATCGTGCCAATGCACAATTTCAGGCTGAACAGTGAAGAGGAAATTGACGACACTCTTTTTCGATTTCCTAAATGTATAAGCAAAAAAGAAGCATTTATTTTTTGGAAAAACTATCGATCGGAAAAATCTTGGCGATTGTTCTAACGTAAATCTTTTTCCCATAACAGACTCAAAATGAGCCATACACATGCATGGCGATTTATCAACAAAGACGCAAGAGAAAGGAAACATGGGAAAAAGTTGAATAAACAATGGTGGAAACCGACGCCGTCAAGAAAATTCCCCAAAGAAGGGAAAATTGTAATAAACAGAAGAAAGATTATGCACTTCAGAGAAAGAAAACGCTCAAAAGCAAATTAAAACCAAAAACGAAAAAAAATGGAAGAGCAAGTGTCAACAAGAACTCAGCTGTTTTTGATGAAGCTCGAACTCTTTGTACGAACTCCGAGCGCAAAGTGCAATTTCTATGAGAATTCGGCAGCTGGGCGGAGCCGCGGCACTTGTGTCTCTACTTGAGCAAAGTGTCCCGCAAATTCGCCACGACACACTTTTAATTCAGAATGAACGCCGTACGTTAACATCGAGGATATCTGTCAGCCGATTCTGTTTGTGTTGGATATCTCGATTATAAATTTGAGCAAACACAGTGAAACAACATTATTCATAGTTTTTCATGAACTGAAAAAATGCTTTTATTAAATTATAAAACAGAAAAAATGAAGACTTAAAACGGTTCCTCGCCTCAAGTATTTTTGTTTTACAAACGTTCTTTTCTAAAAACCTCTTTAATAATTCTGAGAAATCTATACAAGTCAGTTGCAGCTCAAAGATAAAAAGAAGACATTTAAATAAAACTGAAATCACTATATCTTTATTATCCTTTTTTTGCTCAAAAAGAGACATAGTTTTGAAATAGAAAAAGATTCATTTTCGAGGATTTTTTTATTTTTAGAAAATAACTTATCAGTTCTGATCTCCATCAAAAAAATTTCGAAGCTTTTTTTGAATTTTTTTTTTTTTCGAAGTAATCGTCTGACTTACAACTTTTTCACTGTCTCGCGTATTAATTGAATTCGAATGATCGATAAAAAGGAGCCTAGGAAAAAGTGGAGGCGCGGTGGAAATAGCGCTGAAAGAGAAGGACACAGAGGTAAATCCACTTGCCCTCAGGGCTTAACCAAGGTCTTTCGCCTTTTGCTCGGCTACTTTCAGGAATTAGCCGCGGAGAAATTCGTCAATCAGTGGCTAAAACCAATAAAAACGTAACTAAGAAGGTATGAAAATTAGTCTAGTATTTTTTTTAAAACTTCATTCAATTTTCAAACTGACCAAGTCAAAAAAATAAAGTTTATATTCAGCTTACTTCGAAAAAAATAGAATAAATAAAATAAAAAAATCTCTGAAGAACTAAAGTTTTGAAGACTTGAAGACCAAACTTTGTAGACGCAAGTTTCAAAAAAACTGTTCGAACTGCGGTGTAGAATTTCCGCTGAAACAGAATGAGCTTTGCTAGCTTCCCAATTGAACTATTTGAAGAAAAATGAGGATCATTATATTTTTTTCTATGCTCTAAAGACCAATTACTGTGTAAAAAGACAGAGAGCAAATGATGTGCCAGAACGACCTTTTTATAGGCTTTTCAAGTCCATCATTCTCGGCCTTCTCCTAGTAATTTCGAAAATTAGTGTTGCTCTGTTGGGCTTCACTTGAGGCGTCAAAAAAGAGTGAATATGTTAAAAGACGACAAAAGACGGAAAAAGGATGTCTCTGCAACTGAGATGACAAATATTCCGAGCGATGGACGACAGCGGCGATGCTGCCATCCATTTTGATTTATGCCTTTTTTTGACGCCAACTCTTCGAGTCCTTTTTGAAACAAGAGTTGTAGCAGCCCTCGAGAAATCAAAACATTCTGCCTAGGCGAATTATCCTCAAAAGCGGACTTGGTGGAAATAATGAGCAAAAGTCAATAAAAGTTGCAATATTAGCCGTTGGCTCCAAAGAAACGCAATAATAGGATGAAGCGGAAGAGAGGCGGAATTTTCGAGCACAGTGGGAATATTCCTGAAAAGAAAGATGAAACTAAGGCCCGGCCATATCGAATCGAAAAGAACAATTTTTTACGATTTGGGAAACGTCTCAAAACGTTGAAAATGAATCGACAGAACGAATATGGTGATCGTGGGAATGGGAAAATGTATTTTTTTCGTTTACTGTTTTTCGACTGGCAACCGGGATTCAGGAATTCAGTTTACACGCAATAAAAGAGCTTGGAAAGCGCGGCTGTAAAAGCTCAAATGGAGGAAGCAACCCGCAGGGAGCAATTTGGAATTATCGAGGGTCCGGCGGAGAGACGCGAGGCTCCGAACGCTTCTTAATTAGACAATTATGGATGCTCTTCGACGGACGGATCAACCGGAATCGATTGGGCAGAAGCCGCGCGTCTTTTCCCGCCATATGTTCCTTATCGTCTCAATTAGCCTACGACCTTCTAGGTACAAGCATTCACTACAGAGAAAATCAAAAAAGATCCCAACAATTTTCCAGATGGTCCTTTAAAGGCGGCATAGCTCAGCTGGCATAACTCATTTCTAACGTCCGCAAGGTCGTAGGTTCGAGTCCCCCCGAGGTCGACCAAGCCTTTCATCCCTCCGGGGTAGATAAAGTTGGGAGCTGCATGCAGCGAAAAGGCTCAATCTCGCCATCGGCCTTTGGAAAGCCGGTACCGTAACTCTTCCTACGACCTCTCTTGTACCTGATGTTCTACGAGCGAAATTCACAACTTCTCTGCCTAAGTCACAGCTCCTGCCGCCGTTTAAACACAGTCAAATCAAGGAAAGTCGATTGCACATGTACTCTTACATTGAAGATGCAATAAACAGTTTTTTTAACCTTTAAAGCAAATGAAAAATGAAATACTCACCAAAAAAGTTTTTTTCCAAACAATGTGTTCATTTCTCGACGTGTACAAAACCGTCGTTTCTGATTGAGAGCAGCTAGAATGAACTGAAATGTCGTTTTTATCACCTTCGTTATTTGCACAAAATTTTCACAAATTTTCCTAAGAGGCTGCTATGACTTTCTTTGATTGGGAAATCCAATTTTCAGTTTTCGATGAGGAGCCAAATTTGAAATTGCTAGGCTAAACTGATATTCAGAAAAATGGTTAAAAATATTTTGACAGTTTTCAAAAACGTTTCACTTGCAAAGGTTCAATTAGACTGGCCCTTTTTCGAAGAGATATCTTTTCTGCCAAACCTTTTTTTTAGGAAAACATTTACCGATATTTAAGATTTTTCAAACAGTTAGATGAACAAGAAATAAAACCAACGAAAAATCTTTTATCATACTGTGAGTAGAAGAAAACGAAAAGTAAGAGATCACATGAGCAGGTAGAGAGATGAGATCGCAGTGAAGCAAGAATCACAAAAAAAAGTGAAAAGAAAAAAAAATGAAAGAGATCAAAGTGAAGTCGCGCAAAGGAAATGATAACAATCAATTTGTGAATCGAAGCAGGAAAATGAGCAACAAGCGAATATAACAAACGTTTCGATCAGTTTCAGATTGTACCAGCGTATTTCAAAGAACAAAAAAAACGTCACCTGGATTGTAAATAATAATGATATTTGGTCAGTATCGATAAATAATCTTAGACAAGATTTTTCGAAAAGAAGGTTTCAATCTCTGTTGAATGTCGTGGAAGGTTTGTACCTTCTAGACGCCGTGTAGGTGTAGTATGCGTCGTCGGCTTCGTCCTGAGCACTTCGAAGACGCGGAAGAGTGCCGACGTTGCCTTCAAGAAAGAATTTCAGAAGACGTCGTAAAGAGAAACGGACCATAGACGTGTCCGATTCCTTCGTCGAGGATCTTCTCTGCCGGGCTCAGGATGTGGTGGACGGCGTCGCTGAGATGCGGCTGCCTTCTTGGAGTCGTCGCGTACGTTTCGGCCGGAATGACGTCCGGCATCCAGTCGTTGTTACCGACAGAATCGTCAGGGAAGCCTACGAAGAAAAAACTGATTTTTGAAATTTTTTTTTAAAAATCGTAACAGACGTTGGCCGATGTTTTTCGGAGCCAGAGACCGTATGCAATAAAGTGGAAAATGTTTTTCCGCCATTTTCTTGAAACTCGTAAATGACTACAATTAGTCATTTTTAGACTGAAACTTTTTCTTTTTTATCCGAATCTTCTTATAAAGCCTTATCGCATCAGATAAAGTCGAAATCAATAATATATTAGCGAGTTTCAGGCCTTTTCTATTCTCAGGAAAATGGCGGAAAATCATTTTCCTTTTTATTGCATACGGCCTCAGCTTTCTTTATCAGTTTCCCAAACTTGACAGAATTCAAATTATTTTCTCCCCCATCATTTTATCGCTTCAAATCTGGACAAAAAGTCAAAAAACGCAAAAACTTTGAATAATCTTTTTCGTTCTAATTTAAAGTATAACAACGAACCAGGAGGAAGCAACGGAGACTCGCATTGTCGATCCGCCATCGTCGATTCAGCCATAATACTCTTCTGCGGATCCAACCACATATTCGTCACTTCTTTCCGAGATTTCTGAAAAACTGACACTGATCATTGTCAAAAAGATAATCACACCGAGATAGAAGCAAACGCGCTCCAGAAGAAGACAACGGCCGAACTGGCAAGAAAGACGGAACATTTCACAACATCCTAAACGATGAATGTAGGTTGGATTCATAATTCATGAAAAATAATAACCATAATTTTGCTTGAGAACGGAATGAAAGGCGATGCGAGAGCGAAAGCCGTACACAATACAGTAGAGGCCGTCTGGAAAAAGTTCAAATTATTTCGTCAAGATGAGCAAGACCGAACCAAAATAAAATGCTGAAAGAGCGCTTTGCGGAGGTTGAACTTGATCGGGAAGTTCTCGTAGTTTTTGTTCATGGTCACCAAAAAACAGGTGGCAGAAGCGTAAAACGACAGCTAAATCACAATTAGATAGCCAAAGAAAAATCAATATCATGATTTGTGAGTTGAAAAGAGAAAAAAGTTCAATTTTTCGTAATAATATGTGGGAAAACTGGAAACTGACGAGTAGGAAAAGAACAATTGGAGCCAGGATGAACCAGAGAAGCCAAGTCTCAGGAGAAAGTGTACAGGAGCTGGCGAAGAAGAAAGTCGTCGAAGCGAAGACAGCAGGAGAAGCCAGACCCAGCAGCATGCACGTCGTCCAGCTGAGCTCCTTCAGATTTGAAGAAAAAAGAAAAAGGGAAAACCTGGCTTTTGCTGAACCGTCTGCCAGGGTTCTGTAGATGTGCAGACTGTAGAGGAAAAGCCAAGCGAACGGGGCACAACTCGTGAAAGAAAGGAACGCGTTGCGGAGTGGACAGACGCTCTCTTTGATGGAGACGAAGTGCAAGAAATACAAGTCGACGAGGTTGAAAGCGAAAAGGATGATGAATCCGATACGAATCATCCTCGTTTTCAGGACGTTTCTCGAGAAAGTTGCCAAGAGCGACAGGGCGCAGAGGAACAACGACGTCGCGGCCAAGATAGGTGGCGTCAAATCTTGAGAGTGCGCCATCCGAACCTGCAAACCGTGAAAATAAAGTCAAGTCATTGGATAAATCTTCATCACGCGCTGGATGGGAATAACTAAAAAAAGTGTAGAGAAAAGAAAAACCTTTTCTACTGTATTGACGGAAAGTCAAACTCACGTAGGAATTGCTCTGGTCGGAGGAGAACATGGTGAAAAGGCCTTCTCCTTCGAACTGACACCTCACGTGGGAGATGTTGACTCCGATCTCGACGCCCGTTTTGCGCCATTTTCCCGACTGAAAATTTTAAAATTTCGTGGCATGTTTTGGGAAAAATCTACTTAGACTAAAAGTTCGAAAAAATAAAAAAATTAGAATGAAATAAACTAACATGACAAGAGCCAAAAATGCAATTCAAGTTATAAAATGAAATTGATGAATACTTTCTCTTGAAGAAATAACGAATTGAACTTGCTTAATTGTTTCGATCTACCTTAGACCTCAGAACACGGTTTTTTCACGTTTTTTCTTTGGACCTCGAGAGAGAGAGAAAACCTCTTACAACGTTTTTTTTCACATTTTTGAAAAATTAGTATTTCGAGTTAAAACCTTTCTTTATCTTTCATTTTTCAAGTCGTATCCGGATTCAAAATAATTTTTTACCTTGAGCTGGACGCATTCCGGGTCGATCCAAGCGTCTTTGGACCTTAGAACGAACTCGACAGTGACTGGTTGTGAGCTGTTGGCAAGAATCAAAACCAGTGGATTTCCACATCTCTCACAGCGCGGAAACGGCAAAATCGCGTACAATGCCTTGAATTTGAATTTTCAGATGATAAAAAATACAGTACAAAAACTTGAGTGGTTCCCTGGAGGTGGATGTTGACTTTCGAGAAATCCTTCGGACGTGTGTCAATAAAGTTATTGAATTTGGGAAGAGTGTTTCCAAAGTCAACTCGGTCAAAACCAAAAGCTGAAAATATTTTCAAGTTCAGTTTTCACTCTCAAATAGTAAAATTAAGAATTGAGAGACTAACCGATGTGGTCATTGGCAGCAAAGAAAGGCGGCAAAAAAGTCATCTTCGTATGAGAATCGAAGACGGAGTGGGCGTAGTCCAGCAGTTTCGAGGTCAGTGGAAGGTATTCCGATGGCGGATGTTCGGCCAAAACTTTTCCAGCCGCTTTCATCAAGTCTTCCGTGAACCTCATGTCTTTTATGTGTGATCTAGCGCTCGGTTCAAGTCTGGAAAAGTTCTTCGTGACCTCTTCCTGATTCCCGAACGAACTTGAGCTCAAAGTCGATGATGGCCGAGATGGCTTCGGCTGCAATTTGCTGATTTCTTCCTCGAATTGTCGCTTCGTTGACAGTCGCGTTGTTTACCATCGCCAGAAGTTTCGACGAGTCCAATATTCCAAACTGGAAAGGAAGTGGTTTATACAAAGCTACAGTGAAAAGAAAAAGGATAACAACCACAAACTGTAGATTATTGCACCTTTTCTTAAAGAGAGGTTAAAAAAACATTCCTTCCTTTTGTCAATGAAGAAATAAAAAAAAACCTTGTTGACCATTATAGAATACTCGGGACGAGTGCAATTCCACGAGTTCACATCTGACCAACGACCAGAGTCCAGACATTTTCGTGTCGCGAGGCCAGTTTCCCCGTCAGGACAAGACTGTCGGACTGTGGAACCTAGAAAAAGTCTCGAAAATCGATGTCTTAAATAGAAAAAGTACCTTTGATAGAGCTGGGCCATTTGATAGCGTACTCCACCTCGGAAGGACAGCGACTATCGATTTTATGGCACTTCAGGGTCTTCGAATCGAGGGCCTGAAGAACGAAGTATTTTTGAGAGGATGTTCATGAAGAAGCTCACATGGTCGAATTTGGGACATCGGTCGCACCGTCGGCCGACGGCTTCTCCCAAACATTTGCAGTGGCCGGCGATAGAACACTCGCCGTTTTCCGCGCCGTCGCCACACTCGCATCGCGCACAGCCGTTGATAGTCGCGTAGTAAGTCTTCTGGAAGGAAATCGCTTCAATTTCTCGCATCCTGATGGAAATTTCCCACCAGACAGAGACAAGCGCCGGTTTGTTTGTCGCACTGGCTCTGGAAGCCTTTGTGCAGATCACAAGAGCACTTTTTGCACTTGGGGAAACTGCCCCACCAGCCTGCAGGACACATTGCCGTTGCCGCTATCAGCTCGCAGTTCTTTCCGGTCTTTCCTAAAATTCAGTTTCTGTGAAAAAAAAAAGTTTCCATCCTTATTTGGTGCTTCTTATCAGTCACTCTTCAATAACTCAAGTGTAGAGTACTGTTGCGATGGATATAAATGTGACAGCAGCTATTTTTGATATGAGAAGAGTAATTTAACGATTTCCTTTTCTGTACCTTTTATAGCGCTATCCTAAACTTTTTCCGGAGCAATAATTTTCTTGAATAACAGTGCGTTTTTTTTTCTTTGTGAAACAGGCCGAAATTGATCAAAGTTTTTGTCAAATTACGTCAGAGGAAATGACGAAAACAGACCAGGTTGACAGATGCACTCGTAGCCGTCGGTGGTGTTCGATGGAACACAAGATCCTCCAGAACAAACGTCTTTCAGCGAGCAAACCGGCTGGCAGACATCTCCGACAAAACCTGAGAAGGTTAGGAGTAATAAATGAAGGAAACTCAACGGACCTTTGTGACAAACACAACGATGCTTGTTCCAGAGTCGCTGGCAGGAACTCTCCGTGGGACAGACGCCTTCGAGAGCGCAGCGGTTGTGGACGACGCAGCCCTGGCGGACTTTTCCCTTCTGGTGGACGGAGACAGGACGGCCGTCGATCTCGACGTTCCTAACGCAGCCTTCGAATCGCGAAGGATGGCCTGTCGAGGGCGCCAGTCCAATGTAAACCACGTCGAGAGTCGTTTCTCCCAAGAAGGCTGGCAGTTCCTGAACAGTCCCCTTCTCATATTCCAGAGAGAAAGCCCACATAAGTTCATAACTTCAGCTTTAATAGTTCTTGGAATGTTTTCCTCTTTCGAAGAGGGAGCTATGAAAAAAACTTCTACATTACTTTCTTCTAACGAATGCAATTTTTATAAAGAATCATCAAGTTTTTTTAAATGATAACGAACCGCTGTATAAATATTGTCGACTGTGACTTTGACAGTGGATTCTCCGAATGCGATGTCAGCATGAACCCAATTTTTGGAAGAAAATTCTGGTCCTGGAACGACAATTGAAGACTCGCTCAGCGAAAATCTGATGACGCCGTCCTCCACCTGAACGGACCTAAGTTTTAATTAATTCTGGAAAGATTCCGAACATCAAGCTTGAAGAAGACGCTCCTCTGATTGAACTCGACGGCCAGAATCTGAGTGTCGATGCGAGATGTTCGGAACTCGGCAGAAAGAAAAAAAGGCGGGGAAATGGATCCTGGTTTGTAGAGAACAAACGACTCTTCTTCGGCCAAAGACACCGGCCGAGCATGAGTTGATATTTGATCTGCAATCCGATGTTGCGAAATGAACTGCACGATCTTCCCGAACCGATTCTGCAAGTGCCTTTGTGATGGATCGAGTGAGGACAGCGACAGTTGAAGCCGCCCCAGCGGTTCGTGCATTTGGTAGACGGCGAGCAGGAATTCTTCTTGCAGTGGTCCGAGAGAGGACGACAGCCTTCCACGACTTGTCCCACGCGGTGCATTTCTTTCATCTTCGAGAAGTCGACCAGCTTTTCGTTGATTTTCAAGTCTTTCAGGCATCCTAAAATAAAGGTTGTATTCGTTTTGACCATTCACGCTCGTTGCTCTCTTTTCGAGCTATTAAAAAAATTTTCCAGCATAGCCAATTCTTCCACACCGATAAATTCTTAAGAAATCAGAAGAAAAAAAAAACAACTTCACTTTTTACTTGAAATATTGTCTGCACTATTATACTTTTCAATGTTTTGATAAATGTTTTCAAATGACTTCCTCGTCATTCCTTGTCGCAGATTAATCTGGATTTTTCAATGAAAGCAGAGTTAACGAGGTAAAAATATATTTTTCATCACAACGCGCAGCCGTTTTGTGTTTTGAAATTTAAAAACGATTCATGGTCCGATAAAAAACGATTTTGAAAAACGTGAAAAAAATAAGGAAAGGTTGAGAAATTGATATGAAGTAATCGTATTATGCCTTTTTTTATGTGGTGGAAAATTATACATTTCTTTTATGATAAGCTTGATTGGAGCTAAATCATTTTGACAAGAAATTCAAAAAATCTTCTTCCTAGGAAAACTTTATGTCAATAAATTTCCTAATCAAGGGGAATCAGGCGGATTCAGGTTTCTTTTTCCGAAAAGGTTCATGATAACTTTCGACTTTTTGAAGATGAAAACTGACGGTACAGAGAAAAATTAAATGACAAACCGTTGAACGCCTCTTCAATCTGCTTGGAAGAGCCAGGCCTGCCTCCCAAGAAAATCCCATTTGTGACGTCTAAAAATCGAAAACATGGAACTGTGGGATCCGAAAGACATCTGAAAAGCCTTATAATTCACAAGTTCTTCTGTGGGAAACGAACTTTGATGGGAGCACGATCTCTGCAGAAGCAGCACAAACCGGAGAATTCTTCAGAATAAGAGCCGTTTTGGCGTCACAACCGTCCAAAGAAACCGTCAGCTTCTAATAGGAACAAGACTTGGAAAAATGAAAACACAATGAATACCCTCTCAGCCAGTTCCAACACGATCGTGTGCCATTCTCCGTCATTCACTCGGTTTTCAGGATCGTTGTCCATCCGCATTTCGACCGACTCGCCACCCAATGAAAAGTGCGCCTGAGGTTGACTTTTTTCAAGGAAGTAAGAAACTAGAACACCTTGAGAACCCTTTCCGAGATGGAAAGTTCGACGAAGTCGCTCTTTTTATATCCAGTAAAGAAGATGACGCCGTCATGAGCAATGGTAGCAATCCTAAAGATTTGATGATTATAATTTGATACTAGTTCATCTATTGAGGTTACGGTGAGCAGTAGCTGATTTTTTTTCGTAATAAACTAGTAAAACAAATGACAATTTTCTCAAAAAGGCTTGAAAAAGACGACTGGCTAGTGTTTAACCTTTATATTATTTTTCTTTCCTTAGAGGTCAAAATTACCTGGCCCTGCCATCAAAAACCATTCTAATTGTTTTTCTACTTTTTTTCAGTATCACTAAAGAAAAAAAATTAAAAAAATTTTGATTTTAAATGAATTCTACAAAATAAGTTTTAAGAAAAGTTATCAAGAAGCTTTTTCTCATTATCAATTGAAAGACAAAGCAAAGGGCAGTCATACCGAAACTCGACGCGCCAGTGCATCCGCGACAGATCTTCGTTGACGTTGAGCATGGCGTCGCCGGGAAAAGACACGGCGCGGAGACGACAGCGGTCGTCGGCGTCGTCTCCCGAGTACTTGCAGTGTCTGCACTTCATTCCGTGGGTCTCCAACTCGCAGACCGAGTCCGAAGAACAGTAGCCTGGCACACACGTCAGTGGTCTCGCCGACATTTCGCAGTTTCTCCCTGAAAACGACAAGTAACTTGATAATTGTCTCTACACTTTTCTAGCTTTTTCCCCCCCAAAAAATATGGTTCTCTGAGGTCATCCCTAAGCAGAGGCGTCATCAGTTGGAGCTCCTAGTAAAGCGAGTCATTATAGGCTGTAATTAAGCTTTAAGAGGGTCACAAGCACAGGCCGAGTCCCCGCGAAACAGCGTGTCTCGTCGAGAGAGACCTAATGTGACATTTCCTTGAATAGTGCAGCCCAGGAAGACAAAACCTCAGACCAACTCACACACTTTGCACGCGATTCTCTTGAAGAAAACTTGAATTGGTGCAAGAAGTTTCTATTCGAACTTCTAGAGAGCAACCAATAGTACGAGCCATTAAGTGGAAAGTCTTGCCAGAGCTATAAACTGATTATTTCCGCAAATCTAGTTAGAAGAGCATTCATAAAACAAGAAAAAACAAAAGTTAATATATTTTTTCAACTTCAAAATGATTTCGTACATGGAAACAGCCTTAACATAAAGGTAAAGTGCAACTTTGCACGTCTCAACCTAAGTATGATCAATTACAATTGGGATAGACAGTTTTCATATTTTTCTAGCATCGACTCCAAATTTAATCATTTCAATAAAATTTTCAACGAGCTCATACGGGACAACTGCCCAGTTCTCAAACCACGCAATCATCGCGGTTCCAACTTTTTACGCAACTTCTCTTCCAAAATTCTCAAGCGTCTTAAACGCTTCAATCTGCGCACCTCCTTCGGTCGCGTAAATTTCAAAATCAGTACCTCTAAATTTCGTCGTAAAACTCTACGTTGGTTCATTAATCATGAAAGAAAAATTGCCGCCGGCTCAAATGCCAGTATTTCCAAGTACATTAGTTCTAGGTTAAAACTTCATCATGATATTCCACCCCTTATCTCCAATGGCAGGTCTTTCATTTTACCATCCGAAAAAGCTAATTTATTTGTGGAAACTTTCTCCAAAAATCGTAATTTGCATAGTTATGATACACCCACCCTCTTTCCAAGTAGGAAACCTTTGACTGTTGAACCTGATTTCAGCCCTTACGCCATCTTCAAAGCCTTAGGCAAATGCCCATCAAAAAAATTGGCTTTTTCGACTGACTTTATCAACTTTTTTTGTTCTCAAGAATTGTCGTGATTCGTTAGCTATTCCGCTCTCACTCCTATTTAACGAATCTTATTGCACGGGCTCTATCCCCAAAACTTGGTCCACCTCTCATATAGTCCCTATCTTCAAAAAAAGGCGATAAAAAGCGATCCTAATAACTACCGACCTATCGGATTGACGTCTCACATTGCTCGTTTAATGGAAAAAAATAATAGCTATCTCTATTAGATCTAAATTCAAAAAAACACTTTTTTTCTAATTCTCAATTCGGCTTTTTTTAAATCATCGTTCTTGTAAACTAGCTCTCCTCGATTGCATCACTCACTGGAAGAGATCCCTAGCTCTTGGTAATAACGTAGACGTAGTATATATCGATTTTCTCAAAGCCTTCGACATGCTCCCCCATAACCTTCTGCTCGCCAAGCTCCAAGATTTCGGTTTCGACCAAAAACTTATTAGCTGGTTCGCATCCTTCATATCCAATAGAAAATCATTTGTCATTAGTGAAGGTATCATATCTAGCTCATCTTTTAACATTACATCTGGAGTTTTACAAGGAACAGTCTGCGGCCCACTCTTATTCATAATATTCATTAATGACACTATCAGCAACTTATCTGATAATGTAAAGGCTTATCTTTTTGCTGATGATCTTAAAATTTTTTCTGACGATCCCATAGCGCTTCAGCAAGGTCTCAACAACGTTTTCCAATGGTCTAGTCAATGGGGTCTTCCCCTGGCCGAACACAAAACCACCCTTCTCCATCTAGGCCGTAGCAACCCTCATGTTCAGTATACTATAAATAATATAACTATCTCTTCCGCTGAAGCTGTTCGCGATCTAGGCATTCTTATTGATAACAAACTAACATTTGAGCCTCACCTTCGTAAAGTTATAGCCTTATGCAAACTAAAAAAAGTAAACAAATCATCAGAGCGTTCCGCGCCCTGTCTCCCCGCTCTAATGAGCCGGATTTTTTTCTTACGTACGTTGCTCCCTATATGGACTACTGTTGTGAGTTGTTCAGTCCCCCCTAGCTTCAGAACTATCTTACACCCTCGAAAACATCTTCCGTCAATTTACTCGCCAAACATTCATGAGATCAAACATTAGGTTTTCTAGTTATGAAGACAGGTTAGCTCAGATTAACACAAACTCTTTTTTTAGAAGACGAGTCGAATTTTTGTCTAAGAACACTACATAAAAATTTATATTAAGGAGAGTCATTTGCCAGTTTCTCACAGTGTTTTTCAGGAGATCAAATTCGGTACGTGCTCCATCACGTCTTATCAGAGTAGGGATTCGTTTCGAAAAATTTCTTTGAGACGTTCATCCCTCTTTGGAATAAACTGGCTACATTGGGAAACCTCAATGTTTCTCCAGAACGTTTCAGGTCTTTGTTACTATCCCTCGATAATAATTTCCTTTTCGGAACTATTCCCACCAGTCTCCGTTGAACCAGGTACCCGTGCTTCAGCCCTACTCTCATCCATCTTATGCGCGTCTATATCATCACAAACAATTAAATTCCCCATTCACCTGTGCTACACTGTGTCATAACTTATAATGCTTTCTTTTCTAATTACTTTTTTTTCCCTTGTGCAATCCTCACCTCTTATTCTTTTATTACTGGCTCAGAGGCTCGTGAGGGCCTCAAGTGCCTTTTATTTATTTATTTCAGGCTTAATGCCAAATTTTTCTTTTTTTTTTTTTCTGTACATGTTATTTTGTCCTGCCTGTAAATAAATAATATTATATTAAAGTCCTCACTTTTTCAACTCTTACACTAGAACTGGCACCACAATTTTTTTTTTTGCGTTGAATATATAAACAAAAACTCTGTCAAACGTAAAGATTTTTCAAGCTACATAAATTTTTATTCCCTTGGCTACTCCACTTCATTTCAATTTTTGACGTCTCATCTCATCTTGGAAAAAAGGCAATTTACGAATGCGGCCCCCGAGTTCATTTTTAGTTGCGAAATGAGGCTGGACGAGGCGAAATTGGCCATCTGCCCAGGACAAACACGCCGACACCGGAGCGTCGTGTAAAGGAACACCCAAATGGGGAAGGAACGGACCCAGCCAGCCGGCGGCACACGAGCAACGGTAGCCGTCCTCCAGAGGCACGCAAGTCCCGTTGTTGGCGCATTTGGCCTGGTAGCACTCGTCCAGACGCACGTCGCACAGTCCTCGTCCGTCGGAGCCTGAAAATCTTTCTTTTTACAATTATTCCAGGACTTGTTTGCATGTCTGATGTTTTGGTATGAAATTACGGACTGGTGAATCCTGGAGGACATTCGCAAACAAACGTGTCGACAGTCTTGAGCGTTCGTGCTATGAAGTTGTCCGTTTCATGTGTCTAAAAAGGTCAAATTACATTTTCAAACTGAGTCAGTTTCTTTTTCAATTCAAATAATAATCAGATGGAGGTTCTCTCAAACGAATTGAGAATTTTTCTATTTCTTCGATTTTCAAGGATTTGGTTTCAACAACAAATAAATAACTCAATCTCCATTCTCTTCGGCCCCCTACTATTTCCGATGCTGGAACTCTATCAAACCTCAGATATATTAAAAGTTTCCAGTCAGGTCAGTCAAGTTCTGAACAAAATTTAAGTCATACTCAGGATCCTACGGTCTTTATTTAAATTGAAATTATTTCGATCCCATAGATTTTAAGTCGAAACAAGGAAAATTTTATTTTCCATTTTTAACTAATTTCATGAATAGGTGAACAAGTATTGGAACGGCTTCGATCGTAATTACTTAGACGAGACGCGGTAATTGAGTTGCATAGTGAATTTTTCATAGCATCTTCAACGAAGTGGACAACTCTAATTAAGACTATTCGACGTTACATTTTGTTTGTTGAATATTGAGGAACCAGTGTCTTTGTTGAAAAAGCATCGTAAAACCGTTGATGGATCTAGTACAAATTTTCGGAGCGAGCATAAAGGCCTCAGATGGAAGCTCTCATTCGATGTCAAAACGCATTTGGCGGCTTCGGTGCCAGTCGCTTCGCATCGCACCAACCTGCATGTCCCCGATGAACTTGAGCGTCTGGCGGCACTTGTGGAAGTGAGAACAAGGCTCTTTGGAGCACGACTCGTCCCGCACCACCTCCATCGTCAGCAACGTCATGCGCGCCAACTTTTTCAGCGACTCCTTTATCAGCTCCACCATCCGCCAACCTCTGAAAGTCCTCGATTTTTTGAATGTCAGTTACGGTTTTCGGCGGAATTTCTGAAAATCGAATCATTCTCTCACACATAGCATTATTATGAAAAATTACTTTTTTTAGCAAAAACATTCAATTAATAATAGAATCAGCAATTTTTTTCCAGAACTCTGCCTAAACATAGTCGTTTTTTTTTTTCAGAGATTAGGCTCTAAGACATGAAATATATCATATTCTTTTGCATATGATAATTTTCTTTCTGAGTCAGATTTGATAGAAAAAACATTTCGAAAACTGTTTTCTAATCCTGGAAAATTGAAGTTGGTTGAAAAGCCAAAAATAGTTACTCCTTCTTTTTGCTCTGTATTCCCGATGAACAAAGGTTCCGGACCCAGAATTAAAATTTCTGGTCGTGTACAAGCTCTTGATTTAACACGCGTGTTCGAGTGCTTCCCTCATTTAATTAAAAAGCCGCCAAACGACGTCAACGTGAGAAAACACTCGAGATCTGCCGCCCAACTAGCTTCTTTCTTTGGAGTCTTACCGCACAGGCCTGCCGCGCTCGACGACGACGATACTCGCGTGGACGACGTCTTCTGAATGACGTGATGCGCTTATCACATGGACGTCAGAAGACTTCCAATTGCTCAGGGTCGAGATCGCGTCCCTACAAAATGAACTTGGAAATATCCTCTTATAGCTGATTCGGAACGAGTTGAAATGGTTTTTCGCGAATGGCTCAAACGGCTGCGAAGGGGTCGCTATGAACAGAAAAAAAAACTTCCATTTTCGGAATTTCACTCAAAACGTGGTCTCTTTTTTTTCAAATTTTTCGTGTTGAAAAAGTTGATGAGAAGAATGTACCTTAATCTTTGGAAAGAGTCGGGATCCCAGAAATCATCGATAGTTATTCCAGAAATGGCCAGAGTTAGGCTTTCCCGAAGCCATTCCTCTTCGACGACCACGTGGATAAACCGGCATTTTGAACATTCTGTGTTTGCTCCATCTGCAAAAAGTAATTATGAAAGGAGGAACGATGGTTCAATTTTTTCAGGCTACAAAAAACCAAAGAATCGTTTCATTGAAACCAACCAGAAACGCAGGCTTTGAGCGAAGTGTCGATATTGCGTTTCCACTCGTTTTTCAGCGTCAACTTTCCAGTGTACTTGTCTGTTTCCAGTAGTTCATTCTGTTCGAGGAAGAATTCGAGCGTCGCATTTTGATCAGGATCACTGAATAAAATCCTATTTTCTGCATCATGTTGAATAAGTGTAAATAACACAGAGTTTTAAACTTCCAAAAACTATTTTCCAGGCTATAATAGGCAGGAAGTGAGAAAACTTCCACGGTGCAAATTCAAACGAGTTTCCTTGCTAAACTGCGGTTTTTCTGTATGAGCCAAGCTAGAGCACACAAACTAAAAAACATTTCCCAGCTTTTCAATATAACCAGCTCTCTTCCACTTAGCGCATAACTGAACATATTCTCAATTCAAGTCCAGACAATAGGAAAAGCTGACAAAGCGGGAATGTAGGCAATCTGTTTGGGATAGGAGACGGCGTCGTGGAATCTGTTGACGAGGACGACGAAGTCCTTCAGCGTCGGTTTGTTGTCGTTGACGTCCGAAACGTGGATCCGTACGGGCACAGTAGAACTGAGCTGCTCACTGCAGCACAGAAGATAAACCATCGCCCAAGATTCCCTCACCAACCTGCTCGCTTGAATTTCCAAGAAGAACTTGTTCGCTTTGGCTTCGTAGTCAAACTCGGCTCTACTCAAAACCCGCACGACTCCTTTCTGTTCAGAATCAACTGCAATTTTTTTCTTTTTCAGGTAATATTCTATTCTTTTTTCTAACCTTCAATATCAAAAAGTTTTGCATCTGCTCCACCAAAAATCCTGAACGATATGTCAGAGTTTGACCCTTCGTCAGGATCTCGAGCAACAATTGTTCCTTAAAGAATTTAGTTAACCTTGAAATTCGGAAAATCATGAACGTAACAGTTAAACTATTTTTATAGTCGGGAATTTCAGTTTTTACCTCTTTTTATTTATCCTCCTCTAAAATTATGTTAAGTTAAGAGTTTTTTTTCATTCGAAACATGATGAGAATCTAAATGAGTTTATTCAACTGTTTCAGTTTTTTCTCTCATTTATGAATCTCAATTTATACCGAAGTAGGCAAATAACTGACCAACTGTAGTGCCGACGGGCGAGTTTTCAGTGATGTAGAGGTCGTAAGAAGATTGTTCGAAGACGGGCGGATTGTCGTTGACATCAGTCAGCGTCAAGGTGATGAGAGAAGACGAAGAAAGTGGCGGATTGCCTCGATCTCTGGCGAAGATGGGCAGAATAATCCTGAAAGTTGTTTTGGCCTCTTCGTTTTTCCCATAAGCATATTTCCACTGTTTTCTCAAAATCTCTCACGCTAATCAGGTTTTCATGAGTCTGCGAGACCATTTGCATGGAGAAATAGGAACAGATTGGGAATTGTGTCTAGTGGGTCAAAAAAAGAAATCCAGGGTCACGTAGGGTCATTTGGACGTCGAATCCGCGCCAGGTGTTTGGTCTCGATGGCGCAATCGGCCATGTCTAATTGCAAGCTTCATTTCGTTTTGGAACTCTGCTCGACTTTTAGACAAACTCACGTCGGATTGGTTTCTCGGTCGAGTTTCGAATTGACTCTCAAGGTGCCCGAGGTGCGGTCAAGCCGGAACAAATCGATGCCTGGCGCACTTGTAGAGTCATTCAGGTAGTAGTCGACAATTCCGTTGGCTCCTACGTCGATGTCGATCGCAGACACCTTCAAATACAATCGCTTCTTTAAAATGAATTCCTTCCATCCAAAGCTTTTTCAAATTGGTTTTCGGAAAGTTCTAAGCAAACTTGACGATTGGGAACTCCAGCTAATGTGCATTGGAAAATTGAGAGCCGAAAGTTAAATTTTTCATTCGAAGGAAACTTTCAAAGAAAAATTCAAAATTTTTGGTTTTTGATATCTCAATCGTTGCTGCAAGCGATAATATTTCTATAAGATTTCGCACAGAAATTTCCAAAAAAAACTTTTTTCCAACTATACGAGAAAATGTTAGTAACCTGCATGAAAGACGTTCCAACAGGTATGTCCTCAGAAATCGAAGCTGCATAATGTGGCGATGTGAACTTCGGTGGGTTATCGTTGACTGAAAGGTGTGTTTACCTCATTTCAAGGTCTTCTTTTGACTTCTTTCCATGTAAAAGAAAGCGAACGCTCGTTCTCAATTGTCTTAAAAAGGCGGCGGTTGAGTGAGTGATTATTATGCGAGACGTCGTCGAATGCTAATCACGTCTTCTGCCAGGAAGCGGCAATTTTGTTTCTGTTGCCCGCCATTTCAAAAGGCTTTCGACATACAGGGCGTCCGCAGCAGCCAGCTGTTCAAGCCGCGCGATTATTTACGGAAATTAGCGCCAACGTGCCGGCGAGAAATGAGCAAAACAGCGCCGTTTTTTTCCCGGCTGGCACCTTTGCCGAGCACACTGACTGATGGAAAATGGGCTCACCGTCGTCCAAGATCACTTCAATTGTCGTCGAGACGTTCAACGGCGTCGTCGCCGAGTCAGAAGCCGTCACGACGACGTTCAACGACGCCTTCTCCTCTCTGTCGAGGTCTGCGCCGACCGTCAGCTCTCCACTCACTTCGTTGATTTTGAAGTATTCAGACTCAATGGAATATTTCACGTGAGCGTTGGAACCACGGTCTCTGTCTTCGGCCTATAAATTCTTATTGAGAGCATGTTCAGTGCTATTTGTGAAAATATGTTCTTCCTCATTTGGCATTGAATTTATAAAAACAAGCGCAATGAGAACCATCAATTTTGATTTCATAAAAGTCTGTTCATAAAAAGTAGAAACTTATCAAATTTTGGAAATTGAATGCTAAGGGAAAACAAATTATAAGTAACATAGGTACAGTTTACAAATTGACAGTTTTTCGAATGATTATTCAGGGGAAAAACTGCTCATGACAGCTACGTTTTTCCATAGTAATCGTGCAATTACGGACTTTTGAGTGATTTTCTATATTTTACCTTGAATTTCATTGTCTCGTTTTGCTTTCAATAAGAATTGCAACTTTCTTTTGCGAACTAGTACAAAAGAGACGTCATGTGGACCTTGAATGAGACGACGGGGAATCCGATGGGCGAGTGTTCGGGAATCCGGATGGAGAAAGGATGATCCATGAAGAAAGGCGGCGCGTTGACGTCTTCGACAAAAACGTTGACCACGCATCGGCCTTGTAGACCTCCCTGAGACTTTTCGTCAACAGATCCTTCCGAGGACGCTTCTCCTACCTGGTCTGTGGCCGAGATTTCGATTCGGATGTGGTGGTCGACGCCTTGCAAGTCTCCAGAAACGCTCAAAATAGCGCCTTGTTCGCCGACGTCCAGGATGTTGAAGACGTTTTTTCTTTCGGTCGATTCTATCCGGTAGAATATTTTCTGTTCTTCATCGCGGTCCACCGCTTTGAGAACGAGGATCTGAAATCCCAAATAAACACAGATCTGAAAATTCGTGAAAACTTGGCTTCCCGGTGGAGTTTCTTCGGATATGGTGACGTTGTACTCAGCCTGGGAGAACTTGGGAGCGTTGTCGTTGACGTCTTTCAAGATGACGTCAATGTCTGTGAAGGCACTCAATGGCGGAACTCCCATGTCCGACGCCACAATCTATACTTTTTCTTGGCTTTGTTTAAGACGAAAAACTGAAACTGACCTTCAGCTTATACTTCCCCTGCACTTCTCGGTCCAATGACTTCGCCGTGCGAATTACGCCACTGGCCATGTCAATTAAAAAATCTTCTGTGCCATTCAGAGAATATCTAGACAAAGTGAAAAATTCAAAATAAATAGAAAATCTCCTTACTGTATTCTGGAATTGGAGCCTGAGTCTTGGTCGATGGCGTAAACGCGGCCAATTTCCTCGCCAACTGGTTCATCCTCGTCGATCACTATCGATTTCTGAGCGGCGATGAAAGTTGGAGCCTGAAAAACATCACTATCTATTCTGAGAAACTCTCTTCCGAAAGCTCACATGGTCATTGATGTCTTCGACGTTGATCGTGAGGGCGACGGTGCTGGAAAGAGCAGGCTGGGCTCCGTCTTTGGCTCTGACGACGACGGTCAACGGAGAATTCTTGGCGTCGATCCGCTCGCGGAGAGTGACGTCACCACTCGTGTAGTCGATGTTGACGGAGACTCCCGACTGAACCGCTACACTATAGTGCACTTTTCCTGAAATATTCTCAACTATCAAACGACTGCATTTGATGCTGAACCGTTCTCTCCGAAATCATTGTCAACGGCTTTCACTTTAGCAATGACCGCAGGCAACGTTATATTTTCGTTGATGGTGACGTTGTAGGAGTCTTGTTCGAAAACCGGTGCGTTGTCGTTGACGTCCAAGATGGAGATTTCGACGAGTGCCGTCGTTTCCCGCTTCGGAAGGCCTTTATCGGCTGCTATCACGTCCAATCTGACCAAACTTAACTACCTTTGTGTCTTCTTCAAGTTTTACCTGATGAGAGAAAGGGTTTCACGATCCAGAGGTGCGGCCGTCTGAATAACTCCGGATTTGGCATTGATGGACAGAAGGTTGCGACCGTCGCCTTCTGCCAAGGAATATTGTACCTCGCCGTTGTCACCAGCATCCAGATCCCTCGCAAATACCGACAGCACCGTCGTCCCGATCTTCAATCACTTTTCAAGTTGCTTTGTGTCAACCAGTTTCGAACAAATTCAATAACTACATGTGCAAACAGCCTCTCTATAAATCCAGCAAATCTGCTCGATTTGGGTAATTAATGGAAGCGCCGACAACAATCCCACACGCCAATCTCGCGGTACGATTGGATTAGGGTTTTGCCGCACGAAAATATGATTCGCCGTTTCCTTGGCCGCCGCGGCATTCGATTAACTGCCGCGACAATACTCGTCTGTGTTGCCAAAGTGCGGGAAGCGCGTCTAATTACATATGCAAGTATCGCCGCATCGTTTGCGCAGAACTTTCACGGCGAGCTATAGCTGAAGAGCAAAGTGATCCTGGATTTACTAAGTAGCCACTCTTAATGAGTATTTTTATCTCCACGAGTTTCAGCTCAACATAAAATCATAACAACAGCCGTTAAATGAACTATTATTTGCGACATTTGCACAAAAAAAAGGAATTGAATGAGAACTTCATAAAATTGATAGTAAAAAAATCTAAAAAGAACGTTTTTCAAAATAGTCATTTTTTAATTAGAAGGATTCTCGATCTTTTTCAACCTTGAGGGAATTATAAATCTATCACCTATCATTTTCGAACCGCTTTTTTTTGTATAAATTACTGAAATCGGAAGCGTTTTCAGCGAAACACAAAAATCATTCGATCGAGAAAATTTCAAACAATTCTGCGTCATTGACCTCAACGGAATATGCGATAATTAGCGAGGAAATAATTATCTCGGCCAAAATAACTATGATGGATTCTCCCGGAAACGCGATACGGAGAACTGTTCAAAAATTTTACAAGACTGAACTTGAGAAAATCTCCCGTTGCTTTTTTTTTGTATATAAGACCTATTTTTTATTTCAGAATTGCAAAAGCATTTATGAGGATCTTCACCCAACTAAAATCTTTCTACAGTGATCAATGTGTCGGCAAAATTTCTTCTCACGATGGGACCTAAAAGCCGATAGCCTGCTCTTGATCAAGGCTGCTGGACCAGCTTGGGGGACGAGGATGCTCGTAATTAAGGTTCACCTGCGCGTCGCGCGATCGATGTGTGGAAGGCATATGCACCACACAATGAGACAATTCTTCTTCCCTTTTCGGACTCGCTTGCTCCAAAAAGACTCGAGGGTACGTCAAAAAAAGAAAAAGAAAGCGAGAAGCATGTTTTTTTCAGTAAAGAAAACTTCTTGAGAATATGCATTGGCTACGTTTTTTTCTATGAAAATTTCCCCTCCCCTGCAGCATCGTCATACCATCTCGATGTTGCAAAAGAAAAGTGATTTAATTCGGATCATTAACAAAAAAAAATTGGGAAGTGGAGTAAAAAGAGCTCGAACAAACTGAAAAAATTAAGTCCTTTAAAAAGATTGGGGAACATAACGGTTTTTTTAGTCTCATTAATTTTGAAGTTTTAAGCTAAAGGGAACAAGAAGAAGAAGAAGAAGAAATGAATCAAAAATTGATGGTATAAAAAAAGCATATCAGTCACCAGGATAGGGAAAATTTAAAAAAATTTATCCTAATAAAAACTTATTAAAGGAACTTACCGATTCAAATAATGGAAACTTTAGGGGGAAAAAAGCATAAAGATACCCACCGGAGCATCCTCACGAATTTCCCCAAAATAGGAGTCTTTCTCGAAGAGAGGAGCGTTGTCCTGCACGTCGATGACATGAACGACCACCGTGGAACTCGCCGAAATCGTCGGATCCAGTCTTTCGTAGGCGGTCACCTTCAGCACGTGCTTGTCCAGAACCTCCCTGTCCAAGCTCTTGGCCAATCGGATTTCGCCGCTCATCTGAAGCTTCTCTTTCCACAAATTCCAGCTGTTTTTCTACCGTGTCGAGTGTGAAGAGGTTTTGTGAGCGCGAGTCCTGTGGAGCCACCATCGAATAGTACACCGGCTGCTCCGAGGCGTGCAACGCCTTCACAGAAACCACCAAAGTGTCCAGTTCGGCATCTTCCCTCAGTTCTCGAACATATCTGCCAGTTAATTGATTGAATTCACTCTTTTGGTAAAGATAAAAGAGTTTATTGGTTCGAAAATTAACTACTTTTCTTGTTGAAAATGGATAATGTTGGCGTCTGGATTTCTTCGTCGTGCCCATCGTTTAACGCGAGTTCTTCTTGAGAAAACTGGATGAGCTAGTCGAAAAGAAGAATTCAGAAGGTGGTCTTCACATTCGTACAGATATGCTATAGTCACAGGACCTTCGAAGAAGCAAATCTGAAAACGAAACTTTTTATGACCATGTTGTGCACAAATAACTTCAATATAGGAAAGTTATATAAAGTAAAAACCTTCTCTTTAGCCAAGACAAGACCATCTTCGGTGACCGACACGGCTCGAGAAGTAACTCGGCGTGGCTGCGGACAACTTTCCGACGTAGGCCATCGGAGAAGGGGCAGTCCTGGGTGAAAACAAGGAGGACGGCTGGCTGGCAGCCAGATGATGTGTGAACGAGACGGGACTGAACAAGGACTACACAGTCCGCCAACTGGACCATCGTACTGTCCTTGTGACCAGACTTCCGCCACTAGGACTAGCGCGAAGAAAAAAATGAGCATTGTTCGTTTTCCTTTTGTCATCTCATCATGATGTAGAAGTTCGCTGAAAAAGGACAGTACACAGAAGCCAAGTCGAAATGGTAACTGTTTCAAAAGACAATAAAAATCTCAAGAGTAGTTTCTAACAAAAAAAGTTATTAGAAATTGACAGGAAAATTAGGAAGACTGCAAGTGACGAAGAATTTTACTGCAAAAAACTGGCTTTAAAATAACACATTGAACTATTACGTGTTTAGAGTGATATAGTTGATATGAGCTGGAAGATAAAACTAATTAATACTGATGGAAAAAAAGGACAATGTTAAAATGACAGAAAAAGGCACACCGTGTGGCTCGGCCTGAAGAGTGGAGGAGAAGGGGCGTGGCTTGGATTCGCTTGGAGATGCGAGATTAGCCGCACCGACGTCCAGCTGCCCCCTTTTCATAAATTCCAGTGTCCAGCAAGCCAAGTACCTTCTAAGTTCTTTTATGAAGCTTTTATGAGTGAAGAGAAAATTCTGAAAACTGAGAATAACATAAGACTTTGAAGGAAAATTAACAATTTTTTCATTTTTTGGGCTACGAGGAGGCAAAAAATAAAAACGAGTACAAATGATAAGAATTTGCCAAACTTACGAGAAGATTGTATGGTAATCGCAGAAATTATGGTTCAAAAAAAGTCACAATGGTACAAAAAATAAGAAAGGGCCTGGTCTTTTTTTTTTAGTCAAACGAGCTTTTACTGAAAAAAAAAGCAGCGTAAGAAGGTAACATGTCCTCGAAAACTAGAAAAAAAAAATTATTTCACTAACCGCAGCAGTATTTCTTTTTGGAATAACGTTTCATAATAACAAAGTTTTCAGTTTTTTTAAGCTGGAAAAACCGTATTGCAGACTCATTCTAACTCTTTGGATTTTTTTGATATTGTAATCCATGGTTTTTTTAAATCTAATTCGAAATTTCTTTTTCTCCCGATGTAAACAAACTGTTTGATAAAAATATTTGCTCAAAAAAATTAAGATATACATAAACTGCAATCGTTAAAAAAGCATGTTTATTTGAGCTAAACTGGTTACAAACGATTGGGTAGACACACTGATTTTTCCTACGCCCTTTCAAATTTTCATTCTATTTATCTGAAAAATAAGCTGCTTAAAACCGTTATGCGAAATCCAGTAGTTTGCTTGTTGATATGTGAAAAAAATTACTCCACAACATGAATTTCTTTTTCAACCTTAACCACTGAAAAATTTTTTGAGTAGAACAAATTTCCAAAAAAAAATAACAATGGCAGCTTTCATAACGGTTGAGACAGTCTTTATGGTCATTCAAAGTGAGAAATTATTTATCTAAGGCTATGAAAGCCAAAAAAAAAAGTGAAGGTAGAAAAGAATGTGGAAAACAAGTTCTACAGAAAGAAACTTAGATGACATAATCAGATCTCTCCGTTTAACCGTCTTCGACCTCTCGAAAAAGTTGCGAGTTTGTCGAAAAGCAAATATCCGAGAAGGTCAAGAAAAACAAAAAGCTAAGTTAGGGAAGGCACTCCAGTGGCTAGGCGAAATTGGCGTGGTAAGAACGGGCGAACGACGTCGTTACACTAGAACCCACGGCTGCGGAAAGAGCCCATTTTTGAGATATGTTCTCGCGGCACCAGGGAATTAGGTTCGACGAAATCGAGACGTGTTGACGGCCGCCGCCATTTTTGGTGCGGCTGAGTGATGCGCCAAAATGAAATATGAATGCTACCACAGCTCAACCAGTTTGACCATTTAGAACCTGTCACTTTTGCTTGGACCTCAGAGGCACATATAAATTTTTTTTCTTTCTAACAATTTCGGCTCAAGTGTGATTAGGAACGAGTATTCGAAAAACCAAAAATTGGTTTTTAAACTGTGTATCGAAGTCAACTAAAAAAATGAGCTAAACGATTCCACAAAAACTAGTTTTGCGGAGGTTGTCTGGTACTTTATTTTTCTGATAGTGGAGAGGCATTTTTCTCGTTCTAAGTACACCTGTTCCTATTTTTCTCGAAAAAAAAATGAGCGTCTTGAGCGTCCCAATTTTTTTTTCTAAATCTAACTTTCAAGCTAATAATATCTCTTACAAGTTTTTTTTGCTTGATAAGTGTCAAATGTTTTCATCCAGATGCTGCATAAGGATGTAAAATATCACGAGTGGATTCTACGAGAAATATATCATCAAAAACAAAAAATAGTTAAAAAATAGTTCTCTTCGATTCGAGCTAAAATATTATTAAATTAAAGTGGAACTTTATCGGAGTAGAGGCAAATATAACTTTCTTGGTTCTCTTCCTCCACGCCACAGATCTGTCTGTGAGCGAACAATAAACATTTCAAAAAAGTAGAAACAAGAAATTGTTTTGAAGAAACTTACCTTACTTTGGTAGTGGCGACTTTCCAAATTGAAAACTTGTCCAAGTCTTGTCCTTACATAACGTAACGTCTGTATTGCCCGTTTTCCATAAGATTCTCAGCATCTTAAAAGTGAAAAAAAAAATGGGATCTGGAGAGCCGATAAATCGATTTCTTGAAAATTTACCATTTATGTTATCTTTTTCTTTCTCTGACGGCCAATTCGGAGTTTGCAGAATCACTTTGAACACGGCGTTGAAGTTTTTATATGTCAAAAAATGAAATGTCGGAGAATCTTCTAGAAAAACAAAGAATTTACTATCCCACAAGAAAAAAAAAACTAAATCCACGATGGTACGACAAAATCTCAAGTCCGCAAATCTCGAGGACCGTAATCTTGTGTACGCAGATCTAAAGTCCCATAATCTTGGAAACCAAAATCTTGGAGACCAAAATCTTGGAAACCACCATCTTGGAAAGCAAAAATCTTCCTTTTTAGTCTTCTTTATTGCACTTTATCTACTTATATTCTCTCGTTTGGATCACCGAATACAATTTCTGATAAAATCTATTCGCAAAAGCGTTGATTTTTACTTTCCAAGATTATGGTTTCCAAGATTTTGGTCTCCAAGATTATGGGACTTTAGATCTGCGTACACAAGATTACGGTCCTCGAGATTTGCGGACTTGAGATTTTGTCGTACCATCAAATCCACCGTAACCCGCTCACTCGGTTTCTTTTTCGTTCTAAAATGGAGCGTTCAAAGGATTATCGTTGAAGATTATTCGTTTTTTTTTTTCATTTTCTTCTTCAAAAAATCTTTTAATACGTCTAAAATTTTTTTTTGTCTGTTTATTTCAAATTTTAGATTGTAATTTTTGCTGAATTATCTAAAATTTTAGAGCATTCACTGAAAATACCTAATTGAATCGATAAAATAAATTCTCTGGGCCTTTATATTTTTATGACTGTTTCAAAATAAGTTTTCAGAAATATGTTCATTGTTATATCTGACGGCATAGGCATTAAAGTTGAAAATCCTTTTCCGCTATTTTCTGTAAACGACGGAAAACCATTTTCACTTTATTGCATTCGGACTTTGAAGTCGCGCTTTGATAGAAAACTATTTTGACGCGTTTTTTTCTGACCATGTGTTTTTATGAATAATTCTTTTTTGAGTTGATTAGAACACTCAAGGCTCACAAAAAGGTTAGTGTTCAGGTCTCCCACGGCTAACGACACTTCATATGCGTTTGGACCAAGTGCAAATTACGGCCGTTTGTCCGCTGCCCTTATGAGAGCTGCCTCGCGTGTTTGATAGGCGAAAGTGACAGGCTCTGGAACGCGGGATGAATCGCCCTCTCTAGCGTATAACATTTCGCCTGGCTACCAATTTCACGTTAATTGAAAATTTTGACGAATGAACGTCGCTTTTGCAGCTTGCAACCGCCAAGAAAACATGGGAACTCTTTCAAAATAACAAAATATTATTTTCTTTCAACGTAGTACAAAAGAAAGACCAGAAATCAATGTTTTATTTTATGAATGGCAAATAAAAACATTTTCCGTGTTTTTAAACATTTTTCAGCAAAAATGTCAACGAATTCGAGTGTAGCAGACGCCTCATGGCCCAATTCATGCCGATTCTGCTGGTTTTGTCGTTTTTTGGGATCGTCCGCGCAGTCATCAACGGATTTCAGGCTAACCGGTTCGGTGAGTTATTACTTTGAAGACAACTGCAAGAAAAGAAGAATGAACGATTCATTGCCTTGTCGGCAAATGGATTAAATGGATTCTTTTCTGCCGCTCGTTTATCAGTTAAACTTTCAATATTGCCCATTATTCCAATTGAATCCATACTTTTATTAAAAACTTATAAGGTTTCTCGGTTGAGATATCCGTTCGGAGGCGTCGCTCCTCGCTCGTTTTGCCGATGTCGCCGACGATCACACCGTTATCTGCGGCTCTGTTCTCATAGCTCCCAACGTCGTTCTTACCGCGGCACATTGCGTTTACAAAAACGCTTTGTGAGCTTTTCCAAACAATTAAACAATTTTGTGGAAAATTTTTTTTTTGATCACATTGTGTCTCTTTTCGTTGTCTCTCATTTTGAAATATGAGATATAAGGAATCTCATTTGAGCTCAACTATTGTACGCATCACGACAAACGATTTCAACATCTACAATATCGACAAAGGCGAAGAGACATTTTTTAGTAGAGCGATTGTGATTCATCCAGAGTACCTAAAGGTGTGTGATTCAAAAGATTTCTAAATGCAATCTTTCAGAATGGTGAGGCCAACACCGATATTGCAATTGTGTTTTTGCCACGACCAGCCTCGGCGTGCACGGGATCTCCGAACCATCCCCAAGTCGCACTTCTTCCCCCGACGCAGTTCCTCCAAGTAAGGATGTTAGAAAAGTCTGATTATTCGGATTTTTTATTCAGAACACAGAGAAAGAAATAACCGACGCGGAGTTGGAATCATCTCTGTGTTACACGGCTGGTTGGGGCCGCACCGAAAGTTTTTCATGACAGTTTTCGAAAAAAAAAAAAAATTAATTTTATGTGGAAATTACTCTCACGTTCCAATCGAGATGATTGTGAAACTGGAAACGCGCGAGAACGCCGGACTTCTCCTGGCCAAAGGGGTTGTCGAGGGTTCGCGCGTCTGTATGGTGAACGTTATCATCTTTTCTTGAATGAAATATTTTCTCAGGGCGACTCCGGTAGTCCAATTTATTGTTATATCAGAGGAAAACGATATTTGGCAAGCAATGACTGCGGCGACAGAGTTAAAAATCTGCTTTCAGGCTGGTGTGGTTACTGAAATCGGCTCTTTTGGCCCCAACAAAAACGTCAATGCTAAGGATCAAGTATGGAGATTGTGCTTTTATGAAATGTCACGCCCTTCAGGTCTCGCTTTGTAGAGACTTCGAATATGCCGTCGTCGCTGATTTCCGGAAAGAAGCCGGTCAGATAATGGAGATGGCTGAAGCTTACAAACAATCAAGTCAACTCATTTTCGGGCAGAAGGAGTGTAATAAGCGATGATTTTCCACGATTTCGTACATGAATGATTTTTGAAGCATTATTATAGGCTTTCAATAAGGACATATCTTTCGAAAAATTAACAGTTCGGCTCGATCCTTTATGTCGTGTTTTCTCAAGAAAAGGAAGTCGGAAAAGTCATGTTGGTCTAAAAGCCCCTTTTTCGCACTTTTTTCTTTGATTTTCTCAAATTTTACCTTCTTTCACTTTTGCTTGCCTTGATTCGACATCCATGGTGACTAGCCAGGATTAAAAACAAGAAAAGCCTTTGCGACGATGTGCGAAGAAATACGAAACTCTGATGAACTGAGCTGTTGGGCAAGCATCTAGATTCAGCTCCGTGATCGGAACCGTGAAGCTGAAAAAAGGTTATGAATAGCAAATGAGTAGTCATTTGGAATCGAAATTATCAAATAATCGGCCGAGTTGCGACAAACTTTTGAGGAGGCTCAGCGGAAGCGTGGAACGATATATCAGCTCTCAAACTTTTCATAAACATAGATTTATGAACCTGTGTTTGAACACAACGATGCGTTTCAAACCGATTCCTTGTTTCAAATGGCTTTTTCGAAAGTTTTTGTGTATGTATTTTTTTTTCTCAAGGATAACTTATCAGAAAATCTACGTCCTTCTTACTCACCAATTTTATATTCTTGATGTTTTCAGCCTTTTCCGTTAGAAAGACGTCTGAAATGAATAAAAATACCTGCATGTTTTCCACTTCCTTAGAGCGTCATCCTTGACATTCGCAAAATATGACCTTACGAAAAATCGTCTAGGCTTGAACAGCCTTCGCGTCTTCTTCATTCGATCAGCAAACGCAAGCGGCTTTCTGGGCCTTCATTTAGTATATTCAACAGTTTTTTGTTTTTTTTTTGTTGTTTGAAATTCAGAGTGGAATGACCTTTCAAATAATCCTTAGTGAAACAAGAATGACTTTGTACACATTGCACTTTTGCTCCAAACGCTTTGCTAATAATCGAAAAGACTAAAAGACTGGAACGGTTGTTTTTTTTTGAAGCAATTTCTTTCGATCGGAACATCAGAAGAAGTCTCCAAGGCAACACTATTCGAGAAACTTTTTTCCACTTGGACAAGCATTGTCAATCCCGTCCCATGTTCCTCCTATCCTCACATGAAGCTTCTTAGGAAGCTTTTTCAAAATATTCATCATTTTTTCACCGATAAATTTTTTTCAGAAATGAGCGTTCAGGCTGCCGAAAGAAACTTTCCAGGCAGAGTCGAACTCGGTTTAAAAAATGACAACGGTAAGTTTGTGAATATTTCTGTTTCGGTCAAATCGGACAAACATATAGGAACTTATTCAGGAACTGAATCCAATGACTCCGAGTTGGTCGGAATTCACGACATGTTGCGCAACAGCGTCTACACAGGTTAGTTGCTTTACCGAATTCAAAATTGGCAAAAAAAAAGTTTCAGAGTCAGTGATGCGTAGCAAAATGGCTAATAAACGAGACTTGTACCCAGATCCTCCGTCCGCTCCAGCGCATCAGGTCGTCTCCTCTTCTGGAAGTATGCTTCACAGATGTTGTTTTGATTCCAGTTTAAGATATGAATCATGGATGTTGCAGACAGCCCTGCGAGGTTCTCAAATAAACTGATAAAAGGACTCATCGGCAGCTTCATTATCATAGTGATCATCATCATTTTCTCCAATCTGTTTATAGTGTAATTGTGAACCTTTAAATCCAGAAGTTGAATGAATTGTTTCTTATCATAATTTTTTGAACGTAGCAGCTCATTCAAATGTTGGAAAGACACACTCCGTGTGAGTAGAGGCTCGAAAAGCGAGCTGCATCAAGAATAAACAATATCACACCACCGTTCGGTGAAAATTCCATTGTTAGGCAAAGATAAGTGTGTCCACACCATGAGGAGGGTAGTTCTTTTTTTAATTTTTAATTTTCTTTTTGTTGTTATGCCTAGAAAAAGCGTTTTGTTCAAACCTTGAACTCTACTTCGAAAAGCAAATTTTGCTTTGTGTGAGGTTTTGCGAGATACACGACGTATGAAAAGAACCGGAGTTCTTTGGAGACCCACCAGAAAACGAATTAGGAGGGAGGTTAAAGCCGGCGAAAGAAACGGGCGAATTCTCTTCCGCAAAAATCCCAGTACGCACGTTTCTGTTTTTGTTTTTCCTACTTTTCCCTCTTTTTGGGTATGCGGATCTCAGAACATCCTAGGTAAGTCTTCACGACTTCTTGATTGCCCATAAGCCAAAAATCTCCGTTCCAAGAAACACCGAGTCATACGACCTTTCGACACGGAAACTCATTAAGAAAGCTGCTTTTTTTAAAAATCACGCTACCAACTTAAACACAATATTTTAACATTTCAGTGCTCAAAAACAGTAGCATCAGTTCAAACCTTAGAATCCACTAACATCAGGTAGCTTTGTTCGCCGCAAAGCACAAATGAAATATTTGACTTTGTTGAATGGGCCAAGATTTCGTGGATCCTAAACTAATTTTAAAAAAATCCTCTTCGGAAAACATTTTTGAAAGCTGTCTGAAGAACATCCGATCGTAAATTTCTGCCTTTGCGCCTGCAAAATAAACTCCACACTGAAAAAACTTCTGAAATTCCATTTTCTGAATTCCTCTTGTAATAAACCTGTCGAATGAAATACGTAACGCCACTCAAAAATTTTTTTAACTTGCAAAGATTTTTTTTTTCCATCAATACTGAAAAAGTTCTATTGGAAGGCCTTGCTAATTTCTATATCTCATTTCTATCAATGACCCGATTTCATCACAGAAAAAAAAAAAATTGCAAAACCAATTTGCGCCTAGAAAGAAGTCGAACCTTCGTTATAGCTTCCCGATAGTAAGAGCGCTAATCAGTGTACCCCCAGGAAGTTATATTGCTTCAGTGGCTTGGAAAAACTTTCCACTGTCGAAATCAGCCAAAATGTAGAAGTGTCAGCTGAAAATAAACGCCAGTTGCTTCCAGTTATCGCAGAGAAGGTTTTCACGACTTGCAATTTTTTTCAACTGAAAAGAGCAATTTTATTCTGCCGTCATTGTTTGGACGACTTCAGTCCGAAACAATCGAGTCGGTTCTGGAGAGCTAAGAATAAGAATGAAGCAAAATGTTTGGCGCAGACACTACGCTGCCGCATCGGATTTCCCCAAGCGATTTCCGGACTCATCAAGAGACGGTGTTTCTGACGCTCAGGTTCATTTTTGACTCTATTGCCCCTTCACAAGTGCTTGTTCAAGGAATTAAAAGCATATGATTCTTCAGAGAGAAGAGAAAATCTCGCAGCGAAGATCTTCCAGATCAGTATCAATTGATACTAATCTGACCTTTGTGTCTTGAATTATCCCAGCAAACTGCACTTTTAATTTTATTCCCAAACAGCAATCAAGGCGGTGCGTGTGTCATCGCGTGGGTCGCACCATCTGAATGGCTTGAACCGTTAGAAAACTCTTGCTTTTTCTATTTGTCTAACGGCTGACTAACAACTCGAACTTTTGTTTTCATTTAAGGTTCCTTTGTCTCCAGAAAATTGTGGCGTCCCATACTTCTTGAGTTCACTTTCAACGAATCTAGGCTAAAGTACTTTGATTTCTGAAGCTCTGATTCCTAACCATACTGCGATTATACTAACACCAGTGTGTAATTCAATTCGCACCTGCAATTATCTAAAAGTTGAACAGGCCACTTGTACTGCATGAAATTCTAGAAAGTCTCAACCTTCCCAAATATCTGTCCCCGAAAAAGAAAGACTCGAATTTTCAAAATGGCTCATTTAATCGACTTTCGATGTTTTTCACTGACTTTTATTTTCTTCCATGCCGGAAACCGCACCTAAATTAACCCCTTCTGCCGAGATTCGAAACGGTATGCGTATGGCTTTTCTGTACTTTTTCTTTCCTCAGCATGCTTTTTCTCGCTACTATGGCGTCACTTTTGAAAAAAAATTCCCTTAACGGTTTCAAGCCGTGAAAAATAAGATAGGCCGAGGAACTTTAGAGATTTCGCTTTTCATATGAAAGAAGGGAGAGCCTCCTAACTATTGTTTTAAAAATCAACTTGAAAGAAAACTTAGTAGGAAAAATTTTGTGTTGTATATTTTCAATGCAATAATTTGAACGGCCGCCAGTTTCTACCTTTCTCGACTGTCCGATTGACAAGAAATGGCCAGCAGCGATGGCTCGTTCGGAGGTTCTCACGTGAGACCCTTGCTCCGCCCAACATCCTTATTTTGGCCGCAGTTCCGTTTCTCACTCATAACTTTCACTGTAACCTTCCCCAATTCAAAACAACTAAATAAGTTGATTACGTACCGTATTCTAGTAAATTTTCATAATCAATATTTTCGAAACTGAAATCAAAAAATTTCCGAACAGGATCTGAAACTTCAATTGTAAATGGCCTAAGTCATCCGAGTTTCACCTTCTTCAAAAAAAATCTATGGCTTTCAAAAGCTGTGTAACTTTTTCTAGTTTCTATTATTATTTGAATATCGAAAGTTTCCAATTGAAGCAAGGTTTGCGTAGAATATTATTCATCTCTCTCACATTCTTCGTTCATTAGGAACGTGTCATCGCAAACTCATCTTGTCAGAAGTTGGGTTCGATAGATAATTCAGCTGCATTTTATAATTTTTTTGTCATTTATAGATTATAAAGATTCTGATATAAAATGAATTGCTTTTTTATTCCTCTCAAATTTCAAAGATCTGTGATCAATCATTTCCGGTTCTTTTTCTTCCTAAAATCCATTTTTGCATCTGAATAAACGAGGAAGATGAAGCCGAAGTTTGGGGAATGGAGTCCGAGATTCGTTTGGCGACGACTAAGGGAAAATGGGCCGAGTTTGAGAGAAACAAGGACGGCCGCTCATCATCCAACGGCCTAACCTACATGAAGATGTGCTCCTGGCCTAATGCACTCTTTTTTGTCTTAGTTAACGTCCCAGGCTTTTCAGTTTTTTTTTTGTTTTTCAGCTGAAATCTCTCGTCGCCTTTTCTCGCTTCGTTCCGGGACTTGCTTTTTGATTTTTCAAATTTCAGCCAAAACATCCTGATTGTTCAACTATTCTCTTTTACAATAAAAGTTTTCAAACTGTGTATTATTCACAAACATAGGCGAAAGAAAAACGAAAAAGTATTTATTGGTTAGGATAAAGAGAGCGCAGACAAGTCAGAATGATCAAAGTTGAAAGAAAAGAGTTTAGAATGGTGGCATATATTTTTTCTTCGATATCTTGATTTCTCAAAAAAAAAAGTTTGGAGTTTCGTGGCTTTTTCTCTTTTGTTCAGTTTTCAAAAAACCTTTTCGTTTCGATTTCTGAAGCATATACTTTTTTCTTTTTTTTATCAGATTTTTATTCTTTTTTTTGAAAATCGAGAGCTTTCTCCGCTATTTGGGCTATCTTTCCTTTCGAACCCAAGTTTTTTTAAGTAAGTCCAAATGGGATCATATTCTCAACTTACCCCTGAAACGACACCGAAAAATATGTTTAACCCCGGAAAGTTGCTGTCAGCTTCATGTCAACAGCTGCTCTCAACTTTTTCTCCAATAAATAGTGAAAAGTAGTATTCCATCGGCTAAAAATCAATAAACCCTATTGAATTCCGAAAAATTAATGAAAAGATCTGAACGGAATTGATGAAAATAACATGAAACTTTTCAGCCGGATTCCTCATAACTTATATCTCGATTCTCTATTTTTGTGAATGAATCTTCTTTGGATAGAAAAAAGTAAGAACTGAGCCACCGAAAGAAGTTTCCAGCCAGGTGTCAGCCTGCGAAATCTTCATAACTGACATCTTTTTATTGTTTTTGTGTGTCGTATTTTTGAACGTGGCCTGCCAAGCTCGAATTCTTCCACTTGCCTACTGCGTCTCTTCTTCAGCTCATAATTAAGCCAAGACTAGATTGGCTCTGTTTTAGAACCTCAAGAGTTTAGTCTCCCCGAACTTTCCAAGTTTCTTTTTTTTTCATTCTTTTTTTCAGAATTTTCGGTACTTTTTCTAATTTTTTCATAAAAAAGCACTATTTCTCAAAAAAGATAATACTTTACTAACTTCTCTTGCTTTTACTACCCTCCCAATATTTTTTTAAAGGCGTTTTCGATTTTTCTTTTTGTGGTTTTTTTTTATTTTGAAAAAGAAAAGATCTAGCATGCTGAGAAAAAAGTCATTATTCCAGTTTTCATAAAACGACGCCTCAAAGTCGAAGAAAATTATCGTGCGCCGGTTGAATGGGCCATTTGGAATCTTTGAGACTTTTTTCCAAAACTGAAGTTTTGAATGTTGAAATTTGTAGCTTCTCTATTGAGCACATAAGGATATTTCGCAAGTATTCAGAAAACTTCGAGACCTAGAAGTTAATTACTTTTTTGTAACCTATTTTCACCTTGTTCTTATGAATATTATATAAATGAAGAAAGAATGAATAAAATTATATCAGAAACTATATCAAAAATTTCATTGTGATTCTCATTTCTTTGCGATCAAAGCTTTTATTCTAGTCTTTCTTTTCTCATCACGACCTTCACGACTCTACTCGAGAAACTCCACAGCTCAAGGTCTGAATTGCGACGATTTCAGGATGCGATGACGGAGGTTTTGGGCGATCTGACGAACAGCAGCGCGGCCAATGAATCGGAGCCGATGTTGGGGCCAGTGCCGCTTCTGCAGCACTCGCTCGCGTTGACGCTCGTCTACACTGTCTTCTACGGCGTGGTGTTCATCGTCGGTCTCCTCGGCAACACGTTCGTTGTGCTCGCCGTCCTGTCTCACGCCCAGCTCCGAAGCACTACCGACTACCTCATCTCTTCGCTTGCCTTTGCCGACCTCCTCATTTTGCTCTTTTGTCTGCCCACCACTCTTCTCAACAGCACAATTTCTGGTTTACATTATAAGCTATTATTTCGAAAACTTGAAAAAATAAAAGAATTGAAAATATTTAATACTCAAAACTGAGGTTTCCAAAACAGCTTTTATTTGAAAAAAACGAAAATATGAATGAAAAAAATTATGGCATCGTACAAATACATTTTTTTTTAAAATACAAACTTAACTCACTCTTGAAAAGTTGTTCTAAATACTATTGATGATATACTATGAAATGACTTCAGAATGGCTTTTGGGCGCATTTTTTTGCAAATTGTCGATTTGGATCAATTCGACAACTTCTTGCGCTTCCATCTATACATTAGTCGCCGTGACGGCCGATCGGTGAGCTTGATTTAAATAAATTTTTCTTCAAAATTGAGCTTTTCGGATCTTAATAATTTTCGAAGAGAAAAAATTGATTTTTTCCAGATATCTAGCCATTTGCCACACAATGAAGTACACTTTGTGGGACAGCAAGTACACTTTGTTCGCTATCGCCGGCATTTGGGCTGTCAGTGGGGTTCTAGCCATTCCGGACCTGCTCAACTATCGAGAAGCGAGTTCAAAATAAAAAAATAAATAGAAGTCCTAACTATATTTTTTAAAAAGTTTTTTTCTTAATATCTTGGAAAAAAATAGAAATGAACTATCTGTTGATTTATCATTTTTAATCTGTGACAAGAAGTTTTTTTAAATCAAAAATGCGTCAATATTCCATTTCTTTTTACAGAGAAAATATGGAGAAATAAAATAAAAAGAAGAAAAAAACAAATTTCGTTGGCGCTTAAACTTTTTTTAAAACTTGTCAATCACAATTCTTGTACTCATGAACAAAGCAAAAAAAAGTTTGCATAAAAGAACTTATGATAAAATTTAAAAATTTTTTCATTAATTTCTCTCTAGAATGAACTGGCCCTTCGTTTTCAGTTTTTCAAAAAAAGTTCTCCGTTTTAGGTTTTGTGGGACGCGCAGCCGTACTCGAACTCGATCTACGTGTGCATCGCGGTGAGCGACGGCCGGCTCAAGTTCCTTGTCGTCAACCTCGTTTTTGCCTTCATCGTACCTTTCTTGCTCATTTTTGTGTCCTATGCTCAAATATTCTACACGGTTTCTACTCATCGCAGTCTGGCCGTCGATGCCCACGTTAGTGGCCTTTTTTGATCAATAGAAGCAGGAAAAAAGCCCATTGTATGGGTTTTGGCAGTCAATTGAGGTTGCTTTCTAAGCCTCAAGCTTCAAAATGCGAACATGAAAAGAAGAAAGAAAATTTGAAAACGAAGATTCCTTGATCTTTCAGATGCGGGACGAAAGAGTGAAACTCCGCGTAGCGACCATGATGCTCACGGTAATCATCGTCTTTGCAATATGCTGGCTACCCTTATACAGTAAGCGTTCCTCTTCTTTCTGAGTGATCCACTGCGCTACTCATGCTTTTTCGACACGAATTTCCTAACTTGGGCTGATATGGGGAGGAAGAGAATGGAGTGGTGACGACATCTTCCTCAACGAAGGCAATCTGCCGAGGGTGCTCATTTCGATGAAGGCAATCCACCGGGGAATCACCAAATTCCGAACAAATGTTTATTGTCTGTTCCTTCAAGTTGGGAACATCACTTCCTCGATTTGCACTTACAGTTGACAGCTCGATTGAAATCTGATTAAGCAGTATTTTCCAGGTATATTTACCTACTTCCATTTCTTCGCCAACGTTCACTCCGAAGTTTTCGAATTTACTTCTTTGGTACCCAAAAAAGGCTGATAGAAGAAGAATCTTTTTTTCCAGGTGGTACGACCTTTGTTTCAATGGCTTTCGTTGCTTTCTAGTGCTATAAACCCTTTGATTTACGTGGCCTACAGCCAAAAGTATCGCCGAGCATTCCATACAATACTATTGCTTCCTTTGTCGAACAAGGTGAGATTTTTTTAAACAAAAAAATAAAAAAACTCTGGTTTTAGCTATTTTATTAATGTTAAATTTTGTTTTGTAGGTACGAAAGAGTACGAGGAACCATTATGAGGAACAACGACCGGAGGTCGACTTCCAAAGAAGCCAAAATGTGCAACGAACTTGGCACCGAAGCAATCACAGGACCTTCCTCCGTTCTCATCGAATCTCCGAGATCTCAGAAAGGCGCCCACAGCTCTTCTTGCTAATTATACAATCATACATCCATTTTCCCTAGGATCACTTTCCTGGAAGCACTGATCATACGGTTTTTTCCACTTCACCACACGAAAATAACTCCCTACTCAGTTAAGCCTTCTACATATTGAATAGAACTTTACATGAACTTCGATTTTGCTCTCTGTGCACTTTTTAAGTCTCCCATTCGACAACAGGTGTTCCAGAAGAAGACAATAGCCTTTTTTATTTTTGAAGTCTCGCCTTGCGCTCATTCCCTTGCTCAACTGCCACTAACTAACACCTTTATTTTTTATAAATCTTAGAAAACAGTTAAATATGGGTCTCGCTAACGTGTATCTTATCATTTTTTTTTCTGGAGAATGAAAAATTATTTCAGAGAGTGGAAATTTTTGAAATTACAGATGAATTCACTAAAAAATGTACCACTTTTCTTGATTACTCGTGGCTTAGAAGGACTCACAAAATCGACTCGAAAAAGTCCGAAGCGGTAGGAAAAGCCGTCGTCCCACTCGAAGTTGTCCATCAGACTCCAAGCGGTGAAGCCAATAACGTTGCATCCGTTTCGAAGCGCTGAAAAAGAGGTTCAATATATGTAACTGGGTATTGAAAAAGCCTTGTGAGACGGCACTCAAGTGATCACTCAAATAAACGACCCGGTAGTCGTCTTTGAGAGGATCTCCCTCCGCGTCCAGCCGGTCCATGCAGCCGTTCTCCGTTATCAACACAGGTAAATTGTCGAAATTGTCTTTCAGGTAGTTCAGAAGCTGTTGAAGGCCATCAGGAGCATTGCGGATCCAAGTTTCTCCGCAAATTCTGAAAATATTGAACTATTTGAACCGAAATATCAATACTTGTCCCAGCGTTCCTTTCCATAGTCGTAGCCAGCATGACGTTCAAAAATCGAAGGGCCATCTTCAGACTTTTTCAAGGTCTTTATGGTCGTAGATATGTAATAATTGATACCGAGAAAATCAATACTATCTGAAAAGTATTTTTTTAAAGCCATTCAGGGCAGAAATTTTTTTGATTGGCCCATTTTTTTATGGCAAGTTCAACAAAATATCAATTTTTCGAAGTGATTTTTGGGAAAATTATCAAATTTAGATTAATAAAAAAATGAAAAAAATCCAAAATTTCTTCAATTGATTGTCTTTGTTCGAGGCTCTGAACTGGTTATAAAAATAAAAATGAAGACTATATTTATATCCACTGTGAAAACATATTTTGCTGATGTCATCTTTTTGGTTTTGGGTCATTTTTTGGTGCAAAAGCTATGAATATATGTGAAATATGCTTTAAATATTGACTTAGGCATAGGAATTAGTTTACTTTTCCGTCAACGGCCAATCTGATAGAAGAAAGATACTTTTCAGAAGTCGCCGTTGTTCTTCGTTGAAAGTCGGCAGCCAGGGCAGCCTCTGGCGCATCGTGCGTGGGTAGTCGTCTTTCAAAATTGGCTCAATCGTCCAATTTAAGTTCCAATCGAGCGCTCGGCCGCACGCCTGTCGTGTAAATTTCTCGAACAATACACGGACACATTAAAAAAAATAAATTTTTCTAGAACTTCGCAGAAACTTTTCTTGATCTTGTCGATTTTTCAAAAATATTTTTAAAAGCTTTGTGACTAGTTAGCATGAAGCCAACCAACTTCCTTGTCTTCGGGACTTTCACTGTTCGGAACGCACCATCTCCCGCTGTTAGTGATTCCCACCTGACCTAAAACTCAAAATATTTTTTTTCTCTGGCAATATTGAACCTTTCTGGAAAACTTTGAACTTCTCCTCGTAGAGGCGGTAGACTTGCGCGTGAGCCAAGAGCATGTTATGAGCAGCTCTCGAAGCAAAATCAGCTGTCGGGAAAACGAAATTTAAGACTTACAGATACGGTATTCTTTTCAGCGTCTTCTTGCGGCTGTGGTCGATTAGGACAATGCCACGGCAAATTATCGAATCTTGAACATTAATTTTCTTCTAAAATCTGGGTTTCATTTAAACTTCGCAACAGCATACCACGCTTGGTGTCCGATTTCATTGAAAGTGATCCAATAAGGGACCTCAAAAAAGTTTTTTTTTCATCCAGAGAAAAAGAACGTACCAGATCTCCGAGTCTTTCGAAACAAACTTCGCACAGGCTCACAAAGTTATGAATAGTTTCTGTGTTGAGCCAAGAGCCTTTGTCGAAAATTTCCAGCGGCAAGTCCGTGTGGAACAACGTGACCTGTAACTCTATGAGATTAGATCGAGAAGGCAACCAAACGATTGGAAGGATTCCGTTGGCCACAAGCTCTTCACAAAGAGCTCGATAGTAGCCGATGCCAGGCTCGTTGAGGGAAGTCGCAGTTCCATCCGAGAAAACTCGAGACCAAGAAATCGAGAACCGGTAATGTGTAACCTGAAGTATTAAATTCGTGAAATGAAAATACGAGTCAAAGTGGATATTATTTATAAATTAGCAGAAAAATTTTCACAAATGAAGGAGTAAAAAGTTTGGTTCGGAGAGAACTTCAATTTTAATAAATGGAGCCTATAAAAAACCAACTTAGTAATTACTACGTCAAATTTGAATTTAGATAACAAGGAAATGGTATGAACAATTTATTTAAAGAATAAAACCCAACTTCTGCCAAAATTGACATTCTTTTTTTCAAGACTTGTTCTCACGTTTTTCGTAACACGTCTCCTAGATAAAAAGCATCGGAAACAAGTTTTCAGAAGAGCTCAGAAAAAAAAGCTGAAACTTTCATTTTTGCGGATCTTTTTTATCTGGGTTTACTTTCGTGAGAGCTCAGGTTTTTCTTTCTTTCAATAATAAATGAAATCCAGGATTGTGTCTTCTGAAAATACTTTTATAGACTTTCTAACCTCCTAAATAAATGATAACTATTTTGTGCTGAACAAACATTTAGCTGCTTCAGAATCTGCACGTCTTCTTTGTACTTGTGTCTGGCGTCGCAGGAGAGCCGCGGATCGGAGCCGTCGGCGATGCGGCCAGACTCCTCGCGGATCTCGTCCCAGGTGCTTCTGCCACGGCCGTCGTCGTCGTACCCTCCTTCCACCTGGTAGGCGGCAGTCGCCGTGGCGAAAATGAAAGTCTTCGGAAACGCAGTCATTTCTGTCAACGATCTTTTTTGAGTGCAGACCAGAAAAAATTAACAAAAAGAGAAAAGTACGCCGAACAAACAAAAACAGTGACCGATGGCGGGGCACAACTGATTGTATTGATTTGCGACCTCTTTCTCCGTTTGTTGCTGTTCACTCGTCATTTGTATACAATATACCCAAACATTCTGAACGAAAAACCCTGAAACTTCAAAAGTTTTATTTGTTGTTTTGGTTGTCTTAAAATTAAAGCTTTTACACGTGGTAGTTGCCAAATTGATTGAAATGACTAAGAAGAAAATAGAATTTAAGATAAAATTGAAAAATACAGCGCAAAAAACGGAATAAAAGGCTAGCTTCTTTTAATTACGAAAAATATGAATATGGAAATTAACAGTTAGATTCATTCTGTGGGGTTGAGAAAGTAATGGAATTGTTAAACGACAAGTATCAAATAGGTGATATTATGTTGCATTTCTTGCGAAAACCCTCAACGGTAGTATGTCAATTTTTCCCTAGAATCGAAGCGACGTTTTCTTTTGGCCTTTAAATATGTGAGCCGGTTCCAAACAGATGGGAGCGTTGATATAAAAATTTGTAAAATTTTTTAGATATAATTGATAAGACCTTGAAGCAGAATAAAAGATTATAGCAGACATAACATAAAAAAATGGGCCGTTTCTTTGCGTCTGCCGGCTCATTTTTTCGAACTCCCCCATTTTTTCCATTCGTGTGAGCACTGTATCAAACAAACCACGTCCTGCAAGAAAGTTTTCAGGAGAAAAAACGATAAGAATGTAACCTTTTCCAATTCCTCCGCCGAATGATCTTTGCGCAAGGAAGAACAATTTTCTACTGTTACTGAATGACATTCGGTCTGAAAATGAAAAATCCATGAACTTCGCCGTCCCTTAACCCACTCCTTCCAAAGTGCAAGTGCAAGAAACACAAGGGGTGATATTTCTGGTTTTCCCCATACTCACGATGCGCCCGTCGACCACGCAATAATCTGAATCAACACTAGAATTCCTCATAATTATATTTACCTCTTTCGGCCCATTTGGTGAAATCCATTCCCGAAATTTCGGAGCATTTCATTGGCGAGTTACTAAAATTACTGTAGAAAAAAAAAAAGATGAAACCAACACTAGATCGTCGGGCATAAGGAAAACGTTTGATTGAATACGCGACGCGTAAGCACTATTATCACAAATGATCCGAGCCATCGATGTCTTTCTGATCTCGGCCAGTTGATCTTAAAAGTCACTTGGTTTCAAGTTGCAATTTTTTGCACCTGAAGTAAATCGGATCATCCTATCGGATGTCTCGTAATAGAAGCGGTCGCACTTTTTCAGCCGCTGCATTTGCTCGCCGATGATACACGAAAGTGTGGGCCCGACGAGGGCACCTGTTTTGGATAAGCGTCGATTATTTCCAGGCAGGAGTGTTGGTCAACCTTTCACGGGGGTCTCACTCATGATTCCAGGAAAAAGATCGATATCGTCGACGTGTTCATACGCCTTCTGAAGAGTCTGCACAGAATCGACAGTCATGACATCCAAGAGATCGGAGAACTTTCGAGCTGTTCGTAAGCCGCAAAGTTTTCTGGAACCCTTTCAATTTTTACTAACTGAAAGTTTATCAATGCCTGTAGGCATTGTAGGCCTGGACTCCGTGATCGCGACCGCGTTGGATGTTGACCGCAGCCAAGTCGAGTCCTGTCAGGGGACCTCCTGGTTTGGCGAACAGATGGTTACGAACTGAAGACGTTATGTGTCTATCGAAAGCCATGCTGCAATCCTCAAGGCTCTCAAAAAAAAATCTCTTGAAATTTTCGAAAACCTGTTAGTCCCTATCAGCCCCATCAGAATCGATTCCATGTGTCCATTATTTTTTTCATAAATTGGTGAAGGATTAGAAAAGTGCTCCTGAGTTCCCAATTCGTGAACAACAAGGTCTATTATTCAAACCGTTAGATTGACTGCCTTAGTCATGTTTGAAAACTTGTCATTCATTCTGGGAAACATTGATCGTATGAGAGAATGTCCGAATCGGAAGGCCGAGGTCGACATTTCCTGTGAGATGGAAGCATCACACAACGGATCGTAGCCTTCATCAACAAGCTCTCATAACATCTCTATGAAATGAAAACCTTCAAAGTAGCCGCTGGAAAGCGGCCTCAGTTCATACTTTTCCATATTTGTGATCCCCATTACAATAGGTAACCACTCTTTGAAGACGATATGTTGAAGTTGAGCTATGTTTATACGACGTGTTTCCTTGAAAAGGGAGTTGTTTATCTTCTTTTTTGGGTTTTGTAGAAACTTGGTATATTTTTTCGTCGTTCCACAAAACGTTTCGGCTGCTAAGAGCGCGGGCAATGCGATTATGTTCTCGGAGCAGCAAGTTGTGCATGACTGTAAGTCCAGGATGCTCGTTACTTCTTTCATCTCCAGCGACGAAACATCTGGAAACTTTTTTTTCGAACGAAGTGGCTCAGCTCACGAGCAACCTCTTGCTTGTGGAAGCCAGAGTAGAGCGGCAGTCTTTTTCTTGGTCTCCTTGAGGGAGCGCCTCCTTATTGAATCCGAGATCTGTAAAGTTCAGTTTTCCGCCGCTAAAAAGTCGCAAGCGATTCGCTTCGCATTGTGTTGAGCCGTAGAGATAAGACGCGTCAAGGAAAGACGTCAGTTGGTTCAGCTGAGAATGACTTTGAGCAAAACTTTCCGAAGTCCTCAACCTGGTTTCTGAAGCCAAGAGACAGTTGGCCTAACAAACTTCTCGCGAAAGGCATGCAGCGAGGACGGCCATCGTCGTGCGAATGAGGGAAAAATGGGTCATCGGGCTCTATTTTTATCGGGAAACAATGAATGGACAAAGTTGAAGCTGAGTCACAGGAAGAGCAGTTCAAAATTGTGTTATTAGGTCCTGAAATAAAAAGTTAAAAAACTACGCCTTTTCTGGAAAAAAGAGATGAAAAAAATAAAGAATCCAAGTGGAGCCTCATTATGACATACATTCACCTTTAACTTCTATCATTCAAAGAAAAAAAAAAGAAAAAACAAAATAAATCTCGAAGCTGCTTTTGGGTTTCTGGTGGGTCACAGAAGCTTTATATTATCAGAAGATGGACACCAAAAGTGTTTTTTAGACGTCAATTGCGGTCTCTAGTCAAAAAAAAAACCAACTGTAACCTCGGGAAATCGGAGAATGCATCATATCGTGGTCTAGAATTTGCCCAAACTGCATGAGCATATGTGTGAATTTGACGTGAAAATTGGGTGCTTCAGCGTGGACAAAATTAGAAATACGACGAGCAGATGGCAGTTCTCCTCCTAGTACCGATCGTGACCGCGGCTCATCAAATCCTAATATGATATATTTAAAAACTTCGAAGAATGAATGAAATAGATACAAATTAAATGATGAGTTTTGAAAGATTTCGCGCGGTTAAAAAAACAGGTCCCGAGAAAAGTCTCACCGTCATTGTAGGCGGGGTCTAGAAGTCTCCGCATCTGAACAAAGGAGTTTCCGAACTTGGGAAATTTGATATTGTTACACCAGCCCGAATATGTACGGTATTTGGTTGTGTGATCGCAAGGCAACGGTTCAGGAAGACAAAGATTTTTCGGTAGAGGTTCTTTGCCTGAATCTTTCCCGTTGGTGAAAAATGAACAAAGTTTTGGAAAAGACCTAGAAACGGAGTGAAGTTTCCAATCACTCTAGAAACATCAATGAGAGGTAACATACGCTGTAGAGAGGGTAAATCTAACGAGGGAAGCTTTTCGCTTCTTTTCAGGCCATTCCTGCTCGGAAAAAGAGTAAGAAAACCATTTGAAAAGAAAAAGTCAAAATGAACCCTGTGACCAAGACATTCGTCGCTTCCCTCAGAACAGCAGCCGTTCGAGCTATGTCCAAAGACTCTTTTTTCGGAGCCATCAGCAGGGCGTGCGTCAGAAGAGCCGAAGAGCTGGGGAGAGGCTCTGCAAACTTTTCAACCTTTTCGGAATCTTTTGGAGCAACTGACGATTTTCTCTGAACTTTCTCCCTTCCGACTCTTCGTGTCGTAGATACTGCTCCATTCCTAACTTTATCGCTTTTTCCACAGTCTCCTGAACAAAATTCAAGTATTCTCATAGTAAACTTCAAATTTTACCAAAGTTATGGGAAGCGAACGAACTTTTTCTTCTCTCCAAGACGCTGGGTCCAGTTTCGGTATCGAAGAAGATTCGCACAGAATGGCGAAATTTCTTCAAAAAAGGAAAATTAAATTTGAAAAATGAAATTTCTGACTCATAGTCATCCGGTGGGAAGAAAACGTTTGGTTGAACGGTAGAGAGTCGTGAGTTGTCACAAATTATCCGAGCCATGGTTGTTTTTCGAATTTCTTGCAGTTGTTCTTTTGTGAATGAAGAAGGTGCCAAAAAGTTCTCATACCAGAATCGATCCCCATTTTTCGTCTGTAATAATGTTTCATAGTTAACTAAAGACAAAAAAAAACTTGCCCTGGCTAATTGATGTGCAAAAATACACGTAAACGTTGGTCCAAGAAGACCTCCTTCCATAGACTTTTCAGCCAATCCACCGACCAACAAGTCAATGTTTTCCGTGTCCTTGTAAAGATCTTCCAGTTGGGTCAGGTTGATTGCTTTTTGTAGCTGAAGTCCATGAATGGAACAAAGATTGACTTCTATCAATCACATGAGCTCCTAAAGAGTCAAAAGAGCGGAACGTCTCCAAGTTACAAAATCTGCGCCAATCAGAGTATGACGGGGTGCCATGATCTCTAGACATTTGGATCCACATTGCCACCATGTCCAACGAAGAATTTCCTGAGAAAACTGTTGTTCTGAACGAAAAGATATAACCTCACTATGCAACAAGACTTGTTTGAAAGTTTGTGCAACATGCAACCCTGGTCTGGAAACTCCTTCCGTTAACATGAATCTCAAGACACCGTCAAGTTTGCCCTTCTCGTATAGAATAGAAGCATTGTTCAACATCTGTGCAATAATGCAGTTAGATCTTGTTTTGAAGAGAAACCGATGCAATCGATTCTCGGCGGTTGTTCACACCGCTCAAAATATAACCAGGGTACATAGTTAGAAATAATTGACCGATAACAGAAAAAACGTTGGTAGTTGAAGCATCAACCTTCTGAACTTTTTTCTCGTTAGATCCCTAAACTTTAAATTTGAAACAAAAACCATGTTATATCCGCTGTCAAAGCCATTTTCTTGCAAGCGAACGCCCATAGACCGCAAGTTCTGTTTGCCGATGAGCAGAGGAACGATCTCTCTTGAACCGGTTGCAGTTGTGAAGAATATCAAATGACAAAAACCTATAAACTACGTGCTGCCACTGAGCAATGACGATGCGACGTGCCTCTTCAAAAAGCTTCTCGTCGTCCCACTGCGAGTTGACATCCTGTTCATTAACCGTCAGTTTTTGCAATTTAAAAACGAAACCTTCAATTTGTCAGCGACTAAGTTATGTTGTCTCATCCAAATCGTGTAAAAAGCCGCACTCAAAGGAAGGAAGTTGATCCTCAATTATCAATTTCAATCAACTACTCTCTGCTTATTTGAACCTATTACTGCCGGCCAAGAAACAAGGCTTCGAAGGCGAAGAAAAACAGCCAGCTGCAGAAAATTCGGCGTTAGGGACGGGCGGTGGAAGACCATAACGATCTGTGACCCCGGAAGAGGCTCGCAACGCTAGTCTTCCTAAAGAGACCAGGATGGGCTTAGAAAAAGGCCTTTCTAGAAACTGCGATTTTCCCATTGGATCTTATACCATCCAATGGTGCACAACTCCAAATAGTCAAAGAATTTCAAGTAGGATCCATGGGAGAAACGAGAAAAGGAGCGAAAATTCGAAAAATGTCAAAACATAGAGCAGCTTTACTGCTTATACTCTGACAGGCCCGTGAGTCAGGCCGAGCCGCCCGGCTCAGTCTGGCGCAGTAGTTTAAATAGGTTTTCGGTAATAAAATAAAAAATTCTGCACTTTTTTCGATGTAATATATCTTGTAACCTCGAAAAATAGGTCCTTGACAAATTAAACTTTAAAAAAAATTTTTAAAAAAAATGATTCAGTATACCGTTCTTGAAAGAACGTAGACGACGAACTGCTTCATTTGTTCCGTACAACTGGCTGAGATCCATGTAAGAAGTAGCAAGATTGGCCTGTTGCCGTGCTCCCATTGCGCAATTTCTGTTGGGGACAGTTAACGACCTTGAATATGGCATGCAAGAAACGCTTCCTAAAGTCGGCTTTGAATAGAAAGGACAGTTTGCCGGTTTACCGTTTTCAACAGACTCCCCATTTGGCACCAAGATGTCTAAACATTCGGGATGAGAATTTTTTTGGCAGCAGGGAAGCGGCATGGTCTGTTTCTCTCCATAAAAGTTTTCTGGAAGTTGATCACCGTGTTGCTGGGTTAGAATTCAAGCTTATCGCACTCCTACTTTGAAAAATCTGATTGCTTGGAACGTGGACAAGATCATCGTACAAAAAAGAGAGCGCAGAGGCGAGGAGCAAGGAAACAGCCTGACTGTCCGAACGAGAAGAGAACATTTGAAAGGAGATGGATCGAGCCGATGGCAGCTCACTCCCAGAAACAGATCTCCTCGGCGTCGAAATACCTCGAAAAACACCGATTTTTTTGCACATCAAAGGCCACTAAAGTTTGTATTATCTTAATTGGAAAGTAACACACTGTCGCTATAGCTTGCAGGCAAAATACGTCGCAATTTTCCATAGGCTGCCCCTTGCGATGGATGGTTGATGTTGTTGCAGTTCGCTGCGTAAGATCTGATTTTAGTACCATTTTAGTTTAGCTTCTTGCCTATTTCTAACCTGAATTTTCCAAGAACACATTCTTCGATTTGTGTAACCGGACAAAACTCCTCTACTTCTATTTTTTTCCGCACTATTTTCGCACTTTTTCTCTTCCTGAATCAGGTCTAGAAATAGTTTCATTTGTGACATTTTTTCACTTGGATAAAGAGTGGGACATATATTCCGCTGTCATTGCGGAAAATGACAAATATTTCGAATATTGGTCAGCTGCCGTGTAAGACAACCAGAATACTTGAGATGCTGGAAGACTCGAGACTCAAAAAAAAACATTAGAAACATCTGATCACTGCTCATTACAGTCGAAGGACTCTATCATATCGCTCTCAGTGTCGTTGAAAAGCTTCTCGGTCTCTTTCATCGCTTCTAATGTCGCCGAACGAATTTCTTCTCGATCCGCCGAAAAGTCATTCTATAATAGATTACGCTTCACTTTGGATGTTGGATTTTTACATTTCCATGATCACTTTCCGAGCTTTTGTCGATAAAAAAGATTGAAAGCGAACGCTTACCGGTTCAAAATCGGACCTAAGAAGCTGTTGTTCATCTGCGATTCCTCTATCATTACCAAAATCTACAATGAGTCCATGGTGAAACCCTATTTTTTCTTAGAAAAAACTTACGAAGGGTTTTGGGAGAAATCGGCTCCGGTGAACAAGGAACAAAACTAGAACCGCATGGATAGGAATCGGCATGTACAAAGTAAACAAAATAAAAGAAAATAATTATAATCATATGCTAATAATCAGAACAAAATATCTTGATGTCTGCGCGTAAGAAATTATGCGATATGCATCGGATTTGGGGGTCGACAGTCGGGAAAAACCGGTTCACAGGCTCTTGAAGATCTTCCCCATTGTTTGTTACTTGGTGAAAAACCGCTTTCACTCTAATCACAGACCAAAAGTTCCCTTTCTTGGTAACAACCCATCTTCACAAGTTTATGAAGCTTTTGAAAAAGTTTTTAAATGTCTGTTCTAAAAAAATCTACCTCTCTGAAGAATTTAACCGTTTCGTAATAAAATTTTTTTTTCCCAAACATTCAAAGTTTTCCTGATGCGCTGAGTTTGAATTTTATTTCTTGATCTTCAGACCCCAACCTCTTTACCCTCCATTATACCTTCCAGTCTTGAAAAACTTTTTCAAATATAACTTGAAACCTATTTCATTTTTTTTTTCGACTATAATTTTGAGGTTTTTCGTTCCACGCGTTCGAAAGATCTTGTTCAAACGCCAGAAAGAGGAGTACGGTAAGAAACAGAAAAAAAAACGCCGTTGCCTCATTATTGCTCGAGGCGATTTGGACGGCGGGAGCTGGAGGTTGAACTTCGGCGAATGAAAAAAAGACGTTGTTGCACTTCCGTCTCACTGATATTTTTCATTCATTAAAAAGACTTCAAATATGGCCTTTGGTCAACTTTCAGAGAATTACCAACCGCAAACTGAAGTTATCTCCCATATAAACAAAATGATTTCCTCTACTGATATTGTATCATTTCAGTAAAAAGGTTATTTCACGCCAACTCCAAATTTTTCAAAGCTTAGAAAAGTTTTGCGATTTACTAAAACGAGGTTCGTAAAGATCGCACTTGTCCCCCCTCAAAGTTCATTCTCCTTATCTTCGTTCTATCGGAAAAGGATTTCAGTGTCTTAATGCACTTTATAAAGGATTATCCTGGTCCATTTGTCCTTTGGAGTAGAAATTTCTGACAAAGGAGGAAGTTCCATTGATACGTTAGGGAATTTCTTTAAATTTGTAGAAACATTTTCTGAAGATAGGAATAAATATTCGTGATAAAAGCTTGCTGTGCAAACTTTTTGTTTTTAATCAAATCAAATTATTTATTATGTTGTTTTAGTCAGATATAATCGACTAGGCGGTGAACAAGAACTTTAAAAGCTATAACGAACAACCGCCTTTGGCGAAATAGAATTTTCGTGATAAAAGCTCGCTGTGAAAACGTGTAGTCGAAAGAGTTGAAAGCATTGTCTTACGGTCCTTCGCCTCGTCCTTCTGCGCGTGGTCCATCCAGTTGCGCCTTGACGAGCTCAGAATGTAGTGGATGGTGTAGCTGGAGCCCAGAGACCGTGCTCTAGGTGAAAGCCTCAGAATGAGAGCGACCACTTCGAGTGAAGATTTTACACGGAATTAAGATATTAAGATATTATTTTTGAAGTAAAAAATATTGGTTACAAAAATTTTGTCTTTGAAAAAAGTTTGCGACAACCAGAAATAATTGAGTAGATCTTTAGAGAATTTTTCACGGGTTCGTAGAGACTTCAAACCTCTTACTAGAAAGAACTTTCTTGTGAGCTGTCTTTTCTACGAATTAGGACATTTCAAAACAGCTTGAGCGAATGAATAAATATTTTTTTACATCAAAACTACTCCATCAACTGTCTCTGAAACCTCTCAATGTTCACGAGTATGTCTTGTTTTATAGCCGACGATTTTTTAGAGAGCCGGTGCAGGGAAGCGTGCAACACGTTGAAGTCTGGACGTTGTCGACGGCTTGCGAGTGTGTCTTCACGCGAGTCACAGCGCTTTTTGGGAGAGGTCCGCGGAGTCGTCAAAATTGGCGTTTGAAGCCGTCGCACGACGTTATCGATTCTCCGGCTGCCGCTCGCGTCAAGTTTTTTTGCCTCCGTTGCCGCCGCTGAGCCGGATATCCGCGGATAAGCCGCAAGGCTTCCCCTCGCCTCTGGTCGAGTTTTCGTAACGGCAGGGTGATCCTTCAGAAAAGCCGTGTTGCTGAAATCAAACCGCTCTTCGCTGATTTATTTGAGTACATGTTAATTAGTTCTGAACTGGAATCATTCAATCAAAAACAATTTTTTTTTTTCATAGTTACTTACTTACCTAGCAGACATCCAAAAATATTTTGAAACTTGTGAATAGCTCATTCAAAAAAAAAGCAAATTTGATTGCATGAAGATCCATGAAAACAACTGAAGGCTCATGAATCAAAGACTGAGAACGGAGCGCTTCTCTGAAAAGAGAAACAATGAGAAATTACATAGTGCAACGACAGAATGACGAGACAATTCTGCGTGCGGAAACTTCATTGATTCTGTTTTCCAGTACAATCCTGTCGATGTGCGTTGCCTGGCTATGAAATGAACTACGACATTCTTTTGTTTCTTCTCTTTCCCGAAGAATGCTCGCAAGTATCCTTAACCTCCTCTTACAGACATTTGTTATGCAAAAGAGCTCGTGAATGATTATTTCAGTGGTAGCAAATGGTGCTTTGCAAAAAAGGAAAGACCCTCTGTTAATTTGCTTTTTCTTTTCGTTTTTCTCTTTCTCTTCAACTATGGAAATTTCAGAACCTGAATCTCTCGCTTTTCTCTCTTTCTTGAAGATTTATGCAGATTGCGTCGCTCTTCCACTCATCTTTAAACTTGTGATTCCTCAAGTTTATATTTTTTTTAGCTGTGCGAAAATTGGGGAAAAAAAAGTCAACCCAAAATCTTATGGTCTCTCGGACCTCGGGAACGAAAACCGGACGTTTCTGAGCGATTCTAGGGATCACTTAAGAGTGCAGACACGACTAAAGTGGTCACTAGAAAGGCCTTGGCACACCCGATTCGCGTCCGTTTCGCGTTACCAATAAAAATTTTATGTCACAGACGAGTTGACACGACCTCAATTTTCTTCAGATATTCCCCTACTTCGTACAATAAACCTAGAGCTGGTTTTGAAATAATGTGTGTAAAATTCAGCCTATATTCCATATAATAAATGTATAGTGCATGAACCATGAACTATATAGTGCGTTCCGTGCAAGACAGTCACATTTTGAAAAACAACAAAAAAACAGCTATAGCTGATTCGCGGCTGGCTTGAGCCATCGAAAAAATGGTCCTGGCACGATAATGCACGAGACGTCGTGGAGAGCGCAGACAGGACTCGCCCCCTTAGCGTCCCAAGCTGGCCGTGAATCAGCTATACCGTAAATACAAACTTTTGCTCTACAAAACTGCTAAAAAAAAAGGCGCGGAATGAACTATACATGTATTTATTTCTTCGAACCACGGTAACAAAAAACCAGGCGCTTTGGGCGTCTCTGAGAAAATCTAGGGATCACTTTAAAAGTGCTGACCCTACTAAAGTAGTCATTAGAAATGCCGCGACACGATTCGCGTCCGGTTCCTTTTTTTTCCAAAATCCAAGTCGTGATTGTCGTTTCATTTTGTCAGTGCACATGGTTAGAGCCTCGGAACAAAGATTGACGTAAATTGCGTTACCATGTATGATTCGCCCATTGAATTTTTTTATCTTTTCGAAAAAAATTCTCTTGAAAATATTTCTTTTTATTTTATTTTCGTTTCCCTTCTTTCTTTTTTTGCATATTTTATTGAAGTTTTAAAATTCCTGTCAGTAGATTTTGCCTTGCGACCCCATAATTTTGCAAACTCATCATTTTTTTTTTTACATATTATCCTTTCTTCAGAATTAGTCCATCGATTTTCTGTGAAATTTATTAAAATTCTTATTGAAAGTTCATTATTAAGCTTATTCTATATCTCTAGCTTCCGAAGAAGATTCGTAACCTTTGGAATTTCTTTTTGATTATCTGAAAAGTTTTACGAATTTCCATTTCTGGACACTATGTGCTTTCATTTTGGCATTTTTCCGCTGTTGCAACTGGATGAGAGCAGAAGCGAACTGCTTTCCTTGCACTTCAGCCCAATTTTCGCGATCCGATGCGTGGATCTTGTTTCTTTAGAGACTCGATTATCCACATTCCTATTGTGTTATTCTCCTTTCCTTTCTTTTTTTGAAAAGTCCTTTTTTTCAAAACGCCTGTCAAAAGAAAAACAAAGTAAGAAGGAAAGACGAAAAAAAAGACCCCTGGGGATCGGTGCTCACTCCACCAGAACCAACTTTTCTTTTGCTCACTTTCCGCGCAAGGTGTTCGCCACTCAAATTTCATTCAAAATCCGTGTAAAATTCATTGCGGTTTAACCAACTTCACTGATGGTTTTATTTTCCAATGGTTATGTTTTTCAGACTTTTTGCGTTAAGTCTAATTTTTTTTATTAAGTCAGTTTTTCCTTCTCCAGTAGGACAATAAGGCGAAATTGATTTTTCAAAACATTTGAAGACTTTCAAAAAATGAAAAATCTTGAACTTCTTGGCCTATCCTCTTATTTATCATTATAAAAGATCATAAAGCTTCTGTTCAGTGGTTAAATAAAAATATTTTTTTTTTCAAATTTCTTTTTTTAAATAAATTACGTTTATCCTCACACGTCAGGAAATATCTGATAGAGATAAAGATTGTTATCAACCCACGCGAATGAATCCGTATGTCGCATTAGTCTACAACCCAGAGTTCTCCTATCCAGAGGCTTATTTCGCCATAAGTAGTTCCGCTGATTTTCGAAAAAATTATAAGCGAAATGATTTGAAATTTTCAAGTTTTTTTTGTTCAACTTTCTTGCCTTTTCTGTCATTCCCGTCTGAAAGTCTAGTGTTTTTTGCCGAGATTTATTCTGTGAACAATCTGTCGATTCGATGCTGAAATGTAAAAATATTTCCAAGGAGAATTGATTTTTACACGGAATAGATGTCATGTTGTACTAGAAATGGGAGGTTAAAAAAATTTGTGAATGACGACGAGAGAAGGAATCTAAGCTTGCGTGGGAGCTAAAAGAAGGAATTTTTTCCTCGCTCCATCATTCTTTTCATTATTTTAGTCTGCAAAAATATTTTCACAACTCCCACCCGAGATCCATTTTTTCGTTCTGAACTTATTTTCTACTTTTTTTATTTCATGTTTCCAGAAACGTCGTACGGATGGATACAGGATAGGTCAGCAAACTGGATTTCATTTTAAAAGTTAGTTCACCTTTTTTTCTGATGAATAGCGAATAAATTGAATTCGAAACGTTCTGAAGGTTGTGAAAAATAAATTTAGTTGAGAAAAATATACACAAAGCGGAGACGAACTTCATAATGGAATGTTCGAAGAGAGGCGCATTGTTCAAGTTTTTTCTGAAAAAATAAGATCTCTCTCATTTCATTCGAGAACATGTCGCATGTATTCAGATATCTTTACGCAGTCGAGTTTCCATTTAAGAGACTGGAGTTCTTTTTTTTCCTTGTGGTTTTTTTTGTGTTGTAAGCCAGGAAGCAAAGGTGTCAGAAAAAGCTTATAAGGTTTTCCAAACAACAGACGTGGGCAAACAAATTCTGGGGAAGGATGTCATTTGATTCGGAAAGCAATGAAGTTCCATGAGTTTATGAGAATTTTATGAGTGATTTACATGAGTATTGTGTGAGAAAATGGCGTACCTCGGCTTTTTTTTGCAGAAAATCCGATTCGGACGCTCGAAAGCGGCTCGGCAACGGCGGATAGACGAATCGTTCAACGTCTTCGCACGTCGAAACCTCAATCCACAGCCCAAGTCCGTTTTACAGTGTTATAATGGGGAAAAATAATGATAGTGGGAGGGTTTTCATCAAGTCAAAGAACAATAAAAAAACCATAGACACAGTAATCGATGACTTATGTAAAAAAGTGAAATAGTTTGAAAAAAAAAAATCAAAAAAGAGAAGTCAGGAAGGTGGAGGTGAAGAATGAAGCAACGGTTTGACGGAAATCTTAGCGGTAAAACCGGAAGGAAGAAATTGAGAGTTTGTAGTTATAATTTCCCATAGAAATCTTGTTTTTCTGCTTTCAGACTCACTCAAATCCTCATTGAACGTATTGACAGATTGCTCAAAACAATGCATAAGATATAGCAATGAAGCAAAGAACCTAGGATTGGAGCGGCAGGGATAAATTTTCTCTAATATTTTTTGTTCCTTTTGACTTTTGGGTTTTAAAGCGATTGTGTGGGTTTTTATTTTTATTTTTTTTCATTCCGCATATTTCAAGGAAGAAAAATTTCCAATTGACTTGAAGGTTGCTTCCTCTCAATTATTTCTAGAATAAGGTCAGCAACAGCATCATGTTGAATAGGTCGAATTAAAACAGATTATTTTTTGGTAAAAGAAGGGCGATTTTACTTATAGCAACGACTTCGTTCTTTAAAATTTTTAAGATTCACTCTCTCTTTATGTGCACTGAGAAAAAAAAATTGTGAGCTAACAATTATGGTCAAACTGAAACCGAAAATTTTTTTTTGAAAGATGCATAAATTCTCAAAGGTAAATGGAAAGAAAACTAATAATATTTTACGCTAAAATGAATAAGGAAGTGAGAGAAAAAATGTTTCTTCGTTTATTGCAAAGGCAGCTGTACCGCAAAGTCGGTTGCTTATGAGAGTTGCACGTGTCGTCAAGGCCTTAGAATAAACCTGGCAATTATAAACACGAAAAAAAGACGAGAGAGAGAGAGCTGAACTTGGGCTTTTCGCCCTCGGAACACCCCATTCTATCAGTTTCAGTGATATTAGTTGCGCATTCTTTGAGCTTAGGTATTCTTATTCCGAAAAACTTCCAATTTAGTAGAGAAAAATCTCAGAAATGAATGAGAATGAGACCGAAAAAAAAGTTCCAGGAAATCTTTACGAATTTTTTAGGCTTAGAAATATACGGAAAAATGTTCATTTTTGAATAGTCAGCTTGGAATAATTTAAGAAAATGAGAAGAAATTCTGGAACCTTTTGGCGTGGATGCCGTGCAGGCCCTCAATCACACTTGAAGGCTTCCAGGCCGGTCTCATCCATCTTTGGCTTTCCGATTGGAATGATATTGCGAAGGCTAGGTCTCATTAGAGGATAAAATCACTGTTTACATTTTGATTTCATTCTTATTTCTTCAAAAACAAGAAAATTCAATTCGGGCTTTAAAAAAAGAGCATGTTTACAAAATTTTTTAATATTTTATTTCAGATCTATGTCTGTTTTTTTATGAAAATACAAGTGTGAATTTAATATATATTTCCTATTCTGTAATGATCTACTTTTTTTGCATTTAATAATACTCTTAAGAGTGAATAGCGTTGATGGGTTCGGTTCTGTTTGACGAACCGTGAGATTTCGGGCTTCTTGAGCCTGAAAAGGAGGCGTGGCGAAGACGTCGTTCGGCTTCGTTCCCACACCCTCCGGATCCTCAATTTGCTGTCAATTCGGGAAAAAAAATAGTCATAGAGTTCCTTTTTCAGTTGAATGTTGCCCGCTTTTTCAAAAGGAAAATTGAGGAGCTTTTGGCAACGATGTGAAGTCAAACTTCCGTTTTGAAAACTCGATTAACTTTCGAAATTATTGTTATTTGTAGCTCGAAATGAAGCGGTTTTTTGAATTTTAATTATGTGGTTTTATGTATGTACAAATTCGGGTAGAACTTAAAATGTTTCCCTTGCTTTTATTAAGATCATCTTGTATTATTTTGCGCATTTTTTTTTCAGTTTTAATTCAAAATTCCTGAATTTAAAACTGTTAGTTGCGAACTAGAACTTCGACGTGAGTTCAACAAGGAAATACTCGATCATAACATCCAATGAAAGCCTAACTTTAATCGTGTCACTTTTATGATATGATTCATGAGCAAATTGAATGAATGTAATAAAATAATGTAGGAAGTAAGTGCGAAGAGACATTCGTTTCCTTCGTGAATAAGTTGAACTGCTAGTATACAGCTTCATTGCGTTAGATAAAGAGTTTTCAAAATTTCAAATCTACTTTTCTCATTCCCTTCTCTTTTTTTTCTTATCCACTTTTTTCTTTTGTACAAACAGAATGAAGTTTTGACGTATTTTATCACTCTGAAAAATTTCAATTGGTAAAGAGCTTTTTATGTTTGCCAACACCACTTATTTTTCGCTCGAAAACTCTTTCTGGAAGCTTTTCTGTATTATAAATGATCATGAATACATTTTTGTAATCTTTCGCAACTTGTGAATTTTTTTATTCGTTTCTACCGTTGTTTCTACCTCTATAGTGAAGTTTACTCCTTTTGAGCTTCAAAGTGGCGTTCCACGGCTTTCTGGGTGTCCGATCGCGGATGAATCGCGCCGGGCCGCGTCGCAAGGGTTTTCGCTCACGGTACCTCAGATTTTTTCGAAGAAAAATCTTTATATGGAATTCAATAGAGTTGTTATTGGACGTAATAGAAGAATCACCTATAAGAGCGGGAGAAATCCAACGCGTCCAATTAATTCCGACGCGATTTCTAGCCCACGCTTCTATCTCTCTCTCTCTCTCTCTTTTTTGAATTATTCATCATTAGTAGATCAATGGACTGCACTGAAAGTCGAAAAACAGTATTTTTCTGTCTTAAATGCGAAGAAAGAAATTTTTTCCTGAAATATTTACCGACGTTGCCTAGTTAGATGTTTCACGGCTTCAAAACGAAAATTCGCGACGTCAGTCCTATTTAATGGTTCACTGTATAAAAGCTCCCTCCTGCTATGTATAACTGTCCGAGCCTGCAAAAGAGAGAGGTTTTTTTGAATTTTTACAAACAAATATAATTTTCGTAGAAAAGTTGCAACGCGCGGCTTGAAGTTCTGCATCAAGGCGTTCAAACCAGCGAAAAACAGGGAATAAAAAATTAGATAAATGAAAATTACCAGAATTGTAGTACGTTTCCACAAGCTCCTATAGAGGATTTACCAAGTGGCGAAAAAAAAAACGGAAAATAAAAAAATAATACAAAAAAAGAAGTGTGTTTTTGAAGGCATGACCCCTGTTTAAACGAATCTTCAAATCAACCAGCTCAATGATCAGAAAGTTTAAGCGGAAACGCCAACGGCACGACCAAGGAGCCAGTGGAGCCGGTGATGGCTCGCGGCGTCTGCGTCCATTCCGTTCTCCCGTTCCACTCGGCCACCTCAGTCGATCACTTGGGTGAGTCGCTTCTGTGTCAAGTTTTTACGACAGTCATACACCGAAGCACTTTTTTACTCGATTTATTGGCTTTTTAATATAAAAATAGCAATGAAACGACTATGCACGAAAAACTTGCCCTTTTAGCTCTCAACTTTTAACCTTTTTTCTCATCCAATTTTCAAGGGAAATCCCCTGAAATTCACTAAATATAAGTTAACTCTGGCGCTGCTGTTTTTCAACTTTCTTTCTATTTTTTGTAAATATACATTTAAAAGTTTCGCCTAAGTGATGTCAAGATTCGACGTTGAAGAGCTTTTTGTTTGCAGCAAAAGGGATAAATGCTGTCTATGGGTCATTCTCCAAGACGCTTGTTTTCGAAGCCTGAAAATTCCGCGCGAATCTTAAAAAATCGGAAAGTCGATAACAGGTTTTTCAACTAACCAACATATGTACGTAATATCTTCGATTTATGCTCATACATCTTCATTTATTCTCAACCGATCTCGAATTCAATAAAGTTAAGCCATAATATTCGAGGCCAAATTTCAATAGATCGAAAAAAAAACTCTGATTATGGTACCAGTTTAGATTTATTACTTTTCGTTTTCTTTCACTAGATGTTAGATTCAAAACTCAAATCCGCGTTCCATGAGTTAGAAGTCAATTAAGAGAAACAAAGGCCCAGCTGTTAGTATATCAGCTTTCAATTGAAAATATATTTCACACTCACTCCATCCGGAAACCGAGTTTTGTTTAAAAAAAACGGCAGCCGGTGGCCATCTGTCGACTCGGATTTTTAACAGCCCGAGTTCACTCGCACGTGTTCTTCAATCGCAGAGACACGCATTTTCTTGTTTTTTTTTTGTCTAGTTTCATCGCTTTCTATTTCATTTATTCAGTAGTTCCAAAAACGGTCCCGCAAAGGCCTGTCTCGCGAATATTTTTTTATCCGAACTTTTGGACTTTGCACCCCCTCTTGAGAGCAAAAATTTGAATTATTCGCCGAAATCTTGCCTCTAAAATTAAAAGAAATTGGATCAGCTTTTTTCAATCAATTTTAGATGTTATTTTCTCGATTTGATTGCAATAGAGCGTAAGTTTACAACTTCTTCATTTTAAGCAGTCTATTCGAAAATTGAGCTTAACTGGGCGAAGTTTTCTTACAGATGTGTGCAAGAATAGTTGAAAAGCCACGTGTAAGCCTCGGAGCTCGTCAATAATTTATTTTACTTCTTCATGAGCCGCCGAGTGCCAGATGATTTGTCGAGAAGTGGGGTCTCATGATTGAAATTTCACCACTTTTTGCATCAATCTTGATTCTTTTTCGCACTGATTTTGCTTTGCAAAAACGAGGAATTTTTTACTATCAAGAAGTATTGAAAATTTTTCAAATCACAGAATTATTTTTGATTCTCTTTTATATCAAACAACTCAAACTCAACTGTCCTCTTTCTAGCTTTAAAAGGGGAGTTTTTTCCGGAACCTCCTGCATTTTGAAGAATAGTTCCTCATGAATCACTCAGAAATCGTGAACTCAGGACCTATTCAGCGAAAAAGTTACCACTGTGAATAATTCTTCTAGAATGATCCCTCTAGACCCATTTTAATAAGAGGATATAGGCGCGAGCGGGAAGCGCGAGATGCACCGGCAAGCGACGAATCAGTCGGCGTCGTCGGAGGCGGACGAGTTCACAGCCGAGGAGCTGCAGGAGTTTGCCCAGGCTTTCAAGGTGCAGTCTTGTAATGAGTTGGCTGGTTCAAAGACGCTTCAGCTTTTCGACAAGGATGGTAACAACACAATGAACATCAAAGAGCTGGGCGTCGCCATGCGGACGCTTGGCCTGAATCCGACCGAGGAGGAGTTGCTCAACATGGTCAACGAGTACGATGTCGATGGCAACGGCAAAATTGACTTTGGTTCGTGAAAGAAGTTTTTCCCTTAGGAATCAATGCATCCAGAGTTGGAGGATGGCTGCCCAGTGGCCGCCCTGCCTGCCAAGCCATAAACGCCCAAAAGGCAGAAATGACTTTTTCAAAAGTCAGCGTGGCGCAACGTTCATTTGTAAGGCGAAATCGCCCTAACATCTAGAAGCGCTTGTTTCTAAAAATATATGAAACTCGTGTACACAAAGAAATCAGAATTTATCATTGTTAAAAAATTCGAACATAACGATTTTTTATTTCTTGAGAACTTTCCGACGGAGAAGTTTCCGACTAACCCTTTTCCGACTTTTTTTTTCTAGATAAACTTTTTTAAATCTTTTTTTAAATCTTTTTTAATCATACCACCGAAAAAATCCAGGAACAAACACGCTTTCCACTCTTAACAAGGTGGCCTCGCGTAGTAAGATTTTCCTGCCATGTGACTTTTTTGGAAACCAAATGAATCAAAAAAAATACTTTTGCATCAATTTCATGGCATCTCAAAATTTTTTGGTCCGAGTAGTTCTCTAGTGAGATTGAAAATGTAGCCAATCGACAAGTTTCAGTGAAAATTCCTGCTGAAATATCTGTTACAATAAGTTAAAAACGTTATCACGGAGTTGCGAAAAAAAAAATTCAAAATTCACAAAATTAATAATGATTAGTTCAGGGCGTCATCGCCACGTGCTTGACCTAGTTGTCAAAGACCACGTAAATTAATGGCTCATTTCTATCTTTTGGCTAATTGGCTTGGCTTGGCCGGCAAGCCAAGGGCTGCCTTCCCAATTCTCCACCTATGAATGCATCAAATAAACTCCCACGTGGAGATTTAAAAAAAATTTAATTTACACGTTTTTATTAGATAATTAAACATAAACACTCAAGAAAAAGTCGAATTTCTTAAAAGACTATTTTCACTCATAGGAAATAAAAGTAATACACGAACGCTTAAAATTGAGATGCGTTCAAACTATAAATTTTATTTACTCCCAGAAGTGTTCTTTCCAGTTTAGAACAACAAAAATTTGGTTGTTGTTGAATTTCTTGAGTTTTTTTATAGAAAGAACTATAGAATTTATTAATAGAAATTTATTAAAAAAATTTACAAAAAAAGACACTATAATCAACCATGCATGGAAAAAATTCATTCATTAAAACTAATTTTTCTCATCTTCTTAAAGAAATAAGTGTTCAAATAAACAAAAATGTTTGACCCCACAATAAGATTAAAAATGAGGCCACAAAAAAAACAGAGCATACAAAGATTACTCATGTTCTATAATCCTATTCTCAATCTTCGAATTTGAAATTTTCCTCTTGGTTCGTTTTACCTTTCTTTTTTTTATACTCTTAAAAATAAGCGCAAATTAGGTAACGCGAAAAAAAAACTCAAATTTGTTTTTGAACCTAAGCAAAGAGGAAAAATGCTGACGATGGGTCACCCTCTCACGCCGTACATTTTAAGATTCGAAATGGTCGAGCTTTGATTTAATTAACATCTTCATTTGCTCATATTTTTCACAAATTCTTACATTTCAGTCCAAAAATATAACACCTCTTCAAAGCTCCTTTTTTTATGCAAAATAAGGAAATTTTTTTCAAACAATCCTTGTAGAAAAAAACGTTGAAATTGTTCAATAGTCTTCAAACTTTTTATAATTTTTTTATGAATCTCCCGGCCTGTGAAAATTTTCTTTTTTTTTAACTGCACTAGCGCTATCATTTTTTCTCTGAACGCGATTAGATTCAACTTTTTACCACCTTTTGTATTCTAAACTTCATCCCTTATTGCAGTCTATATGTGTTTTCTTAAAGTTTACACAAATTTCGGGTGGCCATGTCAAAATACGAGAAAAAAACACGAGAAATGCGGAAAGCATTCGTAGAACGGCCACATCCTCAGAACACGCTGTTAAACAGTGTAAAATGACCCGGGTCCGCAATTTTTCAACAAGTTTTTTTGTTCTTCTCCTTAAGCTTTGTAAATGTCTCTTTCTAGCGCCTATGTGATTTTTGCTTTGCGAGAATGTCAATCATAAAATAAAATTTAGTTCCTTTTACTCGAAGAACAGTAAGCTTAATTCCTTATTCAATTCAATTCTCGCCAGTTCCGAAATTATCTCTTACTCTCCAAAAACCAGTTATCTTTTTTCTCTCTAGCAGCTGTTTTGAACCTTGCGGAACTACTTTAAACACCACGTAACAGATGATAATCAGTTCGAAACTCACTGTAACTCAAACATTTTTCAGGAGAATTCTGCAAAATGATGAAGGAGATGAACAAAGAAACCGACCAAGAACTCATCCGCCTTGCCTTCAAGTGGGTTTTCCTTCTGCATTTAAGAATTGGTTTCAAAAAATATGTGAGAAGGGAGACACGTCAACCGAAAAAAAGAAAAAAGAAAGTGGGCATTTTAATATTTCAATCTGTCAAATTGCATTGCATCTGTCAACAAAGGATTTTTTTCAGAAGGCGCTGAACGTTTTTCATTTGAACGCGTAGAAGAAAAATCTAAGAATAATTGGAAAGAACTCGATTTGAACTTTTCACAGCGTAAAATAATAATAATAATAAACTTTATTTCGCTTCGAATTAACTCGTAAAAACAAGTTGTGGCCGTAAAAACCTGAAGAAATATTTACAATTTTTTTTTGAATTTGAAGAGAGATCGCCGATGATATTGCACATAAGGATGGAAGAGCAATCGTTTTATTTATATTTTTGCCGGTTCAAAAAATAATGTATCGGCTTCAGAGTTTTCGACAAAGACGGCAACGGGTTCATCACGGCGCAGGAGTTCAAGCACTTCATGACGACGATGGGCGAGAGATTCAGCGAAGAAGAAGTTGACGAAATCATCCGCGAGGTCGACAAAGACGGCGACGAACAGGTCTCTTTTTTCAGCCAGTATGGAATTTTCGTCCCGTTATTGTATGTGCAAATAAAATTAACTAGAACTCATTAAAGTAAGATCATGGAAAATCATAACAAGGAGTGATAACAATCAAGTTTCTCCATCCACATGCGCTGGGGTAAGATTGGATGAACCCGTTTTTATTGACTTCTGTCTTTGGAGTAATTATTGAATTTTCACCCATACTCGTAGTTTTTCAGATTGATCAGGAGAAATGAGTCAATGTTCAGAATGAAGTGAATAGTCATTTAGGAAAAGATGATGATCACAGACTAACATCAAATTTACATTTTAAATAGATTCGTGAAATTTTCATGCTTTTGAAGGTCTGACTACTTTCTTTCGTGAGTTTTGGAGTTCCAGATTGACCTGGACGAGTTTGTGAACATGGTGGCGCCAATCGTCTCAGAAACAAACAAGACGGATCCATTCGCCGAACCTCCAGCCACTACTTCCGCTGTCGCTAAGTGATTTCTTCTTTTTCCGGCAATCTAACAATTTTTCTTCTTCTGAGGGTATTTCTCTCCCTAAAATTTTGCGTTTTTCCCTTAAAAAGTTATTTTCAAGTTATTTCTGGCTCACAATGGTTTTATTTTTCCTCCCGGTGACTTTTTATAAAACGAGACGATTAGTTTGATACCTTCCTTAAAAGTGAGATGTTTATATTATCAACTTGACAAACTTGATTTTAAATCAACCTGACCCGAAACTTGCACCTATTGAAAGGATTTTATGAAATATTTAAACTCTCCGAACTATATTTTCTTTTTGTTTTTTTCGTGAGCTGTTTGTTCTTTCGAGTACAAATTCAGTAATAATTGCATTTTGATTACAAACCTCTTCCTCGAATCTGCAGGAATATGTATTGCATTTGTATTTGGAATTGTCTCGTATGCTCTTGTTCATTCCCACTGTATATTTCGAATGTTCTCTCCCACCCATTCGTTGTAACTCAGATGATCTCCGATAGAATATATTTACGAATTCACAACTTGCGTTGTTGATATGATACAGTAAACATTTTGAAACTCTTGTTTGCTATCATTCGTCGAACAACGAAAAGACGGTTGAAAATTCTGTCTCATTTGTTATGTACGCCGAATAAAATCAAACTACAAACACAAATCTGAATGGCGTTGTCTGCACCTGATTGACCATGAGCTTCGGAATAAAATGAAAGAATAAATTATAAATACTTAAAGATCTCAAGATCTGCATATTTATAGTTAACCTTTTCTAGTTCAGACATGTGTTAAATAAGAAGGTGAACCGAAAAGTTACCTTTAACTTTTGAAACTTCAGAAACCTTCAAGATTTCACATTTAGTCAGAAATTCGCGAAAGTTTTAACGTATTAGAAAACTGTTATACTTGAAATCAAACCTTGGGAAGTTGCCAGTTGTTTTTAGAAATTTCCTGAATAGTTAGACTTTGCGATTGATGCAAAAGAGAAGTTTTCAGACGCTCAAAAAGTTGGAGTGGAAGTCATCTCTGAAGATTTAAGAATGGAAAATAGTATGAAGAGACTCTGAGAACCGAAACAACAGTCTGGCAGAAACACATGTTTACAGACGGTCGTCGAACATTATTTTGATCGGCAACCTGTTTGATTTGGCTTAATACGAGCAGCGGGACTTTCAGAAACACAGGCGATCATGGCAAAAGAGGGTAATCCTTTTTCCGGCGCACTTTCCACGTTGGCCACGCCTTCCGCTCCGCCTCTGGCCACGCCTCTAACTTTCGGAAACATGGAAAAGAGAACAACACAGGAGAATAACTCAGAACGATGCAAAAGCACAAGGTGACGGTCTTCTCGCTGGACTCGGGTCTCGACCGAATCCCCGAGCATCCAGAAGCCAAGCCTCCGAAGGAGACGTCGTCTGATTCTCACATCTCTCATGTCTCGGCCTCGTCTTCTGGCTCAGAGAGCAATCTCGCCTTCCATGTCAACGACGTTCCGAACATTCCAGCTCTTCTTCTTTTCGGCTTCCAGGTCAGTTCTTTTTTGAGCTGAACGTTTTTTTGTACAGTCTTTGGTAAAGCGAAGAAGGACTTTTTCAGTTGTTTTTTCCTAACTGTTTGGGCCTTTCTTTCAGATTTTAGCTCTTTTTTTTTCATCTTATTAGCTATCCAAAGAGCTTCGAGAAAGACCCGTTCAAATATTGTGAATGTCATTTCGCGTCTCTTTTCATACACTTATTTTTTTTTTCTGCTCTTTTTTTGCATTTATGCGATAGCTTGAACTTTCTTTATGTATTAATGGCAAATTTGCGACAGTCGATTTCTATTTTCAATTTAAAAAGCATCTTAAAAAAATCAAGGCTCGAAGAATCTAGCTCAAAATTAGGTTAAAGCATTTATACGGATCGTTTACACAAATAACAAGGAAGAGTGTTTATCATATTTACTTTTCCGATTCTCGGCGACTTTTCATGAATAGGAGAAAAAGTAATCAAAGTGTTTTTATTGAACGACAGAGTAGGCAAAACGCATGTTTTTTGGTCCACAGTCTCACGTGACGCGACCTTTTGATCCGGTTCTCGAATCAGTTATGATACAACTTTTTCCGAACCGTTAGACTTCCTGGTTGAAAGAGAAGAGCTGAAGAACGAGTTTTTGAGAAGGAATACGGATTTTCAGCAAATGATGATCTGCATATCGGGTCTTCTGGTGGTTCCTTACCTGGTGTCTAACATGGTCTGTGCCGGCCCCAACACGGTCGCTCTCAGGTAAAGTTGCAGAAACCTCCAATTTTCTCGTCTTCTCGTAAATTGGAAAAGAAGAAGGCCAAAAACACTCTAGATTTATCTCGAGTTTATATTATCCTTATAAAAAGTTATAAAATAAACTGGAAAACAAAGAATTTTTCTGTTCCTTTTTACTTTAGCTTTTTAGCTTTTTTTTTATTTCTGAAGCCATTTGAAGATATTCGAATCTTGCAGAGTGAAACTGATATCAGCTACCTTCGTCACGTCAGGAGTCGCCACTATTTTGCAAACCACCCTTGGTCTCAGGTAATTGATTCGGAAAGAACCGTGGATCAAACTAGAGACTTTTGTCACTTATCCGTCTCTGGATGTCCATTCGAAATTCAAAAAAGCAAAAGGAATGCAAGTATTACATCGTGAGGAAGATCTTGCAGAGAAAATGTTTTGTCATGAGTAATCCTTCTTGAAACTTGACGCCATGAAAAACCACCTGTTTTGACGGTATTCACAAAATCCTTTTTTACGATTTTGGCCAGAAATGCTGCAGAGTTCAGGAAAATGTTTATTTGTGATAAGTGTGTATGTGTATCTTTTCGTTTTCATGTTTTTTAAAGATTTACAGGATTTTTTTTTGAAATTGTCTGTCCGGGGTGATTAACCCGGCCGGTTTCTGGGTCATAGAAAATCACTTTTTGCGAGAAATGGTCTCGCTAGGACCTTCCAAGTTATCAATTTTACTTTTAGCTAACTTTCTATTAGAAGAGGAGAGATAAAAACACAGTTGAAGAAACCAATTCTTCGTAATTAATGTTCTGGCGGCGTCTCTGAAGTTATGGTTTCATTTCTTGTAGTTCGATGAAAATACAAAGAAGCAGGATTCAGAGAAATATTTCTGTGATGATGAATGATCTAGACCACCTTTCAAGTTCCAAACTTCGACTTCGAAAAACTGCCATTCTCTTATCTTCGTTGATACAAAATTTATAGACTGTCTATACTTCATGGACCGTCTTTCGCCTTTCTTCCGGCCTTGACGACTTTCGCCAACACTTTTCCATGCACCGACGAGATCAACGGCGACGATTGGAACGAGAAAATTCTCATTGTCAGTTGAAGGATTTGGGTTTTTGAGAAAGAAAAGGTTGGACTGTACGAAGGCTCTTAGAAGAAAAAGGACGAACTAGAATTATTTAGAGTTCTGTAGAAATAGTTTAACTTTGAGTCTTTCTTCATGGAGTAGACAATTAGGCCTGCGTCCTATTTAGAGACATTTATTTTTCGTTCTTTTTGAGCTCACCGAAGCTATATTTCTTTCAACAAAATTCATTAGTTCGTGAAATTTTTTTACAGATATGTTTCCTCAAATTCAGTCATTCTAAACATTTCTACGCAAGTCGTGGACTTGCGGAGTTTCAAGCTATATTTCGTTTATGGCCATATCCAGGTTTTATTCAAATTAAATTTCTGTCGAGCCTCTTTTTCAAGATTTCGTTAGAATTCTTTTGAAGTCCGGCCATACTCGATTTTTTTTTCTTTGTGTATTGTCATACTGGAAAAGGGGTTATAATCAACTGATCTGGCAAAGATGAAATGAATCCAAAGTTGTTGGTTGAAGATGCAAGGAAGCTTGTTCGTGGCAGTGTTGGTGATGCCGCTGTTGGGACTGACGGGGCTCGTCGGCCAAGTGGCGAGGTTCATCGGACCCGTCACCGTGGTCCCGCTCCTCGCCCTGCTCACCATCGGAAGTGTTCCTGAGCTCGAGTCGAAGGTCAGCCAGCACTGGATTTCTATCGTGTGAGTTACTCTGCATTTCGGTAGGATTCTCGGCAAAATATCAATCACTTTATACGATCATGAATTACATAAATATTTTTGATTCGTTCGCACAAGTTCATCGTTAATTTATAAAAAAAGAGTCCTCTCAAATAGATTTTTGCTTTCGGAAAAATTACTCCAGTGCAATACGAACAATTCTTAAGATGATGGAAAACGAACCGTTTTTATTTTGAATACGGTTTCAAAAAATTATCAATTGTCGCCAAGACAACATCTTACAAATATATCAAATTGAATATTTCATAGCCAAGAAACTTCTGTGAAAAAAAGAAAAACTAAAATCGAGGAGGGTTTTTTTCAATTTTTTTCATTTCAATTTCATTTTTTTCAGCTTTTTGGATCTATATATTTTTTTACAGTAGACACCCTGCGCTATTTCAATTGAACTGTTTGAAACGCGAAGAGGAGACGACCTGTCTACTTCTTATTTTTGAATGACCTCTGTTATTACGAATTTCGGTCTTTGCAGGGAGTTCTCCACTCTGATACTGCTGGTCATCTTCCTGGAGGAAACTCGCGTGCCCATCCCTTACTTCTCCTTCAAAGATCGTTCTTTTCGAGTTGTGAGAATGCGTCTCTTCGGCCAGTTCCCGGTGAATCAAAGATAACTTTCATCAGCACTCTTCTTCTTTCGCAGTACCTGATCGGAATCGGGTTCGCCTGGCTGGTTTGTTGGGTGATGACGGTCACGGACCTCGAGCCGGCTGGCAGCGTCGCCCGAACCGATCTGAACACCAGTTTAGCGGTGTTAAGAGAGACGCCCTGGTTCCAAGTTCCCTTTCCTGGTGAGGCTTTTCTAAATCTATTTATTATGAAAATGAGAGAAAAAAAAATCCCAGGTCATTTCGGGATGCCGAAAATCAACGCGGCAGTGGCCTGTGGCTTCGTCGCCTCTTGTATTGCCTGCATGATAGAAAGCATCGGCGACTACGGAATGTGCGCTCGAGTGAGATCTTTTTTCTATGATCTGAAAGTAGTCGGAGTTTCGAGGTGTCTGAACAAGCACGGCCGCCGACCTCTTCAATCAACCGCGCGTTCGTCGTCGAAGGCTTCGGCTGCATGTTGGCCGCTCTCATGGGTGTCGGCACTGGAGTGACCACTTACGCAGAAAACATCGCTGTCATGCACGTAACCAAGGTAAAAATCGTTTGAGATAGACTATTCTCATTGCTTTTGCAAGTTCGAAATATTAGGTTGGCATGAAAGAAATGCGGCTCGTTTTTGTCGGCTTCTAATTAATCCAAGAAGCAATATTATTTGGAACGGTATTTTTTGTCGAAAAGGGCTTGTCCTTGTGCGTCATTGGATATATAACTTGCTGACGTTCTTTCCGCCTTTCTATAAGAAAAATAGCTCTGAAAACTTCCTTCCAAAAACTGTATTCGCGGACCTAGTTTTCGCGTTATTTCAAAAAGTACAAATCAATTTCAGAAGCACCCTTTCAATATTATGATCACCATTGATGCTTTTTTCTGATAGTTAACATTTTGAATTGCTTTAGCGCTATTCACTAGGCGAAAAGACCTTTGAAATCAAAAAACACGAAAAAATCGACGATAAAGGCGATTTTAAAATGCCATTAGACTGGATCCACAACAGACGCCTGTGAATCTGGCTCATCAGTTATTACACACCCATAGCTGCAAAAGAAAACAGTTTTTTTACGCAACGGAGTGCAAAAAATGAGAAATGAAAAATGGCTTCACAATATCGCTTTTTCGTTTTTTTGCGAAAATGTGTTTGCCCAAAATTAGAAAAATTGTTCTGCAAATTTTTGCTTTTTCCGCTACATTGCTCAGACATGGCTCTTCGCATTTATCATCTGTCCGAATCATTGGATCGCTTAACAGCCAAAAAAAAAATTGAAAAACTCCGATGATGTCCAAATTTGGGGGTGCAACTTCTTTGACACGTAGCCGGCCCAGTTTGTCAGGGAGAGTATCCATTCTCTGCGTGAGCATTGTTGACAAGGTGCTAATACAGATATAAATCACATTTCGAATTGATTTGTGATAACCTTGCTTTTATGATAAAATGAAACGACATCAAAAACACGCATTTCTTTCCTGCCACCCTAATAGAAAGACTGGCAGTTGAAAAGAAAACGGAGTTGGTTGGAAAAAGTTAGTTTTTGGACCCCATTCTCTGAGCTCATCCTTTGAAGAATGGGGGATCGTGATGAATGCAGGTGACGAGTCGAGTGACGATGCAAGTGGCAGGAGGGATGCTCATCGCCGTCGGCGTCTTCACCAAGTTGGCGGCGTTGCTCGCCACGATCCCCGAGGCGATCATCGGCGGCGTTCTCGGCATGGGCATCAGCATGATAGCCGGCGTCGCTCTCAGTAACCTGGCTGTAGGTCTCCTCCGGCTTCATCCTTCAAATCTTTCCCCAGATGGTCGACCTGAGGATCTCGAGAAACCTCACTATCATGGGAGTCGCCATCATCATGGGCTGCACGATTCCGACACATTTTGAGCTTCATCCTCTTGCCACCAGTAACTTTCGAGTTTCTTAATGAATTCCAGAAGCGTGTTGTAGGCCACAAACAGATCGACGACATTCTCAACACACTTCTGAAAATCAAAATGCTCGTCGGAGGTGTCATCGCCTTCGTTCTTGATAATCTTGCTGGTGGTGAGTTTCTTGGGCTACCGACTAAATTTTCATCTACTCAATCGGTTTTTATTAACATTTTTCTGAACAGGTGCTTCACGAGCGCAACGCGGATTCGTAGTGGAATCGGACGACGTCGAAAGACCGTCAATCGCGCTCGATGGCTACGTTTTCCCTTCCGTCGTCAATAGGTTGGTTGCGTCAAATTAGCAGATTGATCCATGCTGATTGAATGGAGAATGTCTTGAATCGACCGCAAAGTCGTTCTAAATGCAAACAGCAGATTGGATTATTGGCTAACAAAGTACAAGAATTGACCGGTCAGAGCCTTCCTGAAAGTTCCTTCGGTGATGAAGCTTCCGTTCGTTCCTTCGCGCAAATCTGTCGACTACACCGAAAAGAGCCGATCCTCTCTTTCCTTGGCCACCGGCGCCGGCACACCGATATGATTAAGACCAAGTCTCTGAAACTTGTGAATTATCCCATCTCTACTCATTTTTCGCGTTTGGGTAAACAAACGGGATCCCGCATTATACTTTTATGCACCTGTTAAAATATGTACATTTCATGTAAATACGGTTAAAACCATGTGGAATTTTTTTGAAATCATTTCCTCTAGTCTATACAGTTTTTTCGTAAACGTGTCTTTGACAGCTCTGCTATATATCAAGACTTCTGAAATCTTATTTGATAGAGCAAAAATAAATTTCCGCAATTTATTAAATAATACTTTTTGAAAGTTTTTTTCAAAAATTTTTTCACTTACCTGTGAAAAATTGCTACTGATTATATGGATTAAAAAACAGAAAAATTCAAAGTTTTAAAATAGGTTTGTCCAGTTTTTCGCGGAAACCATCTTCTGCTTTAATGCTTAGGGCCACCGTCAAAAAAAAAAACAGGAAAAGATTTTATGAGTAGTATCGCATGCGTGAGATGAAATACAAAAAAGTAAGAGTCGAAAAAAAAAGATCCTCACAGGGGAAATGTACGTAGTCGGGTAAATGCGAAGCCGAAAATTACGGCTCAGCATGAAGTTCCAAAAATGAGCGAATGCTATGAAAGATTTTCTAATTTACAGGGTCCGAATTATAATTTTGAAAAAAAACCGAGTAGAAGAGTAGGCAACGGGCAATTTAAAAAGAGAAAAAAACGGGAGCTCTTGTTTTTTTTAAAATCAGGTTAAAGAACAATCTCCGAAGTTTATTAAAAAAAGAAAAAAAGAAAAATAAGTCACTCTAAAATCTTAAATTCTCGATACGAAAAAATTTAACTGCCTGTTGGCTGGAAAATAGACATGACATTAGGATATGCAGAAAAAAATAATACCCTTAAAATGGTAACAAAAACAAAAACAACGAAAAAGAAGGCACTCTAGCGACTCTAAAATATCGAAAAAAAAAAATCAACAATGGGGCTAGGCCACTGAAAAACAATTGAAAAGAAGCCTCGAAAAAACGATAAGAAGTCAATAAAACTCACGTCTAGGATGGCTTAGAATACTTGAATTTCCCGTCAAAAGACATAAGTCCGGTCCAAGAATCACCTTTGACTGCCTTGGTTGCGCAAATGCGGGTTCAGAGGGGTTGAGCTTGTGTTTTCTGGCGGCGGGCTTCAAAAAAACAATGGAAAAGTGTCATTTGAATTCACAAAAATTCTAAAAACCGGGAAACTTTTGCTAATAGTGGGAAATGAAAATAAAACTAACTAAAAATCTTCATCGTCTTCGAAGTCGAAATTTCCTCCGGGCATGTTCGCGTCGTCATCGTCGTCATTGTTATCGCCATCTAAAATTACAGGTACATCAATAATTCAGAGAAAACCCAACCCGGGTTCGAAGCCGTTTCCCATCCGCTGCTGTCGCTAGTGAAACTCTCAGATTCGCTCTCTGAGTCACTTCTTCCTTCTTCAAGCTGTAAGCAGAAAAAGTTTTTCGCCGTTTTTTTTACCAGAAAAAAAATGAAAGTTTGTTTGAATAAAACGTTGCCCACAAAATTGTATCCTTGATATCAATTTTATCACAAAACTTTTTTCATTAAACAAATTTTTTGATGCATCAGAAGATCCTTCGAGTGAAAACTTGCAAAACTTTCTATTTTAGAGAACGAAGACCTTAAACCTGAAGAAAACCATCATTCATAGGTTGAGAAGACATGAGGAAACTTCGAGGCGTCATTTCTCAAAAACTAACCAAGAAGTTATTCAGATTGTGACTATGTGGAATCCATTGTTGGTCCATCAAAGAGTATTTGAACAAATTCATAGAAAATTCCGAACATTGTGCTAAAATGACCCTTGAAGTACACAAACCCTTCCAATGACGTCGAAAACGCCTTCCTCCGTGAAGTCGTCCTCGTCAGAAGTATCGATATCGCTGGAGTCGTTCTCCGAATCGCTGTGCTCGTTGCCATCCTCGACTTCTTCCTCCTCGTCGCCCTCCGCGTCTTCGGCGTCCTTCCGCTTCCCGACCTCAAAATCCTCTTTGCGTTAGCTCCCGACACAACAATCTCACTTCGATGATCCGCACTTGACTGTCCTCATGATGGATGAAATCATTGGCAGACGAACGCGTCTGTTCGATCACCGCCATGTACTTGTCGCTGTGGTCACAGCAAATGTCGTAGACGCGTCTCCGAAGGTTCATCGTCGTTATGACCTGGCAACAAAGCAGAGACTGTGCAAGTCGAGGCCGCCTTCTGATTACCGAGTAATCGGAGGTATCGAAAGTCTTGAACCACGTCATATGTTCCTTTCCTAGCGAGTTGTCGTCCACTTCGCCCAAGTGAGAAGCGTACATGATGTTCTTAAAAAAAAAGATTTATTTTGTGGCTACAAAAAACCGAACCCCTGTAGAATTGAATTTCAATCGACAACTGTCCAGAGCAGGAACACTGCGCAGTAACCGGTGAGTTCTGACATCCCACTGAATACCGATTATTCCCAAAGCAATTGAATCCCAAAAATGTGAAAAAAAGTGATAGCGACGATTAAAAGTAATGGATACGGAAAACAAACCACTTCTGTGTTGATAATCACTTCATTGCCGTTCGGATGGAAAACGCCACATTGGGTGGAGTTGAGCTTGTCAAACATGAAGAGGGGCTAAAACTTTGGCGATAGGAAAAAAAAGCAAACGGGGGGCCAACTTTTGTAGAACTGCGGATGTCCCACAGGTATCCGTCGTTGAAAATCATCGAGTCGCAAGGAGAGAACGAGGCAAAGTTCTTCGTGTAACGCGGGATTTTCCACGTCGCCGGCGCGTAGACGTTCAGAATTTTGAGAGTCTCCGTGTCATAGACCTCCAAGCAGAGCGATTAGGGAGGGGGGAACTTGGTGGACTTACTGTGGCCTTGCCGTTCTCGGTCCCTAGAATCTTTTCTGTACCCAAGTTGGAGAAGCGAATGCAGCTGTCGTCTGGAAAGTGCGCAAGCAGTTCAGCGGACTCGCCGAGGCGCCACAAAGCCGAGAGCGGTCGCATGAAGGCCGAAGACGTCAGGAGCATCGATCCATCCTGAAACTCTCGCTTTTTTACGAAGCGAAGAAGAAATTACTGTGCTTGGATGGACTTCCGTGATGGCGCTGTGATGGGCGTGTGTGGTGGCTTCGTCTTCCTGTGTCTCTATGTTTATCCAGTGCACGTCTCCCGAATACATCCCCACTATCATGTGCACGTCGTCGATCTGAAAACTATCTTTTATAAAATAATTAACCATAGCATAATAATAAAGAGCGCCTCAAGTATTATGTAAAATAAGAGTACTAAACTAAGAACTTGATTAACGTTTTCCAATAAAAACTGATTTTATTCGCTATGCAGGTTGTAGTCTTATAAAAAACTAATTGTTCACCTCTACAAATTTTTGCTTTTTGAAGAACTTTCAGAACATTTCAGAAGACTCAGATGATTCAAAATGACGCCAAATAGAAGATATAGAAACCGAGAAAGAGCAGGCAGTGTAGGTTTCCTCATGGTCGTTGAGCGTAGTGACAGGTCTGAAGCGGCTGAAAACATATCTCTCATCTTGAGCCGTCGAGAGCGTCCTGAACGAAAAGAACTTCGATTGCAAATACACTGGGAAGCAAGTAAACCTGTAGGGATTCTTGAGAAGATCCCGGTTGGCGAACCGCCGTGCAATGTTCGTGTAGGTGGAGGAAATGGCTTTGGGTTCAGGACATTTGTGGGGATAGAAGAGCGAGAAAGGCGGGCAAGTCGTGACGGGATTCGAGCACATTGTGTGCTGCCCACTGCAACGACGCATTTTATGAAAAAATACGTTGATCCAAAACTAAGGTTTCCCAGATAAATCGCTTCATTTTAAGTGAAGAACCACAGTAGCTTGCCATCAGGTTTCTTCTTTCTGTTTTCCTAAATAGCGGTCGCTAGTTCCAACATACTTAAAAGATCATTTTGAAAGCCGAAACACTTCATAATTTGGGAGCCACAAGCTGCATAAAATGTCTTTTTTGACTATCAATTTGGATTTCTGAAAGATAGAACAAGCTTTGAAAATATAGATAACTGGGTAAAACGTCATCAGTTAATAACAAACCGAAGATATTCAGTGATGATGTCATCGAGCACTTTGCACGGTTTGATGGTCGAAGAATCGGGAGTTCGTACGGGAGTCACAGGGGATTCCAGCGAAATGCTGTTGCTCAACCGCAGAATGCCGTCCTCGCCTCCTAAAATTACTGACCCAATGAAACTGAAATACCAGCGTTTTGAATTTTTCGATTAATTATCTAACTTTCGAAACTACTCCCATAGACTCTTCCTAAATATACACAACTGAACGAGATAATCTCTATAGAGAAAGGGTAGTGTATCATCGACTATTGACAATGATCATATAAAAGACATGAAAAGACGGACTTGAAGTTTTGAATCGGATAGGAGATGGCGTGGCGAAGGAGGCGGAGGGAGTCCAGAAGCCCTGGAGGTTCCTTCGCACAGAAGACGGCGTCGACGGCAACTTCCTCTGGCTGGGAACCGATCGAAGGACCGCCGCTCGTGGGTGTTCCACACCGACGTCTCGCGTGTGCGGCTGGAATGTTGGCTTTTGGACAAACAGAGGACATGGAAAACCAAAGCGCTGAGTTTGGCCGGAGTCATGGACAAACGACTGGCCGGCACGTCCGGCAGATCTGCTTCCGTCCTGAGCAAGTTGGCCGTGTTGGTGAGCCCTTTTCGTCGCAAATGTTCGTGGATCAGCTGCAGCAGCTCCTTCTCGTTGTAGTTGATCTTCGTATTTGCAACGACCCAAGACTTCCACAGACGTTCCTGTAACTTGCTGATCGAGAGGAAAAGGACCAAAAGACTGACCTGGGTGATTTCTTTCGGATTGTGATTTTTGCCTCTGACGGAGTTTTGGGTTACGGTTTCGATAAGACACATGGCCTCTCTGCAGAACTGCGCGTGTTCGGTGCGCTTGTCTGGCACCAGAGGTTCTCTCATGAGTCCTAGGAACAGGGTCACGAGGCCGGGAACACAGGAGAACCTTGCAGTTCGTTGTTGGCGATGAGGGGCAAGTTCGAGAGAATCTGTCTGATCTGAGGGCAGCGAGCGAAACCTTCCAGTGCGTAGCAGGCGAGGGCTCGGATTCGGTCTGCGTCGGGCGTCGGTTTCGCCGCCTTCACCAAAGAACAGAGAACCTGAGAAAGCCGTTTACATGAAAACGTTTCTGAATTTTCGATTATTCGGTTCAACATTTTGGTTTTCAGTTTGGTGATACCAAAGAAAAGAGCACCTTACTGTCCATTTTTAGAATGATCTATTTTTTTCTTCTGAAAAAAATGACTATAAATTAGGCTTTCTACTTTTCCGATTGGAAAATTTTTGTGTATGTTCTAATAGTCTGTTTGCATTTTTTATAATCCGTACTTTAGAAAAAAATTTGGATCCAATGTTCTACTGTCTTTTTGGGTGTTTTTCAAACTTTTTTTTTCGAACTTTGAATTTTAAAAGCATTTCATCGAATCGTGAGCCCACCATGAGCCCATCAGCCTCCCTGAGCGCAGTCCACATCTTTTCGAGTTGGTCAAGAGAAGACGGGCCTTTCTTCTTGTTTTCTCGTTTCTCAGCGCCATTCGACGCTTCCGCCAGAAGACGCTCATTCGCCGCCTGAAACTTCCGATTTTCAGCTAATAATTCTGGAGACGTCGCTTGCCTTGAAAAGGTCGGCAGGGACGAAAATGCAGTTTATAATGGCGAAAAGAGCGGAGGCTCTGGCGCCTCCTTCGCATTCTTCGTCTGATGCCGTTTGCATCAAAGTTCTGAATTCTTGTCGTTCGAATAACCACACAAGCAAGCACTGACGAGATCCCATCTGCGCTGAGGTGGATGATTTTTTGGGTTTCAATCAACTCGTTCTGAACGACCGGCGAGCAGGAGCCTATCGCCAGAATCTCCATCGTGCTGAGCATCAGTTCTTGTCGGCTGAAAATGCACAGGATGAATGAGAAAGGATGCGCGGAACGAAAAGAAGAGGGCTTACTCGCACTTCCCAACACTCTGGTTCCACTCGCGCGATAGAACGGCGACCGCGTGAACGGTTCGGAAAACGCCGAGCTTTTGGAGCATTTCGATTGGACGCCAGCCTGTCGTCGAGAATCGCAGTATGTTCGTCATGATCTTCATCGCCTCGGGCACACATTCTTCGTTGACTCTCGTTGACTGGGAATGTCAATTATGTCTATTTTCGAACAACTCTTTGGACTCTACTCGAAAAATCTGATAACTTTGCACAGCTGTTCTTCAAAGAAAAATGGCACTTCAATATACACTCCGAGCTTCACAACTTGTCAGATCCTCCCACAGTTTTTTCAATATGCAACTCCTTTAAACCGTTTTTCTTTTAAAATTGTCCAAAATTTAATTGTGATCTTTTAGCAAATTTTCAGTTGAAAACTTTTTTCACAAAAGTGATAAATTTAAAAAAAAGAATTGATGAGCCTTTGGAAGTAGTTTTAGTGAAATTTCCTAGGACCATTCTAGACATGTGTAAACCAAAAAAAAAAAAACAAAATTTAGAAACTATTGAACTTTTTGCCAACTTCTGGTATTAACTAGAAACTTACATGAGCTTAAAAGAAAGACGGTTTTCACGAACTGTCCTTAAAACTTTGAATGTGTCAAGGCCGCTGGATACTCTCTCATATTCACCTTCTCATGTACAAACCTTGTATCTGGGCAAATCCAGTTGCATGGCGCTTGGAATCGAGCCAAGAGACGCGTATTTCCTCTGATTGCCGACAATTCTCCGCAAATACTCTAATTTGCCGAAAAGTTGGACCGAGATGTAGCTGAAACTTTGCGAAATGCGAGACTATTCAGCCTGTGAAACCTTTTGAAAGCAGAGCAAGCGTTGCGAACAGCCTGCGTGCTGGTGTGCAGTTGTTCTTCGGTGAGGTCGTACTTGTCGGTCGCGGCGACGTCTTGCATCAGAGTAAGCGTCGAGATCTGGACAGAACATCAGCCAAGACGAGAATCGGAAACCAACGTAGTTGTGCAGTTTTCTGCTCCCATCCATGTTGTCGAATCGTTCCAGAATCGCGCGATGGTAGAGGGCCGACGCGAAAAACATACTGGCACTGGCCATTCCGCTCTCGTGCGAGTGCTCCAGACACCACAGCGCATAGCTGCAACGCTCTGGCTTTGGAGCCTTTTCTGAGTTTTCAAAGTACTTATCACGTTTCTGCTAGGAAGAATTAATCAGGAGAAAAAACGAGAAAATGTTTTGATTTAAGATTAACAGAGCTACATGCGAACGGATAAAGTGATAAATCTTACGAAAAAAAAACTCATAAAGTTATCAAATTTTTTTTTTTGCAAAAACCTGCTAATACAAACACAGCACGACACCCACCTGACGAGTTCATCCACAACCTCGTCTTCTAGCTGGCAGATCTTCTCCATGACATCTTCGGTGTAGGAAAGGTAGTAGAAGCAGGTGACGACGCCGACGGACGCCAGAGAGTTCCGAGGCACCTTCAGAAGTTTGTTGACTCCGCCGCGATTGACAAACTCGAGGGCGAACTTGCGGTGCACAAGGAGCGAGGTCAGGTACTGAAACAGAATTTGCGAAGATCCGACGAAAAATTTCCAAAGCTAGGCAAACAACAGAGAGAACAAAGTTAAAAAAAATATATTTTCCGAAAAGTGTTTATCGATGAAGAAAAAGAAGTATTACTTTATAAACCTTAATTCTTCCAATTACCCACTTTTAAAGCGTCGAAAGAAAGTCGAACGTCGCCAGATTTCTCCAGGTCGATGTATTCGAGAATCATGTCCAACGCATTTCCTTCGTACGCCAAACTCAACAACTAAAAAAGACTCAATAACTGAAAATTCCAGCCAAATCTTACGTCTTGATACTCTCCAGTAGGCGTCAAGTATTGGAAGATGTAGCGTTGATACATTTGCGTGGTGAGTGGATAAATCTTCAAAAAGGGAATGGACTTTGGTCGAAAGATTCGTCAAACCTTGTGATTTCCTATGAGAAACGGCTGCAAAACGTCCCATTTGCTGTTGCTATTGTCGAGATTGGCGAGAGAAGAAAACGAAGGAATCCGGTGAGGGGAACTCGGAACAACAAGGTTCTACGAACAATAGGAGGTGAATTTTGATCTTAAGCTGAAAATAAACCTTGGTCTTCCTTCTTTTCCTTGGAGGACCACCATCCGAGTCGCGACTCTTTTTAGAATCGTTGCCTAAAAAAGATTTCTTGGCAGAAAAGCGCTAAAAAAGAAGGCCATTTTACTTTGCGCTTTGGGAATTTCTCGACAGGCCCAAAAACTCGTTGAAGTACCACAGCCAAATCCTAAGTCTCAACGCAAGATTTCCTAATTTTCGAGAACGAACCCCTCGGAGTCAAGAAAAAAAACTCATCTAATCACATTAATTCGTTTTCTGATTTTCAATTTCCTCAAAAACCAGGAATTTGTGCAGATTCAGGATTTCCACCTGGCACCCCAAGGAATATACTGGGGATTTTCAGGAAATTGACAATCGCACTGTAAAATGACCTTTCTTATTGATAGAACCGTATACTTCATAATTAAGAAGGTTTGAAATATTCGAAAATATTTTTGCGAGTGCGTTTGACGAAATTTGAAAGCAGTAAGGATTTATTGCAAGAGCTAATTGACGATTGATGTGAAAAAAGAACTGACTGTTCTGGTTGAGTTCGAGTTCCCGTGACGTCAATCTCGGAGGAGCGGCTTCTTGACCCGATTCTCGTACTTCCTCTGACGGTTGCTGCCCGTTGATCAAATGCGCAAAACTAAAAAAATCGATCGTTTTATTCCGGAAAGAGACAAAGAGCGACCTGGTGTGTGGATACTCCTGTTGACTACATTTTAAAGCATTTCCCAAACTTTCTCCCGACATTTTCTCCTGGAAGTGTTTTTTTTTCTCTTTTCGCTTCAAAAAAGGACAAACCTTTAGCTGAACAAGCTTCCGCAGAGCTACTGGAATCAAAGTCTCGTTCTCAGATCTGTATTTGCTCGCGTTTTCTTGATTTTCCAAAGCCGAAGCCAGGAGGCCCATGGAATAAGCTTGCAACAACTCGTTACTGTCGTTCTTCGCCCATTGATATAGCGTTGGAATGAAATCATCGGGATCCTAAAAAAATCTACTTTAAGAGAAAATTTAGAAGAGACAAAAGTGAAATTTTGATTAAAACTGCAATAAAAATATAAGATTGACGAAAAAACGGTGAAAATATAAATTTCTTATCATTTTTTGTGGATATTTATTTCTAATTTTTGCTGTTTCTTTCTAGTTAGTGTTACCGACAGACTCTTATTCATACTAGGCAATACAAGAAGCTAGTGAAAAACGAATCAAACTAGGTTTTTGTTGCTTTCTTATTCCTCGTTACCTTAAAAAAGAGGGAAGTTTGAAAAAAAAACCCCTTGAAAACTGTGGAAATAATATTTTTCTTTTTGTGCTAAACTCAGAAAACAGATCCAAACCGAAAAAAGAACGTTGCTGTCTAAGCCAGGAACGCAACCAAGAAGAAGGCGACACGATTGGATGCTCAATTCCGAGTCACGACCCAGAATATACGAAACAACTAGCTGAACGTAAAAATTGAGGGTCTATGAACAGTGACCGTCTCACTTTATGCATGAAATCGTCGTTTCGGAAGAGTGTTTTCAAAACGTTTCCGAAGGTTGATTTCGGATGAGTTCTGTAAGGGTGCCGGTCGTCGAGCGGATCGGGATCTTTTTTCAGAAACTCTTCGTAAGACTCTTCCAGCACCTTACACAGCCTGAAATACTCCGAGTTCAAAAAAAAAACAGTGAACAAGGGCTCTACTCTTGAATATGCGGCATCGGATTGTAATCCGCCTTGGAGTTGTCGTTTACCCACGATTCCAGTACGCTTTCGAGATATCTCAGAGTCTCTTCTCTTTTTTTCTTGTCGTCTGGAGCTGGTGGCAGCCTTGTGGAAGTACTGCGTAGCGTGTAGGGATAATCTCCATCGTCGAAATCGTCTTCGTCAATATCGGACATACGTCTCTACAAGGCGCTCTTTTGCTTTAAAAAAATATGATTAGGTACTAGTGATAAGGATACGAAAGTTTATATCCAATCCAACTCTTATGAAAGAAAGAGTTTGGAAAAAAATTATTGTTTTACCGACTGAAAAAAATAATTCATTTGACATTCAACCTTTATGATTCAAAATTTTCTAATTTTTTCAGACCATGGAGAAAAGGGTTCATGAAAAAGATAAGAATGAAAAAAATAATTAAATTAAGAATAGGTTACAATAACAGAAAATTTTAAATTTTCGAATTTTTCCGTGCTACTTGTGCAGCACTTTGGCTAAAAACTGCGTAATGCGCGAGATTTGCTGTCGGCACATGTAAAGCGCCAGCATGTTTTCATGTGTAGTTTTATATTTCTTTTTCCAAGTTCTTTTTGCATTTGTATTTTTCATTTCCTGGAAGTCTGATCTATTAATCGTGAAAACTTTTTCAATCAATAAGAAAGTGAAAAAACATCCGACAGAACCTTTTTTTGCTTGAATATTCATTAAAGGAAAAAAAAAAGTTTCGAAAAATTGGTTTCGCGGTTTTTTTTTCTTTTCTCGCTCTGACTGCATGATGTTTGCACAAAACTTTTCTTACATTCTTGCTTAGCACTTTTACATTTCTTTTTTTTTCTCAAATTCGTGAAGCTTATAAAATGTCTACTACCTGACGAAAAATTAATTAAATTTAGAGAGATCTTGTTTGGGAATATTCTAAAAAGCAAAGAAGCTCTAGCTGAACTTTTTTTATATGAATTAGCAGACTCAAAATTTTTTTCGAAAAAAAGTTCAAATCAAGTTTCTTTCTGTGAAAAAGTGAATTGTTGTAAGAATTATAATTTTTTTCAGCTCTTCAATAGCTTTTTTTCAATTTTTTTGATTATCATTGGGGGATCAAAGAATTTTTTTACAATTCCGATTAAAATGGTTTTTAAATTTTGCATATTAATGCGCAGTTCAATCAATTCGTGAATGCATTTCTAATTTTGTGCAATTTTTATTCCGAACATACATGATAATATGATTTCACCATAGTCCTCTTCAAGCGAAATTTCGATTCAGGGTAAAAATGGCAGTTTTCCACGATGAAGTCGAAATTGAGGATTTTGAATTTGATGAGGAAAATGGCCTTTATCACTACCCATGTCCGTGTGGAGACCGCTTCGAGATCACCAAGTTGGTTGAGATTATTTTTTTTTGTGGTTACCTTCTTTTGCCGTAGGGAAATGCTGGAGATGGGCGAAGACGTGGCAACGTGTCCCAGCTGTTCGCTCATAATTCGCGTCATCTACGACCCCGAGGACTTCGTTCTTCTCGAGACCCTTTCAATATCATCACCGCAGCCTTTGGCAGAGCCTGTGTGAGGCAGAAACTTTTTGATTTTGATGATTTTTTCGGGTATCAACTCTTTTTTCATCACAAAACTGCGGTCTTTTGAAATAAAAAGGTATAAGTGGAATTTTCATTTCTGCGTTCTCGAAATTTCTTTCAAACTTGATCAAATGAGAAACGAAGAAAACCTGCTTCTGAACATTTCAATTTGCGCATGCGGTCGTAACACAAAATAGCTGAAAAAATATCAGAACAGTCTAAATATTTACATCGAAGTGCGCTTCACGGCTAATTAAAACGCTCTCGCATAAGCCGGATAACATGTAAGTAGTCAAAATTTATTTTCTAAGGATTGAAATCTGAAAAAAGACTTCACGGGCAAAGTCCAAAACAGCCTCAAAAAGGCCTTGAAAATAAAAGTCGGAAGCTCCTTTTTAAGTTCCTAAAATGGTGTGAAAAGGTTCTTGAAATCTCCTTTTTTTTCCATCTTTTTCAGCCTCCTTCTTTTTTTCTCGTAGAAAGGTCTTGAAACAAGGTGTCAAGAAAAAATCCCTTTAAAACCTTTTTCCAAAGGATCTTTTTAGGTCTTTCTGGACTTTGCTCGTTTTAAGAAAAAAAGGTTTTCCATACTAACTTTTCACACTACGCCTGCCGTACAAAAACCGTATGAAGGTTAATTTTATGAAAATTTAATATTCAAGAATTGAAGAAATAGAAAGAGATAGCTTTAACTTGAAAGGAGGGAAAAAAATCTTTGAATTTTCGTGAAAATTTGTGTTCAGAATATAATATTTTATAGTTGATTTAATCATTTAAATCATTATATCCTTTTCATTTCATCTTTTTTCCTGCTATTGAACTTATATTTTGCCAGTTTATCTTCATTTTGAACTGTATTAACTCCAGAACAAGAAGGAAAAGTGGAGATTTTGACAAATATTCGAATTGAGGGAGCAAAATAACGGAGTGACTGAGATTGGACAGCCTTGGGAGGGACTTATTGATACGGAGTGGATGATAATTTGATTTGGCGCTCCGGGGCAAAGTCGGAGAGGTCTTTCTCCAGTCGCAGTCGTACTCCGCTTCATCAAATTCGTTCACCACCGCCTTAACGAGGCGAGGACGTGTCATTTCTAAGCCTTAGGCTCATTTTCGTGATGGGATTGACTCATCGTTCCTTTTATGACAACACACTCTGGCCTTGTTTTTTAATTTAGCGACCTCTCTTTCGAATTCGCACCACCCTTTGGTATTTTTGCTGGCGCTTTCGTCGATCCAAAAAATTTTTCTCTCAAAAGTTCTCGTGAAAATGCCGACTTACAATGCCAACGAACGAAAATACTATTATATATCAAACAACTTATGTTTAGTTTCACAGAATCAAATGAACCTATATTCTGAGTCAAAAAAGTAAAAGTTCTGGCGAGGGTTTATGCGTGGACACTAGTCCAAGCCTTTCATAACCGCTTTAGGACCAGAATTTCCACCGTTTTGTGATGTTTTCTTTAAAAAAAGACTTGAATTTAAAGTAGACTGGGACAAACATCGCTCAATAAAGCGGATACATTTGACAAAGAGGCCTGTGTTCGTGTGACACTCGAACGTTTTGAGGTAGCGCTCCCTCGAGATTTGCGCCACACCCCATCTAATAAGATGTACGTCGCTTTTCAGTTGTCCTTTTTGACGGTCCTTCCACGTCGACCGAGGTAATTCTAGAAGGGGCGACTGTTCGGGAAGCCGCTCGATGCTTCCGGCGCTGTCGACGACTTCCGCCAACGTCTACCCGAGGCACTCCGACCACCGCAGGCAAAGGTTTCTTCTTGACGTCGCTCTTATACCCACCTTCGAGCTACCTATATATCACTTGGTACAGAAGTATATGGACTAATAACATTTCTTAGTCTTCAGAGGTTTTAAACGTCTACAGGCCTTTTTATTCGAGAAGCTAGCGGTGACTGAAAAATATAAAATATTTTTTCATAAAAAGTTTTATACAACGTTTATTAAATTCATATTCACACTTTATTAATAGATCTACCTGATTTAAAACACAGTTCACTATACATAGGTGTGATTTTGCACAAGAATGCAAGTTTTGAATCTCTCTTCCTCATTTTCTCTTCCTCTTGTCGAGGATGCATTTTTTCGTGCATTTTCTGAAAAAAAAAACAGCATTCTCTATTCATTCAAATGGACTGTTGCGCTCTTTTTCGGGCTTCTGTTGTAGCCTGCCGGGAATGTCTTTTCAATTTTTGTCTCAGAATTCCATTTGTTTGATTGAGGACTGAGATTTAAGGGCCAGAAAACCTTAACGGAGTTCTCCTTTCAACTTTGAAGACCAATTCCTTTTCAACAACTAACTTTTTTTTTTCGAAAACGTAAAACTTTGTAGTGGTTCTTATGTAGTAGAGAAAGATTTGATATCGCCGAGGGAAGTGTCCCTTTTCCAGTGGCCTTCTGCTTGTCCCCTGAGGCAATGCTTTCCTAATTTTTCCATGTCGTTCCCCTATTGTTGAAGTCATTTTTTATTTTTCAATGAATCTCCCTGAAACTCATCCATCTCAAGTTTTTTGATTGTATCTACGCGTGTAAAAAAATGGGAAATTTTTGAGTTTTTTTCATCAGAAACACGATTGACCTGCTCTCTTATTGCTGGAGAACAATCTTACCAAATAGGCCTTTTTTAAGTTTACCGAAGTCTGTTAGGGATTTTATAAAAAAAAACTAATTTCTACCCTTTTTAATTGCTGCAATATTGAAATAATGGAAAGAATTACGATGCGATTTGTTTCTTTGTTCCTGTTTTTCTACCTACCCATTTGCAAAAGCCGTGACGAACAATTCTTGGCTCCAGTCAATTTGTAAATCGAGTCGACGCGCGTTGCAAATTGAGAAGACTAAGAGAAGGCGAAACGAAAAATTGAGACTTCCCACTCGAATTCAATCTTTTCAAAGCGTTGCCAAAAGCCACGAGTAAAATGAAAAAGCTGTCCAAATTCGATCTGACCTCGTGCGTCTCAGAAATTGTCAAAGACGGAACAGGACGGCCATTGTTGCAAAGAAAATCTTTTTATCCTTATAATCTGTCAATACTTCTTATATTTCTGCTTCAGAGGGGGTTTCTATAAACCTTTTCCTTCATATTAGGCTTTTATGTTTTTCTTGAAGGCATTACTTCAACAAATATGAATAGAACAGTTAATGTGGAAACTGAAGTTATTCATGCGTATCTCAGTGTAAAATTCAAAAATATTAAATAAAAAGTTCAAGTCATCACATTCTTCTTTCATAACAAAAGGTGCTCAAAAGTTAACAAAGTCAAGCAAAGAGATGTTTCACAGATATTAAATATTATCACTCATTTTTCTATGACGTTTAGAGAAGTGATACTAGTAAACGCGAAAACGGATTCAAATTCAAAAAATGCGACTGTCGCGACAAAAGTCTCGTCGTGACTTCGCGTCGCAGGAGTTGAATGAAGAGCGTTCAATCGCCGTAATCAGATTTCGTCGCTCTGCGGCACGTCGAAATGTGAAAAGAGTGCGCGTCCAAGTTCGCATTCCGCGAGGCTTTCGCCGCTCGTTTTGTTTCTGTTTGGGCCATCAATATCAAGTCCCGAGTTTCCAGAGCTGAGAGTCCTCGGCGTGTCCGAGGCGATTCTAATCCGCTCTCCAGATGCGAAGATGGGTAAGTCGGGCGTCTTTCCATATCGCGTGTTTTTTTTTTGAGTCACAAAATCGGCATGATTTGCAACTCCCTCCATTCACATATATTATTTTGTATCTTCAGTGGTATTTACAAGGAATAGGAGATTTCTAATTCTGAGCCTATCGTTTATTATTATGTTTTATATATTCTTTCAAATTTGGATAGGAATTCTCTTTTTTTCGAAATTTGTCTCAAACGAGCTCAAATTATTGTTTTATTCATGTAACTTATCTCAATTTTGAAGATTTTATTCTGAAAAGGATTAAAAATATTAGCGCTAAATAAATGAAGATTTAGGTCTGCCAAATTGTTCTGTTATTTTTGTGGAAATCGTTTGACTGATTTTTTTCTCCACACTTACCGATTTCCATATATTTTCATCAAGTTTGCTGTTGAACACGGTCTGGCAATTTGACGGGGAAATGGGTCTGCCTGTTTGATTTGCAGTGAGAATGATTGCACTCAAGTCTCGACTGCTGGAAAATGAGCCGCGGCTTTTCAGATGAGTCACCCTGGCTGGGTGATGGTGTCGTTCTTGACGGAGCTGCTCTCGACTTCCTCCCGAGGCGTCGTCCAGTCGGCCGAATCCTGCGCCAACGACACCGAGATCATCAACGCCCTTCTCAAGGACTCTTACAACAAGGTTTCTTCCATCAAAAAATCATAACCAAATTGTGGTGAGTAAGAGTTATTTTTAAATTTCGCAGAAATTACTTTGAACTCGGCATTACAACTGAATCGGTTAGAAATTTGTTCCTTTGTTTTTTACTGTAATTTTTTAGAGACTCTCATTTGAGGCAAAACCTCCGTTACTTATCGAATAAAACACTCTACATCTCTGGCCATATTGGCATGACCTTCAGACATCTTTAATCCTACTGTATGCGTCGTCATACCGGAAATTGAACCTAATATGAAGCCTGCAGATAATTTGAGTGAAAAAAAAGAAACTGTGATTTGCTCTAGACTAGAAATGAAAGAAAATAAATCACTTTGCTCGGGTAATAATCGGTTTGGATAATAAGTTCCATAGGAATTGAAGGATTTATTCAATATAATTCAATTTTTAGCGAATCAAACCTCCCTATGAAAATTTTTAATATTTCTCACTTTCTCTTTTTTTTTCTTGATCGCTTCATGAATTTTGAGTATTGATCTATCCCTATTCTTTATTTTGGAAAGGTATGATCCAAAAAACGCCGAATCGAATTTAATTCATTAGAAAATGGAAGTAAGAGTTGCTATGAAATTTGTCACATGTATCGGAAACCGGCAATTTGAACACGACTTTCAGCACTACATACCCGCACATCCCATGAGGGTGAGAGTAGATATGTGGGTGCAGGAAGTGACGTCGGTCTCTGAGCTCACGCAGGACTTCGAAGTCGGTTAGTGTCACAACAAGACTTGCTCCGCTCAATTCCAATGTATGATCATGTTTCGAGTCGTTCCGTAGGACTTTAAAAAAATTTCATATCAAATCGCCTTCAGGGCCTTTTTTTAATTTCTCATCACAGTGAAGTCTTCATATTATAGGCATAGTTTGCATAAAACATGAATTTGATTTAGAAAATATTTGAATTGAACTTCAAAGGGGTATATTCGAATAAATAAACAAATTTTTTTGAGTAAAATTATTGCAAAAACTTAATTTTTGGTTTTTCAAGTATTGCGAAAAAGGACTCTCAGACTTGCCTTGCAAAAATAGTTCAGGATTTTATTCAAATATACAACCTTCTTTGAAAATTGATTGAGCTGAACTTATTAACCGTTTAAATTTGTCTAATGTATTTTTCTTCCGTTCTAGATCTAAGCCTGTCATTAATTATTATTCTCAACCGTATATTCATTTTTATTCACGCTCACGAATTTACGAATTCGCTCCAGTTTCCTTAGTTTTTTTTTTCAAAATCCTGAAAACTTTCTCAAGGCTCGAAGCCCTTTTTGTGCTCTCAGCCTCACTATTTTATGTTTTTTTATGATTGGAAGAAATGAGAAAAAGAGAGCGCAGACATGTCAGACTTTTTTCGCGAGGAATACATTATAACTTCAAAAATGAATAGGCTAAAAAACTTTAATTTCAATACTAAAAGCAAGTTCTTCAAACGGTTTGTCGCACGATGACATTTTTCAAGACATGCCAAGCACTTTTTTAATGTATTTTAGGAATTATTTTTTCCTTTCAGACTTGTACATCAACGAGTTCTGGGAAGATCCAGCTTTAGTTTTCGAGGACATGAATCCGTGCAAACGGAACATTTCCTTCGACGATAAAGTTCTCCAGAGGCTTTGGATTCCCAATACCTGCTTCATCAACTCCAAAAATGCGGCCATCCACGAGTCTCCATTTCGGTACGATCCTCTGAGCTATCACTCTTCTACCCTCTGACCTCAGCAACGTTTTTCTGATGGTTTTCGCGAACGGAACTCTGTGGACGAACTACAGAATGAAGTTGACCGGTCCTTGTGACATGAATCTCAAGCGCTTTCCGTTCGACAAACAGCGTTGCTATCTAACCTTTGAATCGTGAGTTTCTGCTCGTTTTGGTTATCGATTCTCGGTGGATTCAGGTTCAATTACAACACAGGCGAGGTCAGAATGAAGTGGAATCAACCTTATCCGGTGATTCTCATGAAAAAGATCCAGTTGCCCGACTTTGAGTTGGTCAATTTGACGGCCGACGCCGTCGAACAGGTTGCATAGTTGAACTTTTGTCATTTTTACTAATTATTTGTGTGCAGATAATTCACTTACTGACAAAATTAGATAGTGTAAATGTTATAATTACTCAAAAACAAGTAATCAACTTAAAATATAGGGATTAGCACCGTCTATTCAGACCTTTCCACAGATCAGCTCTTAGATTTTATCGTTTTTTTTTTCGATGTTTTATGTTTATCGTGAAGATTTAGCGGACGAATAAACACTTGAAATTGAAAATCACAAGAAAATCACCGAATTTTCGAAATTGTTGCCAATTTTCACGAAATTCTGAAATTAGGGAAAGACTACGTCCTTTCGAAAGCTTTTTAGAGAACAATCTGAGTTTTTGGATTCAGATGTATCCAGCGGGTTGGTGGGACGAACTCACCGTTTCTTTTGTCTTTAAACGACGCTACGGGTGGTACATTCTTCAGGGGTCAGTTTTCCACCCCCATCAATCAATCAAATCGTTTATTTTGTTGTTTTATTCAGATATAATCCTCACGTTAAACATTTTATTCAATTCGGGTTTAAACCAACATTTCGAGGATGAGCTTCTTGATTCAAAAACTTTTTGAACGTTCAAAAAATAATGTTCACAATAAGAAGCCACGCCGCAGATCTGTCTGTGAGCGAAATAAACATTCATTCATTCAATTTCGGGAATCATAGTAAACACTTTAGTTTATTTCTGAACGCAGAATTCTCTACACAGAGTTTCAATACTTATTTTCGAGTTGAAAAAGTATTTTCAGATATATTCCAACGATGGTTACCATTGTTATTTCGTGGATTTCTTTCTATTTGGGACCAAGGTGGTTTTATAGACGAATTATCAATGTTTCCCTTCTCTTAGGGCGATTCCTGCTCGCACGATGTTAGGAGTCAATTCTCTCCTCGCGATGACGTTTCAGTTCGGCAATATAATCAGGTTGGTTTTCCTGAAGTCCGGTTTAATTCTAACTGTTTAGAAATCTTCCTCGAGTTTCATACGTGAAAGCGATAGATGTTTGGATGCTTAGGTCTGTAGAAAAATAGACTCATATGAAGAGATTTTTAGTGGGATGCTCTTCATTTTCTTGTCCCTCTTGGAGTTGGCCGTTGTGGGATTCATGTCGAGGAACGACGGGTTGCCGCCGAAAGTCAAGAAAAGACGACAAAAAACAGACGAAGAGGAGGAGTTTTCTTGGAAGTCCATGCAGACGAGTCCCCACCTCGAGCTGCGGCAGGTTTGTCTTTACAATCAAATTTTTTGCGATGACATCCATTTTTTTCAGTTTTGGGTCGACAAACGGGTCAACTCCTTACGAAACAGTACAGAGGTGAGATAGAGTATTGAAGTAATGAGAGCAAGATTTCTTTGAAGGTGTTAGAGAAAGAATCGCTGCCGACGCCCCTAGAGATGAGCGAGCCGTATCCGACGCTTCCAAAGCGGATTCCTCGTCGGACCATGTTCGCAGGGGTTCGAAAACGTCTTAAAGACCTCTCCGAAATACGTCCTGAGACCGTCGACTTTTACAGGTCCGTCATTTTGAACAAGATAGACAAAACTTAATTATTTTTTCACTAAACCCCTTGTGTTCTCTTCTTTTTTTTTAAATAAGAAACCCATTGCTGTTTGTCAAACTTTTTTTCTCAAGGAAGTCTGAAAAAAAACCGGCACCATCTTACACTATAAAACAAAGCGTCTAGTTGAAAAGTTAGCTTAACATTCAAATTTTCCCTATCCACTAAGAATAACTGACGAGATAAATGCGAGCTCGGTGGCGGTACATTGACTAACTCGCAAAAATGTCGCTTTTTTCTATTCGCGATATCGCATTTCTCTCGGCGCGACCTCGCATTTTTCTCGGCGCCATCTCGCATTTATCTTGCATTTCGGAAATTTTCAAATTGCGAGAGAAATGCGAGCTCGCGCCTAGAAAAATGCGAGCTCGCGCCCAAACAAATGCGAAACCGGCGCGAGAAAAAATGCGAGATGTTTGCGAGCTCGTCAATGTACCGCCAGTGTCTCGCGTTTATCTCGGCAGTTATTCTTAGTGTCAGTTCTATTTTCCTTGTCGATCTTTGTCGTTTTTTTAATATTATTCTGCCTACTTATGGTTTTCATACTAGCAAAGCAAATAGGAACATTTTTCAAACTTTTTTGCTTTCTAAAAATTTTAATCGAGCAAGGAATTATCCGAGAATGTAAAATTTATAAATTAACGCACTGCCATTTTAGGTTGGCTTAGAAAGCGACCAATCTTCATAATTTTTCTCTCGCAATTCGAGAAGTATTTCAAAATAAAAGACCTTGGCGCGATGATTTGAGCTCAGAAGATGATGTGAAAAATAGTGAAACAGAATAATAAAAAAACGAAAAAATTATATGAATACGAGAAGGAAAGGGAATACTGATCAATAGAGGAGATGGGATAGAAAGGATAAGGCCAAACCTGTGGTGGGAGGTAGAGCAAAAAATAACAAGTTTAATGAATTTAATTTAAATTTTCTCACTTATATCCTATTTTTCAGTTAAGTCTGCTATTTCATTCAGCTTCACTCAGTTTCAATTATTTCATTTTTAAGAGACTTTTTTGATTCCTTTCGGTTTTGCTTTTCAATGTCTGAGAGAGCACTCAATTCGACATAAAATTCTATTCGATAATTTTTGAGAAATCCGTCCCAAGAAAATCTTTTAACAACATTCGCTATCAAAGTAGTCTTCAAGAGACGGATTTTCATCTTTTTTGTTCCATTATTTGAAAAAATCTTCCTTTCTTTAAAATATTTTTGTTTTGAAATATATACCAAGTGCTTCTATTAGTGATTTTCTTTCCACAAACCTCCAACTGAACTGAAAAAAAAATGACTTGCACTTTTTATTCAGAAAAAAAAAATTGCAGCGCGATCTTCTTCCCGACGACGTATATGATGTTCAACATTTCGTACTGGGGCTACTACCTTTCCAGTCTTTCCGAAATGATCGAGGACCATCCGGCTCACGTCGAGCCGCCCGTCGACGCCTGACCTCCACGCTCAACCTCACACTTTTATCAGCCAACAAAGATCTTCTATCAAATTTTTTTTCAACAAAGCAAGACTGCAAAAAGTTATCATCTTTATACAGTTGGATTAGGACAATATACCCTTTTGCTTCTGAGAAACGATGAGGAAAATTCGAAAATTCGTCGCGCACCCAGCTTATCAATATCACGAAACTGTTATTTCTGCGCTTCAAAATTTGCAGTACGTATTTTTAATGGATCTAGGATCTCTCTGAAGTTGAAAATTAAGGAGCTTCAAAAAGCCTTCTTGAGAATTATCATCTTTTTTTGGGTGCGCTTCAGAATTTACGCGTAGCGAATTGAATAAAAACGATCAACATCATTTCTAACCGGTATGAAATTAATTAATTGACATGCTTATTAATTCAAAAAAAACATGAAAGAAGTAGAAAGTACACGAAAAGTAGTCAACAGTTACCCATGATATCACAGATTTTGTTTCTTGGCGACGATTAGATTGCACGAAATCTTTAAAGCTCTTCTTAAAAACCTAAAAAACAATTTCAAACTAAGAAAAAAACACATGTGTCCGTACGAAGTTATTGAAAAAGTGAGTTCGAAAAGGCTCCAAAGCAAACTGATTCGTCAATTCTCAACGATTCCCATAAAGTTAGTTTCTAAGAACGAGAAGACCAATCAGTTTGCTTGAGTCAGGCAGAAGTATCACAGGGAAGCCGTAAGTCTGGCAAATCACCGGAAAAACGGTGATATTATACGAAATCGAAAAAAAAACTATGGATTGAAATAAAATGTACCTATGCAAAAAATGACAGTGTGATAAGTAACGTGAGGCAGTTCTGGCGTTCTTTGTTCTCAGAATCTTTCGACGATCACGTCTGACTTTTCGACCTGTTAATTCGTGTTGAAGTCGGAAAGTTTGAAAGTAACTATTCTAGGAAACACCCGGAAGAATTAGCGTTTCGAATGAGCACGGCACTGCACACGACAAAACAAAAAACTACGTCGCAATTATTCCTAAAAAAATGAATCGACAAAAAGAAAGTCGAACATAATTACATACTTTTGAAAAAAATCAAAATCATCGCGCCTACAAACATACTTTTTGAGTCATTCACTTCAAAAAGCTAAATTTCAGATCATCCTAAAAGCTTTCCTTAAGTTTCCTTTCGTTTCAAAAGTCTGACCAACAGAATAAACAACAGAAAAACACACGACATGCAACGAAGGCAACTGCGTCAACGGAGGGAGCAACCACGCGACCTATACCTCGGTCTCCTTGCCGCGACTGCCGCTTTTCACGCTGATCCTCGTCCGGTAGGGGCCTTGAACAGGGCGGCCGTCGTGGTCGACGACGACTCCTTGCTGTGGACTCGGCTGCTGCTTCCGACCCGATTCAGACCTGCCAAACAACACCAGACTCACTTTGCTGCTTCACAACCACCAAAACTTTGATGTGATGTTGAAAAACTTGAGCCATACGACGTAAAGTAATCTTGACTAACGAAAATTTTTTCAATTTGAAACTTTTCATAGAAATTAAACCCTAGATTTTTTTTTTGAAAATGTATAAGATTTTGATACTATTCAGGATTTGAGCCTTACTTTACTTAGATTTCGCGTTCATAAAAAAATGAATCAAAACTTTCTTAATCATACAGCAAACTTGAGAAAAGTTAGAAATAGTATTAGCTTTAAACTTTCGCAGTAGCAATTTTGAAAAAAAAAGTATTTAAAAAACCGCTTTCCGCTTTTTTCTTCTGAAGATAACAAATTAGAAATTTGAACTGTATTTATTTTTCGTCTATTTTCCGAGTCTAAGCGGTAAAGATGGGAACAATTAGTGAGCATGCGAGATGCGTGTTAGACGAACCAATCATGCGAATTCACGTACATCTGATGGGCGGAGCCGACCCGGCGTGGCTCGACAGGCAACGTCATCACAGGAATGCCAGAAGAAGAAGGAACTTCCTGAACATTCTTATTCGACGCCAGCCTGAAGACAGTCTCACCGATCCCGTCGGCGACAGAAGAGACGGCGATTCTTGTATGGAGGACAGGGCGGGATGAACTTTCCTGGAGAAGTATGTTATTTTATTTACAAAGGAAGTCATTCTAGTTAAAACTTCCGAATTCTTCAAATTTTAGAAGGTAAAGCAAAGCGTATCTTTTCTAAAACAGGAAAAATAATTCGTTTTTATCGCTATGACGCTGTTTACACTTCATGATTCTTTTAATTTTCGACTCTTTAGTATAAAACCGAACATATAAAAACCTAAAAAAATAGAGAAAATTTAATGAAAACTTTACAAGAATAAATGTAGATTTTCCTCAAAAGTATCAAATTGAAAGGAATTTCGACCAACTGATTCCGAGTAAAATCTTCACTCAAAGTGGTCGCTCTCATTTCGAGACTACCACCTAGAGGACAGTCTCCGAGCTCCAGCTCCAACATCCGCTACATTCTAGCTCGTCAAGGCGCAATTAAATGGACTACGCGCAGAAGGATGAGGCGAATGACCGTAAGAACATGCTTTCAACTCTTTCGACTTCACGCTAGGACTTCTAGTTCGCCAAAGGTGGTTGTTCGTTATAGCTTTTAAAGGTTTTGTTGACCGCCTAGTCGTTTATATCTGACTAAAACAACAAAATAAATGATTTGCTGAACTGACCCAGGAGCGCTACGCCCACGGAGGTTGTCGACGTTCTTGAAGAGCTTTCCTTTGAGAATGAGTTCTCCGAATCCTTGCGAATGCGAGAAAGCGTAGCCAGAACGCAAAGAGCCGCGCATGCTCCGTCGAGTTGCCGCCGTTCTTTTGAACATCGGTCTGGAAAGATTTAGTTCAGAAACCAATCAGATAAAGATTGAAAATGACTTTTTCTCATCTTTGGCCGAGACCGTCTTGCCCATTTTTCCGCCTAACTCGGAGACGGTCCGCGAAAGATGGATGCGTGTCGAACCAGAAGAATCTGTTCAACATAACTGGCAAGAGCAGAACCACAGAAACCTGAAAAATGACCAATTTTCGACGTTTTTCCTTTTGAGCCATACCATCAGGATGGAAAACCAAAAATGCGGCGTGGCCATCGTTTTGAAGGCGACGCCGTAAGAAATGGAGGAGGAAGTCTTGGCAACAAAGCTCGCCGGAAGGGCTTCGTAGATCAGGAAAGCCAACAGGAAGTAGAAGATCAGACTGCCCCAAATGACAAAATGGCTGATCGCCGTCCAGTACGAAGTGTCGAATGCAATCTAAAGATGAAATTCTCGAAATTTTTCTTTGAGTTGCACAATAACCTGTCCGGTGACGACGACTATGAGCGCCGTGAAGGTGGTGTAGGCCAAGGAGGCGTAGTCGTCGAGGTCTTTGCCCGAAGCGCTGGCCGCGTCATAGAAGGCTCCGTAAGGTATGAAGAAGATGACGATAGAGCTGAAGAAGGCCGATTAGCCTATTTCTCTCTTTTCGTCAACCTGAACATTCCATGTAGGACGGAATAGATGAAAATTCGCATGTTGAAGAAAAGATTGAACTGTCCGGGCAGGTAGAGTTTTGGATACCTGAAAAGAATGACTTGATAAAGTTCTCGGCCGAACCGACCTCAAACTGTAGTTGTCGTCGACATCCTGGTCTAGTGCTCCCATTGCGAGAACCGGCAGAGCGGTGAAGAAAAGATTGTAACAGGCGATGAAAACAGCGTCGAAAACAGTCTGTAAATGATAATTAGAGAATGGAAAAAGAAAAACAGAATGCCGACCTGTGCTGAGTAGCCGCAGAAGAACGAATACCAGAAGTGGGTGAGCGTGAAGGCGAAGTTCTTGTAGAAAAAGTAGCGCAAGAACTTCGCCATCCTGATGTAGGACCATCGACCGTGCACCAGAAGTAGTCGTTCGAGGTAGCGGAACTGTCCCAAGGAGTAGTCTGAGGCCAGAACCGCCTGCATTCCTTCTTGTCCTGAAAATAATGAGCTTGAGGAGTCCCTGAACTCATCAAAAACCTGATATTCCAACCCCGATATGAGCAGTCTTGATCATGCTGACGTCGTTGGCTCCGTCGCCAATCGAGAGGGTGACTGCCTTTTTGTTTCTTTTTACCAAATCAACAACTTGGGCCTTCTGAAGAGGCGTCACACGACAGCAGATAACTGCCTGAAGAGGAAAATGATCTCCAAAACAACCATGAACCGACTGACCACGCACATGCAGGCCACCTCAAGAAATGTTCTCTCAAGTCTTGGTCCCAGAGCGAAAGCCAAAGAGTCTCCGTTTATCACGAGGGCGACGCCGCCTCCTGATGCACTCAAGTCCATTTGCTCGTTCTGATGGTCGTTGAACGCAATCGGCGTATCTTAATCTTCCATAAATCTCACTTTTTGAGTACTGACATACGGTCATAACTGGCTACAGTGTTCTCTGGATAATCGTCATGGATCGTTTCTATTTCGACCCGAGGCTTGCCGCTGGGCGTTGGCTGGAAAAAGATTGTTTTGCTTGGGGAAGGAATGTTGTCGGAATGAAGCACAAGCAAGCGATTCAAGACACAAAGGAAAGGAAACAAGACTCGAGGCATGCTTAAGAACGAAGGCAACGAGGAAAGCGTGGATGCGGGACCTCTCGCGCCTTTTTCTCCTTTTCCTCCAGAAGCGCGATGATTTCGTTGATGTAGGAGGAGACCTCGCTGTTTTGGCGACACGGCCGCGGTCGTGTCTGTGCCGGCAAAGAAAAGTGAATAGGAAAGTGAGGAGCTGTGCGACAGTAGAAAGCCTCGTGAAGCTGGAAACGCACCGATCTGAGGAGTCCCTCGAAGGTGTTGCGCGTGTCCTTGAGCTGCACCTCGACTTCCGGCTCCGTCTGACCGTCCACCACTACGATTTCCTTCATGTCATCTGTGAGTAGCCGGCAGGAATAAGCAATGTTGATGGCAGTTTCCTGAAAGTTCTTTTGATAGGACTCCCTTTATAAATTAAACGTGTTTCAAACCAATAAATCCTCATGTCACATCTTTTTAGATCTTTACCAAACTAACATTACTTCCATGGAAACTCAATTTTTGGATTTCGAAATAGAAGTCGCCTCACCACTTTTTTTTAAACGTTTTATTGGAAGTACTTCTCAAATTATCGAAGCAGGAAAAATGTCATTCGCCCTCAAACCCGGCAATTTAGTATCGATTCATCGTCGTTACGCAATCGAACTTTGTGAGAAGCTAACCGTTTTGTCGCCAGTCAACACCCAAATCTTGATGTTCGCTTCGGCTAGTCTCGCTATCGCTTCTGGAACGCCGTCCTGCAGTTTGTCTTCAATAGCGGTCGCTCCAATCAAAGTCATATCTGAGAAAAGAACATTTTATGGAAAGAACTTCAGAAAATTGCACCTTTTTCAATTTCTTCGTAAATGGCGTCTAACTTTTCCTCGCGTCGCTCCATTGCCACTGCTGCGTCTTGTTGTCGTTGCTGAATAATGCCTTGAGAAAAATGTTCCAACAGAAAATCTATTTCTTAAAGATATTAGGAAATATGCGAAGATTGAGGGAAGGAAATGGGATTTGGAAACACACAAGCCACTGATCGAAGTATTGAGGATCGATGTCTTTGTAGGCGAGACACAGGGTTCGGAGACCGATGTTGGCGTACTCGGAAAGATGCGTCGTGGTGGAATCTCGCAGCAGTGGAGAGGTCGACGACTTCAGTCTGCAAAGCCAAGTTTTCCAAGATAGAAAGGAAAAAAAAAACTACCTTTGCATGATCATCATGTCAGCGCCCTTACAATAGAGTCTGATTTTGCCTTCCGAGTTTTTCGTAACTACTGACATTCTTTTTCGTTCGTTGTTGAAGTCCAGAATACACAGAAGTTGATAAACCTTGAACAATATTGTTGAAATGAAATGTTTTTTCCAGAAAAAAAAACCTCTTCTTTGCCCATCACTTCGATAGTGATAGACTGGGGCGTTCGAGCTCGAAAGACGTAGCCGAAATTCCTGGCGGCCGAGGTGAGGGCGGCTTCGTCTGGAGACTGGGCCTGGTAGACGAGCTGGCCCTTGTCCCTCTCCGGCATGACTGTGTGACAGAGCGCCAGCAGACGCCAAAACTCGTCCACCTCGGGTTTTTTGGATCTTGTCGCGTTAAGCAGCTGGCTGTCGTAGAACTTGAAGTTCGACTCGCTGCTCGAGTTCCAAGAGAAGTCCAATGGCTCCGACCTCTGAAATCCAATCCGGAAAATGAGAAACACATTCCCTACTTCAAAAATGTTTTAGTGCAGTATTCTTGCTCAAAACTTGAAATTCAAAAGAATAAACCCTCATTTCTCGAAGCATATGCAAAGCTGAAAATATAGAAAAGTTTATGCCTTGTTCGAAGTAATTTCCGCGAAATTCAAAATTTGCATCAGAGAGGAAAAAAGTTAACTGAATTTGGAGAGTCAGAGATAAATTTCGCCTTTCGCGGAAATTTCTTTAAACACGGCGTCATGAAAAGTTGAAAAGTTTAAAAAATGTTTTCTAAAATTTTGTAATAGCGACATGGAGTGACGATCAACGAAGCAAATCGCTGAACGACTCCAAGCGCAACCTCATCGTCAACAAGCTAGAGAAGAAGGGTTATTGCAAGCCCAACTTGCCGAAGAACTACCCCCGCCTGACGCTCGACCAGACCACCGACGTTCTCAAGAAGCTCTTTGGACCGCTCAAATCCCTCTGCCAAGGCAGCCCCTTTGTCTCACTGCACCGATCCGTTCTTTGAACTCGCCAACGACGTGAAGAATTACTAAGCGGAAGCAGAAATGAAGAACGAGGACACCGCTCAGTGCAACGCCTTCGTCTCCGCTCTTTCAGAATCGTCTTTTTTTCGCCTTCAATCATCGTCTACGAAAAAATTAGTTTTTTTGATTTGGATAAAAAGGCTTTCTAGTCGCCGAGCTTCTCTTGAAGTCTTCGAAAGCTCACGTCTGTGACTTCTATCGGGTTGCCATGGGCGTCGTAGACATCGCCGTAAGAAATGCCGTTGATCGTGCACTGAAACTGAATCTTGTTTTTTCGATGTAGTTTCATGACGGACCTTGTTGAAAGTCATGATGTTCTGCGTGAGAGTTCCAGTTTTGTCGCTAAAGACGTACTGAACCTGTCCCAATTCTTCATTCAATGTCGTCGTGTGCGCTTTCGCGGCCACACTTTTCTCTCCGTGCTCGTAGAACATCTTCTGGTCGTAGTTTATCCACATTGAGTGGATAAATCTGATGATCTCCACACTGGGAAACGAACATTTTTATATTTTTGTGAGTGAGAATTCCTCACCTGACATATAATGATATAGGCACTACAGTATTGAGCAAGATGACGTAGGAAAAGAACATCAGGAAAGAAATCACGGCGATTTGTCGGGAGCCTTCAAAAAAAAATCATTTAGAAACATTTATGAACTTATCTCGTTATCTTTTTAGCCTATATAGAAAGAGTCAATGAATCAAGGAGAACTGTGACCTTGTTCTTCGGGACTGGGAACGATGTTGTCCCATGGCAAGTAGATGGTGAAGTATCGGCCGGTCGTCCATTCCCACACTCCGCAGAGAATTGTGCAGATGAGGCACATCGCCACCAGGAACAGAACAATCTAAAAATAAGGCTTTTCTTGTCGAAAACTGCAAGAGAGGCTACCCCCATGATGAGAATGTTGAGAAAACGATCCAAAGACGTCCGCTTGAACTTGGACTTGCCACTGTTCATCATCAGCTTTGTGTCCTTGCCAGCAAAAACCACCAGCCCGTAACACCTCAAACGTCTTTTTAGAAAAAAAAAACAAATTGTTATGAAGTTTACCATCGAGTGTTCTTCAAAATGCAGCCTCGGAGAAGAATGTTGTCGTTGGTGATGGGATATTCGCGGCGATTCCAGATGAGTTTTCCTTGGAACTTGTCCAACTTGTTGTTCGGAGGTTCACAGACAACTTCGCCTGCAAATTGCAATAACTACCGATACTCGGGAAGGATAGGTACCGTCGAATTTGGAGATGGCATCGAGGTCGTCTCCCATTTCGGCGGTGTCGGCCATGGCACCTCGCGTCTTCAGATTCGTCTCTCCGTCGAGTTCCATCGTCTCGATGTAGCAGATTCCATGTGGCTCCGAGGTCGACAGCAACAACAGATCCGCCTACAAACTTATGGTTTAAATTTTTTTTAACTGAGTTTTTTTGAATATCCCAAACAGAAGTTCAGAGAAAATAAGCAAACGATTTTCCGTACAAAATGAGGCCGAGAAAAACAAACCGCCACAAATTGATTGCTCATCATGCGGATGACGTCACCGACTTTGACGTGGCTCCAATCTTCGTCGTTAAGGTTTCCATCTCGGACCACAAACGACTTTCGCCCGTTTACACTCCGGTCAGAAATGTGGCGTTGCTTCAAAGGTCGTCATTCAGTTTCTTCGAGGTTTTGAAATAACTCACCACGTCATCATACCCGTCTTTGATGGCGCTGAAGGCTAAAACGATTACCAGCGGAATCGCCGTCGAATACCACGAGATTGAAGAAATTTGAGGCACAAACTGGAAAGGCAAACTAATTGGAGCGAGAGACGTTTTCCTTACCTGTAGACACATAAGAACTAGAAAATAAAAGTTAGCTATCCGCTGGAACTGTTCAAAAAGGTTCTGCGGCAAGAAAGTTATCAGGTTGTACTTGGAGGTCTTGATGTAGTTGTCCTGAAGTCGCGGAAACATCAAAGCGAGGGCAAATCGGGGCTTACCGCATATTTGAACCTGGCGTTGTAGTCGCGGTTGTTGGCGCGGAGACGACGTTCCACCGGCTGCCGAGGCGTGTCGTCGTCTTTGCTGGAGAAGCACGGAAGCCACCGCATGCCCGACCTTTTCTGATTCGCCTCTGGCTTCTCTTCGGCTGAAAAAGACGAGCGATCGTTTATTTTGGTTGATACTCTTTTGAACTAATACATGAGTTGAAAGAATCTGGTCTTTCTGCACGCTCTTTCCCTTACCGGAAAACTGAAAAGTAGCGCCGAAAAACGGGACTTGTCTTTCAGAGAAAAGAGGGAGCAGACACCAATTAAAAATGAATATTAATCATCCAACGGAGAGATATTCAATCAAATTGCAAAACTGTGTATGTTTCGAACGTCACCAGGGACAAAACAGATAAAAGCACAGTTTTGACCTTGTTTCTAACGCAAAAAGACGGTCTATCGTTTGATAAACTTTCCGTGATTACTACACTGACTTCTTTGATGAATCAACCGTGTGCAAATAAAATCTTCCTTTGAGTCAGGTGAATTTTTTTCTTCAGATTAAAATTGATGGTATGCAAATCTAGATGCGACTGAAAAAACGTCTGCAAAATGAACATTTTTTGAAATAAGTTTTCCAAGAAAAAACTTCCCCACATCACTTTTTTTCTTTTCAAATCTTGTTCCAGACTCACCAGACGGCTTAACCGGTGGTTCTTGTGCTGCGGGACTGGCCTCGAAGCCGTTTCTCGGCACCACCGAGGCTGCAACTGAACGTCTGTTGTAAAGTACGACTTGTGCAAGAAGCAACAATCACAAGTTAAAATGATAAGAAAGGAATCGATCAAAAAGAGAAAGAGAGAGAGTTACGTGGGCAATGTGTCATGGGAGTTTGAGTCACAGCTGAATGTTTCGAGAGTCTAGCGGATCGGTTAATTGGCTAATTGGTTTCTCTTCTTTCAACAATTTCAACCGGACGAAGGCAGCAGAAATTAGTGGGAAAAATCAAGAAGTAAAATTTTGGAAGTAAAGTAAAATTATTCATTTTTTCCTAATTATAGAAGCTCACAAAAAACAGCAATTCAAAGTTGGCTCAATAGATTAGGCTCATTTTCCAAACAATCGTCACTCTTTGTCGATCAGAAAAGCTAAAAGATCCGTCGCGAGTTTCGATAGAACTTTGAGAGCGAATGGACTGAAAATCGAGGGAAATTTGCATTTTCGCTCAGATTACCCCACTCATTGCGCCGTAACAGCGAGGTCGTGCCGCTTCATGGAATTCTGTTCGGATCGGCTCATCCTAGTCGTTTCAGAAGCAATTGAAAACCCAAAATCTTCAGCAAACAACCTTTGATTTATTTTCACCACCAAATTGAGAAATGTTTACAGAATAGAATAGATTGAAAAAAAAAACTTATGTTATCTTTTTTCTGAATTTTACTATGAATGAAAAATACATGTGTTGCTTGTTCATTATTAAATTGAATTGGCTTAGGAAAAACGCGCAAAAATGTGTTTATCTAACTGTTCAGCATGATTCGAAATAGTACTAATTCCCTTCAAAAACAAAAAAAAAGTTGCCTTGAAAGGAATTTGGAAGAGAAGCCCTAAATTGGCAAGTCGCGGCCTTATGTGGCGAAAAAAAAGAGAATGGATAGTAGTTGGCCGGATATCAAAAAAAAGAATTCATATATTTTCACAATCCCAATTGAATTTCAATAGGAAGCAATGGAGCTTTAACTGAAATGAAATATATACATAAAATACAGAAAACACAACTGACTTCAATGAGAATGATGTTATTTACAACCAAACCAACCTTTTGTTCTTTTCGTTCTTGTTTCTTTTCTTCCTCTGGCTTCAGTCTTGCGTCGGTTTTTCGATTTAATTTTTGAGGACTTGATAGTTTTTTTAGAGTTGGAAGAATCCGTTCTGCTTGATTTAGAACTCTTTTTTGGTTTCCTTTTTCGAGAACGCGAAGTTTTTGACTCCTTCGTTGTAGGCATGACCGTCCAAACTTGGAGAGCGAAAGATTAAGTTTGAAAGAAACTTTTCCCAAGAATGGAACTTTCGGAATTCTTCCATGCATGGTAAAAGACGAAAAATCCTTGGAAACAGCAATTAATGAGTATGGCTGCCTTGGAAACGCTAATCGTTCGCTTGCGTTTTGTTCTTTAAACAAGTTACATTTGAACAAAAGAAATAAAAAACAATTTTTTTAGTTATAGAAGTGAGAATTGTAATAGCAAAAATCAACAAACGCCTTGTTCTCAGGTGGTTGAAACTCGTTTGCCAGTAAAATGTATACTGTAGAAGTAGGAAGAAAGTACATGAACGATTGGAGCAGGAATCAAAGTTGGAATGAGAAAGTTTTGAAGGAAAAGAAAATCAAAAGAAAACAAAAAGAAGACGCCAGAGGACAGTCAGAGGAAAGTCGTGGGCTTCGCATCATGGCGGAATATTTGCGCTTGAGTCATCGGGACACGCCGAAAAAGGGTTAGATAAGACGTGGACGTCGTTTTGAAAAGGCAAATAAATCGTTTGCCACAACATTGGTGGCATTTCTTGTCTTTCGAACGGTTAGGACTGAAACTAGAGCAGAGGAGGAGGTAATCGTCCCGAAAAAGGCGCACAAACCAAAAGTTTGTCCATTAAAAACGCCCATAGACTGAGTGAATTCAGATAAATGTCGATAAAGAAGTGCAAATACAAGCTCTGGTTTGTGTCTCAGGTTTATTACAACAGTCGATTTTTTGAGAAGAAAAACCGTACCGTAGTGAAGAACGTACAAAGAAATCGTGATCGGCAGACACTGAGTTTTTGCCTCAATCATTGTATATGCAAGAACAAAAAATAAGTTTTTAGAGAAGAAGCTTCCCAGAGAGGAAGGCTGGAAGAACTCCGAGAGAAACGTGAAAAAACTGTGCGACGGAAAAAAACGGCCGAAGCGGAGAAGCGTTTTGAAAATATTCGCGAACAGAAACACAAACCCATGTCGGCGTCGCTGTTGTGTTGATTCAGTTGCGGACGCCCGCGGCTGTGCGGCGCATAGTCGACGGAATGGCAGTCTTTCCGCTATTTTCGGTACTGCTCCTGCAAAGTATCCTCATCATATCAGTATCGGATAGATGTTGAAGGAAAACGTGAACGAAAATGTATTAAAAAAATAGCCGCGTAATTTGGATAGATACCAGTTAGATATAGCATGAATTCCAACGATGGATTGAAACAATTCAGATGAAAAAAGATGTTAAAGACTTCTTACTCTGAACTGGAGCGCCTAAAAGCGCGCTCGAGTTTTTCTCTGCCGCATGCTTTTTCTTCACTCTCTGACTGCGAGATAACGACGAAATAGCATGCGGCAGAGAAACATTCGGGTTCTCTCTCCAGGTCAGAGCATTTACAAAATTCGTGAGACAAACTCGTCGAATCGCAGATTGAAGCAATTCTGGACCGAGACGCGCATATTTTCAAATAAATTATTACTATTTTTCCTCTCTAGACGGCGATTTCTTTTTCCATTTTCTTTCCGATCTACAGAATCCTTTCCTTCACTAACTTGTCGGCATGTAAAATATTTTTAATTTAGCCTGAAAGCTTCCGTTATATTAAAGGCGCATTCAAAGCGAGAGGACGCACATCTGAGACAAGGATTCTGTAGCTCGAAGGAAAAAAAAATCGGGACTTTTTGGCGCGGGATGGGCTATATCCAAAGAAGGCATCATAATGATATGTTCAGGGACTGGAATTTCCCTAATGAGATACTTTTTTTCTTGAAAAAGATTAATGAGAGATGGTTGATCAAAGATGCGGCTTTTAAATAGCTTTAAACCTTCAGATGTAAATCCTTTTAAATCAATTTTTTCATCCGTTTCCTGATAAATTACTCTGTAGACAAGAAAACTTATGTCAGGAAATACAAGAATCATGAAAACAATAATTATCACAGAAACGCCACATATAAAAAAAGAACCATGGTTACGTTTGAAAAAAACACGTTCCAGGATTATCGACTTTTGAGAAATGGCTACAGTACTTTAAGGTTTCTTTTCAAACAATTAAGTCAAATGCTGAGAAAATAAATATATAAGGCAGAAAATTTAAGCTCCGCAAATCACTAAAATTTGTATATGACCTAGGTAAAGCTGAAGAAGCGTAAAAAAATAATTTGAATTAAAACGAAATGCATAAAATTCACCGATTTTTTTCAACCGTGGGAACTAGGCAGAATTTCCGTACGTTCTAAACTTAGAAAACTCGGGAACAAACAAGCGAGCAAACAACTTTCTGTACATCTTGGAGTCGAAGGGTTCTGGTGAATGACGTGCTTTTTTGAGCGAGCACCAATTAGAAAGGAAAGAGTTTCGTGCTTTATAGCTAAACGGCTAGAGGTTAGATTTCAAAGTATTCCAGAAAACATAAGATTCTATGAAAATAAAAAATAAAACAGAGTAGGATTTCCAATCGAAAAGCACATGTCGAGTGGGAAGCTCTCGCTCGGCAGGCCCAAATTGCATGGCGTTCGAGCTCGCAATTTCCGAAAAAAATGAAGATGTACTATTTATTTTTCTGACTGACACGCTGCATATCATGTGCTTGGCAGATAGTGAAGGGGGGTTGAATGAGGGAGTAAAACTTTGAATCGACCGTTCCGTGTGAAGTCTTGATTCGAACTCTAAGTGGCTGCACTCGTTTCGAGGTTTCCAACTAGAGCACGGTCTTCGGGCTCCAGCTACAACATTCGCCACTTTCTGAGCGTCAGGACGCAAATATATGGACTAGAAGAGCGAGGCGAAGGATTGTAAAATTATCTTCCATCTATCAACTACACGTTTGGACTTCTAGCCAAAGACTGTTTTTCGATTCTGCTTGAAGAGTTTTGTTCACCGCCTAGTTATTCAAATAAAATACTAAAACAGCTAAAAGCAATAATTATTGAATGAATCTTCTTGGGAATAGTTATCCTATCGATCGTATCATTCAGAAAGCTGCTAAAGTAGAAAAGCTAGCTCATGAGTAAAGAATTTAAGCGAATTCAGATGTATACGAAGTAACAGTCTCACTCAAGAAAGTTCTCTTGTGGTTAATCTTTTTCAAAAATCGACGATAAATATATTCTTTTTCCCAAGACATTCTTTGATTAGGTTTTAAAAAAAAGTTTTCTATTGGCACCCGTAACTTCTCGCAGTCTCAAGTCGTTAATTTTATAGAGATTTGTTAGGTTAGAGAGAAAGAAAGAAGGTTCATCATCATCATCATTTTATCCTAATTATATCGTTGAAAAAATCATTTTTTTAATGTTATATCGACACCGCAGTATGAGAAGTCAAAAAAGAAAGAAAAGAGAGAATAAAACGGCAAATTGTTTCTGGCAAAGCCATTTGGACTTACGAAAAACTCCAAGAGAACAATTTTTGGGGATATGCCCATATATGGCAAACACAGCAAATACACACACCTACGAGCAATGAATGAGAACGAGACGAAAAAAAAGGTGGAAGCCCCGACGGAAAAAGGCTCAGGTGACCATGGGAATAGGAGCAGAGTTACTGGCGAAAGTGTCTGCGAAAAGTTCAAAAATTTGGGGAGCTCATTTTTCTGACGAAGCTAGCTGAAAGTTTCGAAAATTGACAAAAACTGGTATGAAAAGTTAGCTCATAAGTGGTGAACTAATTTACTTGAAACCACAAAAATTGACGCTTCTGAAAGCCAGCCAGCTGTGGTGAAGAAAAAAAAAATTTGATCCAACATCACTTTTCGAATAGAGTTCAAAAAAGAATATTCAAGGTTATACGCTCCTATGAACTTTTTGATGAAAAAAACAAAAGGGTTGGAGCATGTAAATTGAACAAAAAATGACGCTGCGTTTTGTTGCCAAAGAAACGAGAAGTTTGCCTCCAAGCTTTCGCGCGACACGACAAAAATGGCATTCTGCGCGCCTAATATGGAGAACTTGGTGACTTTATAAATATAACTTTTGGACTATGACTCAACTTTGCAATGAATTCTGAGTGCTGGTGCTGCAGGCGCGGGTCTTTGCGTAACAGATCATTCTGATAAATATGTGGCATTACTTCTACCGCTGCTCATTTCGTTTCTCTAAATCTCCATTTCAACTTTAAGTTTCATACAGACAAGCAAAGGAGGATTAAGTTTTTAACAGATATTACCTTTGTTGCTTTTGAGGAAACATATTCTGATAGAAGAAAATTCCTTATTTTTTTCAAAATGTTTGATTTTTTTCTTGTGTTCAAATGTAACTCCACAGCTGAAACAAATTAGGCACCGATAAAGAACGATACAAATTAAAAAAAATTTTTTTCGTTTTAACAATTGTATTTTCTTGGAAGCCAAAATCAGGAAACAACTGAGAAGTTAAAAAAAACCTCTATAGATTTCGCTCATGTTTTTGTAGGAAGTTAAATACTGAACGTTAAGGGATAACAATATTCAAGGAGATTTTTCTAGATAACTTGCAAAAAATGAGGTAATCGCGTAACATAAACTGTTAAATTTAAATATAGATCCAGCTGCCCAATCGCGCTGGATGGAAGCAACGCGAAAAAAAAACAACCTCAACTTCCGAACAAAAAATTTCTCAGTTGCCAGGGAAGTACGATGAACACAATTGTACAGATATGAGCGTGAGACAAGCGTGTCAAAAGCTCTGAAGACGGACCGAAAGGAGGCAAACATGACGCGACAAAACGGCGGAGAGCCTCAAAATTTTAGCACTTCTGAACCGATCGATTTCTTCGACGGATAGTACTGGCAGAGCACGTAAGGGGCCGCCGCCGAATGAACGCAAACTTTATTTAACTGTTGCCTCGCCGGTTTCCCGCAATGTCAATATGTCTCCAACCATCATTTTTGTTTAAGAGTTCTCACGAAAAGTTCCACAGCATGTCGAAATGGCAGCTCTTAAGATATAAGACACTGAAGAGGTCCCATAAGGCTCAAGCTTTTGAGATTTAAAGTTCGCTGTCACATAGCTACCAACGTAACTGGTAAGTGAATAACGAACATCGTCGCTTCCTTTATGTAAATACCTCAGCTTCTGAGCATCTCTACTGCTTTAAGAAGAACGGGATGAAATTAAACAATTTTTTTTCTTATATGATGATTTTTGTAAGTTACCAACGAGCCAACATATGTCTTACAAAGCTTTAATAGTAGATGGAAAATACATAGATCAAACTAAAAACTCACACTCAAAAATCTTCTCTGAAAGCTTCTTACAGATATGTTGGCAAAAAAACAAAAAAAGGTAACTATTTTTTTAACCTCAAATTATAATCTTGGTCGAATGATTTGATAGGCACTACAGGAAAAAAACAAACATAAAAAAATCTGAAAGCTAGGATTAACTTTATTTTTTTCAGAGATTTTTATATAATAAATGATCCAAGACGTCGTCTAATGAATCTATAGCGATACCGAGTTGTCTTCATGATCTGAAAAAAACGTAGAATACATTTATTGATTTATTTCATGAAAAGTTGTTCTTTTTACTACCATAGTGGGGAATTTCTTTGAGAATGATTATGTTCTCAAATAATTTTTTTAACACAAAGATAAAAGTTTTTTTTTTTCTATTAAAGCTTTGTCCTTGAAAGTTTTATTTTTCAAATATGTTTTTTTTTTAGAGAAAACATGGTCCTGTCAATACAATCAAGCTTCGCGGAGACTTATTGTTGATTCCTCCCTTCTGTTTCAAAACTTCAAACAACAAATTTATTACTGATTACCATATTTAAGAAGTTTTCCGTTCATTAGAAGAAAAAAAAACCCAAAAATAGTCTTTCGACTTTTGTACGTTAAGAATTTGATGATCAAATTTCCCAACGAAATAGATAATTCATGCATCAGATTGTTGATATAAAAAAGAAACGAAAACAACCGGGAATGAGAAGAAACAAGTTAACGCCGTTTGTTGTATTTGTTCTTCCCGCCGCGTTGAGAGCGATTATCCTTGTAAGTTCGGCCGGCAGCGAGAGCTTCTTCATTGATCTTCGAAGAGTCGTCTGAATCATCTGAATCCTCATCTTCGTCATCGTCGTCATCGTCTTCTTCTTCGCCTGAAGTTCTACATGTCTCGGAGAATTATGAAAAACGCCCACTTTCGTCCTCTTCACTCTCTTCGCTGTCATCATCTTCCTCAGAAGCCTCCTTCGCTTCATCTGCTCCAGCAGTGTCCACTGTAATATTTGCTTTTTAAATGATTACTCGTCGTTAATCACAATAGCGGGTGAGTTCTTCTATAATTTTCTTCATTATTTTTTCAACTTTTTCTTTCGAATAACATCATGAACGATTTGAGCTGTAAAACATAGGAAATTTTCGAAGCACCTTTGAATGTATGTGGGTAATACATTTAAAACATAAACAGAGAGATCACATTGATAACCACACGTTTCTCATAATCAAATATGATTAATTTCAACTTACGGAATTCGACTTCGCCTTCATCTTGCTCGTCGTTCTCGTTGAGCTTGGCGTTCTCAGGAATTAGACCTTCGTTTTTAAGCCTTCTAGCTTCATCAGGTGTGTATTTAAGGATAACATCTCCCTGAAATGACGATTGAAAAACAAAAAGACTCAGATCTACCTTATCGTCCTGATAATCTCGGAGTCCCACCAGGATGATGTCTCCGACGTTGATCCAGACCTTCTTGCGGAGCTTTACCGCGAATGTGGCAAACTCGTTGCTTACCATCAAAACAAAAAACTTGCACGCGTCCGTTCCCAAGCATTTTCGATACCTGACCATACTCTAAAAATGTATTGAATATCAAGTTGACGTTGAATTTATCAAAATAACGAACCTTGACCGATATCCTTGAAGTCGAGTTCCCGCTTCATGAAATCGTTCTCATTCTTTCCTCTTCTGCGATTTTTTCCTCCCTTTCCCTTATTTTTCGGCATTATCTGAAAAAAAATATCTATTACTTCATCAAAAGAAAGAATTCCGAAAAAAAAAAACGATTAAGCTTCTGAAAACAACATCGGACGATTCAGGCAGGAAATTTTAATAGTATCAGTTAGAGAAAAGCTGCAATGATATAAACAAATAGAAATTGATTTCGCAAGGCGTCCCAAATATCGAAAAAGAACACCGCGCACGATTTCGGGCGTAACCGCCATTGCAATTGGCGTGCACGCTTTTGTTCATTTGAATTCCGATTCCTGAGGTTGCTGCCCCGAGGCAGAACTGCGTTCAAGTCAGTTTCTGTTGTTGTTTTCATTGTTTTTCCGGACCAATATATACCTACTGTTTGTTTTGGACACAGCTGAAATCAGTCTTCGCCAGACTATCGGCTATTTTTCGTAGTTTCGTTGGTCTTTCTTCCAATATTCTACCGTTTTCAGTTTTCAAAAAATCTTTAATGAGGATCTGAGAAATAAATAGTCCCGTCTTCATATATCAGTGAGACGTGACCTCAAAACGCAGTTTTTACGGAGTAAAATTATAGGAAGGTTAATAGTAAGGGCAAAGTATTAAATCTCGTTTTTATTTTCATTGAACATCTATAATCCCAGAAAATGGAAGGCTCGATAAAGGAACTATTTTTAGCCTTTCTGTGGCATTTTTTCGAGTCTCTCCCTGTCAGCCGTCGTTATCCACAAATCTGATCTGCCCGAGTATGTAGACGACAGAAAAAAAAGTCTTCTCATGAAAGTCTTTTCCGTGCAACCCTGTTGTCTATATGCCTCATTTTTCACGAAATGAAACAATTCATGGCTTATCTCGACCTTTTTCTTCTCACCGTCGCGGTTATATTGAAAGGAAATTAGCAAGTTAACACGAAAGCGTGGCGGAGAGAAGAGAAAGGGCAGAAAAGTCAGTTGTTTGTTTCATCTCATGACTAATCAGGTATTTATCAAGGCGTACTTATTACCTTTAGGATATCATTGCATGTCCGAGGTGATCGATTCTGCCAAAACAAACGTGGCTTTTGAAGAATTAAGCTACACAGCAGATACTGGAAAAAATATCGAGGCAACTGAGCGTTCTAGTTTGCTAAAGTTTGCGTTTGACCATATCAATAGAGCCGCGATTTTTTTCTCCGAAAAGTACAACTTAGAGAAACAACAGGTTAATGATAACTTTTCATTTTTATTCAAAACAGTTTGGTAGAAACCGAATCCTTTGAATAGTTGAAAAAAAATTCCAAACTGTCATTGCTTCCTTTTTCAGGTGATTCTTGGTTTCTTCCTCACTTTTCTCGTTGTCGTTATTTTCTTCTCTTCGTTTGCTGCCTGGAAATATTATCAACCTATCATTCAAGATTTCGTAGCAAAGGAAGAACTTGAAAAAGCGAAAAAGAAAGTTTTAACCGATAAGGTTAAACATCGTACGTTAGCTTTATATTATAGTTTCGATAAAAGAAATAATTCAGGAAAAGAGGAATAATGGATAAGTTTATGAAGTTTCTCAAAGAGAAGAAGGTTGACAAAAATTTCAAAAAAGCGGGACATGGAGTTAAGCTGAGTGATGGAACTAACTCCACTGACGGTGCTCAGGTTTTTCAAGGTTCTTTTCAATTGAAATGAAAAAGTTCCAGAAAGACTCCAGTTCGAGCCGCCTCGCTGCTTCCGACGTGGCAGCTCAAGCTGCTTTGAATCGTTTATCCAAGAATGAACCTCAAATATCTAATAGCAAAAAGAAGATCCAAATGATAGTAAGAAATTTTTAATTTAATTTTTTTCTCATAAGATAGCTATGATAGGCTCAACGAGAGTTAGAAGAAGAGCGCCGCAAAACCAACGAGTCTGTCAGAAGCAAAGAGCGGTAATTAATTTGTTAATCACGTGTGAATAGTAATTTTTGATAGAACTGAAACCGATGTGCGGGAGTTTGATCATTCCAGCGCTATTTCTGGTGTCTGTTTCACTTGCGAATTATTAGGTGAAGATGTTTCGAAGCCTAAAGAAGAGGTTTTCGGGCTAAAATTTTTTCTCTTATATTTTTTCCTTCAGTTGATGAGAGATCTCGAAGAGTTTTTAACGGAACAAGCACTATCCAATGAGGACGATCGTGTAATTCCCGCTGTCCTTATGATTTATTCTCTGAACAAGTCAGCTCAAAAAGAGGTTGCTAATTTTCTAATTTTCATTCAGAAGTGCAATTTCAGATAGCAATCGAGACCTTATGTAAATATCTTCAAAACATTTTGGAACATCCAGGAGAAGAAAAATATCAGAGAATCAGAGTTTCGAACAAGGCTTTTCAGGTGATAAAAAAAAAAAATTAATAAAGTCTTCTAAAACTTTGATGATTTTAGGAACGTGTGGCTAATGTAAAAGGCGGTAGAACCTTCTTAGAAAGTGTAGGTTTCGACGAAAAAGTTGAAGGCGGGGAAAATTTCTTGATAATAACCGATCCAGACGACGGTGTTCTGATCGGAGCTCTTGAGGCCTTAAAAAATGGCCAATGTGTTCCTGTGAAAGTCTCCCGATGTCGGAAGGTTTTTCGTAAAATTAAATAATGGCGAACTATTTTTTGTATTGCAGGTTTTCTCGATAAAAGAAGGACAGAAGATTGTCAGTCCTAAAATTCCGCCCGATTTTTACAATTTGTCAGCCGAAGAATTGAAAAAAGAACAACAAATGAAAACGGAGCAAGTAGAAAGAGTAAGCCGTATGCACCAAGATAGAAAAGAAAATTTTTATCCAGATGTTGACTCTGAGAACAAAAGAAATGCGGCTGAAGGACGATCAATTGAGAAATTACAAGTACAAATACACGCTGATCCGTGTTCGAATTCCTGGAAATTTCTTGCTCCAGGTCCGTTCCACCTCGTGTGTTTCAAAAAAACGAAAAAAATTTAGAAAGATGCTACAATAGTTATTTTATAAATATTTCGAAGACCTTCCCTTGTGACTGCGAAAAATTTTGCGGTTGGAAGAAAAGTTTTGGTTGAAAAAAAAGGAAGATGAAACTTCTTTGAAGAAATAACGATTTTGAGACAAAAAAGATCGGTTTCTCTATGATGATGATTCAAAAAGGATGCTTTTCGCAGCTTTAAGAATGTGAAAGAAAAAAAAAGTGAAAAAGTAAATCTAATTAAATTAAAAGAGTATGTTTTTTCAGTTCCCAAAAAATGAAAATAAGTTTCATAGTGTTGCTACGCATAGGAAGTAGATGGGTAAGATCGAGCAGATACTATGCTTTTTCAACTTTTGTGGGATTCGAAATCAAAAAAACACTATTAATCAATTTCATATTTGGAGATGACGAGAAAAACGAGATTTCAGCAAAAGGAGATTTAAAAAATAGTTCGCTTTTGTATCCTCTCAAGCTTCACAATCAGTGAAAAAAGTGTTTGAAGCATGATTGAATTTTTTTTTGCTTTTAAAAATAAAACAGTAAAAAAAATGAGTTTGCAGGGTGTATTCGGCTGTCATGAGCCGGTTTGTGCTGTTCGGCTATTCGTGGCAAATGTTCTCTCGGAAGAAGCTTCCTGCTGCGAATTCACTCTCCGAGATGCAGCTGGAAGCGCTCTCGACGACGACTCGGCCAGCATCGCTGACTACGGCCTCGCTCCCGCGGCTGTTCTTCATTTTGATATCGCTCCCATTGCTCATGATATTTTGAGAGATGACATCCGCGATTCTGCTGAACCCTTTTCCTCCTAATTTTTAGTGGACCATGTAATTAAAAAAAAACTTTACGGTGTTTTGTATCAAATTAAGTGTTGCTTTCTTACTCCAGCTACGGTGATTTTTAAATGACTTTAAACCGGCTCATTGTGATAAATATTCTAGCCTATTTTGTGAAATGTTGGAGAAATGTCAATCTTGCATGAATTTCTATTTATGTCACAGAAAAAGGGTGCCTTCTATTCTATTACTGAAACTTCTTTGTGGTGCATCTCAGTCTTATTTTTTTGATATTAATTGAAAAAAATAGAGATAACGATCAAAATCTCCAATCAAAAAAAGAAATTTTTATTATATAGCTCCTTAAAAAAATTGTATCTTTTTGATTGGCTCCTTAAAAAAAATTTATTTATTATGTTCGTTCCTGCAGCTTCAATTTTGAAAAGATCTTTTCATGAAAACAATTTATTGTTTAGATGGTTTTGGAGAAAGAATCGAGCAGTTCCACGATGTCGAAAACAATTAGTGGCATCACTGGTCGGCCGAATATTCAGCCTATTGCCCAGTCATCGTTGCTATCAAGGTGTTAACAAAGCTGTATTTATTTTCAAGTTTTCGATCAGATTACAAACATTCTTGCCGAAAATGGAAGAAGCTAACAAAAGTTTGACGACAGTGGACGCTGCGGACTGTGGGGTCGAAATAGTAGACAGTGCAGAAGATCAGGCTGAGAGCTCATCGAGTTCTTCTAGGGAAAGCGCTTCGGATGAAGAGAAAGAAATTGAGCCATCTGTAAAAAAGGTATCATTACCACCAATTTTTATTCGTATAATGAGAAAAAAATACAGAAGCTTTGAATTGTTAATGTGGAAAAATATCTTCTTCTATTAAAACTGAATCGAACGTTTACTGAGCTCTGTTTAGACGAGAGTTTACTCTGGGTTTCTTGGGTTCATGTTTTTTTTTCTCAACGTTCTCTGAAGTAAGGTTTAACAGGGCGATCGCGTGGAGATGGACCTGGACATTTTTCGAGAAGAAGGTACGGCTGTAGATGAACGCGACGTTGCTGTGCAGCCTGTAACCAGTTTGCCGGAAGCTTTCAACCGAGGTCAACCTCCAAAAGAAAATCAAAAGAAAATACTCATCGAAGAAATACAATAGTTGTCAGCATATCCAATAAAATTGTTACAGCTTTGGCGAGGTTCTGTCATTATTGAGTTCGGATTTCCGTCGATATTGTCCACCTCTTTGCACTTTTTCTATGTATTTTTTTTAAATTGAAAATTGTACATTTTAAAATATGCTGGGGTTTTAAAGACGCAATTGAACAATATACGATCACTACATGTTTCGTGCCACGATTTTCGCCAGGCTTTTTTCTGCGCCTTTAAACATCCCAGTTATCTGTATCAAAAAGGCTATTCTTCCGAGTTATTTTCCTGAACAGCTTTAGAATGAACTTTAGATGGAGTCTCCAGTAACAACAGCTGCAGAATACGACGTGAAAGCGTTAGAAAGTCTGAAGGACCTTTATGGCGATTTGGCTCAGATTCCTATTCCGACCCAAGGAAGGATCGGCAAGAAAAAGTCCGAAAAGTGTATTGAGGTTTTTCGTTATCTGGAGTATTGTAAAGAAGCAAATTAAGTCATAGTTTGGAGTGTCTACAATGTCTGAAAGCATATGTAGTTCTGGTAGCTCAGGAAGGTGGTTTTCAAACTGCGTTCTCAGGTGACGACGGTTTGGGACAACCGAGCGCTGGCGCTGAACAAGTCGACGCGGACCCAACGTGTCAGTTTGATCTGCACCAGCTCCTCGGAGATCGTTGACCGCTCCGTCATCTCTTCAACTTCGGTCCCTCTCTGCAACTTCGAGTTTGCTTTTTTTTTTCTTTCTCCTTTCATTCACCTTGCGTTTGAGGTCACAAGCCGTAGCCTACTCTGCCAGCAACACTCGTTGTGCTCAACTCATCACCATCCCCGACGGAAACGATAAGAAGCAATATCTCAAGGTTAGATGGGAACAGATCCGTCGCTTAACAAGGTTCAATGCGGATTCTTCTGCCAATCCTTAGTGAATGAGATGGAAGAGTTTACCGATAGAAATATTCGATAAATTTCCACAGGCAACTCAAGTTTGAGCTTCTGAATTTATCAGGGCGTTCAGTTATTTAAAGTTCGCAAAATTAATTTAACATTTATCAATTTTAGTTTTAGAGATGAACCTACATAACAAGATCGATAAAGCAATCAAGAAACATCGGAGTGTTCGAAAAGCATTGAGAAAATCCAAAGTTTGCTCAATCGCTTTGACCCAACTCCAGCGGGTTGATGGAACGATCGCCGCTTCAAAAGAAGATGTTGCAAATACGGTCCAAAAATTCTACAACTCTTTGTATGCTGCACAACAAAGCTCTCCGGCAATCATCGCGCCATCCCAAGATGACCTTCCGTCTATTTTGCCGAGCGAGATTCGTACTGCTTTGCGCAAAGCAAAACGAGGGAAAGCCCCTGGACCTGACTTCATAACGCTGGAGATGCTCCTAGCTGCCGAAGAAAATGCAGTCCCGATTCTTGCGAGTATCTACAACGAATGTCTCAAAAACGAGAGAACTCCGACTTCGATGTCAGACTCAATAGTCCGCCTACTTCACAAGAAAGGGAGCTGCCTTGACATCGGAAACTACCGACCTGTAGCCTTGATGTCGACTATCCACAAAATCTTTACCCCCATCCTAAGAAGACGGGCAGAACGGTCTCTGGAAGAAGCACAACCTATCGAACAAACGGGATTCCGACCTGGATACTCGACCTCAGAAAACACACTGGTCGTCTCCGAAATGATCCAGAAGTCACACGAATATCGCTTCCCATTATTTTTGATGTTAATCGATTATAAGAAGGCGTTCGATAGCGTGGAATTCGGATCCCTTTGGACGGCTCTAAGCGAATTTGGCGTTCATTCGAAAATAGTTAACACGCTCAAGAACATCTACGGCGAAGCGAAAGTGTCTGTCCGAATCCGCGGGCACGACGTCCCAGTACAAATTGGAAGAGGCATGCGGCAAGGCGACACTATTTCGCCCAACCTTTTCAACGCTACTCTTGAGCATGTATTTCGAAGACTCGACTGGAGTGAACATGGGATCTCCGTTAACGGGACGCCTCTCACACACCTACGGTTTGCTGACGACATCGTTTTGTTCGCTTCAAGTTCGAAGAAATTAGAAGAAATGGCAAACCAACTAGCCACTGAGAGCAAGAAATCTGGCTTGATCATCAATTTCTCGAAAACGTATATTATGTCAAACCGAGCGAAGAGAAGAGTGGAAGTAGACGGAAAAGAAGTATCATATGTTGACCAGTTCACATGTCTCGGAACGCATCTTCATTTCGCGGAAGGTTTCAAAACGGAACTACTCCGCAGAATCCAATCTGCATGGGCAGTTTTTCCACAAGTTTTTCTATATATCTGACGAAGAAAAACAACACCTCTCAAGAACAAAGTCAAAATATATCAAGCTTGTATAGAACCTGCGCTCTTATACGGATCAGAAGTCTGGACCCTCAAGAAAACAGAGATGAACATGTTAGCCACAGCGCAGAGGAAGATGATGAGAAGAATGCTTGGTGTGACTTTAATGGATAGAAGATCAAACAGTTGGATCCACGAAAGGTTGAAGATGCGTGATGCTCGAATGGTTGCAACAAGAAGAAAATGGTTCTTCGCAAAGAAAATCGTGACGGGAGAAGAAACGTGGGCAAAGAAGATCGTAGAATGGCGGCCCTGGGAGAAGAAAAGTGTTGGACGACCACGAGTACGTTGGCGAGATGACTTCCGAAGCGTTCTTGGGGAGAATTGGTCGACTGTTGCGCGCAACAACAAGGAGCTCTTCAAATCTACCATGATTCAGCAGAGCCTTTTTGATTTCTCTGATGTCTGAATAAATTGATTGATTGAAATTGACTTTTAGTTTTTTTCATGACTTCTTCCAAAAACTTTTCTGACGTCTCAGGATAATAGTAAAGAATATTTCACAAGAAAGGTCATTTTTCTTTTAAGTTGTATGTTTTGTGAAACTATGCTGCTGGCTGAACTTCCTAGACGTCCTTTCTTTAAAAGCAGGTATTTTTTGCAAGTTGGGTCTTCTAGTTTCCTCATGTGGTGATCAAAGATTTTTCTGGCCAATTTTCAAGTAGCTTCCAACCTGGAAGGAAAATAACTTCCGTTGTGAGTAACATACATTTTTTCAGGTTTTCAATCTTGACGATCATATCGAGGAGCTCTGCGCAGACCTCTCTACCCAGAAGAAACACGGCATCATCCACGGCTCAGGCGCTGGTTCTTGATTCCGGTCGGAGCTTGCATTTCAAAACGTTTCAGCTCCCTTCGGAACTCTGCGTTTTTCTCATGGAGAGGGACACGTTTTGTACGTGGCTGAACGCATGAACAAGTGTTCTCAGTACTTCGACGCCGATTTAGAGTGGGCCAACGACACTAAAGTCTTCGAAAGTAAAGTGGTAACTGTTTTGCAAACAGAAACGCCTCACTACTTCTTCTCTTCAGGGGAAGAAGTACGAGCTCCGAGATTCTTGGGGAGAACAAAACCAAGAAGTCGTCCGGCCGATGATCTGTATCGTCGATGTTTCCAGCGGCACCGTCATGGCGCTCGACCAAATCCCAGCCAACATTTCACCCTCCTACGTAATACAAGATTTTCACCTAATGAATGAGATTATCATTTCACAGGCGATCTGGGCTCCCGAAGATAAGGGAATAGTTTTCTTTGGTTTGACATCGGATGAGACTCCGAGACTCGGAAAGATCTACTGTAACAATAGAAAGTAGGTTTTTTTTTTAATCTCACAGACTTTTTTTCAGTTAAGCTCAAAAACGGTAATTTATGGATCTTCGCTTTTCCAAATTCATTTTTGAATAGTTTAGAAGTTGTTGTTGTAAGATGTTTGAAAAAATGTGTAAAACCGCCATATTTTTTCGATAATTTCAGAGGGGCTCTCTATTATTACGATCTGGAATCCGCTCAGCTCTCGCTGATCGGCACCAGCGAAACCGCCGTCGAATCTCCGAGTTTCTCCCCCGACGGCAAAACTTTGATCTTTTTCCAGCGTAAACCCGACGCTCCACACAACGCGACTCTTGATATGATGGCGGTTTGCATGTGATAAAGAAGAGTTATTGAACGATCGCCATAGATTGGATGGCCCTTCGAGAATGAAGAACCACGAGTCGTCGTGCCAATCATCAAACCGTACGGGAAGCAAGGAGAATTCCAAGGTCTCAACTCCGTTCAGGTGAGAGAAGTCACTCTATATCGCATAATTCGCCTTTTTCAAGCTAGTGAACTATGAAAAAGCCTTTCGTGGAGACTTTGTTTCATTATAGAATAACGAATAAGTTTATTGATGAAAAATATATTCCTCATTCGTGTGTAAGAAACGGCGCCAAATTTTTTTTTCAATGAAACAGACAGTTTGAAATATTTTTATTCTAAAAGGCTTATTTCCAATTTACCAACCAAATATATCCAAGGAGTTTGAGGCATGTCCTCCAGCCAGATTTAAGGATATTTTGCCCTCTTTTTTGCTTAGTTCAGTTTAGTGAACTTTTCCAAGAAGAGTGAGGCCGAAAACCTAGGAAAAGAGAAGCTTAGTTTTGAAGTTCAAAAGAAATAGGAATATTCCTGAAAAAAAAAGTTTCTAGCTAGAATCATCTCATTTTTAGTTGGCTCAAAGAAGTTGGTCCGCGGACTCTGAACGCGTCATTCTTTCCATCGGGTGGAGAAGCAAGCTGGTTTTTCATCTCATTCAACCAAAAACTTCGCAATATTTTCAGGAGTTGGTGGCTGTGAACGTTGCCACTGGCGACATCGAAAAGCTGACCAATCATGGTGATAGAATATTCGATTTCTCTGTAACTTCATTCTGCAGTTCAATGCCACGGTTCTTGGCAGCTTCTAGACGTTTTTGAAGACGAGGTTCTCGCGATCGTCTCCGCGCCAAACCGACCTCCGAACGTGCTTTTGGGTCGGCTTCCTGCTGAAAACGCGGCTGACTCTGTCTGTCTTTTGCCCTTTTTTGGAAACATTTTGCGATTTCAGCTTGTATGGACAAGAATCGACGACGCTAGCGCCATCAACAAACGACAACATTTGATCAATTATTCTTGGAGTTTTGTTGGGTTGAATAGAGGTGAAATTACTCTAGGGGGCACAGTTTTATCTTTGTCCTCACCGCTCAGATGGCTTCGAATACGAAGCGATCTTGGTGACGCCCAACGAGGGCAACGACCTTCCTCTTGTGGTTCTTCCTCACGGCGGACCTCATGGAGCATCGATCGCTTGGTTCGTTCAGCTTCAACATTTTGACTCTTTTGAAATAGAAGAAATAACACGGAGTGATTTGGCTATTAAAAATTGACGACTCGAAATTTTCCCATTGTCAGAGTTTTCCGATTGCATTAAATGCATTAATTGCAAAAGTTGGTTTTTTTTTTAAGAATCTGATCCTGAGGCGCAATAATTTGATGAACTGCAGTAGGGTAACCGAGAGAACCAAAAAGAAGGAAATGGTAGAAAAATGGTAAGAAAAGGAGATTTATGACCAGGGGTGGGAGGAAGAAGTGCGATATATAAGATTAGGAATGATTTTATGAAAAAAATTTTCCTTGAATAATATGATCTAGAGAAAAAAGATTTTTTTCAGCTGGCCACGGCGCGATATGACAACGCTACTGAACTCGGGATTTGCAGTGTTGCAGGTGAATTACCGCGGATCCATGGGATTCGGCGACGATTTTGTCCGATCGCTTCCAGGGAACGTCGGGGACTCGGATGTGAAAGATGTCCATGTGAGGTCGAGAAGAGCCTCCAGAAACCGTTTAGAGTTTTCCAGCACGCCGTCGAAACTGTCCTGGAGAGCGAGAAACGGCTCAACAAAGACAAAGTTGTTCTTTTCGGCGGATCTCATGGCGGCTTCCTCGTTTCCCATCTTGTCGGACAATACCCAGTCAGTTACCCCCATGATGAAAGAAGCTGAGTGATTCCCAGGGGTTCTACAAATCGTGTGCGGCTTTGAACCCTGTTGTCAACATTCTGTCCATGTTCGACATTACGGATATTCCCGAATGGCACGTGCTACTCCAAAGGCTCCCATTGAGAACAAGTGTGTTTGAGGTGCTTCGCTGAAGGGTTTGGAGCCTATCCGGATTGGCAGAAAGGTCTCACATCGGAACAGCGAGAGAAACTCTACGATTCTTCGCCGATTGCTCATGTTAACCAGGTGTGATCATTTCGAAAATTTTTCCTATTTCATATATTCATAAATAGGGTGAAGAGAGATGATGATGCACATATCATATAAAGACAGCTCTTTTTCCAGGGAACGAAAAAGCTAAAAATAAATTCAGTCTTCCACCGGTAGATTGAAGACATTCACAAAAAGTTTTTTTTGAAGAAATATCTAAAAAATAGATTCTGCATACATAGTGATTTAAAGGTTTCCACGCCGTACCTGCTTCTCATTGGAGAAAAAGACCTTCGCGTCGTCCCACATTATCGTGGCTTTTATACGAAATTTGAAGGCTCGCGGAGTGCCTTGCAAGTGAGTTCCTTCCTATTTTCATCGATAATTTCATTTTTTTGAAGAGTTCTTTCCTATCCTCCTTCAAACCACCCTCTGGACGAAATTCAAGTTGAAGCCGATTACACAATCAACTTGGTCAGATGGTTCGAAAAATCCCTCTCCTAACTCATACATAACTGAACTATTTATATATCCTTTCATAATCTTACCTTCACCATTGTAGAAATAAATATTTGATCCACATTATCAGTTTTTTTTTGCCAAAAAAACGCTAGCTGTATGAATTTCCTTTTTTATTTTATTTTATTTCTTTTTCTTAGTTTTTTTTTTAAATAATCTAAAAAGTAACTATCTATTACCTTTTTTCGATTATTATTTCCTTTGATATAGACAATCTTCCATGAGTGTTTTAAAATGCAGACATCTGCAAATGCGCTCCAACGGACAAATGCATTGGCAATTGTCCAAGAGGCATCTGTTCATTAATACTTCATTTATAATTGGTTTAATTTAATATATTGACAAGTGGTTGAAAAGAATATTTTCTAACTATGGCGCTGGTGGCGTCCAGCGACAGCACCGGCCTCAATCCGATGTCGTTCAACGACCAACAAAGCAACTTGAGTGCGTTCTTTATTTGTTTTATTTTTTTCATCAAATTACAGTGGCTAATAAATTTTTTCCATTTAGTGATGGAACGTCTTCGTTATCAAAGAGAAACTGGGCGGTTTTGTGATGTCGCAGTCATTGTGAAGGATCGCCAGTTCCCGGCGCATCGCAACATTTTGGCGTCTTGCAGTCCTTATTTCGACTCGATCTTCAAAGCTGCGAAGATAACTAAAGAGCAGGTTTTTGACACGGAAAAGAGGCAGACCAAATTTCCATTTAGGTAACCGTGAACTGTTCGAGTCCCGAAGCTTTCGACGCTCTTCTCAATTACATGTACAGCGGAGCAGTCGTTATCGACCGCGCCACTGTTTCTGAACTCCTTCGTTTGGCGAACAACTTTCTGGTGAATTCTTTCTCATTGATGCTTTTTTGAAGGCGGAAAGTTCAGGTAACAAGATTGAAGAGCTATTGTTCCGAATACCTGGACAGGTATTTGGACGCCGCCAACTGCCTTTCGGTCCGGCTTCTTGCGTCTAAATACAACCTGCCAAATCTTCTGAAGGTTTGGCATTGAGAGAAGTTGAGATTAACCTTGTCTGCAGTCGGCCAGCGACTACTTTGAAGTCAACATCAACCGATGTCTTCTCGAGTCCATAGACATTCTTCAGTACTCTCCGCAACAGTTGCTCGAAATCATCAGCGACCCAAAGTACTGTGACGTCATCACGCCAGATACACATCTCAAGTGAGCTTTTCCCTCTGCGTTTTGCTGATTCTTCATCCAAAAACTGGTAAAAAAACAATAAAACTCTTCTTTTTTTAAGGCTGATATCTCGATGGGCGGGCGAAGACGTGCACAGACGGGAGATGGCGTTCCGTCAGTTGTTGGAAGGTTGCCAAGTGGCTGACGTCAATGAAGACACGCTTGATTTTCTTCTCGACTATTCTCCGCTTTTCTCCAAAAGCCAGTCTAGCCGATTTCTTCTTTTAAGCACTATGTTCGTGTTTTTTTTTTCAATAAGTATCACGTATGATCATAATTAGAAGAGATTAAAGAAAAAAAATTTTTTTTTTAAGTTTGCAAACCAAAAGGATCCGTATAATCGTTGAGTAACTGATATTGACCTGTTTTCTGTTCCGGACCAAGGATAAATTATTTTATGAGAATAAAATATTGTTTAAAAACGTAACCGAAATCGGTCTTCATCATAGCTTGGTTCAGGAGCGACTTGGGGCTTCTGAAGGAAAAGTACGAAGCTCAGTGCGCCAACTTGAGACAACAAATCGGGCAACTTCCGCCGATCGAATCCTCCGCTTTTTACGACGACGAATTATCTAGGCACGTATTTTTCTGTACAAGAGACCGTTAAACCTCGTGACTGGTGAAAGGAAGATATCAGAACTGATGAATTTTAAGCGAGGGGATGGAGGACGAGGACTTCGAGGAGCCGCCGGTCGAAGGCCATCAGACAACTTCTCAAGTGGTTTGTGTCAACTCGTTTTTCGTATTCACGGTGGTTCTTTTTTAGCTGGAGTCAGGCACCTTGGAAAACGGCGAACGACCCAAGATCAAGCTGCGGATAAACCTCGCAGCAGCCGCTGCAGGTGGAGTGGATCTCAAAAAAAGGTTTTGCTGCTCCAGTTATTTCCAGAAACAGTATTCTTTCAGGTTTAAACCGTCTAAACTTCTTTTGACCGGACATAAAAGGAGAGGTCGGCCACCAACAAGGACACACGAAAACGAAAGTGGGCTTTTTTCTAACCATAGTTTCAAGCGAACATTCCATTACTTGTTAATTAACATTAGACATGAGGCTCAATATTCGAATTTGCACTGTTAATTTAAAAGCGTTATTGCTATTTTAACGGTTTTATACCAAAATAGTTCGTCTGGAAACTTTCACCGAAGTGAAAAAGAAAAATCTGTTCTCACCAAGTTCCCTTTGCCCCCAACTATCGTCGTTATTTTCCTCATTCAAATAATAAAATTTAGTTTCACTTTGCTTTCAAACTTAACACACGTTCTCTGAGAAAATCGATGACTTTTTCAGTAATAAAAAAAGCAAAACAAAATAAAAATTTATCTTTGATTTGCCTCAAAATGTGGTCACGGCTCACACACGTTCTTCTGATTATTTAGCACCAGGTTCCAGGTGGCTCCGCCCCTTTTAAAAGATACTGTAGACAGTAAGCTGAAAAAAATTAATTTTTTTCCTGTTGAGAATTTTCATTCAAAAACGTTTGGAAATGTCAGAAAACACTATTTTGAGTATTTTTTCAGTTGCAACTTTTTTTCTAACTCGTCTTCTTCGAGGAGAAAAAAAATCGAAATTTCCTTAAAAACAGCGATTTTTTCAGTTTTTGAGCCATAACTAGAGTAAGAACCCCCCTATGGTACGACTTTTATTTCTGATTATGAAACTAGGGGTCTTCTTCTTCAAGAAAAAGTAGTTCTACAACAAATCCCTGGGGTGGGATAGTTGACCTCCATTCGACCGAAGGTGATCAACTCGATTCGGCTCAAAATTCAAAAAATCATTTTTCTCCTAATTTGACGGCTTCTTTCTCTTTTTTGTTTTGAAACAAAAGATAACACTCACGTTCATGTTCTCCACCATTTTGGTGCTCAAAGAAAATTTTATTCCGAATTTCTCGAGACTTTTCGAGTTTTCGGATTTTCGTCGATTTTCGATTTTTTCCGTTTTCAGGTAGTTTTTTCTGTAGGAAACCCCGAATGTGGTCATTATCTTTTGGTAGATGGAAGAGTAGGTCTTTCTTGATAAGGAAAAATTAGTCCGGTAGAAATCTCTGGGGTGGCCCAGTTGACCTCCGACCGCCTGAAGGTGACGACCCCCAAAAATGGGATTTTCATAAAGGCTCGGAAAACAACTTTTTTCGTTTCCATTCTAACAAAAAATTTTTTCAGTGAGACCTACATCACTTTTCAACATGAATCGGAGTCTTTTCGGCAAGAAATATGTAGTTTTATTCAAATTTGAGGCTTGGCACGCTTATATTCGTTTTCACCGTTCTTACCTGCACTAAGTTGCTGAAGTAACCTGGAAAACCGTTTATAATGATTTTTGGGAAACCCAGCAAATGTTTGAACTTTTTTGAGCACCTAAATGAAATCGGGGTTAAGAAAATTAAGAAATGGCGAAAAAAGCTTTTTTATCAACTTTTTCGAGAAATAAAAACACCTTATGACATTCAATAATGTCGATGATTCTCAAAAATTATTTTTTCGCCAAAATACAGTAACTGACAGTTTTATACTTTTTCAATCGACTCTATCCATACACTTTTTCCCTGAAATTGAGGTTTCTGAAGCTTTTAGAAGTTCTTGTAATACAATTCTGGCTTTTTTTGTGTTGCAACGTTTATACAGACACTGTTTCATGTTTTTCCTTCATTTACAGAACAACTCAAGTGAAAAAAGGTTTTGAAAAAATGCATTTTTTGACCTGAGAAGCGTTTTAATGCATCCTCCAGATTATAGTCAGGTTTATTAAGTCTCTCTTTTTTCTTTCTAGTAAGTTTCATCAATAGTTGTTTTTTAAAGAGTAATTGACATTATTGATTGTCATAAGGTGTTTTTATTTTTCGAAAAAGTTGATTAAACAGCTTTTTTCGCCATTTCTTAACCCCGATTTTATTTGCTTAGGTGTTCAAAAAAATTCAAAGATTTGCTGGGTTTCCCTAAAATATTTTTAAACGGGTTTCCAGGTTACTTCAGCAATTTAGAGCAGGTAAGAGCGGTGAAAACGAAGATAAGCGTGCCAAGCCTCAAATTTGAATAAAACTACATATTTCTTGCCGAAAAGACTCCGATTCATGTTGAAAAGTGATGTAGGTCTCACTGAAAACATTTTTTGTTAGAATGGAAACGAAAAAAGTTGTTTTCCGAGCCTTTATGAAAATTCCATTTTTGGGGTCGTCACCTTCAGGCGGTCGGAGGTCAACTGGGCCACCCCAGAGATTTCTACCGGACTAATTTTTCCTTATCCAGAAAGACCTACTCGTCCATATACCAAAAGATAATGACCACATTCGGGGGTTCCTACAGAAAAAAACTACCTGGAAACGGAAAAAATCGAAAATCGACGAAAGTCCGAAAACTCGTCTCGAGAGTCTCGAGAAATTCGGAATAAAATTTTCTTTGAGAACCAAAATGGTGGAGAACATGAACGTGAGTGTTATCTTTTGTTTCAAAACAAAAAAGAGAAAGAAGCCGTCAAATTAGGAGAAAAATGATTTTTGGAATTTTGAGCCGAATCGAGTTGATCACCTTCGGTCGAATGGAGGTCAACTATCCCACCCCAGGGATTTGTTGTAGAACTACTTTTTCTTGAAGAAGAAGACCCCTAGTTTCATAATCAGAAATAAAAGTCGTACCATAGGGGGGTTCTTACTCTAGTTATGGCTCAAAAACTGAAAAAATCGCTGTTTTTGAGGAAATTTCGATTTTTTTCTCCTCGAAGAAGTCGAGTTAGAAAAAAAGTTGCAACTAAAAAAATACTCAAAATGTGTTTTTCTGACATTTCCAAAACGTTTTTTTGAATGAAAATTCTCAACAGGAAAAAAAATTAATTTTTTTCAGCTTACTGTCTACAGTATCTTTTAAAAGGGGCGGAGCCACCTGGAACCTGGTGCTAAATAATCAGAAGCACGCGTGTGAACCGTGATCACATTTTGAGGCAAATCAAAAAAAAATTTTATTTTGTTTTGCTTTTTATTACTGAAAAGTCATCGATTTTCTCAGAGAACGTGTGTTAAATGTTTCTGTTTTGAGTGATTCCAATGCTGGACGACGACGACATCGACGGCGTCTACGCGACGTCTTCTCTCGTCTCGGCGCTAACCTACGGAATCGAAGACCAGTTGGATCCTGACGACGTCGCTGTCGGGGTTTGCTTCATTTTTTGAGATTTTCTTCATGGGCACTTCCAGGTTGACGATGCTGACGACAACATCGAAGAAAATGGCGCTTTCCCCTGTACATATTGTAAATTTTCTTCGAATAGTGAAGAGGTTGCTTTTTCGCACGTTTCCTCACCTTTCTCGTTTTTTTAGACAGTTGAGAAACACCGAGCGCGGCAACACAACCGAAACACGTACTTCGTTTGTCAGTTGTGTGAGTACGAGAGCAACTGGAGCAAGGCGTTCTATGAACACTGTAGAGAGCACTGGGTGATCGGAATCCTTGCTTTTCTGTTTGAACGTCTTCTTTTCAGACGAGCACACCTTATCAGTGCGACATGTGCGCTTATTCCACGTCTTCTTCTATTCAGGACTTCCTCGCTCATCGGCTCATCCACAGTTCGTTTATCATTCCTTTAGGATTTCTTCTCTTTTTCTAAAATCGTATCAGTTGTTTTCGATAAGTTGATTCATGTGCTTTTTCAATTAAAGCTGTCTATAAGTTTGCTTCAGTTCTTTTTTCAAACATTAATAAGAACTCCTTTCAGGGTCTTACTGTACTATTCCAAAATCTTCTATCCCTTTGCAATGTTGATAACGGGTTTGAAAAGAGGGCTCAGAATTTCAAAGTATCTTTTGATTTATCGAGGCCTTTTTTTGAGCCTCCTATTAAAATAAACTTTTTTTATAGGCTTTTTTTAATGCTTGTCTTTTTGTAAAGGCGTAAACTCTCGGTAGCCATGCATATTCCCATCAAAAAAATTCTAGAAGTTGGTCTTGCAAATAGTTTGATCATTTTTTCAAAAAAATTGTTTCCATTTTTCTTCAGAAAGAAAAAAAAAGGAGCTCATCAAAAACTTGGCTGAACTTGAACCAACCACTTTTTTTTCTCGTTGGAGTTTATTTTCTCACTTTTCTATGAATTTCGAAGAATAAACCTGTTTAGAAAGGAAAGAACTTCCTGATTAATTAATTGCAGCTGAGGAGCGGTTCTTCAAGTGTGGCGAATGTGCATGGAAGGCGCGGACGAGGACGCAACTCTGGGCGCACGAAAGGATGCACAGTGTTCTGGACGAGCGGCCCCTCCACTGCGACGAGTGCGGCCGCGGATTCCACCAGCACTCGGCTCTCGACCACCACGTCGCCTCTCACAACGACATCCGGTACCGAAATTTTCTTCATCAAGATGGCCAGCAGAGAAGTTTCAAATAGAAAGTTTTCAGTAGCAATAAAAAAAGTTTTTTCTGTTGTAAAACTGAAGACGAGCCCATTTTCTGAAACTTTCTTGATTCAACAAAGAGATGAATTTGAAAAAAATTGATGTTTCTTGACGGGGTTAAAAAACTTTTGAAATGGCTTACCAGGGAATGGTTTCTGGTCGCAGTGGGAATTCTGAATCCGACCAAGTTTACTAGATACAGAGACACTGAAATTTTCGACTTTTGAAGATCCATAACTTTTTCACATCTCTACGCCAGCTTTTCAGACCATATTTGGAATCAGCGCAAAAAACTAAATGCAGTAAATTTGGTTTTATTCAGAAGTCCCACTGCGACCAGAAATAATTTGGTAAGATAAAGCCTAGTAGTGCTTCTGAAAGTTCATTGTCATTTTCTGGATAAACTAGGAGTTTTGCAGACCGATCGTTTGCGAGGACTGTGGATTCGCGACCAAAGTCGCCGACCACATGACGACGCATCGGCGGCAACACACCGGCGACATGTTCTTCTGCCACATCGGTTCGGCCAGCCTATCTTATCTAAGTTTTTTTCCCTTATTTCCAGAGGGCTGCGACTATTCGTCTCCGAAAAAAAGTCAACTGGCCGCTCATCTCAGGACTCACATGGCTGTACGAGCTCACATGTGCAAGGTTTTTTGCAAAATCGTCATGCTCCTGATATGCCTTCTAAGGTCTGCGGGCGTGGCTTCATCGAGAAATCTCACCTGGTGAGACACGAGCGAATCCATCTGGAAGACAAGCCTTTCAAGTGTGACGCGTGTGATTATGCGTCCAGCCGGCGTGACAAACTGAAGGTTTATTGGGTAGATCGACCAAGAAAAACTTTCGTTTTCTTAGGAACACATTCTGAAGCATCACAACGGAGCCGCGACGAGCAAAGCTCATCGAAGGCGCTACAGAAGGGCCAAGCAGCTGGCCGCGCTTCATGTGCGTTTGAAACTGCGGAAAAAAAGATAGGATGAAATTTTCAGGCGCCCCAGACAAAGCAACTGCCGAACGAAGCCATGTTCAGACCGATTCCAGTCAACGAATCAGTATCCCAATGGGCAGATTCCAACGATTTCCGAGTAGTTTTCTGTGATGTTCCCCAGGAATGTGCATCTTCAGGAATCTTATTCTCCGCGTCCTAACGACTTCGGGGTCAACACTCAGAACGCCTTCTCTCCACAGAGAGCTTTCTCGGTGATCAACGCGCCTTCGCAGCCGGTGCCGATGTCGCCCGGGAGCATGTCCCTGATGAACGTAAACCTGTTTGGACCAGACACGCCGGTCATGCCCAAGCACGTCGGCTCCATCAACAACACCATGCAGCTTGTCACGCCCGTGCCACGGTAAACTTTTTTTTCGGAACACTTTTTTCAAACGATTTTTTCGGGTTATATATTTCCTGTTGTTCATTCATCATCACGAAATTTTATATGTTTTTTTGAAATAGAAAAATTGAAAGTTAAGAATTTAGGACAATTACAAAAAATTGAAAATTGAAAAAAATCTGTGAAGAAAAATTAAATGAGCACCGCTTTCCAAACAATTTCATAGTTTCAAAGTTATTAAAAAGGCAATTAACAAAGTTTTCATCGATCGCTTCTAAATATTCCTACCAATCAAATGTTTAAAGAATCGACGTGGCGCACAAGAATATTTTCTAAAAAAATCTTATCAAAAGTTAACCTTTTGTTCGTTTTTCCAATTTTATTATTGCATTCATATAGGTGGCTTTAATTTACGCTATTTTCGAAATTCAGAAAAATTCCTCCTTTCTACCGATGGTACAAACGTTGCCTCGAACTAACGATGAAGAAACATTACAGATCTCCGCATAACCGATCGGCGGATCCCTACGGAATACAGTCGACCGCCGACGCCCACAGACCAATGAGTCTGCCGCCCTACGGCCAGGTGCCGCCAGCCACGATGGAAGACCAACAGCGCAACGACAACAATCCCAATATCCACTGGTGGAAATAACCTCTTCTCATAGGAATAAATTTTCAAATTATATCTCACAACGGTGGTGGACAGCTTCTTTATTTATTGCCTCAGGGTTTCGAGAAGCCCATTATTGAATGCGTACGATGACGACGTTCACGTTGAGATTGTTGTTGTTGATGGCACAGAAGGTCTGAGACTCGCTGGCGCGGTCGTCGACGTAGCCGTTGACGCGGTGGTACGAGGCCGCCGAGACCAGCCACACGCCTCCGTTGGCCAAAAAGTAGGGCTTCAGCGATTCCTATACGCCTTTTTTTTAAAGTTTCTTTCAAAACAATTTCTCTTCAATATTTCATTTTTATTCACATATTACTGAACCTCGATTTTCATGATCTACAACCTGCCAATTTTGCAGTTAGCTTTCCGAAAAAGATCCCATCTCAATAATTGCATTGAAAAATTTGAAAACATGATGATTTGATACAAACCTAGAATTGGCCTGAAAAAAGCAATAGCGGAGGAATTCCAAAATCGAAAAAATGAATTATTCTCTTTTTTCGAAAAAGAAGGAAAACTTCAATCTGGTTCTGAATGAGATCGACACTGAGGTTGTCGGCTGGAACGTCCATAGCTGCGTGGACGGCATCGCGGAGTGTCGGATTCGCACAGAAGTATGCTCCAACTTGGTCTGGTCTCAAGTTGAGAATCACCGCTCACCGTTTGGTTGATTGAAAAGTCGCGACGGCGCGGCATGAGTCAGCTGGAAAAGCAGAAAAACGAGAAGAACCCGCGACATGACTGCCACTGGCCTTATCGGCTGCTCCTTTTTTCCTTTTCATGCATTTCGTGATAAGCCCCACAGCATGTTTTTTTTGCTCTTTATTGAAGTTTCATAAATAAGAATGACATGAGTGATTGATAAACGAATGTTCCAGTTCTGGGAAAAGTGTAGGTTCAAAGTTATTTTCATTTTCTGAGGTTTCATGTCAATGACTTCGAGACGCTCTTTACCTCTGAATCGGAACGTTTTAAACAAGCTCTTGGTACACGGGTTTTGTAGAGTAGAAGCTGACAAGGAAACATACAGTAGTTTTATAGAGGTTCAAAAAACTCTGGGATGCCAAAAGATCAAATAGGTAATATTTAAAAAAAAATGAAATGCGCGAAATGTGTGTTAAGATTGTCAAGTTCTTACTGTGAGAGATCGACGGAAGAGCCCAAAATGCGCCTTCGCTGGATAACGTTTCAGAGAAAAAAATCTTGGTTACAGTAACGCGAAGCGGCCCGTATTGTGTCGTCGCATCTCGTAGTAGTGTGGTCGACGCGACGCACTTTCACGGATCTCACGGCCCAGCGACTGGCAATTGAGTCTCTGGAACTGGTGGACGGCGCGTTTGAAGTTCTGCAACTCTATTATGTATGCAAACTTTTCAGCAGTCATATTTGAGAATCTTTATGATTCTGTTGAATATGAAAATTTCGAAAAAATTTTTTTTTAATCTTGAATATATGAGCTTTTTTTTCTGACTAGACTTTCCGCCTCGAATCACGCATGCGTTCAATCAAATTTTACGGTCTTAATGTTCTTATATGAGGGGTTCAAACTGTAAAATAATATTCAAAGCGAGCTTTTTGCAAAAATTTATGCGAGATTGCTTCACCTCCAACTGAACAATTTGAATATTCCAGGGTTCAAAATAACTAATAAAATATCTTCAATTGTGCGGTTGTTAGAATAGCGTAGAAAAGGGCACCTAGTCGAGTTATAAGGAGTAAAAGTAGCACCTTTTCTTTGTTCCAGGGAAGAATGAGATTGGCGGTGAATGAGCCGTCGTCTGACTTGCTCGCCATGACGAGCATCTTCTGGTTTCGGCCGATGGTTATGTTGCAAGGACAGCCCTCAGTAGACGTTGTCAGCCGAATATCTTCATTCGAACTCTCTCCTTCCCATTCGAATGTTAACTGACCGGTTTGGGCGACGCTTCGCCGACGATCTCCCTTCTTGAGGCTCCGGCCGTTCCTAACACTGATGTGCGTGTTGGTCATTTCGCCGATTTTCGCCTTGACCACTGAAAAAGTCAATTTATTCTTTTCTTTTCCCTGACAAAGACCAGACCGAGATGACTACGACAAAAGTGGTCGACGAGGTTCTCGTAGGTAGAGACTTGCGAGCAGGCGGCGCACGTCGCGACTCCTGAAACACGACACCTCGGCTACCGTAATTCTAGATTGCTTTCAAGTCGCCGCGGCGGTCATCCTATTCTTCGGCACACCGACACTTCTTTGAAAACGTTTTGAAAATGAATTGGCTAGATCAATCTTAGCGTACCGAAATAATCTCCTAAAAGTTAATAGTTGGCTCATCATCAAGGCAACCTTCAGCGAATCCCGAAAGTTGGAGCAGGTTGATCGAATATGAGAATTGGCCCCAGCTGTCAGATTTATTTTAAGACTTTTAGCCGTTTGGTTTCATGTAGTGTGCGCAAGTTCATAATTCAAAGAAAAAAAGAGCTTCAGAAAGAGAATCTATTCAAATCCAAGCTTACAAAAACCTTTTTTGCGGAAGAAGAGGAAAGTTACTTCGCTCGGAATTTTCGAATTTAAAAAAAAAACTTCGAGATAGAAATTCGAAAATTGTCAGTTTCAACTTTTTTTTCCGTTTTCTTTCTCCCCCAGGAGACAAAACAAACAGAAGAAACAGTTGATTGAGCGAGTCTGGGATCAGCAGAGAAATGCGTGTGGCTGAGCTCCCAAGGCAATCATTCAAATTTCGCGGGCACCCACTGACTCGGAGCAACTTCAAAGCGAGCCGCATGTCAATCACTTATCGACAAACGAAGAATCGAGCCCCCAGCTATCCACACTACGCCATTTTTTCGTCTTTTTTGTCCGGTACCAAGCATTTCAAAACATTTATTTATGAATTTTTATGCTTCAGCCAAAATAATTCACAGTGGCTCTATTCAATGAAACTTCATAATGGTACTCCTCACTCAAAAAGCGAGGAAAAGATACCGCTGGAAAAGTTTTTCTGATCAAAAGGTCGCCAGCTCACTTGAGAAATTTTGTTTCCGTTCTGAGCCCACGAAAATTTCTTTCTAGAAACTCACAGAGCATAAAATAAACAGAAAAGAGAGAAAAAGGATCGAATAGTTTATAAGGCGTAGAGAAAAAAAAAGGACGCGGATGGCACGAACGCGATTGTTTAAGAAAATAAAGGACGATGTGGTGTCGCGGCTTTGAGTCAGCAGATCTCAACTCGCCATTCTATTTATAATTTTTTTTTGTGTTCGACTACTGCTTTTCGAACTTTAATGAAGACAGAAAAGGTTCTACAAATATAATTTTGGTAGTTGCAGGTGTTAATTGTAGGAGCCAAAGTGTGAAGTGCTTAGGAAATGTGCTAATAATACTGAAAGGAAGTGGGTCAAGAGTTTGCACGAAACAAAAAGTTGAGAGCTCAACAAGGATCTCGAAGATCAACTGGAAAAAGGAATGTAGCAATTGTAAACCTGCGAGGATCGGCACCGAACCTGGGGGTTTGGCGGTGGTGACCGGCTGGATACACATGTCGTCGTCGGCGTACTTCTCGCAGGAAAGCATCTCCGGCCAAGGAAATCCGTAGGTCGCCATCCTTCCTTCACAGCCCTGCAATTATCTTCCTTCATCTCAAAACTGACGAAAAAAAAATGACAAACCCCCGACAAAAATGGCTTCAACTAAATTAAATTGTCTCAGACGAAACAGAAGAAATTATCGGATTTGAAATAATGTGTTGAATTGTTCACCTTACAAATTAACTTTAAATTTGACCTCATACTGGTCTAAATTCTTTAGAAATCGGCTTTCCTTTGATGCGCCTAAAATGTTTCTTCGCTGAAAAAATGTTCTGTCTATTTCTCGAATTCGTCACAAAGGCAAAAAAAACTCCGATTATCGTTTCAGTTTTTCATTACATTTTTCTTTTCCTTCCCTTCATTTGGATGTTCTTTTTGATGGTGTACATTCTCTGAATTCGATATCATTCACCAAGAGGAAAAAGAATTCTTGAAACATTCGCTTCAAATAATTGAAAACGTTTCTATATCGGCTAACCCAAAATTGCACTGTAAGTATTTGGATAGATGGAAAAGATCGCGTTGAGAAATGAAGCTGAGGCCAACAGAAAAAGGTCACCTGCTTTACTGCGAGACACAAGGATTTGCACGGCAAAATCTCTCGGTCCATGGCCATTAGGCAGACTGGAGCGAATAAAGAGCACAGAAATCGCTGAAGCCGAAGGAAATTCGAAGGAATCTTTGAAAACCGGAGACCTGTGTGTCTGGATGACAGTTGAGTCGCAGAAGCGACTCCCAGTCGCGCGACGCGTGGATCGCCTCGTCGGCAGTCTCGTGGTCGAGCAGATTTGGAAGTCGCATCTGCTCGTACTGCAACAGCCTTCCCATTGTTATGATTATGGATATTCCACAGAGCTGAGCTCGTTCATGCGCGACAACGCTTCCGCTTCGCGTCGCACCTGCTTTTTCCAGGATGCACCCGTAAACACTAATAGAGCTTGTTCTCATCGCGATTCAAATCGAGAATATTAGCATAAACCAAACATTTTTGTGTTGAATAAGAAAGCCCCCAGAAAGAGAGCTCAGAAAGAACTAAGAAACGCGTCAAAAGTTTCTGATACTGTCTCATCAAAGAAAGTTCTGTAATCAAATAAGTCGGCTAACCCAATCAAATAATCCATTTGAAAATGTAGAGACTGAAAGCAATAAATAATAGACTTTTCAATTGAGCAAAAATTCTATCCGCTTATTTTTTAAAAAAAAGAACCTACCTCGATTCCGTTGCAAATGGATAAGTTGCTAGGAATAGGCAGACATCGAGGAGCGGCAGGCCTTTCGGAAGAGAACATGGCCCAGGAGTCCTGGAGGTAGCCGTTGGCCGGGAAACTTGACGACGTCGTCAGCCACGTCACCACCACCGCCAACCACCGCATCAAGTTCAGAAGACGTCGCGCTGCTTCCCACTTTCTTCACGAACAAGAAGATCGAGAAAGGTTTTCCGCAGTAGAGACCCTCCTGCCACCCTTTCCCTCTTTCTCTCTCTTTCCTAGCTCCGCCCAACCTGTGGTCACGCCTCCACCTGAAAGCTTAACACTGAAGAGATCTCCGGAACTCCAGTAGCTTTTTTCTGAAGAGGTCTACCTCGCCAAAAGTTAAGAAACAGAGATAAACGTTATCATGAAGTCAGGACTTTAGAACTTGCCTCGAGTTAGGTGTTTCACAACTATCAATAACTCAAAAACCAACTATGAAACAACGTAATGAATCAGCGGATAAAACGAATTTACATTTCCCTGACCCCATCATTACTTTTTTACGTCATTAGGAAGTAAAATTTTAGAAAATTCAACAGTAACTACTACGCTAATACAGACCTTAAGCATTTAATTCTAATTTTTTTTTACTAATCGACTCTCTCCGCCGAACATCATGCAGGCATCACAAACCGGCCGTGCTCCGTACGATTCTGAGCACTTATAGGGATCACTTAAGAGTACTGAATCCGCTAACTGTATCGAAAAATGAAACTGAATTTTCTGTTGGAAAGTCTGATGTCGGGCAAAACGAAAAAGTTCCTCAAAACTTCTTTTGTCGAAAAAAAAGACTTTTAAGGGTCCTCATTGTATCTTTTTTTATCACTTTTGCACCTTTTTCACATCCTTCAACAAAAAGGGGCTGGAAAGCAATTCAATAGATTCCTGCGGATTCGAAAAAGATCCACCGAGGTTATGGAACAAACAGCTCAAAAGCTAATTTACATCATTTTAGGAGCTTAGAGGAACCTTTTCAGTTTCCTCTGGTCCTCACAGGCACTTTTCCGTTTCATCTATGTAACTTGGAGGAGATTTGCGCTTTTTGGGCCTGGGCCGATCGCGCGAAGGCTGTTGGGCCGGCCATCGCAGCAGCCTGCCGATATAAAAAAATTTAACGGTGGGGCACACATGCCTTGTCTTAAACGCGCGAAATAAAATTTTCAAAAAGACCTCTAATTTTCTTTGTTTTTTCTATTTTTTTCTTGACTTAATGCCGTGTTCAAAGTAATTTCCGCCAAATTCAAAATTGTCTCGGAATCTCCAAAATTAGGTTTTTTTTTTCTGACGGCTTTTTTGAATTTCGCGGAATAACTCGAAACACGGCATAAACGAGCTTTCCAAATAGTCGCTGACAGTTGAATTTTGAACTCATGTCAATACCGCGAAAGCTCACGCTTTATAATTTTGAACGTATGAGAATAAATTAGAAAGCTTACACGCTGGTCGTTTTCGTTTATTATTCAAACATAGCGTGTATCGAGAAAAAAAAGGACAAAGCTATTTTCTTTTCATTGTTTTTCAGCGAGTTGGTTCGTTTCAGAACCGTCGAGGATGGCTACGGCAAAATCTGAAGTTGCCGTGGTTGTTCGACTAGCTCCAAAGTAGGTTGGCTTCGATGACCCAGGCAATTTTCCGATTATTTCTAGAAATCCCGTAGACCACCGGGACTGGAGAAGGGGTGAAGACGGCTTGCTGGTTGGTGTCGACAAAGAAGGAAAACAGCTCTGTTATAAATTTGGTATGCTTCGAGATTTTTCATCCTCTTATTTTTTCTGACACAAAGTTTTGATTTTTAGACGAACTTTTTGATCAAAGTCACGAAAACGCGGATGTTTACAAAAAATCTGTGAAGAGTTTGGTCGCGTCGGCCGTTGACGGCTTCAATGTTACGGTGGCGGCTTATGGACAATCGGGCTCAGGTGAGAAAAATTTGGGCGATGCGAAAACTTGTGTCTCTAGGTAAAACCCACACGTTGCTGGGAACGGACACCGAAAAAGGATTGCTGCATTATGCTGTTGATAGTGTTTTCCAACACATAGAGCAGGTTTGTTCATGGCGCGAATTTCAGCAATCTTGATCATTTTTTGTGGTCAAAAATACTGAGTTCTATGTGAATAGTGCTTGAGTAGAAGCTTGAATCAAAATTCAGTCATTTTCGAAAATTTTTTGAATACTAATCCAGATGAAAGATTACATAGTTTTTAATTTTTTTTTTATCTTCAGAGGAATCCTTACCTTCATTAAAATAGGTGAAAATTTAATTTATGAAAAGATATTGACTCTCAAATTTGAATCTGAAGTGTTTTTTCACGCAATGAATGAAGCGAATACAAAAAAAATCTCAGACTTACAGACTGTAAGTTCAATAATATTTTCCTCTGGAGATGTTATTTCTTTTCACTGAAAAATGAAGAAAATTTGAAGAGAAGTGAGAGAAAGTACTTACTTTCGCTCATGTGCGTCGAGGTCTACAACGAGAACGTGCACGACCTGCTGTCGGAAAGCGACGTCGTCGTCAACCTGAAGCTCTTCGACAAACAGGACACCTGTTCTGTGAGCGGAGCTCTCGAACCGCGCGTCTCCAGCGTTTGCGACGTCTTCAAGCATCTTTCTGTTGCCCTCGGTTCGCTCATTTGCCTTCCGCGGACGAAATTTCTGCAGATCGGCGCAAAATTGGCGCTACTGGCCTGAACAATAAGTCATCCAGGTCTCACGCTCTCTTTCAACTCACCATCGAGTCTTGTGATGGTAGTTTTTTTCAACTTGTTTTATTCAATAAAGAATTAGGGCAAAGGCAACAATGTGACGAAAATACTTCCAGCACAAGTTCCATCGGCGTTCACCGTCTCAAGACTGGTGTTCGTCGACCTCGCGGGGAGCGAAAACGCTAAAGCGGCCAACTCTACGCAGCAGTCAGTGGTAGGCCTTCTTCCACTAGAAAAGGGTGGGAGGCACAAGTTTGGGGCTAGCTCATCTTCAAATCTTGAAACGACTTCTCCAGTTAGTGATAAACGGTTCAGGAAGGAGGCAATATCAACAAGTCCCTTTTGGCCCTCGGCACAATAATCAGCTCTCTTGCGGACGAAGGAATGAAAAGTCAGGGGTTGGACTTCGTAAACTATCCTTTTCCCTATTTCAATTGTCGATGGTTTTATTCACGTTTTTAGTTTGTCTTTTCGTACTTCCAAACTGACGCGTTTATTGAAAACGGCGTTTGGGGGAAACTCGAAGACTTTGATGGTTTGCTGCATCCATCCGACGCCGACGGCTCTCACCTCGTCCACACTCAAGGTTGTTTCTTTTCTTCAGTTTATGGACCAACAGTAAGTCATTTTCAGTTCGCTCGACAGGTCAAAAAAGTAAAGAACGAGCCGGTGAAGAACGAGTCGCAGAATGAAAGTCACTTGGCACAGTATCTCAAACAGATTGAAGATTTGAAAAAGCAACTGGCGGTCAGTAGTTTTTCTTTCAAGATTCTTCATAGTTTTATTTGATTTCAAACTTAATTTCCTTACAGGAGAAGGACGAGCGCGAGACAAAAATGCACATTTTGAGCCTTCGGAATGTGATTCTGAACGATCGGGAAGATTCGGAAAACAAGCCTTTGCGCTCTTCCCGACGGCATTCCATCGCCACCGCCTCTTCATACAAGCCTCTCTCCAAGTTCATGCCGCCTCAAAAGCGGCACAAACTCGAGGTTCTTCAAGACTTGCCTGAGGTTCTCCCAGTCGTCCTTCTGACTCCATCAACCTTTTCTTTGCAGAATGTCCCGAGCAGCAGAAATAGTCTGGAAAGCTTTGTCGACTTCATGAGAAGGACGAGTGAGCCAGAAGGGCATGAGTCGTTGGAGAAGTCCGATGACAGTTCTGGTCAGGTCTGTGTGGCTTCCCTTACTCTTATGATTACTTTCGATGAAGAAAAAAACATGCTTGCCGTGTTTCCACTAGAAAAAGCCTGGCGGAAAACAGCTAGCTCAGAGCCATGAACAATTATCAAACGAAAAGTTTAAAAAGTTTTCAAATAATTCGCCAAAATAATAGTTTCTTGCAGATAGTTTCTTGCAGATTTCTTGCAACTAATTCGCCAAAATAATAGTTTCTTGCAATAGTTTCTTGCAGATAAAAACGTTTACCTTCTTGAAAAATTTTTTTCAAATGAAAATTAGGAAAAACCTCCTTTTTTTCAAGTCCTGGGGTCCAAAAAAAGCCTACTGATAAAGGTTTGGAGCTTCAGTCTCTTTTTTTGAAACCTTTTTCATCTGCTAGTAAAATTTATTTCAAATAGTTCTTAAATTTTTCCTTTTAGAACGTGAAGTATATTCAAGTTTTACATTCTCAAGTTTAAGGAATGAAAAAATTTCTGAGTTTCCAAAGCCAAGTCTTCCAACTGAATTACTTGAGATCTAAAATGTTTTATGATTTTGAAAGCTTTCAGACCAACGACGAGTTTTGTTCGGAACGCCATGAAGAAGAAGTCAAGAAGCTGCGAGGCGAAGTTGCAGATCTCCAGTCCAAGCTCGCGGATTTGCGCTCGGAACATCTCTTGATCATCGAAAAGAAGCGGAGTCTTGAGGTTCCTTCTGATTTGACCCAGCAAAACGCGAAAATAAGGTGGACAACTGACAAAAAGTCATTTTGGGAAGTTTACTTAGTTAGTCCTTTGTAACTTTCTGACGCAGCTACTTTGGTACTTCATGTTCATGTCCAAAACGTGAGGACACTCTCAAATGAAAAGGAGCCGCTTGACATCATAGGCTCATCTTCCGACATTGCAAAAGATGGTCTCTCTTGTCAAGTTTCTCTTCTTCTTCGTTCTTACTTCTTCAAAGTGTTTAAATGCAGCTTCATGGCATCGATAGGGCTAATACAAAATCAGCAACGGAAAAAAAAAAACAGTTCTTTGACGAGTATGGGCCTCGACTATTCTATTTCTGGACCGCAAAATAAATTTGAAACTCAGACAGAAAAGGAAGAAGAAGCACAAAAGTCGCGTAACGAAGTTGCTAACCTTCAGTCCGAACTCACGAAAATGCATTCCGACCACCTCTTGATAACCGATAAGTATCGGAGCCTCGAGGTTTCTTCCTTTTTCTTCAAAGAGATGAAAATCGAGAGTTTCAGGCGAAGAAAGAAGAAGAAGATTCGACGATGCGCTGTGTCATTGAAGAGCTCCATAAGCGCCTGGCTTCCTCGTCCGAGGAGCGTGAAGAGCTTCTGAAGAAAATCGACCAACTTGGTCAAGAAAACAGCGACGCTTCGCGAGACAGCGTCGCGTTCCACCAACAACTGCTCGTTGCTCACAAGGAGAAGGAAGACCTCTGCATCGAGGTCCGTTTCGTTCTCTCAAGAAAGTAAGACAAACTCGCGCCAGTTGAATTTCGCTTTGACTTGTTTTCGCAGTTTTTTTTTTGGAGTGATTAGAAAGCAGCTGTTTTCCCGAATTCAAAGTTTTCTCGCAAATCATGGCGTAATCATGTTTTTTGGGAGAAAAAAATAAAATGTTTTTCAGATGCATAGACTGACTGAAACAGTGGAAAACTTGACGTCCGAGAACCGGGAGTCCAAAAAAAGAGTTCTCAAATCGGAGAAGAATCTGGAAGTTGCCCACAAGTATGCAGAAGCTATCAAGAAGGACCTCGCCGAGTTGATTGTTTGAATCGCTTAATTTCACTTTATATATGTTTTTATTTTTTGATCCAGAAACAGTCCCAAAGTTGTGCAGATGAAGACTCCCTACGTATCGAGGTTTTTCGTTGTGAGAATTGAAGTTTTAAATCTTTTCTCTCAGATAGCTCGGTTGGGCGCTGAGCTGAGAGATTCGTTGGAAGAGCGCTCCAAAATGAAGTCCGAGTACGAGGAAAACATTGAAAAGATGAAAATTCAGACCTCGGAGCAGGTTTTACTGACACAATACTTTTGTTGAATGCAGCTTGAAGGTCGAGAACTTGATGCAGAAATTGGAATCTGAGCGCGCTTTGTCTTTGAGCGACCTCGAAAAACTGGGAAGTGAAAAAAACGCTCTCGAGAAACTTTGCTCAGATTTGGTAAATATTGTTTCACCTTTGCATACCCGGTTGCTTTCTTTCGATCATGAGCTAAAAGCTCACAATCTTCATATTGATGTTCTCATGATTGTCGGTATTTCTGAGTTTTCTGTTATTTTTTTTCGTCATGAAGAAACTGTACTTGAAGTCTTGGCAGTGCAAAACGTAGTTTGGGATGAAGCCGTCATTTTGTAGATTTTTTGTCGCGAGTCGAACGGCAAGCATTAAATTTACAACACTGCGTCCCTCGAAGAAGCATAGGTTTGAGAGTTGCAGAAAATTGTAGATACTGTCCATAAATGTACACACGTTATTAAGAATATTGCAGGGTTGAATCACTTTTTACTCTCAATATATTTTAATTGCAGAAAGAGTCCCAAAGTTCAACAAATGAGGGCTCGCCTATTGAGGTTTTTGATTGTCAAAAACTCACAAATTTATTTTTATTAAAATTTCAGATAGCTCGGTTGGGTGCTGAGCTGAGAGATTCGTTGGAAGAGAGCTCCAGATTGAAGTCCGAGTACGAGGAAACCATCGAAAAGATGAAGATTCGGACCTCGGAGCAGGTTCTGATGGGGCAAGAGCTCTATTCAACTCACCTTAAAGGTCGAGAAGTTGATGGAAGAGTTGGAATCGGAGCGTGCTGTGTTTTTGAGCGACAGCGATAAGTTCAAAAACGAAAAAAACGATCTCGAGAAACTTTGCTCAGATTTGGTAAGCATGTTTTTGGTTATATTCAAAAAATCTTTGATTAGAAATTCAATGAAAAGCTTTATGAACTTTTTTTGTTTTTATCAAGAACTACTCTCAGATAATTAGTTTTCCTTTCCGGGAGGATGGTTTAATATTAAGAAGTTATGAATAAGTCAAGTGAAACTTCTCGAAAACTCTTTCCCTCCATCGTTTTTGAGTGTTGAATTGGTTCAGAGAGGGGAAATAACGATTTTGACTTCGCGACTTGGTCTTCTAGACGCTCAAATAGCCGAAGAGCGAGAATCGAAGATATTTTCGGAGGAAGCTGTCAGCCAAAAAAAGCAGCAGAACTGCGTCCGTTGCGTTCAGCTCGACGTCCAGATCCGAAACTTGGAAGAAAAGGTCATCTTTGTCATTTTCAGATTACTTTACCGGCCATGGAATATTATATTTAAAAAAATTTTTTTTTCATTTCTCGTGAAGTTGTTGAGCGCAAGCTGTCAACTGGAATAATCGATTCGCGGATTATATTTGTGTTAAAATTGAAAGAGATTCTAATTTTTAAGGGTCCATTTTACACTCAATTTTTTTGAGAAGCGCATGTAAATTCCCATTCCTTTTTTCATTATGGTTAGTTTTTATGTGCTCGAGAAGGTCAGAACGAAAAAAAAGTGAAGGAATCGTAAAGTTGAGTAAAAAATTTAGTAATCGGTAAACTTCTAACAGTGTGGATTAATTATATAATTAGGTTTCTCGCTATTTTGATGTCCAACCACCTTATTCTCAGGTCAAGCTGCTCAACGCCGAGTACAGTTTTATGAAGTCGAAAATAGAAAGTGAGCAGAGCAAGTCCGAGCAGCTCTCAGCACGTTTGACAGAAATGCGCGATGAAGTTTCTCATTTTCCATTTCTTTCTTTCATGAGTTATTCAGATGCACGAGAAACTCGCCGAAAAGGAAGAAAAACTCCATAAGTATAGAAACCGTATTGCAGAGTTGGACTCATCCCTGAAACGTTCTGAAGCGCAGAAGAAGGATGTTGGTTTTTTTTTTGTTACGAATTCGTTTCCCTGATTTATTTTTCCTGTTCTCTGAGCTAGTAAAAGTTCTAGATAAGGGTTTGTTATAAATAATTTAATTTTATTCTAGCTCATAGTTTTTTTATGCTTAGAAGCTATTTCGCAGATTTTGTCATCAATTTATTTGTCACAAACCGATCGGAGGCTCGTAATATCTATTGCGCACTTTGTTTTGTCTGTGACAAGCAAGCGATGATTGTGTATCTCATCATTGGCATTCCATATTTTCTAGCTTTCCAACTGGCGATCAGAGATCGACGAAAAGAATAGGAAGTTGGAAGAGAAGCTGCAGCGAGAGATCATTAGAGCCAAAGAAGCAGAAGCACAAGCCGAGGCAATTCAGTTCAAAAATATAGTGTGTCAAAAATGGTTTCAGAAAGGAACCAACACGGCAGAAGCAAAAGAAGCCCTCCTTCTCCAGGTAGAAGACTTGCAGAAGCGTCTTTCCGACGCCATCTCCGAAAAGGACGCTGCCGAAGACCTCAACCTCAAGCTTCAGGCCGACGTCTTCGCTCTCAGAACGTCAGTTTTCGTACTCTGTTTTACGTCTTTGTTCAGAAAAAGAAAAAAAAAGAGTGAAGATGGGAGTTTTCATTTATCTGCTACTTAGTTTTTTTTCAGAAAGTCGAGTGAAGCGGCATGGTCAAGCGAAAAATGGTCATTGGAGAAGAAAATCCGAGACTTTGAGTCAGAGGTTCTGAAGAGTATTCCAAAAATTTATTCTGCTACGGTTTTCCCAGATGCGTGAACTGCGCGACCAACTCGACGTGGCTTTGAACTCGAAGCCCGCGGTCGTCACCAAAACAGACTCGGCCCTCATCGGAGAGCTCCAGGATCTTCGTTCCAGAATCAAGGCATTCTTTTGACATACATTTTTCTTAAATCTTCTAATTCAGGACTTGGAGCAGAAAAGCGCTGAGAAAACGGCAGAGATCGAACTTCTCTACAAGGTCGAACGGAAAGAAGTTTTAAGCATCTAACATATTGTTTTCAGCAGAAGATGAATGGAGTGGAATACGTGAAAGAGCTGAAGCGAAGGATAGCGGAACTGGAGAAATAGCCCTCGAAAATGCCTTTTCCTTCTTATCGCATGATGGAACGAAAAGAAATTTTAACCATCTGTATTAATTCTTACCCATCTGTAACATATCACAACTAATTCTATTCATGTAAACTAATAAATTGCTTGTCATTTTTCCGTGAAAAGCTGAACTGCTGAAGAACGGATATTAGGTACTAGTTTTGAAAAATCGCCGGTTTTTTACAATTCATTTTTCCTGTTTTCGGGTTGGGAATTGAGCCATAAACATTTTTTTAAGCGTTAGTTTATTGTGGTTTATCATTTATCATTGTTCAGTTGTCTAGTAATTTGTTCAATTGTTCCAGTTATCGAGTAATTTGTTCAGTTGTTTCAGTTATCGAGTAGGGTCAGTCGCTGGACTCGTAGCCGCTATCGTAGTTCAGAGCCTTGTAGGACTTGAAGATCTGAAAAAGATTTTCTTTTCAAAAACAGATGAGTTACAAACTTTTCCCCTCATTTTCGCTGGTTTCGGATCCTCAGCAGTTGGAGTGACGACACAGGAAATTTCGAAGAACTGCGAAAAGAAAGAAATGCAAAGTGTGTTAATGATAAATCAAACCATAGGCCCGCGATAAGAAGTTCCGATTTCAGGGAAAATGAGCTTCTCGACGACGGTCGTCAGACTCTCCAGCTTGTTCAGGTTCGCCGACAAGATCATGGCCCCTGAGAAGATATGGATTTCTGAATTCGGAGGGGCTCAAGGCACCGCTAGAGGCCTTGTAGTGGAAGTGGCTGTCGACGACGCAGACCGAGTTGGCGGCGCGGTCGACGACGCAGCAGATGGCCCTCTGCATGGAGATGATCACCATGCAGACGAGTCGTCTGTTCAACTTCTGTCCGCAGCTGCAAGCAGGTCAAACAGCTCCATGGAAACACTCGAACCTCGGTAACGCCGGACGTTTCTGAGCACTTCTAGTGATCCTAGAAACGTCCGGCTCGCAAGGTTCTCATTTCAAACATTTCTTTCCATGTTTTTTTTTCCAAGCGAGCTTTTTTGAAAGAAAATAGCAGAAAAAAGAAAGAAAATCCAGGACGAAGTTTGGATATAAACGTGCTCAAACACACTCTGAAGGAAGCTCTGTCCTAGTCGCTGCCCGCGCAAACTTGTAATTTCGGAAATCTGATTTTTCTAAATTCTCGATTATCATCGTATCATGACCCTTTTGCGCTGTTAGTTGCTATCCTAGTCTAGCCTTTCAGGGAGCCTTCGAAAAAGCCCATATAAATATTCAATTCACACTTCAAACCTCCTCTGTAAGAACTTTTTCAAAATCAAAAATAAAATCAACTAACAGCTTTAAATAAAGAACCAAGAAATCGATTCTAAAAAAAACTTTTCAACTGCACAGCGAATCGCAAATGCGAGGACTTCGGACATGGCGCCGCCTGAGTAGGTCTTGTAGTCAATTTCGGTCATTTCGGGACAATGAACGTTCAGGGCCTTAGTTTCAGATGTAAATCATTTTGGAAACAATACAACGTTACATCAGGAATGGTAAAAGTGTCCTCCTTGCGACTGAAAAACTTCGCTCTGAAATGTGACGCACAAGATTCAGTATCTTCGGAGCCGCTCACTTTCTCATCTGCATCTGTTCACCGTGAGTCTCGTTGGCATCAACGATGGCGTCAGTCAGGGCTCGCAGCAGCTTTTCCGGTAGTTCTATACCCTGTAAAAACAGCCAATACAGAGTGTCAGCGATTCTGAAGACCTTCTCTAAAGATGACGCAAGAGTAGGCAGGCGATAACGGATTCTGAAAACGCGGCTAATATAGAAAACACGATTCCTTTTTTTTACAAAAAGCATCGAGGCTACTTGTCATAGAAGCCTTGTTTTGAATTAATCTATAAAAAATTTGAAACTCTCAAAATTTTTTCAAGATTTCATAGCTCGAAAATATAAATACAGATTGAAGCGAAATAGTCTTTTTTCATTTAAAAGTATCAAAGTTCACAAAATGGTCAATTTACTAAAACCTTAGACTTTCTTTCGAAATTGGCTTAGCTTCTCTTATTGGATGAAAAATGTTATTGAAAAACACGAACTTGTGCATGCTGAGACTTTCAGGATATTCTTCTATTTTTTTGATTGATTTTGAAATGTCCATCTGGTTCAAATTTGTACGTGAAAAGGAGAACTGCCAAGAAAAATTTTTCTTGGCAGTTCTCCTTTTTACGTACAAAAAAAGGGAAGAATAGAACATTTGAATCATTTTTCTTCAAATCTAACTATTCCTTTTAAAGTGATTTAGATATTGGTAAAGCTTGATATTCGAGGTCTACCCTTTGCTATTTTTTCGTTAAAAACTTTTGTACTTGAAAAAGGAACCTCTGGAGGTCTCTGGACACCTGGAGAGCGATGAGAGTACAGGCGGAAGAGAGTTCGCGACGACCGCCGAGATGCGACTGCGAGACCCACCGCGGCAGCACCCAAACATGCACCGAGCACTGCGAAGACTGCGCTCCGGAAATCGTCCAGACAAAACTTACGTAGAAGATGAAAGAGAGGAAGCCAGACGATTCTTGGGATGAAGTCTCCGCTTTTTCGGTGATGATGGTCTCCTCCTTCACAGGTACGGGTGGTTGCCGCGGAAATGAGTTCAGTTGTTTTCTGGGTTAGTGTTTCTCGCGAGGCTGTGCTACTGAAATTTTAGGCATCTCTTTGGAACAACTTTGAACAGAATTAATATAAGAAAAAGAAAAACCGTGCGGTGGGAGCCGCCTCAGACTCACGACTTCTAATGGACCGCACGACGCACATGGTTAGTTGAAAATAACTTCCTTTCACACGTCCATTCTCAGAAGTGTTGAAAAATGACGTCTGAAATATCTAAATTTTTATCATCTATTTCGACACATTTTATTCTCGTAAATTCTCCATAATCCTCTTATTGCCGTTCCTCCTATAAGAGACGGCTAATCGGAGATGATCGAAGGATCCGACATGGAGGTGACTGGCGCCGATGGTCTCTTGACTCGAAGACTTCTTGAATCCTGAATCTTGGACTTTCTTCAATCGTTTGAAGTTTTGGGATTCCTGAGTGAGATCAACGCGTTCGCTTTCAATTTCCAACTGATCCATTACCTCTGACTGATTTGATTGGTTTCGGAGAGTCTACGCCGACTTCGAATTCGCTAAAAAACGCAAGCGACCTCGTTAAGGCGAAATCCAAAGTCACGTCGCTTTCACCTATGGAGGTCGGACCAGAGGACGTTGCAGTACTCTTTTTCTTTTATTTTGATTATTCTGTCAATTATTAGACGAAAAATTCCCTTTTTCTTCAAAGCTAGATCATCAAATACTTTCAACTGAAGTTTTTTTCTGAAGATTGAATAGTTGCAAAAACAATTCAACCTCCTCGCAAAAAGAGGCCCAACAATGTTTTTGCTGCATTATTTCTTCAGGCTAATTTTATTGGTAATGCTGGGAAAAGTGATTCGACATAAGCTTCCAAATTTTTCGTTCCGAAGCCTCTTTTTTTTGCTTTCGACGACTTCGGACGGTCGGCACTCGAGGCGCTCTCGGCTGCCTCCAGAAGGCAAGAAGTGGACATATCCGGCGAAAGGGAAAGCGAAGCCTCCCAAACAGTAACGTCTTTTGCGGAGAAACGTATATCGTTCAAGTAGAAGACGTCGCCGAAAAGAGAAGTCGACGGGAGAATGTGTGCAATGGGGTCAAGGCGAGCCACGCCTCTGCGAAAAAGGTCTCTCTTCAGGAGGCTGTCCCCACTACCACTGATCCCACATCTCCGATAGCCGTTCCTGTCACTCACCTTATTCTTTTCTGTCTTCTTCTTTTTTCTGCATGTTGCGCTTCTGAAAAAGTTTCTTCTTCAAATCCTCATTTGTCTTCTTGTTTCAAATATTTTTCACAAGATACATACAACTCAATGATCCTGTTCAATCTTATTTCCTCCTTTTCTTAACAGTTTCGGAATATTTTTTTAACATTTCGGTCTTCAAACAACTAATTGAGTGTTTGAAAAACTTAGAAGAAATTTATGAATACCGTATATAAAATATTAAATGACTTTCTGTTGCTATGAAAGTTTCGCTTCACAAAACTGGAGTTCGTTTTTTTAATGTAAAGATCAAAAGATGTTTGTTTTACAAATATAAACGTTTTTGAGGTAATTTCTCTGAGCTTTATTGATTCACTTTCTGCAGATCAAAGAGCTTTTTAAGTGTCATCATATTCATTTCACCTAATTTCAAATGTGGTTTTTCCACTGCCTTCTGTCCGTTTCTTCTGCAAAAGCAAGTTCGAGGTTCAGGGGACCTGCGAATGCTGCTCGCGGCGATCATCGTGGCGCTGGCGACGTGCCAGACGGCACTCGCCGTCTTCGAGTGCAGCTCGACGGAGACGACAGCGTTCGTCAGAATCGCTCGCGCCCGTCTTGACGGAACTCCTGTCGTCATCTCCACTGCCGGTCAGCCATTTTCTTGAAAAGAAATACATTTTTCTGGCGCCGAAGATCATCATTCAAAAATGACAGATTTCGCAACAATTTTTCGAAAAGCTTATAAAAAAATTAAGAATAAAATAAGAATTACACTTCTTTTTAATCTTGTAATTTGTGTTTTTTTCTGCTTTTTTTCAACCGTTCAAAACCTTCCTTGTTTTCCATTTTTCTATCAAATACGTTTTTTTTTTTCATTTTTTTTTAAACTCAGAAAGATCCAAAAAATGTTCCATCATCCCTTTCTGTTTCTCCTATGAATCACTGGGAAAATGTGCCTGAGAAATAAGAAAAAAATAGGTAACTTTGGCCAAAAAAAGATATCGGATACTGAAGAATGCGCGCCGAACGATAGTGCGACCTAGTTCTGCCACATCCGCTTCGATTGCCTTTCGTATTCCATGAGGCGTATCAACAAGACAAACATCCAGAGACAGAAGCTTTCTGTGGAAAAACCACCTGAGAAAGGGCTTTCAGGACACGACTTGACGTGTGCTCAGTACTGCCGCAACAACATCGAGCCGACTACCGGAGCCCAACGAGTCTGTGCCTCGTTCAACTTCGACGGCCGCGAGACCTGTTACTTCTTCGACGACGCCGCCGTCCCTGCAGGAACCTCGCAGCTGACGGCCAACCCATCGGCCAACAACTTCTACTACGAGAAGACGTGCATCCCTGCCGTCACCGCTCACGAAGCCTGCACCTACCGGTAAGGACTATCTTTTCGCAGAAGGTACACTGTGTTTTGAAGCTCGTTCTCGTTTGAACGCACTCGCAACACTCAGTTGGAAGGCTTCGTCCGCAAAAGTGTGCAGGTCGAAGGTCGTGAGCAGTGTCTGTCGGCCTGTCTCAAGGAGAAAGGAGTTCGTCTGCAAGTCTGCCAACTTCCACTACGCCACCAACCTTTGCGAGCTCTCCGTGGAAGATCGTCGGTTAGTTTTTTCCCTACAATCAATTCCAATATGATCTGTTGAGTGTTGAGTATTATGAAACACGCATGTGCAGTTTTTTTTTGACATCTAAGAAATAGCTCATTTTGAGCGCCGTGAAACAGTTTCATTTATTCTGCGTTTCTTTTCTTCTGGCTGATATCTCTTGGAAGCAGTAACTTTCAGCTCGAAGCCCACTCATGTTCGCATGGCCGAGGGCATCGATTACTACGACAACAACTGCCTTTCTCGTGAGTCTTGAGAGTTTTCGAAGTTCGAAAACATAATGAATAGGCCAGAACCGTTGCGGACCATCTGGAGGAAACCTCGTCTTCGTCAAGACAACAAACTTCGAAATTCGCTTCTACGACCACACCCAGTCGGTTGAAGCCCAGGAATCGTACTGTCTGCAGAAGTGCCTCGACTCGTTGAACACATTCTGTCGGTAAGTCGCCCTTCTAGCGTTTCTAAATGTTGCAATCCTCCAAGATCATAACCTAATTCAGATCTGTCGAATTCAACCCTAAGGAGAAGAACTGTATCGTCTCAGACGAAGACACTTTCTCGCGCGCTGATCAACAAGGCCAAGTCGTCGGAAAGGACTACTACGAGCCGATCTGCGTGGCTGGTACGCAATCTCTCTGATCTATTTGATGGGGTCAAAAATTACCTGCTTCTCTTGTTAAAATGACAAGGCGGTCAAAAAGGAGGACACACCGGTTGCGGCCCGCAACAACCAGTTTTCTGGGTCAAACGGCGCAAGATAAGAAAAGGACGACCGGAATGCGAGTAAAAGGGTGATCGTACTTCTCTTCCGTGGTGTCACCGCCGTTTGTGTCACAAGAAACGTGTGGAATAGGAATCATTTCAACAAAAGAAATCCATTCTTCCCGGATCGGTTAATTAACAATTCAATTCAAGAATTCGACCTTTGGAAAACTTTTCAAACAGAGGTAGTGTGTAGAATTTGAATTCCTACGATTTTTTAGAAAACTTTTTTAGGTCAAGATTATCTCTTATAGATTACCTGGGTTAATTTTTTTGTTAAAAATAAATTATTCTACAAGTTCAAAAAAGTAGCCGAACCTTAAACCAACATTGTGCATCTTTGGAAAATCAATAACTCATATATGCGTTTTCACGCCAGAAATTTCAATTCAATCAAAGTTTGAAAGGAAGTTAAGAAAAAAGTTTTCAGCTGACCTTTCTTCCTCGACCTGTCGCCAACAGGCAGCTTTCGAGCGTTTCATCGGCTCTTCCATCGAGGGAGAAGTTAGTTCCTTTCCTACCATTTCTCTTCCGACTGAAAATAAAGTCGATAGATCTGAACATAGTCGCTGGTTTATTACTGTTTTAAATCTAAAGCAAAACTCACCGATTGGTTTTTTCTTCATGTATTGGATTGTTTCTATAGCTCGAACGGTATAGAGTTTGCGGATTCTGAATTTTTTTCAAAAAAATGAACAATAATCAAGATAAAGAAAATTGATAATTAGAAGTCGAAGAAATGAGTCAAAGTACAGCCTTATATGAAAGCTGGTTTTTCCTCTCTTCCAAATTTGTTCCAACAAAAGAGAACTCTCTTCTCAGGTTGTGGCGTCGGCTCAAGGAGTGACCATCTCGGACTGCATTTCCCTTTGCTTCCAAAACCTCAACTGCAAGTCCATCAACTATGACAGAACCGCCTCGTCGTGCTTCATTTATGCTGTCGGCCGCGCCGACGCCAACATCAAGGCCGCTCCTTCGATGGATTATTACGAGTTCAACTGCGGTTTGATCAATGGCTCCCTTATCTGAAAATCTTCTTGTTCTTACAGAATCGCAGTTTGGTGGAATGGCTTTGTGCACAAATGAAGGAATTCGTTTTATTGTCAACACCAAGGAGCCGTATACTGGAGCCATATACGCCGCTGAGAGATTCTCCACCTGCTCTCAGGTAATTTGTTTTGCAAAAAGCTCTATTACTCAAAACTAATAATCCTTCAGGTGGTTGAGAACGCTAAGCAAATCTCCATCACGTTCCCACCGCCCACTGTCACCAGCGACTGCGGAACCGTCATCAGAGTTGGTATTTCTATTTATCAATTAGTTGTTCACTGCTAAGAAGCTTCATTTCCAAAGATTAAACTTGGATGGTTGACAGGACGGAAAGATGGAAGCTCTGGTGGTTGTATCCTTGGATGGAGTTCTGCCTCATCAGGTCACTACCGAATGGGACCGTTTCTATCGCGTCTCTTGCGACGTCTCCATGGACAAGATGGTCAAGGAAGGCTCCGTCATCGTCACCACCATCTACGAGGCTTCGTCGCAAAACACGACCGTCTTGGATGTCGCCACGCCTCCTCCAGTCACTGCTGAGCTCACGATCCTGAACCAGCTCGAGGAGCCTCTCCACAAGGTTTTTTAGGTCCAGAGAAAGTAAAAATAATGTTATCCCAGGCGTCCATCGGTGACCCGCTGCTTCTGGTGATCACCTCCGAACAGGCTGGACCTCACAACATGATGGTGACCGAGTGCACAGCGACGCGCGTCGGAGGCTTCGGCGATAGCGTCCCTTTCACGCTCATCGAGAACGGCTGTCCACGATACCCAGCTCTTGTTGGTCCTGTCGAGCAGGACTTCGACAAGAACCGTCTGAAGAGCGACCTCCGTGCCTTCCGTCTCGATGGATCTTATGACGTCCAGATCATCTGCTCTGTCATGTTCTGCGCCGGTCCCAACGGATGTCCAGTGGTACGTTGTGATTAGTTTGAGTTCCTAAAATTGAGGATTCAGTCGAACTGCCTGGACTCTGGCACCAACGAGCTGTTCATGTCTCACGGCCGCAAGAAGCGTTCCGTTTCTGAAGGAGAAACCGAGGAAACTCTCTCGGCCATCATTCGCGTCTTCGCCAAGGGAGAGGAAGAAGCTGAGGAGTCCGCGAACCGCACCATCCACAGGTCCGACTTAGTTATTCTACTTAGCATTTGGATTTCCTTTTTCGGCCTGACGGAATGAGAAGAAAAATAAAAACTTGATCTCCAGGATGGGCGAGTTCGAGGACCTGGTCTGCCTGTCTGAGGCGTGGTTCGTTTCTTCCGTCGTCTCCGTCTCCGTCGTGTGCCTCCTCCTCTCGGCTCTCATCGTCGTTTGGGGATGCCACAATATCAATTCCTCCGCCAACAAGCTCCCAATGTAATCATAATAATTATTTTATGAGTTAGACGCTGATAACTGTCAAACCTCCGAACTTTATTGCGTGCGTAGGCGCTGCTTTTTCTTGTTAGATAATTACTTTTGTTATATTCAAAAACATGATACTTATTGGCGTCTGTCAAACACGATTCTAATTCAAGATGTTTTGTTCCTGTTCCTAACGCGCCTTTGCACGCCATAACTTCAGCCAAATCTTATTTTGCTTCAATTAATTTCTTCCATCCGCGGGTGACGCCTGTTCTTCATTGATTTCATTCTTTTTTATTTATTTTCTTGCCAATCATTCCAATGTAGGATCCAAATATCCCAAAACGCTTTTATACCAGTCTCAGATGCTTTTCTACTACCTTGCACATGTTCAATTTTTCCCCAACAAAATCCTAAATAAAAATGCGTTTCAATCGGCTAATTTCACAAGAAATCACAGAACGATTAGAGGAAAATGAAAAGTGTTGAAGATCACAACTCGGCATCACCGAAATTCAAAAAATAAAACGAAAGTCACGCAGGAATGATGTGAAATCAAGAAAAAAAACAAGATCATTGCGATAATTTAAGGCTCTCAAGTACTTCTGAAACCTGGCGAATCGTGTCGGCGGGGCCCTTGACAGTGTGTCCAACTGTACGCGGATCGGCGAAAATCTCGTGGTCGTTGCCGCCCTAAAGACTCAAAATGTTGAACACAAAACAACTCTCGGCTATTTCAAAAAAAAAGTGCGAAAAACCGGCTGTGTCCTATCGCCAAAGAAATGAATTGTATCGAAGTCCGACTCGAAATACTTCAGACAGTAGGTTTTGTCCCAACCCGTCGGAAAAACGTCGACGCTGATCTCGCCGCCTCAAATTTTGATTATTTTTCTGCAAGTCCCGTGTGTTCTGCTGTTGTACGCAATGCACGCGATGCATCAGAAACCACGCGCAAAAACCAACTTTGAGATTAGATCATCAGAATGAAGTATAGAAATCGTTATTAGACTATTTATTTGCATTTTGAGATGCCTGAACGGTATTGCAAAAATCTCATCAGAGATTTCTAGTGCGGTTTCGTGTAATAGTTATTTTCGAAGTAAGTGAAATATTAAATGTTCTTTGATATGTTGAGAAATTTTTTTTCAGAGATTTTTTCTTTCACTCTTTCAATGCAAAAATGGCTCGTTTGCACACATCAATTTTTATGAATTCTGCTATGAAAATACTAGCTCAATTAATTGTTATTGATGTAGTTGGAAATACTCACCGATGGCAAAAGACAGGCCGTAATCAGAGAACTTCTCGCGCAACTTGGCGGCAAACTTCTCACGGATCTTGTGTTCATTGTCAAAGGCGACAAAGCCGTCACGTTCGCTTTGAGAGCAGCTGCGACCGATCGGCGACAAGTTCAGCATGCCCTGAGGCCGAAAATAGTCGAAAGTTCTCACTTTTTCGATGCCCTTACGAATTTTTCTTTTTAAAATTTCACCAAAAGTCCAATCCCCCGATTGGACTTTTGGTGAAATTTGGCGGGTCAGCTTAGTTTATTTTTTATATTTTGAAGTTTTTTGTTATTCATAAAAAACAAACCTGAAGAATCACGTAAATTCCTCAAAATTATTGATTGAAGCTCCAATGGATAGCCTTTGAATAATTAACTTCAGGGGCAAAAGTTCACTAATGTCAAAAATTTCGGATTTATGATTTCTATACATATTCTTTTCCAAAGACTACCTTACGGAACTCGATAAAGTTGCCGCGTTTCACCGGCAAAGTCAGTTCGGAGAAGTAGCGCAATGCATAATTGATGACCTCCTGAAGACGTTGTTCGCCGAGAACGCTCTGGATAGTCTAAATGAAGGCGAATTTGAAAGGAGAAAACAGGCGATGAGGAACTTGAGAAGGATAAATCTCTGTGCCTTTGTAGCCGACGAGTCCGTTTTCCGAGAAGACGTAGTCAAACAAGGAAAGTACTGAAAATGAGGAAAAGTCAGGAAAATGAGAGGTTTTCTGACAATGCTCGTGGTCTTTGGCGAGTTGTTCAGTGATCTTCCGGAGGTCGGAGCCGCCGACGACCGCCAGAGGCAGTTTCCGCCGCGTCTCCGCCAGGAACGCTGTCATTTCAGGCGAAATTCCCTGGAATTGCCGCTCAGGTGGAAATTTCCTTCTGAAGTCGAACCTGTCGGGCCGGAGTCAGAGTCCCATCGACGTCGAACACGAGGATCGTTCTCGACATTTCTGCCCAGTCCTTTCTGGAAAATTGAAGAAAGGTTTTGAGAGTTTTCCACAGAGAAAACTCAAAATAACTTTTGAAAAACTATCCGTATCGCACTGATACTATCTTTTCCCGATAAACGTGAAGTTCAAACTTCTCCTATAAAAGGAATTAGAGAGGTCAAATATATTTTCAGATTCTGAGATAACTATTCAATTTACATTGTCAAGCAAAAAAAAGAAGGAGATTTATTTTATTCCAATCGATATTCACCATATATACACACAAAAAGAGATCATTGGGGAAATTTGTTAGCCGGAAATAGAAGAGGCGGCGGCTGAAAAGGCCACGTGGACCATTGGAGGGGCGCGTGTGCACCCACAAACATCAGGGCAGAGATTCAAAATGGGAGTCAGTTCGTGGCTTCCAGGGAATTCTGCACTGTCGCCGTCGGCTTGCCGGCTAAAAACGAGAAAGTCGCACTGTATTCCGGAAGTATTTGAAGTATTTGTAGATTAACTAACTCAGAACATGAATCGAAGCTAAGGAAAGAAATAATAATGGACTAAACCAAAAAAAATTATGCCACTCGGAAGCTGGTTTGAAGATTTCCATAACAGAATCTGCACTAGCCGGCCAATGCTCTCGTTTTTTTTTACGATATAAGAATGTCTTAAGAGTCTCAACCTGCCCATTTCTCGAATTTATAAGATAAGAAAATAGCTTCAAAAACAATTTTTACTGAATAATCTGCGAGAGAATGGAATTTTGGGACGATTCTTCTCGGAAAGTACATCACAGGAAGGTTTTTGCTAAGTTTCATTAACCCCTAAAGTTCCAAGTAAAACAAATCTTCTTGTGGAAAATATACCTGATGACGATATTCAAAGTTCTTATTGGTTACACCAGAATACCAGAATTCCCATATTTCTTTTCAATTTCACCAATAACAAAAATCTCGAGTAGAAAACAATATACTCAAAAGAGTAAAAAAACTTGATTGAGATTGTAATCTACATTGGAGGAAGATATGACCTTTGCTAGTGAGGAGATTTATGACGTTGCTGTGCCACTGCTGGTTGTACCACATCGACTGCGCTTCCATTCGAAGCTCAAAAAGACATTTTCAGCGGATCTGTCGCATTTATTTGCGTTACCTCAAAGTATTTGTAGAGACAAAGTGCTAATTCTGCCTCAGCGACTCCGAACAAAGTCTAAAAATAGAACTAAAAAAGGTTTTCGAGTGTCGAAATAACTACCCTCAACCATTTATGGTGCTTGGAGCATTTCTGTTCTGCTCTACAGCAATCTTGACCGAAAGGACTGAAAAACAACTGATTAAAAATAGTTAAAAATATACGGACTCTTCCGAATTGACAAGTTCATCTATCCTTATTGATTGATTGTCTTCCCATTTTAAAGGGAACCCGCAAACCTGGAAATGATCATCTCCGACTAGAATTGAACGGCTAGCATACCTTGAGCATCGACTCGAACGTCTTCCGCGAGTGTTCAGGACAAATCGACTTGAACCTCTTACAATAGGTTTTCTGCTTCTTGTCGTACACCTCGCAGTATATGTTCGTGAGGCTTTCGGTTTTCTGAAAGAGGAAATGAAGACGAAGAAGAGAGGGAAGTGAGACCTCTGTCGTGCCGTAGGAAACGGCGCGTTCTGATCTTTCGTAGCAGTCGTTGACGTGTTTGGGATAACGTCTCAAAGAAATGTCCGTCGACCCGCAAACCATGCAACTGAACACCTGCAAGATCCAGTTATACGGGCAAAAGGGGACGAAAACTACTGGATCCGTCGCTTCTGGATCTGGCGCATCTTTCGTCTGTTCGACGTCGACTTTCGATATTGTCTGCAAAAGATGCAAGAGTGAGAAACACAAAAACGCTAAAAAAAAAACGTTTATTTCACGGGTTACTGTGAAAACCTGACATTTCCCACCTTCGAAAAGCAGTGACTCAAAAAAGGATTTATGACACCAGAGTACTGCATTTATTGACCGTTCATTAACAAGCCTTGTGTCAGACACAATCTTACGTATCATTCAAAACTCTTCGCGCACCTGGATGTAGTTTTTAATCTTCTCTTGGAAACCGATCAGCTTTTTCTCGTGAATGGCCATGTCATCGAACCCTTTTTTGATCAGAGCGTGCGCGTCTGCGGCCAAACTCTGCAACATTTTCGTTTCATCAAAGAAAATTAGACGAGCATACAACTGCTTCAGAGATTTTCAAAAACTTTACTCCCTTTATCTTATATTCATAATGAATTATTCATAGGCACAAATAAACGGCTCTAGCAGAATCGAATACTGGGTCCATGAATAATTTGAGGATTGATAATCATAAGAAGTCAAATTTGAAAAAAATATTGGTCGATCCGAATCTACCTTCGGGAAAAATTTGTTGTGGTAAAACAAAAAACGAAGCCTCTGTTAATAATTTCCAGCGCACTGAAAAAGAAAAGAGAAGAAAATCCCACATCCACAGTCTCCTGTTTCTCCTGAAACAGAGAATCGGCATGACGCGGAAGAATCTCCAGCAGTCGGGCCTAAAAGGACAAAAGGTTCCTCGGGACACGGCTAGAGGGAACCTCAGCGACGGAAACGCCGCACTCGTCGCTGCAGTACTTGCTGTTCTTTCTTGCGGAGTTGATGCATTCGAGGCCGAGACAGGCCCGCGGCTTGTTGTCTCCTTTCGTGCTCAAGTCCCGTCTTTTCTTCGTTGCTTCCGCCATAACTGCAATTACTACTTGAGACATCGCCGTGACTGGGAACACTGGATCCGCAGATCTGAGTTTGTAGCCTATTCACAGCTAGCTTCCAAAACAAAAACTGTATAGACGCCCGCTATTCGCGCAATCTTTTTCTTAGCCATTGGAAATCTTCTTAAAAAATTTTTTCTTTATGAAGATGGAATAGTCGCGGCTTAGAGCGACATCACTTTTTTTCATCCTATGAAACTTTTGTCATTCTTTTTTTTCAGAGCCGTCGACTAAATATTGTCGTACTTGAATGATTTGGAATATAAAAATTTACAGCTCGATAATTGAGTTAAAATTTTTGTTTGAAATAATGAAAATTTGACTACTTCGAGTCTCTAATATCTAATTTAGTGTAAATTTCTAGAAGAGTGATAGAAAATGAATGAAAACTGACTGAGATATTGGCTTCGCGGATGTTTGACGCGACCCGTCGTCGGGGCAGCTTCTGCTGCAGCCGCTGCCGCCTGCTGAAAGATTTTTGAATTGGCAGAAGATCGCCTGAAAGTTACCATGGCGGCCTTCGTCGAGCCCTTTTTCCGCCCTCGACGTTTTTTCGCCCCGAGATCCGAGTCTTTCGAAAAGTCCACCGCTTTCCTCTCTGGTATTTTTTGCTTGAGAAATCACATTCTGTTTTGAATAAGGCTGGCTAAAAACTTTTGGTTTCAGTTGCAAGATTAACGACTATGGAATATTTACTTTTTGACCTTCAAAAATTGTCTCACGAAAATAGCCGAAATTCACATAACGATGAACTTCTTTTGACAAAAAATAATAATAAAAAGGAGCGATTCGGAGACATGCAGAAAGTGGAAAAAACCGTCACTGGAGCGTTCCTCGCTGCGTTTGGCTGCTGAAAACAGTTGGAAAGGTGAGATTAGATAAGAGAGACGGACGGGGCTCGAGACGAAGACAGCGCCGCTGCAGACACAGCTTGCCGGCCTGGCACGGCTCGCAGATGCCGCAGTTCTCGTGTCGCGCGCACTGGATGCAGTTGTTGCATCTGGGCGCTGAAAACGGAGTCTGTGCCGATCGGAGTTCAGAGGGGAAGGAAAACTGTACTTTCTCAAGAGAACGCAACAATGTCTTCTCCTTCCCTAGCCTACGCTTCTTGTTTTTCTTGATATCGTTGCTATCAAATAGAAACAAAAAGACGACTCTAATTTCAATCTCGAGAGTAGTCAGTGGAGCATCCCCAAGGGAAATTGAGATATTTTCCAACCGTCGAAAAAACTTTGGGAAGTTACGATTATTAAGTAATTGGGAAAGAACAAAAATGATCGCTCTCACCTTCCCAGTCATCAATGAATCTAGTCGCAGGGCCACTCATTCTATTTCCTTTTATTTCCTGAAATATTTTTGAAGCAAAAAAAAATCCCTTTTCAAGTACCCCAACAAGCCAATAACATGTAGAAATAAATAAAACGGAACTGAAACACACTTCATTTTCACAAATTCAAAATTCGAGGATTCTCATTGTAAATAACAATAGGGACAAATAAATAAAGATCGAAAACAGTAACAAAATTGGAAACCAGTAACACAAAAAAAAAGATCAAAGAGTAGAGCACGAGGTATCGGACTATATAAGGTTTCTACTGGACTTTCTCGAATAAATTCATTCTTCCGGACCAACTTCCTCAGTGAGAACCATTTCCGCCGTTGCAGGTGTTTCATCAGTAGTAGGAGCAACTGTTTGTGTCTTCTCCTCTTTTTCTGTTTTTTCTAGCTTCTTCTCTTCTTTTTCCTGTAAACTCACAGGTTTGAGACACCGACTTGAAAAAAATTCAGATCTCAGAACAAACCTTCGAAGCCACCTCTTTTTTCGGCGAAGCTATGTGCTTTTCAATACCCACAATAATACGATCGGCGTACTTGCGAATGTCCGTCAAAACTGTTTTCAAACTTGAGTTCTCTTCGCTCGTACTCTGATCAAATAATAATTTAATGAGGCTGAAGAAGCCTTCACAAATTACCTTCAAAGAGCTGGTCAGATCGCCGACCTTTTTCTTTGATTTCTCCAAATCTTTCTCCAGATCTTTTTTCTTTTTGTCAATATCCGATTTAGCCTCTCTCAGTTGATCTAAATATGAATAAACTCTTGAGTGGAATTGAAAATGACGGTACCTATCAAGGAAATGTTTTCGTTCAGTGAAGCTTTTGCAGAATCTCGTTCTTGTTCCATAGTTTTGAGCATTTTCAGCTTCAACGGCACATTGATGACATTTCCATTTATGATGACGTTTCCATCATCCGAAGAGCTTATTTCTCCATTTGGAGTGTTACCATCCAGCATTTTTGCGTAAGAAAGTCCGTATCCTAGAAAATTTTTTACAAATAGATATTTCGACATAATAAAAAAAACCTCTCGTCAGTACTGCGACATCGGGAGTTTCGTCCGCTTGTCCTGGTGTGAATTTCACTATACCGTCAGAATCAACCAGGACGTCTGTGAGGTGTCTGAAAAAATTAAAATAGATGGATAATAAGTAGTGAGTGCCGTTGATTATTCCAAAAAGAGAAAAAAAAACAAGTAATATCAAAAAGATCCTGTCCTTGCGCATCGTTTAATTTATGATATTTTCTGCGCTTTTTCACAAAAAGTGCCAGTGATTATAACATCGTTTTCTAGACAAAAACGACTGCTTTGAAAACCAAAAACGCATCTTATATGAAGATGTTCCGTTTATAGAGAAAAATAACGACCTAGGCGGCTTCTAGGTTCTGAATTTGTGTTGAAATATTATTTTGAACGTCTATTAACACAAACAAACAAACAACGAACCGATCTTTTTCATTTATTTGTATGAACAAAAAAATTCTGTCAGAAAAAAAGGGAAACACTTTTTAATCCTAACAATCTACTTTTTATGAAGCTCTATAAACTGCCCAAACAGCGATAAAATTCAAAAAAAAAACCTGTAGTTGATCTTATCACGAGAAGAAAGTTTTTTGGACAGTCGTTGAATTTGGCCACGCGAGAGTCCAAACTCCCCATTGAACAAAATCTCTTCAATGTCTTTTTCCATGATGTATCTGTAAAGATTTTGAATTTCTGAAAAACCGACAAATGAAAATCTACCCGCAAAGATTTTGATCAAAGTAGGCGAATGACTCGAAGACGTTACGATTCGAAACGATGCTTTTAAGATCAATTTTCTCCGGTTTCGTCTCTTCTTTCTTGTCCTCTTTGTCCTCCTCTTTCTTTTCGACTGGCGCTTTTCCGCGGGCGTCGTCACGTCGTTTCTTCTCTTCTTCTTTATCTGCCGATACACTTAGAGCAGTGTAAATTCCAAACGCTGACAAACGTTCAACCATTTCACGGAATGCTTCTGCGAACAGAGAAACCTGGACAAAAAAAAACTATCTCGTCAAAATATTAAAAAAAAACCTCGAATTGGCTTTCTTTGTTGTCTTCCGATCGATATTCCAGCATAGAGTTAAGAGAAATGACTTTACAATCGAACTTTCCTTGCTTGGCAGTTTTCGAAGGATAAACGAAAATCTGAAAGCATCTTACTAGTGATTTGGTCCAAAAGTGGAAACTCAAACCTTCTTATCTTTTGGCATAGCAAAATGACGCTCGAGGCTGTCTTTCTTTTCTTTCTTTTCCTTTTCGATTTTCTCATTTTTCTTCTGAAGTTCTTCCGCTTCTTTTTTCAATTCAGCTTCGGTCTTTTGAACTTGTTCAGTAATCTGAAATGAAATGATAAAAAAATCATAATAACGAATAGAATCCGAAGTACCTCCTCAGGTTTCTCTGTCTCCGACTCTTCTTTCATAACGACATCATTGAGGCTGTCATTTGACCCATCATTTTGCTTTTCAGCGTCAAGAGCAGCTTGAAGACGTTGAACAAGCAAAGTTTTGATGCCTTTGGTCTCTAGAGAGCGCGCTTCAAGCTCCAATCGAAGTTCAGCAACCTGAAAACTTTGTTAAATGCAAGTAAAAATTTTGAAAACAAACCTTCATGGCCTTTGTGTCGAGTTTGCTCCAATGAGAAGCCTCGGGCTTTTCATCATCTCCCGTTTTCTCGGCCGCAGTCTCAAGAGACTGATCAGCTAGTTCTTCCTTTTACGACATTCGTACCAGTTACTTCCACCTGAAATAGTATGAATATTTTTCGCCAATAGGAATTGATCAAGTTTACGCCCAAAATGTGATTATCGTACTAAATTACATTTTTTTTTCTCCAAACAAGGCTTTACCTGACGAAATCCAACGAAAAAAAAAACATTCATGCAAGAAAAACGTGCGAATTAGAAGAAATGTGTGAGGTTAATGATGTCCCGCCGAAACATTAAATAAAACAAAAAAGTGTTAGAACGAGGGTATAGTGGAAAGCGGTTAACTATCGGAAAAGGTGCTTGCAGAAGCGAGGACGGTACTTTCCTTGGGTGTCGCTGAAACTGAATCGACTGGCGGTTCAACGACGTTCAAGGCGTCAAGCGCGACGATCTTCGTTTGCAGCTGCTCACTCAAAGACGCCTGAAGCGCATCCCAAGAGTCGTCACTCGGCGTAAGTAGTTGCGTGTCGGGCCACAGAAGATGAACTCTGTCGACGCGGTCCTTGTCCGAACGGTAGTAACGTACTTGGACCATCGAGTACCTGTGGATGAGCAAAACAATTGACGACTCACATTCTCTGAGCCTAAAACTATGCGCAACCCTTCCCCTAATCAAATAATCTTCTCAGCTCACTAGTAGAATTATCATTGATGTCGCCAGAACGTTAGAAATTGACTTCCGTTTTTTTTCTTCTCGAATACGACTGTAACATTTTGCAGCCAGAAAAAATAGATGAATATATAGCAAGAGAGCGTTGCCGTACAAAATCGAAGAACGTTCAATGAAGAGAGGAAATTCCGAAAGAAGAAAAATATTTTGAAGCCCAACCATTGTGGAACGATGGAGAGATCGATTCCAGTGAGAGCTTTGGTTGTACGAACGGCAGTGCGAATGAGAGTGGCTGGAGATGTTGGATCAGCGCCGTCTAAAGATGGAGACCAACTTCCTCCGATTCCCATTAGCTCCTTGCCTCGCGATCCTGAAACCAGAGACTATTTTTGATCAAAACAATGAAGCTTTTAGAGAAAAAATCACGAAAAAATTCCGTCTAAAGCTTTAAACTTAAAAAAAACGTTCATATATAAGTACCGCTAAATTTTTAAACTTTTTTTCTCAACCAAATTTAACCTTTCTTCAATTCTCTGAAACTTTCAACTTGAAAATAGAGAAGGATTTCGATCTTGACATATTGAAACCAGTCCTTGAAAACATTTCAAAAGTATACAATTTAAAAAACTCTCTATACTATTGAACAAATGTAAATAATTCTCGAAAAAAGCCTTTCAAAAACCCACCAACGAGGAAGCTTATGTTTTTGAAAACCGATTGAGGTTCTTGATGGTCATCGCTTGAACCATCTGGCATCAAGCAATACGCTTTTTTGAGTATTTCTGATTTTCCCGCATGAGACAGCAGAAGAACCTGAGAGAAATCTTTTCATATAGAAAGATTCGAAAATATCAGTTACTTTGACTTGGTGTCTGTGATCAGCGTCGTCCGGCTCTAGAATAGCTTCTTCCTCGCCTGGTCCCAGTGGAAAATCAACGTCCTTATGAAAAACGTGAAATTGAATCTTAAATCATCCTTTGAAAAGAAAATGCTTGGTAGAGATACCGGATTAGTAAAATCTATCGACATCTCCAGTGGAATTCTGCTGGACCAATCAAACGACATATCTACGAAGTCCGAAGGGAGGTACATTTTCGAATACCTCGAGCGGAGTGTTGCGCCCGATACAACGTCACTGAAATTGAACTTTGAGAAATGTTCCATAAAGTTGCCTTACCTCAATAAAACTTGTTTCTGCGCTTTACACTCATAACGAGGGATGATTCGAGCACGGCGTCTTGGAGGACTTGCACTATCGCGTCTAACGGATGGCGCAACGCTTCCACTGCCTGGGCTTCTCTCTCTTTTTCTTTCGCTTCTTTCAGGCCTAGCAGGACTAGAACGTCTGACAGGAGGAGGAGAACGTCTCGGACTTCTGAAATACGCAAAAAATTTAAATGAGTGATAAAAAATCAAAAAAACAAAAGGACTAAAATATAACCTTCTGCTTGGTCGACTTGAGGGAGGGTCGCGCTTGGGACTTATTCGGCGAGGAGAAGCTCGTCTTGGTGGAGGCGTTTCTCTTCTCATACGTGCAGGAGAAACTCCTCTACCATTAGAAGACCGATCATTTCCGCTTCCAGGTCCCCATCTATGACAGTTATTTTTATTAATATTTTATTCATTGCCATTATTTAAAAATAAGAAAAAATTTAAAATTTAATTTTATGCTCTTTTGTTTCAAAACAGTACCTAGACTGTTCCACCGTTCTTGATGGAGGCTGTCGCGCCGCAGGTGCAGGCATTTCTTGTGGAGCTGGTGTGGCATTAAGCAACTGAATGCGGAACGCGTTCCATTTGAACGGCATTCCTGGATTGTAATTCGCTTCAACCATCACTTTGTCGTTAACTCGAGGGTGTGCTCCGCGAATAACACTTGAAAAAAAAATCATTCTTAATCGAAGCGAACTTTCCGGTGTTTTCACAAGTATTCGGTATATCACAACGAACCTATGCTGGAAAAAGACGTCATCGTCAACAAAGCCGTAATTGTCAAGCATTTTTGTAACGGTTCCCACGAACGTGCGGTTTTTTGCGCCTTGAGGTACCGCAAGACCATTTGCAGGCTGAAAAGAAAAGTTCGGTATGAAATAATAATATCTCACCTGAGCTGGAGGCGCACGAACGGCCTGCGTTGGTAGTTGCTGCGGTGGTTGTTGAAGCTGTTGTTGAGGGACAGCGCCCATAATTCCTTGCATTCCCATCATGTTTGGCTGTGAGAATGCAGCTTGATTAACCATTCCCATTGGTACGCCCATCATAGGAAATCCGCCAACGTTCATAGTTGGAAATCCTGGCACTTGTCCACCTGACCAAAACAAACATTATCAACGAAAAAAAAAATGAGCCAAACCTCCTGCTGGTGGCCGCCCCCATCCGCCCGGCTTTCCAGCGCCGAACTGAGACATCTGAAAACTAGAGACTTTCAAAAAAATCGAAAAAACTCATTACCACACTTGAAAGGAATCAATTGATTCAAAAAAAAAAAAGGTTGTAATTGAGTATGGTGGCGTATATGTTGAAAAAATTAAAAAATCTCAACTTTCTGTAAGTGGAAAAGCATGTGCTACTCAAAACTATTCTACTTGAAAAGGAAATTATTCTTGTAGAAAGTTTTCACATGAAAAAAATGGAAAGATTCTTTCTTTTTTTGAAAGCAGAAACTAATTACAAAATGAAGTTTTATTAATTTTTTTATTGAGTTCAACAGCCGACGACTATCGACTGATTTTTTTCAATTTGATAAAGAATAAAAAAACAAGAATATATATTTAAAAAGAAATATAATAATTTTTACCGCGACGCAGCCGCAAAAGTCTTTTTAAAACGTTCGCTGCGAAGAACGCTCTCCAGGGAGGCTCTGCGCCTTTAATACAGTTCAGGCCTGTTTTTCGGTTCAACATATTCTGTTATTGTTTTTCATGCCGCGTTTAAAGTAATAAAACTACACGCGGAGAAATTGTTTTTTTCCTGTTTACAGCCACGAGCCGAAATTATGCGCGCCGATATTCGTTGGCAACATTCCAACATAGTCTCTTTTTCTTCTTTTTTTACATAATTTTTTTCTTTTTCAATTTTCAACCCGTTCAAAGCTATTGATTTTTAGAAATAGTACGAATGAAAAACCTTTAGTTAATTTTTTTCGACTGTTTGAACTTGACAAAAAGTTCAATTTTTTTCTCAAATTTCGTATTTATCGAGTTTATTCCAACGAATGTATCAGAGTGTTTGAAGTTGCAGGTCTCTAAACTATGGCGGGTATTGGATTACCGAAAGTGTTAAATTTGAAAAAAAGGTTAATTTTTATTCAAAAACTTTTTTTCCCAATTATGTTTCAAAATTTTTGATTATTTTCACAAAAATTCAGACTCGTTAGGGAGGAAGGGGCTGCTCGTGTGAAGGTAGCGCGTAATTTTCGACGCCACGGGCAATAAGAAATTTGTGAGTTTTTTTCTTATAGATCTCTTAATAACTAGTTCATTTAATTCAGAAAAAAAGTATTGAATTTTTCAGCTCATTCGAACAAGACGTTGTGGTCAGCCGGATAAATTTGCAATTTATCATGTCTCGAAAATTCACAGCTTTTTAACTTCTCCTTTGTTTCAATGATTTTGTTTTTGTTTTATTACGCATTTATTTCCTCCATCTTTTTATTTGAATAAAGATGATGAGCATCAATTTCTTGAGGAATAAATGTAAAAAAACAAGCTGCTTAGTTAATCAAATTCAAAACCTAATAACAGACTGTTTTGTTGTCAAATTTTTTTCTGAAATGCAGAAGAAAAACAATGAATTTTTTTATTAGAAAAAAAGTTCCATAAAAGAGAGATCCAAGTTTCACGTGTAGTCTTTCGGCGTGTCCTTCGTAAACCGATCGTCTAGGCCTGAAAGAATAAAAAAATTTTTCCGTGGTATTAATTTTTCGTGTTAAACTGAACAGACAAGACATATTGAAAATGAAGAAAATAATATCGAAGAACAAGAAAAACTCACGAATTTATGCTTGACTGTAGAGACGAATATTTTTGCGTTACCTTCACACGAGCCGCCCGTCTTTCCCTGACGAATCTGAATTTTTTTGTGAACAAAATCAAAAAAATTGTAAAAAGAAATTAGAAAAATTTTTTAATAAAAAAATAACCTTATTCAAAGATAAAACTCGGTAATCGAAGACCCGCCATAGTTTAGAGACCTGCAACTTCAAACACTCTGATACATTCGTTGGATAATAAACACGATAAATACGAAATTTGAGAAAAATTGAACTTTTTTTCAAGTTCGAAAAAGTCGAAAAATTAACTAAAGTTTTTCATTCGTACTATTTCTGAAATTAATAGCTTTGAACGGGTTGAAAATTTAAAAAGAAAAGAAAAAAATTATGTAAAAAGAAGAAAAAGAAAAAAGAAAACTGTGTTGGAACGTTGCCAACGAATATCGGCGCGCATAATTTCGGCTCGTGGCTGTAAACAGGAAAAACAATTTCTCCGCGTGTAGTTTTATTACTTTAAACGCGGCATCAGAAAATCTTTTTATGGCGTCATCGGACAATACGAAAATTGCTTCGAAACGTAGAAAAAATAGCTCCAAAGCAAAAATTACTACTGTTTGGAGCGTTTTTGGCCCGCCGATGAACACGCTTTTTCGTTTTGAAGCATGTTCCGTTTCTCCGATGAACACGCCATTACGGTTTTTTGTACCAAGAATATTTCTAAAAAAAAACTTCCCATTTCTAATTGTTTTCGATCTAACCGGAAAATTTCAAAATTTCGCAATAGTAAGTCTTCTTCAAAAAAAAATTTTTGACGTTTCGATAGCTACACCCAACATAATTGCCGATATCGCAGCGGGCCGCACGCGATATAGCTAAGGCTTCTCGCTGCGATCTCGTCCACATGTCGCTGCGACCTCGTCAAAAGTCTCGCTGCCATATCGCTCCCACTCAAAAAAATTTGAAATTTGAAAAAAAAATTTTTTTGCTTTATTTTTTTGACTTTTATGATGAAATCAATCAAATTCAAGAAAAAAATTTTGAAGAAAAAAATTTTTTTCAGAGAGCGATATAGCGGAAGCTTCCGAAGACGTTTGCGGGGTCGCAGCGAGAATCGAGCGATATCGCTCGCGGCTCCCCCGCGGTATAGCGTTACTCTTGCTGCGATATAGTCCACAATTTTGGGTGTAGCGATATTCTTTTTCTTCTACTCAGTGCTTCGTTAGTCTGAAATTAAAAACTTTTCGTTTATGGATCCAGTATAAATTTCCTTTCTCTATGAATTTGAATTTTCAATGGGAAAAAAGGATTGAGAGATATTATTCATTAATTTTTTTTTGAATGTCGATTTCTCCGGGTCTGAAATCGAAGTTTCCGTCCATCTTACAGAATGCTGCGGCAGTCATTAAAAATAATAACATATTTTTAGCTCAATTTTTTGAAAGAACTTTCTTTCTTGCTCACCTCGGGCTTCATCGAATTTTGAAATATGATACGATGACGCATTATGCACCAATGCATTGATCGCGCGTGTCATTGTTTCCTGCCGTAGTTTTTTCAAATCTCATTCTTTTCTTTTATAATTTTGAACTTTTCAGATGTCTGTAGTTAAAGCGGAGTACGACTTTGAGGCGCAGCCGAACTCTGGTGAAATGAGTATAGCAAGCGGAGAACTGCTCACTGTTATCCGATCGGTATTTTTTCCAACTTTTTTAAAGACATTTTGCGATTTTATGTGTGGGAAATTTTATTAATTACAGAACATCGAAGGTGGTTGGCTGGAAGGTCGCAACAGCCGTGGCTCCGTTGGTCTGTTTCCAGAGACCTACGTTGTCCCTTACACTCCGCAATTAGCGCAGCCGGTAAGTCGAAAAAACCAAAACTTACCTTTCGAAAAAGACAGCGGCGCTGCCTCGTTAATAGACCAAGCGCACACGTAATCGAAAATAATTTGGCTCAATTCTCTTGCGCGAGTCCCAGGAGGACGTGTCCTCATCGCTCCTTGCCCCAATGTCATTCCGACTCATTTATCTCATCAGCCTGAGACATACGGAGTTTTTCGCATCACTTCTCGGTTGGAACTCGCCGCGCGATGCTTTTCACCTCTAGTCTGCGTAAGGCCGTCGACCTCTACGACCATCCGGCGGCCGCCGCCGTCGCTGCCACGGCCGACGACACGGCACGTCTTCTAGCGGAACGACGTCGCAAGCAGCTCATTCGACGTCACACTTGCGGAACTTTGAAGCCGGATAGTGCATCGCGTGTTGTCGCCTTGGATTCTCTTAATACGATTTCTGAAGATGGACCGGGACTCTCTCAAGCTGAGGTCTTCGTTATAGCCTGTTCTAAAACGGTAGTATTCTTCAAAGACGCGATACGTGCATCCGTAGATCAAAAATTGAACATCACCTCTTCGGCTATCGAAATATCATTAAACATATTCTTAGAGTATGCGCAAAAAGACGCTGGAAAAGGGTAACTTGAAACTTTCGAATTTGCCATTAATTGGTCGAAAAACTCTTTGAAGCTTTTCATGAAAACATTTAATTATTCGTTTCAATTTTCTTTCGAGGTCGTCCGCTCTGTTTTTTAATCGTCGAAACTAAGAAGCCGTTCATATATTTTTTTTTTTCCACGTAAACTCGTCTCGTAACCGGAAGAAGGTTTTGGTCAAACTTGTGTCTGAAATTTCGAGTGAGCTTCTTCGTGAGGTTTCGAAATGTTTTGCAAGTGTTTTAGGACAGATATTATCAGACAGCTCAATTCAAGAAATTTTCTAAAAGCATACGTTAAGCTCAAAGTCCTGTCCTCCTAAACGTGTCTAAAATAATTTTCAAAGCAGAATAAGGGCTTTCCTAGGAAAAAAAAATACCATTTTAAAACAAAGTGAGTTTCATGTATCCACCTTCAATGTTTGAGGTGCCCCCACCGCCTCCGCCTTTTCACGCTGCGACCACTTCTTCGACTTCTTCTTTTTCAAATGCTAGAAACCTGGATGACTGGGGAACAACTTTTGGATCGAATACAACTCCGCCATCCACACTTCCACAAAGTTTGTTTTTGTTTGCTTAAAACTTGAAAATTGCAACACATTTTTTTTTACTCTTTTGAATTGTTTTTTTTTTCACCATTTTTTGTTACTATTCACACGAAAGACCATTTCGAGTTGAAAAATGACTGATAAATATTTTAAGTTCCTTCGGCGCAAAACAGTGCAGCAGACGATTTTGACGATGAATGGACTGATGATGACGAAGAACAGGCGGTCAGTTATCTCCGTATTCACGCTCTTTTTTGATTTTTTCTTTCTGAGGTCGTATGCAGAAGAGTTTTCTGATAGGCGTTTACAAGATTTGAAACGTCTTGAATTCATGTAAATACCAGTAACTCAGCGCTTTTGAGTAAATTACTAGAACTCCTGCTCACGACTTTTGTACCGTTTGTAGCTTCTTCTTTGCACGCCAGGATTTTCGAAAGTTTTCCGAATCGGTTTGAAAGTTTTTGAGTTGGAGTGTCGCTTATTGCTGGGCTTCTTTGTCACCCACCCCCGTCTTTTTGATCTACTTGACCCTTGGGGACGCGCAACGTGCAGGAAAAAGGTTTTTACGTGTTTTTCCCAACACAAGAGGATCAAGAACCAAATTTACAAGCTTCATTTTTTCATCTTTCTCTCACTTTGAGAAATTTTTCTAATGTCGTTATTTTTGTTGTTGTAAAATCAATTTCATCTCATTTCTATTCCCTCAAAAATTTTTAATCAAGTACTTCTGTCTAATTTTTCAATCGTTTTCATTTGAAGTTTAGCGAAGGAGGTTTATTTTTCGTTCCTTCCTAGTTTGAACATATAAAAAAATATGATTCTCATAAAATTTCAGATATTGAAGCCATGCTATAGCTTTATTTTTATCTTTAATTATCTTTATCTTTACGACCTTTCTGACTTGGCCAATTTTATATTTGGCCCGGCTAGTGAATAGTAACTTTCTTCTTTGTTTCTTTTTGGTGAACAACAAAGAAATCTTGGCCTCGGGTCTTAAATCAACCGGATACGAGTGGCGACGTCAGGGTTCTAGTGAGTCGAGAAACAACTTCCGTTCTCGCAACTCTTCGTATCAGAACAAAAAGATCCCAAAACGAAGTTTTCGATCTTTGTGTCGAGTTTTTCGGCTCCTCTATCGTGCTGATATTACAGGAAGGAGATGTTGTTCGCTAGAGGCCGATCTGCCAGTGCCGTCACCGTCAATCTGCTGCATCCCATCGCGAGTATTCACGAAGACCATGTACGGCTATAGGATTTTCTTCTTTCTAAACTTTTCTTTCTCTTAATCCTCCGAAAACAATAGTCTTAGTCTTATATTCGGCTGTCGTTCTTCCAAGTTCGTTTTGAAAAAAGCCGAATCGTGCATGTTGCGTTAAGTATTCAGCCAAATGCTCTCTCAGTTTCCATTAAGACTGCAGTCCGTCTTTTTATTTTTTCAGTAACGACCACATGCTTTTAACCACTCTGAAGTCCCATGTAAGTTTACGCCAAAATTTAGCTTTCAACGTTTCAATTTTTCTTTCAAGTAATTTCGTATCGTGTACTTGAATTTTTTTCGGTTAGCTCCATTTTTTTTTGGCAGGCGAACGACTCTATTGCAAAAATTAACTTTTTTGAAGGGTTAGATATACTTTTTAGACATAAGGTTAAGATAGAATGTCGGTCTTACTCACGTTTTCATATTTGGGAGTTCGATGAAAGCCATGAGAAGCTGGCATCTTGATTGGGGCCATTCTCATTTGTTGAAAAGCTTGACGCCCAGCAATTCGCTCGTCCCGAGTTTCCATTACCACATTGAGCAACTTCTTCTCTCACCCTCTGCCAACAATTCATTCGATAGACAAAAAGGAACTATGCCAAATGCAGACTTTTACGTCTTTGACGTTCCTTATCCAGTGGTCCGTAACTGTCACAGATCTAGCGTCTCATTTTCAAGTCTGGTAAGGTATTTAGGTTTAGCCACTGATAATATAGAAATATTAAAAGGGTGAAAATTTTGTCATTCTGTCGAAAAGATCTTTATTCATACATAGGTGAGTTCATTTTCGGAATAGATAGAGAGAGAGAAAGGCGGAAAGAACTTGAAAAATATATTGAGAGATTTTTAATGAAACTTATATGCTGAGGGATGTTAAGAAAACTCGTTTTTAATATGCATTTTTTTATTTTCAACTATGTCTTTTTGCTCTTTGAGAAATACTTTGAGCATAAAGATATTAGCTGCCCATCAAAATTTCTTCTCTATTTTTTTTTTTTGATGTGCATTCCGACTTCTTAGGATCACCGTCTCTCGGTGCAAGACCCATTGACTTCGGCGCAAGTACGGCAGATGCTGCTGAGTAGAACAAGTGGATCACGGACGGACATGTCGACAGACGACGAGACGCGAAGCAGCAGCAACGCCTTCCTCGAGAAGGACTACCACGCTTTGCACCAACGCAACGGTGGGCATCGTGGCAAGCGTCCAAGTCGTCGAAGACGCCGCAGCGAGGACCGCGCAAGCTCTAAAAGATCGGAGAAAAGCCTGACAATCAGCTCTCTGGCAAGCAAGGTACCTGCCGTGAGACGTCGTGAACGATTCTTCTTGTGGACTGCTCGGAGTCGTGGCGTTCTGTGTTGGAGTTGCACTTCGTTTTGTCGCGATAACTTTTTTTTCTGTGTCCGCAATTAACGTTTTGCTTTTCGTCAAGTAGGGAAATTGACAGTATTCGAAATGTTGAAAACTTTTCAATACTTGTCTTCAGGAACCTACACGGTCGAGCAATGCCACCGCTCTGGGCAATCGGGAGATTGTGCGCAGCCACTCGGCTCATTCTGCAGAGAGGCAGGGCAAAGTCAATCGCAATATCAACCGGTATCAATTATTATTTTTGAGCTGAGGTAGAGTCGGTTCGAAAATTTCAGATTCTCAAACTTTGTCAAGTCGGGAATGGAGGCATACCTTCTCGGAGAGACAAAAATGTCGCAAAGTCCTTCAGAACGCCACGAAATTGTTGTGAGTCGAATCAAAAACTCTATTTTCTATTTGTTTTTTGTCTTCCAGTCTCTGAACGGCGTGATCCAGTGGAAGCCGATCCAGAAGCACTACAACTGCCTCGTCGACAAACCCAAGAAGGAGTCGAAGCTCAAGGGCCTCAAAAGCTTCATCGCCTACTCTCTCGTTTCTTCTCTCACTAACATACAGGTTGGCAATTTTTTTTAAGAAAAAGAAATTTGATGCTAGTTCATAAAACTTCCTCCTTGATTTATTGAAGATTTTCCTTTGATAGCGGAAGACTTGTTCTTTTTTTCGTTATCGAAAAATTTGATTATCCTTATGAAACAACGAAAAACCAATTTTCAAGGCACTTAGGAGCTAGTGAAACGAAATCCAACTAGAAATTTGAAAAAAAATTTGTTTCTGTCTGTATGAAATTGGAAAAAGCTCTTGGAGTGATGCAAATGCTCTATGGTCACATACTTTGGTTTTTTCAAATAGTTCTTTCCAATTTTCTCTTGAAACAGACTCTACTGCCGAAACCAAATCTTAAAAGTCCTTAATGTTGATTTTGTAGGTTTCCCGGCGCTATAAGCACTTTGACTGGCTGCACGAGCAACTTTCGGCCAAATACCTCCTGATTCCTATTCCGCCTCTGCCGGAGAAGCAGGTCGCCGGCCGCTATGAGGAGGACCTCATCGACCATCGAAAGCACATTTTGCAGCTCTGGGTCAACAAAATCTGCCGCCATCCGGTCCTCAGTCAAAGCGAAGTTTGATCCCTTTTATCAAAGTTTTTGCATATAATTAAATATTATAGGTGTGGCTGCACTTCATCAGCTGCACGGATGAGAGGGAATGGAAGAATGGCAAGAGGAGAGCTGAAAAGGTTTTTTCGAAGTAAATTCCAGATTTCATATTCCTTCCTATAGGATGAATATGTCGGTGGAAACTTTATGAACTGCCTCACGATTCCGCCGCCAGTGCTCGAAATCTCTGTTGTGTAAGTTTTTCATAATTTTTTTGGCCTCAACGTCCCCCTAAATTCGAGATAATTTTATATTCTGTATCTTAACCTTTAAGTTTCTTTGACAAATGAATATCCTGAAAATTTCCATTGGAATGATAGCATTTTAGAAAACCTTCGATACTCTGAGGGGATTTCCAACGATCGTCCTACAAAAATTATAGCTGAAGTTACTTTTTTGCTATAATTTTCGTTTACTTTTTAAGTGCCCCAATACTAGAGAAATTCAAATATTGTGGGCTTCTCTGGGATGTTTTCCCTCTAGTAACCGGATGAACCATCTTCTTTTTTAAGTTAATTTTCAGTTCAATTTTCGTCGTTACAGAGAGCGACAAGTCGAGAAATTCCAAAGAAGTGTCAAGACCTCCGAAGATGCGATGCGAACGATGCAAGAACGCATGGTTGTGTTCCAAAAGGCCTTTTCTGGGCGTGAGTTTTTGTTCAGAGTTTTCTTTGGATCGTAGAATTCAAGTTTCATCTTATTTTGATTTGCAGCAGTCAAACAGAACTGGCAGAAGATGGGAGTGGCTTTCAAAACTTTGCAGCAATCATTCGAAACTGACGATACACCTTGTGGGTTTTTTGAATTTTACTCTTTTTCAAATTTGAATTCCTTTCCTGTTTTAAAATTTTTTCATTAGCGACTTGGAGCAGAAAATCCCGTTTCTTCATCTTCTACAAGATTAACCTAGCTTTTAAAATATTTTAGAAGCGTTGTTTCTTTTTTTTTTAACTTCTCTTTGCGAAAAGGAAGTCTCCTTATTCATACTTGAAATACTTGTGATTTTCAGCGAGTCGCCGCCTGACGGAGGCCTTCGCCAATACCGCCGCCGAGTACCACGAAATCGGAAATCTTTTCGATGCTCACACTAGAAATGACATGGAACCCGTCGTCGAGAGCCTTTTCTCCTACAAAGGAACCGTCCAGAACGTTCCTGATATCTTGCATCTTCACAGGGTCTGCCCTTTGCTCTTTTTCAACGTAATTGTGCCTGAGCTACAGCAAACACTGCAAAAGTTCCGCGACAGCGAAGGTCGACTGACGCAAGCCGAGGCAGAGAAGATGCGTCAGCGCGTCAACGTTGCCAACTACGCCATGTTGGCTGAGATGAACCACCAAACTAGCGAAAAGGTCCACAAAATCTTCATTACCGCCTTTTTAAATGTTGAATTTGAGGTTGACGAACTGAAGGAGACCATGGGCAAGTTCCTTCGTAAGCAGGCCGACTTCTACCAGGAGGTCTCCAACAAACTGCGATCTCTCGCGTCTCGCTATGACTGATTTCGTGCCTTTTCTTGTACTAATACTCATTTCTCATCAAATATTGTATTTATGTATCCTAAGAAGAATTACTAACCTTCAGCTTTCATCTTCTCCGGATGCCTAATTGCAGAAAAGTCATTATCATGGCGTAATATGATGTGTGTATATTCGGACAGTGCTTTTAAGTTTTTTTTTTCTTCTTCTTGTTCTATTAGGGTCTTCTATTTGCTCGCAATGGCGCTTTTTCGCTTATTTTTAAAATTGAAGTTAAAACTAAAGTCCCCGTGATTCTTTGTGCTATAATCGCTATAATTTGCAATAATTTTGTGATCATTTGTGATAAAGAAACTTTTATTTGCAACTAATGTGTTTTACAGCCTTGGAAATGGACGGTATGGCAGGAACCCGTAGTTTCAACATATTTTGATACTTCCCCAACAAGTTTGAATGAAAAAAGGTTAATACACATACACTACTGTAATCCCTGTAACCCGCTAGTTTCTAAATGTTCAACCTTGACAAGAAGTCTTCAAACTAGAGCGAAATGACCAGAATTGCTGATTAGGAGAAAATAATTAGAACCCGTGGTAGGCTTGCAATTATGGCTGTGTTCGAGGTCTCTCTTCAGAAGAGGGCTCGAACTCTACTTGAGACCATTTCTAGCGGAGGTTCATTGTACATATAAACGCGAGTCTATGTCTTCGACGATGGCCGAGTCGAAAGTCCCCGAAACTTCTTCGTGTTTTCTGCGAGCTTCTAACCGCGGCTTATCTCGAACCTGAACTTTCAAAGGTCTCGTTTTTTTCGTCCCTGAAGGAGAGGTGAACCTCGAGCTGCGCTTCGATTTGTTGGGACAGTTCGCCGCTCATGTAGGCCGAGTCGAAACGTGAAGAATCTAGAGAGTCCATTTTCTGACCGACCGCCTGAAAAGAGTTGTCTTTTGGAATACGCAGAATTTTTTTCATGGTGGGTCTTGATTCAAACGAAAAACTGACGCCAACGACCGGAATTGCATGCGGATCTAGCAGAAGTTCTTGCGTTTCGTTAGAGTTTTCTGGCACTTCTTCCAATTCTGAAGTCGTCTCTTCCAAATTCTTGTGAATGTATGATCTCACTGGACCCTCTATCGTACGGTGATGAGTCTTTTCAAACCTGAAAAGTCGGTTTTTGGCTTTCTTTTTTCATGTGTATTCATTTGTTCTATCTGCGTTGATATTCGCCCAACAACTATAGAGTCGCCTGATCTTTCTCCCACTTATCCTGATGCTCGAAAAGAAACGACAGCTGACCATTTGGGTTCGCTTTCGACGTAGTGAGCCATGCGAGTGGCGGCGGCGTGAAGCCGGGAAAGGTCGGCGTGGTATCCGGCGAGACGGGTCTCGTTCTGACGGTCGCCGTCGCAGATCGACGCCGCCAGAAGACTCAGGTTGTCCGGAATCGTGTACTGCAGCAGCGGCGACAACGCGAACAACGTGTACTTGGACGGCGTGTAGGAGAATCGCACAGAGATGACGCGAACGTGTCTGAAGCAAAAGTAGACGGAGGACTCGAGGAGGGGCACGAACTGCAAGGCGAGGTCGATCTGCTGGAGGAACAAGGCGTCGTTTTGTCCAGGACTGAGCCTTTCGATGGCCGGCTGTCGCAGTTGTCGGGCCAGAACTCGCTGGTAGGCCCCCACGGAGTTGATCACAATCACCTGAATTCCTCAATGTAGCTTTTATTTTCTTTCCTTTCTACCTTATCCGCCCTGACGATACTTGCATTGATGTAGTCTGATCGGTTCCTTTCAATGTCTTCTTCGTCGTAGGCATCCAACTGGAAAACTTATTTGAGTAAAAAAAAAAACTTCGAAACCAAGCAACGACCGAGTTAAAGAAAGGGTCTACCATCTTAAGTGTTTTACTGCTTTTTTCTCAGCATTTTCTTTCAAAGAATTCATTTGAAGATTCTTTTCCAAATAGCGCGTCTCAACAACTTATAATCTACTCGACCTCTAATCAAACCATTCAACAAACTTTTCATAGCAAAACTCATATAGTTTTTTTTTTCTCAAATCTCTCATAGCTTTTTCTCCAGGTTTTGTTTTTATCTTGCACAAATTCAAGAAGAATCTGAAAACAGACATGGACGTCAAGCCCCAAAGCGTTGCGGAGGAGGTCGGCGAAGGCGCAGACGGCGGCTTCGTGAAGAGCACAGTCGTGGGAGTAGATGATCAACGCCGAGTTCTTGGCTGAAACTCTTTGATTAGTCGGGAATCACTCGACGAAAAACCGTTGTAGATGAGCGGCGTCGAAGTCTGCGAATGCGGCGGCGGCTGGTCGGAGATGAACCGGATACGCACCATTTTGCCGCTTTTCTCGTACTTGCGGTAGCATCCGACGACCAAGAACGTCAGAACACAGATCCCTCCGAGAAGGACCAACACCGACAACACCGCGAAGACGTACCTGAACTCCGAACACGGGCTTCTATGTGAAAATTTCTTTATTTTTTCTGGTAACTCAAGCTCATTGGTTTACAGTAAAGTAAACCGTTTAATACTAGGAACCTAACAGACAAAAAATGATTCTTTGAATAAAAGCTTGCAATAAATTGAAAAAATATATATATTTCCTGTTGTGAATAGTTTTTTCTAACTCTCAAATAGACGCAGGAAAAGCACTCTTCGTCAGAGCAGCCAGGTGAAAGCGAATAGTCTATGCAGATACAAAAAATTTCTCCCGACAATATTATCAGCTATTCCGAAAGCCTACTAAGTTCAATGAGCATGACAAAGCTTTTACGTGGATTATCAGAAACGCACCAATTGCTTCCCTCGGGCTCTTTGACATCTTTTGGAATGCTCGACACGACTTGCGGCGGCTTTTCGACCTCTGAAAATATTCATTTCATAAAACACCTCGGGAAAAAGAAAAAGAAGAGGGAACTGACTGCTGAGTCGGACGGTCTTCCAGTCGGCGGCGACACAACTGCATGCCGTGTTGTGGATCGTGGGACAGAGGCAACGGCCGTCGGAAGACGTCTCCACGGGAATCACCGAAGGAATGTAGTCCGTGTTCAACTGAACTCGCTAATTGCGAAGAGCTCCAGGGCAAAAGGTATTACGGAGAGTCCGGTGAAGTTGTGTTCTCCGAAAGTGATAGTTTTCCCGTTGATAACTTCAGTTCTCATCTCGTCAGCTCGGAGGATTGTCGAATGGAGAAGTTCGAGGCCAGATCCATCCAAGAGTCGAACCTGAGTCGAATCAGTCATTCACTAGGCAATAGAAAATGTTTGGAAAAGCGGCGAACTCACTTCTCATGTGCCAGAAATGTTCCTATCATGGAAATGCGTACTCTGAGAAAGTTAAATGATCACCTCGTACTCTTCAAAACAGTAATGAGCGGGGGCGGCGACGAACTCAATTTGAATGGTTCGAGCGACAGCCAGCAGGAATATCTTTCGAAAACCCGCAGTCCACTTCGAGGCATGAGGATTGGCTGGAAGGAAACATTTGTTTATTTTCAATCCTAAAATATTTTTTTCATTCAATAAATGTTTTTTATGCTCCCAGAAATTTCTGGGCGGTAAAAGTAGAGAGCCTGAAAATCAATTCAGGCCCCTTTCCGTCTGAATTTCATTGAACCTAACGATTTTTTTTATGTGTCCTAATATGATTCGGGGTTCAGGCTTTTTCAAGCTTCGATATCGTTTTTGAGCAGCGAAGTCTCGGTTGAAAGATGAGCGGGAGAACACGAATGAAGAACGCAAAAGGTCTTTTCTCCGTTTTCCTCCGATCTTTGGAAGAGAGCAAAGGCTAGCGCATGTGAGAAAAGACTGCGACGTCCTCAGTGGAACAGGCGCCGGAAATCGATAATTGTCATTTTTTCGTCTTTCAACTGCTCATCCGTCTAGAAGACGTCTTTTTCTCTTCGTCGGCAGAGCTGATGACGTCGAAAAGCGCGGTAAAAAGGAGTGCGACACGGCGAAAAAGGTCAGCCAAGCACATGGACACATTTCCGGGGAACTGGCTCAACGTGGGAAGATTGGACCACCCTCTTTTGTGTTTAAGTGGCAAGAATAAACATTTCTCAAGGATACAAATCGAAAACATAAACGTGTGCAGGTAAGGTAAAAAAAAAGAAGAAAAGATAAAAAGGAAAGATTTGAAACAAAAAATCAGTGAAGTGAATCTACAAACTTGTACTATTCTCCAAAGCCTTGGATGGTCATCTGCCATTTCACAATGAACGCGTTTACTCTTTTCTATTTTTCAGCCAAATATTTTGTAAGAGCCTGGGTGAATTACCTACACTAGCTTTGAATTCTAAATTTTCTCCGCGATTACTCATAACTTGCAGAATGTAATAGTGATTCACTGACCCTGTGTTTTGCAGTACTCGGCAGTGTTGTTGACGGTTTGTGAGCTCAAAACTTCTGGAAGAAAACTTCCATTCACAGTTGATTCGAAAAGTCTACCTGGATCTTCAGGCATCCTAGCCATTTTGGTTGTTTTTGGCGTCTTGGACGCCGACGAAGGCAAACTGATAATGGCGATTGAGTAATTCTTGGCGAAGCCGAACATCGTCTCCGAAGTGAAGTGGAAGCGAGGCTAGAATCGCCGAGTTATTCAGAGCAACTTTGCCCAGAAATACCGAGGCGATTTCTTCGCTGCTGTCTGAGACGTTGAATACAAAACAAGACGTCTCTCCTCCCCCAGAAACTTGAAGTTTGAACGCTCTGAGCAGCGCCGAATTGTCTGAAGTTCAGAAAGTTTTGTTGAGACAGGAGCACGACTTGAAGTTCAGAAGAAATGATGTGATTGCCTCTCAAAAATATGATTACTCTTGATATGGAATAAAATTTCTCTTTGTTTTTGCTACCATGAGATTCAAAAACATGAGAGATATCAAATTTAAAAAGAAGGTATTTGGGCTGCAAGATTTCGACTGATCGTCAGAGTAGGAGCTAGAAGCTGCCTAAAACGGTGCTTTCAATTCAAATTTAATAATCAAACGTCCTCAACATAACCTCACCAAATTTTTTCGACGCTAACACACAGTTCAAAAGAGCTACCCAAGGAGGAAAACGAACTCTTGGGAGGCAGTTGCCAGGAGATGTCGACGTGCAGCACATGAACGCCTTCTCTTCGCGCCTTCGCTTTTGCGAACGCCTCGACGCGGACGTCGTGAGCTTCCGGAGGCTCTTGACCAGAAGGCACGTCTTCAAACAGTCTCGCTTCACATTCCACTGAAAATCATCTCTTTGTAAAGTCTCCTTTTTTTGCAACTCTCGAAATCTCATTTCCGGTAGACAACTGCAATTAGAAACCCTGAGCAAAAAAAAGAAAACTAATCCCTCTGACACGGATCAAGAAGAGCATCATACATCAAAAATTAAAAGGATCGAGATGAGTTTTTCATTTTTCTCATTTCATTTGCTTACTTTAATACCGTCTTTCTGGCTGATTAAAGATAGCTTTTTTGCTTGTAGAACTGCTTAGAATAAATCTTTTTTATATCCTCGACTTGTTATTGATTAGGAGCAGAAAATCAATAAAAAATGTGCAGAAAAAGTGAAAAGCATCATAAAGATTATTGTTTCAATATTACATGGGATAGTTCTGTAGGCGTCGGCAAAATCCTCTCGAGAGCCACTTCTCCTCGCATTAATCTAAACTATTTTTGGAACTAGCCTTCCGCAAATAAATTTGAAGTAGATAAAATTAGAGAAGAATAGAGTTTTTTTTTTCTAAATTGACCTTTTGCAGTCGTCTCGGATCTTAAAAATTGACGGCTCAAAAAAAAAATTAAATTCACTACGTCTTGCATTAAATCGAGAAGTATTCTGAATTTATTAGTGGTTATATTTGAAAGAAAAGCGAGGAACATATTAATTGTCAATGGGAAAAGGAGGTCGGGTGCAGAGATAAGGTCAAAGATTAATCTGTTTTCAGAGGTAGGAAAAATATAAATTTTAATAAGATAATTTTCAACAGATTCGTCTCAAGTTTTTTGAAGCGTGGGCTTGAAAGAGAAGCCGTCAAAAACATATTTATTAAGTATAGGCTCTGGGAAAATACGAATCTTCATTCTGAAACAAAAAAGGAGTTCGAACTCGAATGAAAAGCTGATCTTCTCATCTCCCACATCCTCTTGTGAAGGATCTTATGCTCTTTTTCAAGTTTCTTTCCATCTGCTTTTCAGACCTCGTTAATTTCTGATGAATAGCATCATTTTGGAAGAAAGACAAACCCAGATGCACGGAGCAGACGATGTCCTTGTTGTGAGGGTCGGAGCAGTCGGACTGGAACCGCGGCAGATCTCCAGCGAGGGCCGCCGGCGTCACGACGCCTTCTTTCGTCACTCTGACGGGCAGCCGCGTCGGCGTCCGTTCAGAAGCCGGCAGATCTTCTGCCGCGACCAGACATACCGCCACACTCACAACTAGGGCGATCCACTTCATTTCAGTCTTACCAATGGGTCCTCATTCTGGTCTCGTCGCTACTCTGAAAAAAATCGCGGTTTAACAGAGTGGTAAATTAAAAATGAGTACAATGACATTTGTTCGAATTCAAACTAATTTCGAGCGCAGGTGGAATATGTACTTCTGGTTACTCAAAAGTTCAAGGAATCAAAGAAAAATGTATTTTTGTGCGTTTGGATAGTTAAGTTATGATAAAATATCTTATACTTCACTAGAATTCTCTAGTCCTTCTGTGTTCTCTTTTCACTCACCAAGATCATAAAAAAACGAGAATCACATAAATGCAGGAGCGAAAGTGAAGAGAACGTTATAAAAAGATGTTAAAGATTCTAGAATGATTATGAATAAAGATAGTGAAATTCGGGAAAACCGATTTTTTTGTTGTTGCCTGGAACACGGATAAATGAGTAAAAATGATGGGTCAAACCTTCAAAAACTTTCAATGAAAAAGAAAGTTCTTAAAATCCAAAAAGCAAAATAAGAATTAAAAAAAGAGATCTGGGATGTGCGGGGGAAAAAAGTGCGGTGGTTGATGGAATCGTGAAAAAAGAGAAGACCAACTCAAATATGCGGCGAAAAAATGAAATATTCAGGGAGGAAAGTCAAAGAAAAGTATGAGATCGCACTGAGCCGAACTCAACTGCAGTAGCTCGAGGCAAAAAAAAACGAGCAACGAAGGAAAAAAAAACGACGAATGAACTCGGTGAAGCAGTTCTAGCGGAAACGGGCAAAGAGCCACCAAAATAGAGACACCTTAGGGGCCGAAGCCTCCAGAGTCTTTACCTAAAAGGACCGCCGAAAATAACTCTCATTACAGTAGGATTTGTTATAAAAGAACTAAAAATTTAAAAAAAGTAATAATTGCATATACAACGAGAAAAGATGATCTAAATTAAAACAATAATAATATATCTGTGTAAGTCTCGTAGGTATAGGAATGTAAAAGTTGTCTTAAGTAAGTGTTTGATTATTTTTAATACTAAGAAGTTGCTCTTACTAACTTTTACAAATTCAGCTTTGTTGCTTATCAATTATCAGTAAATAATGCGTTATTTTGTAGAACTATTTCGTTCTTTTCATATTTCATGTCTCCAATTGGAAATCTTTGAATTCAATCTTTTTGAAGGGCGAAGCTTGTGTTCCGTCTTTGCAAAATATGATCTTCTATCCAAAAACCAAAAAGTTGAAAAGTTGATGACTTACAAACTTCATTAAAAAAAGTTAGAGGCCGAAAATAAATGGAAAAATGACGTGAACTGTCCACGGAGCGGCAGATACCCAAAGAAAATAATGGGAAAGGACACGTGGTGGTACCGGCAGTTGTGAAGAACGGCGGTTTGACCCGCCACAGACCGCAGACACACAAAAGCTCCCGCTTGAGAGCCCAGAGGACAAACAAAAAAGTCGCGCTTCCCTCCGATCCAAATCGATTTCCTAATATTGACCACCTGCCACGAACCCTCATTCCGGCATCACTACTCAGAAATACCTGCTAAACTAATAGAAAAAATCAACTCTCAGAGGTTTTCGATTACTGTAATTATCGAAGTCCGCGATTTCCCGTTTGTTTTTTCGAATTTATGCATTATGTTATGGCATGCTATTTATTAAACCGACTGAAAGCTTTTGGACTGAGTATTTCCGGATCATTTTTCATTCTGCCTCTTGCTCTTGTTATTTTTTTCTATCATAACTATTTGAAACTCCGAAAAAAATAATTAAAGTAACTTTTATATATTTTGTCTTTTAAAATCAACTCTGTTGGAAAAGCGAATGAATCGAAAGTCAATACGAAAGCAGTTCTCTTAAATACTTCAAACTTTTTCCGTAAAGATATTTCGTGTGTTTCGGATCTCCCTGCAATCCATTCGAGAAGACAAAAGAACAAAAAAATGACCGAAAAAGGAACTGATGAAGCTTTGAATCAGAAATATCCGAAACCGCCGTTTTTATGAACTGTATGTACACACTCGGAGAACGTGCACGCCAAATCTCAGAATTCGATAATTACTTACAATCATCCCTGCGAAACATCAAATCGTCAGTCTTCTCTGACGTTTTTGATCCTCACTATCTTATCATCCACAACTGGTAAACCCACTCTTGCCGGTGGTTTTACACTTGTTTTTATTTATTTCACTTCGTGAACAAATAAAACGGATATGGGAAAATGACGTGCTTACTCAAACTGAAAAAAGAAAAAAGTTGCCGTTCAAGTGAAACTTGGATTTAAAGTTAAGATGCTTTTGCAACTGTAAAATGAAAAGTATTTGAGAAAAGTCAGGAAAAAATTGCAGAAAGCTAATCTCGACAGATAGTTTCCGATTAGCTTCAAAGAGCAAATATTAACATTTTCGTTCTCTAATCCTATCATTAATGCTCATGATCTCTGGAAAGTTTTAAAAAATCGCGAGTTAGCTCAGCTATCGGGAACCCCAGTCGTTTCAGCTTTTCTTTCTTCAAATAAATACATTTTCAGCAAAAAAGGAATGTGTGGGAGAGAGATCATCGAGCAGCACTTGGGCCAATCAAAGCACGAAACATTGGCGAGCAGTCGCCGAAAAGGGTTAATTGCCTCTGGGGACGCCACTGGGCAAACGAGAAAAAAAAACGAAGGTTGAGAAATTATGGTCGTTCCTTTTGAAGGACCGTGAAAAGAAACACGTGGCGCGGTGAAAAAGGAAAGGCTTCAAACGGAAAGAAGGAAAAGATTTCATGACTTCAGTGACCGCAACACTAAAAACTTTTGATTCCCAGATATCTTCAACAGCTGAGACCTCAATGAGATTTCAGTTCAAGACCCGAAATCGGCATTAGTCTCACTGAAGTCTCAACTCAATACCTCCACAAGTTCAATCATAGTCCTCGTTTGGAATTCAAAACTTGAATTGCAAGAAAAGAATCACGAAGCCTTGCATTAGTAGTGTGAGTGAAAAGGTGGCGGCAAACCAGCAAAATTTGAATCAAGCTCGAGATCTTTCAAAGATGCGCCTTCCATGAGCTTTCCTATTAGGCTCAGAAAATCAAGAAACACAAAGGGCGTGGATAGAAAGGACGAAAAAAGACACGCGTCAAGAGACTTGGAGCGGACGAAAAAAACGGCTGAGTTAGGCGAAGGGGGCTCACGCCGTCACACGCCCTGCGGCGGTGGAGTCGCGATCGATTCCCTGCTCGTCTGCGCCGCGAAAGCCGAGGGAGTCTTTTTTTTTCTTTTCGAGAGAGCATCACAACGGAGAGGCGGCGACCACGTCACGTCGGTCTCCATGCCAATATCCGTCGACTCCGCACCTTTAAGGTATCCGATGTGTGACTTGTACTCGTTACTTGCGGGGCAGCTTTGAAAGATTGCTGAGGACGGTCGTTGGAAAATTATGGGTTAACTCCACTTTCTCGACGATATTACTATTTCCTAAACATATAGAACGCAAAGGCGGCAATTTCCTTTCCAAACAAAAGTTCGTCCTATGCTCTTTGACATCAGACAGAAGGTTCATCCAGTCCACAGAGAAAAAAATAACAAAAGCATAAAGAAAAGGGTTTCAATACGTCTCAATAACCTCAGACGATCCCTTTTTTGCTGAGTTAGTTCAAACTGGAGCAAGAAACTCCGGTTTCCTTCGCAAGAAAAACAGTTTAGTTGTAAATTGCGGTGTCAGTTTATAGTAAAATATTCAAAAGAAGAGTAAGCTCCAAAAACTTGAACCTTCTTTTTCTAATAAAAGGAATTAAAGAAATATGTAGTTTAAACCAAAGGAAGCTCAAAAACCAGAAATTTTTTCGTGTGAATATGGCGAAGCATTGCAATCTGTGGTGAAAAAAGTCAAGCTCCGCCTCTACGCCTTCAATAATTTTTTCAAGATTTTCGTGAGTACCTAGTAGCACGAATAAGACGAAAAATAGCTGAAAAGGTAGCCAAAAAAAAGGGTACGAAAATTAATAACTGAAAAAATTCCACTTACAAAAAAAAGGGAAAGAGAGAAAATCCTGATCGACCTACCTATTTAGAAATTATTTTCAGAAAAGGAGAACTCCGAACTCTGTGAAATAAATCGATCAGCAAAACGTTGATAATGTTTTGATTTTTTTTTTGCGTGTCGCTTGAGGACGAGTTTCTAAATTGAATCACTGCGTTGTATGGTCGCTGGCAACCATCAAAGTTCGAACACTTTCAAATTCGTAAAGCTAGGTCTCATCCATAACAAATGCCGTTGAATTTCATTGAATTCTTCAATTGCGATGATTTTAATACGATCGAACTGAAAACATTCGTAATAAAAAAAAATTTTCGTCAGAAGTAGAATAAATTAATTAGAACTTGTAAAAATCTACTAGAAGGAGTCTTGAAATGAGTTTAGAGTTTTTCAAAAAATAAGAACAGATATTTCCATGTGCTTCGAAATCAAATTCGAAAATTCAGAAAAAGAGCTAAAAACCTAACTTCCGAGTCAAAAAGTAAAAATAAATGATGAAAATTTTATTCAGTGAACGTTAAACGGCCAACATGCCGAGTAACCTAATAATAGACAATGAACTCACAGTCTTAAACTTAGAGTTACTGCTTCGCTCTAGAGGCCTTATGAAAGAAAGAGGTGAATTCGTTTATCGTGGTTTTTTTTTCTATACAGTACCTTCCATAAAAGTCTGTTATACAGAATTATGAGAATTACAAACGAATGTACGACGTTAGGCCAATTTTTTGTCCAAAATATAAAATATCTATTTTTGGTAAATAAAAAAAAAATCCCACGCCAAGTATCCTTTTAATGAACCTTTCCGTAATCGGCTTGTTATCGGGTTGTTCCAGTCACCGTGACGACCGATTCCTTCAGCTTCCATTTCTCTTGAAATGATCAAAAGTTCTGCAGAAATACCTGGAAACGAGAGTTCAAAGAAAGGATAATCTCAAAAATAACTCTTTCTGCAGGTATTTCTCCGAAACCGGATTCTGTTACTAGGAAAACGTTACTTATGAAAGATGATGACAAATATATAACGAATACTCAATCAACAAAATTATTCAAAACACATTTATTCCCATACTTTCTGATATAATTTCTTCTTTAACGACTAAACAAGAATTGAGCTTGAGTGAGAAAAGACGATAGTACCAATAATTTCACCCTGGTGGAAAATTCACGCGCTAATTTTTTGGTGCTTCACAGAATGGAAAATAATAATAAAGCCAAAAAGGTAATTGCACCGAAATAAGGAAGAAAAAGTTGGCTTCTACAAAATGGATCACCAACGGACAACTTTTTCGAGAAGGCGTTTCAGATCACAGTAAATGAAAAAAGTACTGGAAAAGGAAAAAATAAATAGCGAAAGGCGCAAAGAGGTCACTCGTAAAACACGTTGAGCACTTGAATGTCGCCCGTGGAGAAAGTCTGTGTGCAGGCGTCGCTCATCTGAGGTCGCGCGACAGTGAACGACGCAGGAGTCGCTGGAAACGACGTCATGGCGGCACCGGAGCCGCGAACGTCTCTCCGAGTCGACGCTCGGTAAGGCGACGACGCGAACGGCTGTGGAGGAGGTCGTGTCGGAGAAGCGAGCAACACCTAGGTCGAAAAAGAGATGAAGATCAAAGGTAGATTGAGAACAACCTCTATGCATTTGTCCTCGAAAAGACCGTGCAGATGGACTGGCAGCAGGTTGGAGAGAGTCTGGTGGAGAGCGGAGAGGAGACAATGCGCCTCCTCGACAATCGTCAGTTGGAACTCTTCCGTTATCGGCCGTACTCCCCAGCTGAACATCTTTTTACTTCTCTTAATCTTCTTTCGTATAGAGCTTTTTCCGTTTCTCCGAGGACAGCTTTGATTTTTGTAGCATATTCGACATCTTTTAAATTTCTGATCTTTCTTTGCGAATTCCCAAGGCTATTTCATGAGAAACTTTCAAATTCATGAAAATGAACTAAAACACTATTTAATTTGCAATATCAAGATTCTGAAACTCGCAAAATTGGCAGCTTATCTCTTTTTTTTAAAGATATGAAGCTCGGAGAATGGCTTTTCCATTCACCAAATTAAAAGTAAGCTTTTGGAGCTTCTCGCCTCGAAAAATAGCAAGTAACAGGTATATTCAGGACTCCATCTAGTAAATAGAGAAATTTTTAGTTTATTTTGAAAAATTTCGAAACTTCAAATGAAAATGTTATTTTTCACTGATCTACTGATTCTCACTTCGGACTCATGCTCATTTTGCGCGGCGTCACGTCGCTGAGCATGATCGACTGTGGATAGTAGACTCGTTGGAGGTTTATGAAAGAGATTGGCCGCATGTCGTTAAGCGGCTTTCCAAACTTCTCGTGCTGCAGCAACGAGTGCGCCACCTGCAGGAGACACTTTTGCTCGGATAATTCGATGCGTTCTCACTTGCGTGTCGAAGACATTCCGCATGTGTACTGCGTATTTATGTGCGAGGAGGGAGGCGACTCGTCGAGCATCATGAATCACCTGAGGAGGAGGAATTCAGATATGTCAGAAAGGCGTGAAGAAGGGATATGAAGAAATTGATGGCCTTCTCAGGGATTTTTCAGAGCTGGGAAATAGGCGAAAACTGTGACATGAAAGGTCATTTGTGTGTGAAATTTGGTAATTTCTATAAAATCTCTGAAGGTCCATAAAAACCCCTCACAGACCCTCCTTGTGCAAATTCATAGTTTTTTTAATAAATAAAAAAATTAAAAAGTTGCAGATTATAGAAGCCCAATTCTGTTTTTAAACGCGAATCTTGAAAAATTCCTATCTCAAAACATATGGAGAATTCAATCCTGTTAAGGATGTTATAGCGAAATTATGAAAAATTCCAAATGCCCAATAAAATGACCTTTTCGTGAAATGAAATAAAATCTTTTTCTCTTCAAATATGACTTGAAATGCGGTACCTTAACAACACTATCACTCTCCAAGATCGACTTGAGGCCGCTCTCGAGGATGATGACGTCACTGGAAGCGAGGTCGAAAATGCCGATCTGTGACGTCGTGGCGACGACACCAAGTGACAGGAAACTCTCAGCGTCGACGCCCACGGTGACGGTCTTCATGTCCAGTCCGACGACCTTCTTATCCATGCCGTTTATGTCGTGCCAGAGACGATCCACCAGATCCTGAGGACGGCTTGACGGTTTACTTCGGTCGAAGGCCGTCCCACCTGTGCTGGTTTGAGCGCCTTGACAAAATGGATGCGACTCAGGGCGTTCTGATCCAGAGGAAACATATTGTTGTTGTTCGTCTCGACGTCTCCTTCGTCTGAGCCATTCTCCGATCCCTCTTCGTTCGGCCGATTTTTCACCAGTGACACCTATGGACATTCTAGTTAAAAGCAGGCTTTGAAGAAGAATAAATAAGTAAAATAAAAGCCTTCTTTCAACATTTAACATGATACTTTGGCCAAATACAACTGCATAAATGAGGTGATCCTCTCAACCGAATTTTTATGAATAGAGAAACAATCTGAAATAAAAAAACAATTCCTACGCTCTAAAGTATAGGTAAAAAAATAAATGTTTGTTCGTTTTTTTTTCCTGTCCATCACTACAAGATGCAAATACAGACTCTCAATCGCAAAAGGATAATGATTTTTCGATTCAAGTTTTTAGAAATCGAATAATAAATTCTCATCAAGTCGAAAATTTCAAATTTGGTTTGAACTTAAGTTTCGCAGTTAGGGAAATTTGAAGTTGATTTTTCAAGATATTTGAGTACCAAAACATGCAAACTAAAAAGAAACATTTAAATTTCCAAGAAAAAAATTTCCTTTGTTGGAAACTTGCTCATTCCTTGAATGGTCAAAGTTACCTTGTTGCTTCTGATGAAGAACAAACTTCGGTTGAGTTTGAGGAACTGTAGCAACTCCTTCGGATTGGTAGCCACGTCCTGCCGGATGGAGTGGGAAAAACGCTGACAGAAGTTCTGGTAAAACTGGTCCAGTGGAATCGGCTGTTCTTCATTCTGAAAAAAACCTTTTTTCCACCCACTGTGAAGCAAAAGGACCTGCTCGAGAACGCTTTTGAGATATTCAACGGCTGCCTGCTTGGCTTTGACGCCAGCGAGGGGCTTGCCCTCGTCGTCCATTTCTATACAATTTTCATCCGGCTCCGGCATGTTCTGCAAACGATGAGCGATGTTTCTCGAAGAAGAAGAAGAACTGGAGCACCTTGAGCCGTACACGGTCGCCTTCTACAACGAAGTGGTCGACCTGGGACTGTAGAAACTCGCAGAACTCTTTCAAGTGACGGCCCGAAACGAGACGAACTTCAGGAGCCGCTTGGGAACGATGTCCCAAGAGAGATTTTATCTGCAGCACAGATGAAAGTAAGAAGACTGAAGGAATCAAAAACCTGAAGCTCGGGACCGAATTTGGTGAGTTTGTTGACGAAAAAGTCGACGGCCTCGCGTTCATAGTCGCGGTTGCGAGCACTGGATTGCAGCAGCGGATTGTTCTTGGCCGTGATCTCGCCGTAGCCGTTGAGAATGACCTGGTCGCCCTCGACGGTGAACAACGACGGGTGGCCTTGCAGGAACTCCGTCAGTCCTTCTTGCGTCGTTCCTACCGCGTTTCGCATCTCCTCCGTGAACCTAAACACTTCGAAAATGTAAGATTCAAAATTTCTTTTTACTCTAAGAACTTGCGTCGTTCCTACCGCGTTTCGCATCTCCTTCAATTTCTTTTTACTTCAAAGGCTATTTTTACTTTAGGAACTATTATTGACTATCTAAATCTTTGAAACAATCATGAAATCGATGAAAACCTTTTTTTTTAATTTTCAAAGAAATCAAAAATCTCTTCGGATAATTTTTTTTTCTTTATGAAAATTGATATTTCTCCCTAGGAGATTGTAGAGCTTCTACGAAGAGTTAACTGTCTAATTTCCATCTAAATTTTGAGCTGATCTGAACTATTATTTCGGAAAGTCAGTTGGAATTTCATTATAATAGCGAAGCTATGTAAATCATATATTCTAAAATAAAAGTGAACAACGAAAAAAAACGTGAAGTTGTTATTCTTTCAGATTTGAAAGGCTTATTCGCAAATCATCAAAAATAAAAAAAATGAAAATAAAAACGGACCCGCGAGCGCCGAACTGGCAGCTGAGGTCGTGAATGGTGCGGCGTCCATTCTTCTGCATCAGATGGTCCATGAAGAAGAGCAGCGCCATGTTCTTCGCTTCCTCCATTTCGGCGAATCCTTTCTGCTATTTGGCTTACCTGAAAGTGAGTTTTTTTTTCGGAGAGTTCCAGTTTTTTTTTTTCAAATTTTCACGAAATCATCTTTCAGTTATTTTCTACGAAAAAAGGAGAAAAGAGAGCAGTTTGTCCTTTCCAGGCAGTCGTTTGTTTGCCATTTTTCGTCGAACTCGCACTTTCAATAAATTGATGAGAAGTGTACGAATTTAACGAGAATTTCGCTCTCCTGCGGATTATTGACAGCTTTATCGTTTTTTGAAGCTGAGGAGATAAAAAAAGTGACTACACAGAGGCAAAAGTCGAGGGTATGAAAAAAAAGAAAAAAAAAAGAAACCTTCACTATTTACTTGAGAAAAAATGGAAATATAGTTTCAAGTTATTTGAGGTAAAGAAGGTGAAAGCATTTCTTTAACAACTTTAATCTGGTCATCTCGAAAACCATGAGAGATTTTATAATGATGAATAATGAAAAAGCAAAGTTAATTTTCCTTAATTTTCACGAATATGAACGGTTTCGACAGAAATTTCGAGGAAATGAGTCAAAGATTGGTTTTAGGGGTTTTTTTAGGGTCTCAAAATATTCATGTGTTTGGACATTCGGTCATCGATCCTGGGTTCTCACGTACGAATTCGGCAGAGAAAAGCACCTTGAGGGAAAAAAGAGAAGCGGCTCCCTCTGCACCATATTCTAGGAAGAACACCGGAAGACATTTCATGTCCTGTCCTTTACACTTTTAGTTCGCGAAAGGACTAACCAGATACTTAACCTTTCAGTACTGAAAACGAAGGTCACAAAGGAAACAATACAAACACGACGAAAAGCGGATTACAAGAGCGTCCTTATGACTTCTCGCGTGACATTTCGGTTAAGTTTTCGACAGAAGTGAAACTAAAAATAAAAGCTTCGAAAGAAAATCATAGAAAAAAAATCTCGCACTTGTACCAATAACCCTCACTTCTGTCTCTCAGAAAGTGAAATGGCCCATGGATTACTTGGAAGATTTAGGAGCAAATCTGGACGGAAACGAAGGCGTTGCTGCGGCGACACGGGCTCTTTTTTTCCGTCATTTCTGCGCATCGAAACGTTCACAGCGCCGCCCACTTCATGCCATTAAAGTCAATGTGTCGTGTTCGCTTCTTTTTTCCCTTCCACTTCTGTCCGACGGCATAAGTCCAATATTTAAATACTGTTTTCAAAGAGAAGGTAGAAAGTAGATTAAAGATTTATAAAGATGATCGAGAGTGCATTTCGCGAGTTTCCAACCGAAAAACCCAACTTTTCGATAGTACTTTTTAAACTTTAAAAAAAACGTTTTCAACGTGTTCAACGAATTAGACGGAAATATTCTTATAAATAGCTTTCTCATTGAAAAACTTGACTTCATGTTGAATACAAGTAACTCAAAAATTTTCTTCCTACATTTGCCACCTCAAGTATCTGCTGACATTTCATATAACCTGGCCACGCTTTGGAAAAAGTAGTTTTGAGTCAACAAAAAAAATTTCGAAAAATTTCAGATTAGAAACTCGTTCGACTACTCACAAGGGAGGTCATTTGAGGGTAAAATTCGAGTTAAAATCTTTAATGTATTGAAAACCGTGTTCCTTTCTGAACAAGTGATTTTTTTTCAGCGATGTTTGACGCCTACCCTAATATATATTACCCTAATTGATAGAAAAGGAGGACAGATATTCTAACTGCACAAAGATGATGGAGAGTAGCTAAACGCAGGAAAATGATGTAAAAAGAAGTCTCGAGCGGACGGTGTAATCAGAGGTTTTCGATAAGCAGCAGCCGTTCGTTTCGCAAAATGGGTGTACAGTGGGCGGAGCCGTGACTAACGCGCTCCGAACGCTTCCATATGCGGTAATTGCGTATAATAAAAAAGGACTAAACGGATCCGTTTTAACCTTCCCTTTGGACCACGGCTTCCGCTTTATTGCGGAACGATTCTTTTCAATGAAAAACTTATATTCCAATCAAAACTCATTCGAAAAACCCAAACAGTAGCGTGATAAGAAGTAACGTGAAAAAAATGATTTAAAAAATACGTATCCACAATACTTCATGTTTCGAAATACTACATTTCCGCATAATTTGATTATAGGTGAAAGAAAGGTGTCGGAAAGACAAATCGCGTATCACTGCAGAAGATAAATGTCTTCCACGCCTCATGGATGATGGATAACTATGGAAAACGAGTGGACAAAGCTTTTCCTCGGGAAGATAAGAGAAAGTTTAAAGAACAGCTGGTCTTTTCTTTTATTGTCAAAACGAATTTTATGATATTTTCAAACTGATAACCTTCAAAACGTACGTAACTGAATGGCTTCGATGAATATATTACGAGGATTAAAAAATAGAACAAAAAGTATTCTCAAACCTTCAATTCAATAATTCTCTGGACGCCGATATACAAATTTAGTATTGTTAAACTTTTTTTAGCTATTGATTTTTCTTTTCCGTTCGGGTTACTTGAAAAACTAAAAAAAACGAGGTGGAAGAGAAAACTATTTGTGAAAACCGTCAGAGAAGAGAAAAAGCAACCAAGCTAGAAAAAAAAAACCAGTTCTTAAGAAGCAAAAAAAGGACGAGAGCGCATTTATATTTGAAGGACCCTTTCAGAACACGAAACAACGCAGTTTTTTTCAAGATTTTGCGAAATAGAAGGAATGAGAAGAGTTTGAGAGGGAGCCTGGAGCAGGTCGGACAGTACGGAGACACGTGGGCAGCGAATATTTGCGCAGCGCCGCTGCTGACAGCTGCGCCTTATATGTTATGCCGCTCCGTGCAGCTCCACGTTAAGTGCTTTGACATGAACTCCCCCAGTGATTATTTTCATTTTCAAAACAAGAAGCGAAGGGACACAATCTTTGCCACTTTAACTATCATCTTCCGTCTTCAAGTATTCCTACGCAAAAAAAGGGGTTTTATTTGAGCGACAGGATCTGTTTCAAAAAATGTTAAAAATTATTATTATCTTTTCTCCTCCCTCAATTTCTGTTTTTAATCATTTAAAAAACACTTCTTTTCAAAAACTTCAAAATTGTTTTTTTATCAATAAAATCTTCGAAAAAAATCGATTCTATACTCAAGTTAGTAATAGTCAATCAAAGGTTGCATTAGAAATAGGACATAGAGGTTTAATCGTTCTGATAAAATCGATATGTTCCCGCGAAATCGATCTTTGCATAGGCAAAACGCAAAAATTTTTTTCGGAAGAGGAGAACCTGTTCAAGAAAAAAACGTGCGTCATTGAGAAATGTTGATGAAAATTGCGCAAGTTCTAATAATTATTGTTGAACAGTCCTAAATTTTCTTTGATATCATTTAAAACTGACATATGTTTAAAGAAAGGCGGATGAGTAGAAATTTTTTTGAAAAATTCGAACAGAAAATTTTTGTTCGCAGCGATATCATGACAAAAAAACGGCTGTACAGTTACACGACTTGAACAAACATTACAAATATCGAAAGAATCGATGGAAAGTACGCAGCAAAAAAGGGAAAATAAAGAACTATTTGGGTGGGAGGCGAGGTGGTTGTGGTGAATAAACTTTTGCGACGAACACAACGGAGTCGGCCGCACACTCGCCCCCAGATTGTGTAGCGACACAACGGAGAGACACTGATGGGCGGAAATACCGAGGGTTAGGACACTTTTGAGGTCTCCGCACAATTAGTCCAATTCCAACCATTTTGCCAAAACTCCATCAGCCATTTCTCATTGCATTGAAATGAAAAACACTTACAGATTTAACTTTGAAGATCTTGAGATCTTTGAACGCTTTTCAAATTTCCTTATTTTTACGAGATGGTATAACTAGTGGAATGAGACATCTTGGCCGCAAATGGCTTAAATTTGTAGCTGTAGTGTTGAAAGTGAATTCCGCGAAATTAAAACAACTCGGACATTGGTAACGCGAAACGGACGTTTCTGGGCGATCCTAGTGGCCACTTTAGTAGCTTCAGCCCTCTTAAGTGATCCCTGATATCTTTGACTCTCCAAACATCAAATATCTTCACTCTTCAACGGCTATAGTAAATTTCGCGGAATAACTTTGAACACGGTATTGACACTTTGAGCTTTTCGATACTTTAACATAAGATACATTTTTTTTTTCATAATGTTCAGAAAGCTCAAGTACAAAGTTTAGCCCATTTCCATTTTATTCAAAAAAAAAAACTTGCTTCATAAAAAAAACATCTCACGTACCATAGTTTTCATACCGTTGAAATGAAATCGCTACTGAAAATTCCTGAAATATTTTTCCCTTTTTAAGCGAGCTCTCCTTTGAGCGAATACCTTTTCTCAGTCCTGCACAGTACTGTAGCCGAGTGTACACTTCTCGAATCTTGAAATAAAGCAGTTTATGAGGAAAATCGCATATAAAGTGAGAGAAAAATTCACGAATTTTGTTGTTTACCAGTTTCCGTATTATTATTCATGATTGTTATTTTTAGATTACAGTCTTCAAAAATTCGAAAGTTTAGAAGCAACCTAATCTCGCAAGGTATAAAGGGGAAAAAAAGCATGAGTTCAACTAAAAAAATTTTTTTATATAAAAATTGAAAAATTAAATCGTTTTTTTGCGGAGATTTTTGAGACCTATGGATAACTCAAGACCCGTAGCGGTCCCTTTAGTAGTCCGCATTGCACCGAAAGCCTTCCATTCGACGACATTATTTATTTGAAATTTTAAAAAAGTTAAAATCAAACATTATCTTCTCCTTCAGCTATTTGAACAAATTTCTGTAGCGATCTCACTCTCGTAATCAATGAGTAACTTTCAGCTACTTTGATTCTTCATATTTACAACTTTGAAGCCTCTTGAAATTGGATGCTAACTACAAGAAAGTGAAAATTTAAAAAAATATATTTAGACACTGCATGTTTCATGGATTTATTTCAATTAACTCTCTAATTCTACTTGTTTTCTTATTGTTAACGAAAGTTTAAACGTGATGTTTGCTTAAGAGACTGGGCGAGTCGCACTCGGATCGGCGGCGGTCAGTGCCGACTATTGATCTCAAAGTTATATTCAGCTTTTTCACAATCAGGTTGGCTTTTGCTTTTTTTTAGAGATCTTTTAAGCCAATTTCACTTCAGATGCAGGACACATTCTTAATTTTAAGCTTGGCAGTATTGGTAAGCTTATCGAGCCAAAAAGAAATTGTCATAAAGAACGAAAAATGCCGGACGTGTAATTTTCTCGTTGCTTGTTTTGATGAGGTTTAAATTTTTGGTTCGGTTCAACTTGAAGCTAAAGATTTTCAGGGCCTACGCAAAACGGCTCGGCAGCATTTTGCAGGTGGGGACACTGCATGGGAAGAGAAAAACCTGGGAAAATATGCTGTCAGGTATTTTTCCAATAATTCCGAACACTTCAGATTGGTTCATTTTCAGTGAAACACGACTCATCGAAGTAATGGAAGGTGTTTGCAAAAAGTCGACACTCCCGAACGTCGACACATTCACAGGAATCAGCGAACTCGAGTTCAAGGTTAGATACGTAGTTTTCCGGGACTTCAACCGATTCTAGTGCGCTTCTCAAATGGAAAATCACGAAGAACTGATCGAGCAGTACTACTACGAGCACCAGGCGGCTAACATGTCCACGTGGCTGTGCATAACTAACTTGAAACGTCAGTTTTCTCTTTTTTGTTTTTCGTATCTTTACAAAAATATCTCATAGTGTTATTTATGCGTAAAACGTTTTACTATCTTTTTTCAGTGTGTTGTCCAGATCAGCATTTCGGAAAAGACTGCGAAAAGTGTCCTGGGGTCCAAGAAGGCGCTCCTGCGTGCTTTGGCAGAGGGTCTTGTCATGTTGGTTTCTTTTTTAGTTTTCTCATTCCGAGTGTACTCTTGAGAGTTCATCATGAAGTTCAAAGTCAGTGTTTCTATGTGCAGCTCGTTTCTAGGGAGATGGAAGCCGAGAAGGAACTGGCAAGTGCAAATGCGAAGAAGGTTACATCGGAAACCAATGCCGACATTGCGATTCTGACTTTTTCGAGACTGAAAAAACCCCGACGAGCATTCTCTGCAAAAGTAAGTTGTGAGAAAAAAAGCGGGGAGACTATAACGACATCTTTTTGGATATTTTTTTCGAATACTTCTTGCAGAAAGCATTTTTCCCTCCTGTTTCAGTCACAATCACACAAAAATAAATTTAATCGTTGAATAATTTGTTTTATAACTTCATTTTGCAGCTTTTTCGGAGCATTTCTATAATTTCTCGAGAAAACAGACAATACTCGAACATCAAAAAAATTTTATTTGAATAAATTTGGCTTTCCGCTTTTTTTTTTCAACGATGGAAAGAGAACGGTTGCTGATTGTCGCACTTCTGATTTTCGCAATCTGATTTGTCATCAAATAAGTTCCTTAGCTGTTTTATTTAGTTGACATAACTTTGAAAAATAAAAAAAATTTTTGATCTAAAATCTCACGAGCAGAATTGGCAGAATGCTACGAAGGCTGCACTGGAGGCTGTACTGGCGAAGGGCCCAAAGGTTGCAGCCGCTGTCGGAATGGCTGGACCCTCCACGAAGCCCACGGCTGTGTTGGTAAGTTGATGAATATTTTTCCGGATGTTGAATTTTTCGGCTTCATTTCAAGCAAAAAAAAAGCGAAGTTGTTGAAATTTTATATAGCTACGAGATCTAACAGTTATATTGACCGGCTTGATTTATATATCGGACATTTATGCGGACCGTCTTGATGGTTTCAAGACTAAGAAGTAGGAAGTGAAAAGTATGAGAAAGTTAGGAGAAACTTGAGTTGAAGACCATTGCAAATAATTAAAAATAAAGCGATCCATGGGCTATTGAGTACAGCGAATGGGTTTCTTTCTTTCAAAAATCTGGTGATCAGCACGTTTTCCCAGAATTACCATTCACTTCAGTTTGGCTTGTTGTGCTGGAAATTTTTGAAAATCCTTTGAAAAACAGCGTTTCATTTCAAACTTCATCAGAGCTAAAATCTGCAGATGTCAACGAGTGCGAGAGTGGAGAAGCTTGTTCCAAGGACAATGAAAGATGCGAAAATTCCATCGGATCGTTCAGCTGCGTCTGCGAAAAAGGTTTCAAGCGCGATGAAGTCGAAAACTGCGTCCTGGATATTGAAGGTTTGATTTTTTCCGTCATCTTAAAGGCATAGGGGCAGTAAAAAATGGGGTTTCAGGTGAAAGCAGTATCTTGTATAGTTTTTCTTTGCGAATCCAACAGTGTACTCAAAAAAATTACAGATGTGACAACTCTAGAAGAAAAACGCGATTTCACTTTCCCGCCTTTTATTTTGAAAAAAGCTTTGGATCGGTGCTCAGACAACTGATTACAGTAGCTGTGCACGCGATGTTGCGGACGTCTCATTAGACTCGCATTTTGTGAGAAATAACCGGATTTCTGCTTCAAATTAAGGGTTTCTTTTCTGAAAAATCGATTAGAAAACAGAAAAAACATATTGATAATAAAGAAAACACAAATAATCGCTATCCCAATCGAAACCTGTGTAAAATCATCATTTGTTTCACGAAAAAAACGCATTTTTTTGCGATCGAAAGTTTGCAAATTATACATGAATAGAAAGCTTTCGTGACGAAAAAGAACTTTGATGACATTAGAAAAAAAATTGAAATTTGAAAGAAACGAAGAAAAAAAGCGAAAATCCGAAAAGACGGGCGAAGCCTGTTGTCCATAGAGCAAACTTTACGGCAAAGCGCCCTTTTCGCGGGAACTCAAAGCTTTCCTTTCTCCGATTTTGAATTATTTTTTTCTTCAAAACTAGGAAGTTCGGTACGTTTCCCAAGTTTACCGTTCGATTCGCAATGAAAAAGCTCTACAAAATACTGCTTTGAACTGAAAACACCGTTTTTTTACTGCCCCTATGCCTTTAAATATTTTTCCTCAATCATTCTTTTCCGATGTATTTATTTTTAGTGAATTTTCCGATTGCTCTCTATCAATGATTACTATTTGAAAAATTTGACATTTTTCTCTCATTAAAGGCATAGGGGCAGTAAAAAAATGGGGTTTCGGGTGAAAGAAGTTTCTTATATAGTTTTTCTTTGCGAATCGAATGGTGTACTCAAAAAAATTACAGATGTGACAACTTTAGAAGAAAAACGCGATTTTACTTTCCCGGCATTAATTTTGAAAAAAGCTTTGGATCGGTATGTAGACAACTGTTTACAGTAGCCGAGAACGCGACGTTGCGGACGTCTCATTAGACTCGCCTTTTGTGTGAAATAACCGGATATCTGCTTCAAATTAAGGGTTTCTTCTCTGAAAAATCGATTAAGAAAACAGAAAACACACATTTATAATAAAGAAAACACAAATAATCGCTATCCCAATCGAAACCTGTATAAAATCATCAATGTTCACCAGAAAAGCATTTTTGCAATCAAAGTTTGCAAATTATACATGAATAGAAAGCTTTTGTGACGAAAAGAACTTTGGTGACAACAGAAAAAATTGAAAATTGAAAGAAACGAAGAAAAAAGCGAAAATCCGGAAGATGGCGAAGCCTGTTGTCCATAGAGCAAATTTACTGCAAAGCGCCCTTTTCGCGGGAACTCAAACTTTCCTCTCTCCGACTTTGAATTATTTTTTCTTCAAAACTAGGAACTTCTGTACGTTTCCAAGTTCACCGTTCGATTCGCAATGAAAAGCTCTACAAAGTACTGCTTTGAACTAAAACACCGTTTTTTACTGCCCCTATGCCTTTAACAACATTTTCACAAAATATGATTGAAAGTTTCCGCTCAAAAAAAATAGCCGCTCAACTAGTGCTCAAATCAGAGTACTGAAATAGAAGAAAATCTGCTTGATGAGATAGTTGCATCTCACAAATTTTTTTCTATTTTGTTCACGAACATTTGCTTCATAATTTTTGGACTTAAGGATTTTTCTCAACTATTCACAATTTTGAATTATTCTGGAACTTTTAAAAATGGATTCGCTTCTTAAAACCGAAAGTAGGGATTTTTCTAGAGAACGGTGGATTAGAAATTTGAATAGAAAAATTATATTCAAGTTCTTCACTCATATCTCTAACCAAAAAAATAAAGTCTTAACTTCTGACCTTCTGATTCTGATTCTGGTGAGTCTCTCCCATTCGCTTATTTCGCTTATTTAGTATCTTCTTTTTAATATTTTTTTCGAAAAAAATTGGTTGTATTTCCAAAAGGGCCTATTTTTGTCCTATCTACGGTAAAGTTGCGTTTTTGTATTTTTCACCCCTTTTGATTTTTTTTTCTGTACATTAGCGCTTTCAAACAAACTTTCGAACATCGAAAATCGAATGAATTATGTTCCTAACTGAGGAAAGAAAATAAATCTCAATTCTGGCGGTCACCATGCAATCCCACCTTCTTTTTAATTCAATTTTTCCATATTCGTTGATAATCTCATTGCGTTTTTTGTTCGACCTTTTTGACATTAACCTTTTTAAGTAATTTTTTTCTTTCGTCCTAGTTAAGAACAGTAAGTTAATTGGGAAGAAGCAGATAAGAATAGAGAAGTACATGCATCGCGGCAACTTTCTTTCGTCACTTCAACTTGAATCATTTTTTGATTTGAAGTCACTTTGAACGCACCAAGAGTCTTGCTTCAATCATTAAGAACTTCCCCTTCATTCTAAACTCCGCTGACTGCATATCTAACTAGGGCCGAGTTCAGCGCCTCCAAGAAGGCCTTGGCTGCCGCCGGACCTTCTGCTCAAGGTCGTCTCGATGACGTCACTCGTCGGCATCATCACCTTAGTGGTCTGGCGAGGCTCGACGTTCCTTTCGATGCTGTGCGCAGTAGCCGTCGTCGCCGTTGTTTTGATCGAGCTCTACGTCAATCCAGGCACGATCCCGGACGAGGCCAAACGAATCCTCGGCCATTAATCTGTCACCTCTCACGCCATATCTCAGTTATTGTCATTCCTCTCTTAACCTTATTACTATTATTTCATATTTATGAAATTCGTTTGTTTTTGTTATGAGGTAATGTGCTTTTTTACGGAATTTAACCCCATTAAAGGAAAGCACTAACAATGACGAGTAGATTTTTTTTTCTGTATGTATTTTTTTCTCTGTACGTCGTTATTTCCCCTGCCTTCGCAACAGGTTTTGAGGCTCAAAATTATAATTGAACTTATACGGCTTGTATATTTGCTCAGTTCGTTGCAAACTTAATGAATCGAGTCATAACTGAAGCGATTGTTTTTTTTACGCAAATTGAAAAAAAAAAGCTTGCTTGCAATATCTGAGAATAAAAAAAAAGTAATTACTCTCATCTAAAAAAATCTTTCATTTTCTATGGAAAAAAGGCTAAAATTTTTTGGTCGAAAATCATTTTAAAAGATTTTTTTTAACCTTCTTATAATTTAAATCTTAGATTGATCAGTTTAGCTGCAAAAACGAGCGAAGAGGAGTCGGCGGAAGGAGAAGGAGACGACCAAGAAGAAGGAACCGACAAAGATGAACTGTGATAGATTTATTTCCGTTGATGTTGTGTTAGAATATCGAAACTCATTGCCTCGAAGCCTTGATTGTTGAGTAATTTAATTAGGGTCTTTCTCGTGTTTGAGAGTTTTATACAGGTTACATTTTAATGCAATGTCATTGTTTCTTTTTTCTGATTGTCTTCTTTCGTCAATTGTTATTTAAAACAGAGATTTCCAAAGAACAACCGAGGAGAAGGTTTTTTATTTTTCCAAATCTTTCTGTGATTTTTTTGATTTTTCGGGAATGAACATCGATATCAACACAGTGAAAAGTTTTATAATAATTGTACATCTTCCTCTCGCCAATATCTTATTAAGGAACTGGGTTTCTCCAAGAAGAATTTCAGCGACGGCTCACGAGCTCGAGTTCGTACTGTAGTGGGGCCAACTGGTAGTCTGCTGACATTTTCCGGATCCGGGACATCTTCGGAAGAAAGACGCAGCCCATGGGCGAAAAGAAGCAGTTTCGCGAGTTTCCCAGCGACATTTGCCCGGGTCGAGGACTGCAAATTTCTTTATTGGGAATATAAAATCACAGTAAATTACAGTTTTTCATATTTTTTTATTTCAGCTAATACTTGAATATTCCCCAATATTTCTGTGGTTTTCGTTCACATATTATCTTCGGATGGTAACTCACGCGGCGGTCGTGGACGGTACAACGCTGAAAACGGCGAAGACGGCCAAGAAAAAAGCGAAGATCCACCGGCTTTCGAAATTCATACCTGAAAATGTTTGAAAATTGTCGAGAAGAGAGCAGGTGACTAGGAGTACATGAAAACGGAAAATAATGAACATCGGGAAGTTTGAAGTGTTGAAAAGAGAGAAACAAATCAAATGATTCAACTTTTTTTTTTTACTTTTTTGAGAAGGTTCTTCAGATTAAGCCCTCTATTGTTTGAAGTATGAAAAAAAGAAGACGTACGCCTTTTATTTTCAATACTTCTTTCGGGAGGTTCTTCTTCTAGAAAGTGCTGCCGTAAATCTTCGAAAAGAGTGGATCACAAGCTTGCTAAATAACTTGTCTTCTTCAATTATCCCGTCTTTCTAGCACCAAATCGAGACCTAAAGATTAATCTACCATGGAGAAAATTTTTTTTCTTGATGTTTGAAAAAAATATCTGAGGATTTTAAGATATTTTCTATTGAAAAGAAAGACACAGTTTTTTGAAGTTCTTTTAGTTTTAAAAGGAAATAGAAGAAGAAAAATAAAAACCCGAGAATCAAAAACGGAAAAATTTGAAAGAACCTCGGAGATTTTTTTCAAAACCGTTCTTCTCTATCAAAAAGCGTGGAAGACAAAAAAGGACGAGTGGATTTTTCGCTGACATGTCCTGAAGGGCAATACATAATAATGGTCCACTTCTGACAAGTTGAAAAAAGAGGAGCTGCTGGGAGAAGAAGAAAACAACTAAAACTAGGATGTCGTGAATCAGTTATTCAGTTTAGAGTATGAAAAACTCCAAAAAGGCTCAATAAAAATTCATTCTTTTAATGCTATTTGAGGGATCTGAAGATTCGGACGAAGATCTTTTTTTTTAACTCCTAAGTATCCATTCTTGAGCGAAACTCTTCAAAAGTCTCTTTTGAATGCAAAATTATTAAGTAATCAACAAAAAAGGAATCTGAATCATTGAGGCTTTTCAGATCTCATCGGGACGGAGAAGAACCCGACGATTTCGAAGGCAGAATGAACGGAGGATGACTGGAGGATTCTGTGGGTGGAGCCTGCCAAAGAAAAAATTGGCGAAATTGAAAAAGGCTAGTTCAATTCGACATTTGCTGCCGAGGACTCCTCAGGTTACCCACCTACCTTTCCGCTTCCATCCGAACCTTTACTTTTTTTGGTGACGGAATGAAAAAAAAGCCATTGAACAATTTCTAACTCCTAGAGTTTCTAGGGGAGTTTCAAAAAACGTTTTTCTGTGATTTTCAAACGTCACAAAATATGGATGTTAGGAAATACTAGACTTGGAATGCAAAGTGGGTGGAATCAAAAAGCAAAATTTAAAAAAGAAAAAAAGAGAGAGCGAGCGGAAGAGTCGGTTTTACTTTTCAGAGAACTGAATCCAAAATTTCCAAATCAGCTTTTAGAGGAGGAAGAAAACCTCTTATCGAACAAGTTATAAACACGCGATTCCGAGAACTTCATCGAGGTCGTAGGTACATGAAAGGGAGAATAGGCCAAAAAGAGTGAATAACTCGCCAATTTCTCATTGATAAAGGCGCGTCACGCCGTCGTAGTGCGTATGAAGCTCAGAGTTAATCTCAGACACTTCCTTCTGAGTGAAAGAATGTTTCTTTTTTAGGTTTCATGGGTAAGTCGTCTTTCGCAGAAGTACACACCTTAAGCTTAGTGTCTTACTTTACAATTTGAAGTCGTCATACTCAAAAGTCTTCTTTTCCCTTCTGAAGGAGTTTCTTGGAAAGTAGGAATCTGTGAGTTCTTTTGTCTAAGTTTTACATTTAATATTTTTTTTCTCAGGAGATTATTGCTTTTTATTTATTGAATAACTTATTCAAAAAGGTGGTCTTGGTCAATCATTATAAAGTAAAATTTAACTTTTCATGGAAAAAAAGGTGAAAGTCGTGAAAAAAAGATCCTCAGAGTTTCATATCTTAATAAGAATCTTGACCTTTTTCAAAGGCCAGAGCGTCCGGAGCTCGGACAGAGGCCATTTTAACGTTGACTAAGATGATTTGGCTTCTAGTAAAAAAAAGAATTGAACCTCAACTTCTTTGTTTCGAAGCGGAAAAGATACCAAAAACTTTTTGAGCATCAGAAATGCCTCTTTTTCAAGTGGCGGAATCAAGTTTGGTCTGAAACTTGTTAGAGACCAACGAAGAACTTCTAAATTCCTTTTTCCCTGGATTAGCTAGGAAAAATTTTAGAAGCTGTGATGAAGGATCGGACTCAAGTTGAGTGAACTTTCCACAACAGAAATTTCTGCCTTCGGAATCCATTCTGGGATATTTTCGAAAATCAGAAGGCCAGCTATGTTTTCGACTTGGGATAATTGAAGAATTCTCAGAAAATCATCGTCCATTCTGTCCGAACATGGATTTTGAAAATCGGCAAAAATAGCCTCTGACGTACGGATGTTTTGAGCCGCTTCGCCTTAGGGCAACCTTTGTCAATAGGTTTTGCCGCTTACAGCCTAGGTGCACCTTGATGCAAATGCCGTCAATTGACATCACGTTTTTTCCTAGCGTTCGGTTTAAAAAATGCAGGAGTAAGTCCTAATGAGAATATTTGGATATCTTTTTTAAATTCTGAATGATTTACCGATATTTTTTATCCAAATAAATGAGGGATAAAAAAAAAGGGAAACCGAAGTGAAGAATGGAAGCCAGAAACTCAAAAAAAGCCTCAAAAATTCGTGTATTACATACGATGATAAATAAGTTTCATTTCGAAAGAATGAAGGAATCTTTGGTTTTCAAGTTTCCAATAAAACACGCAGACTCGTTAATTCAATTAAGTTAAAGGTGAGTAAGCTTCGTCATTGCCGAGAATCAGTATTTCTAGAATAACAACTTCTGAACATCTCATTAAACGAAAATATTATGCAAGCGTCGCAAAATTTAAAAATTGAAGAAAGTCTTGTTTGATCTAATATTTTTGTCAATTGAACATTTACAGTTGGTCTCGAATTATGGCAAAGTCGGCATTTTTTACTATCGAAAAGCAAAATGGATGATGCGGGTCGACTTCGAACCCATTGCCGAAACTGATTAAAGGCATAGCCTATGGGGGCAGTAAAAAACGGTTTTTCAGTTCAAAGCAGTACTTTGTAGAGCTTTTCATTGCAAATCGAACGGTGAACTTGGAAACGTACCGAACTTCCTAGTTTTGGAGAAACAATAATTCAAAGTCGGTAAGCTCTTTTTATATTTGCAAATGTTTCTAATGCCGATTTGAACGTAATTTTGCTAAGTTCGAAATTACTGTCTAACTAGGGCATGGTCTCCGCTCGACAACGAGTTGAGAATTGAGACTTTGTGGGTGGATAGGGCTAGGTGAGACTACTCGAAATCAAAAATAAAATTCTGCTAAACCCCACAGTCGACCGAGGAAAAGCTCGTCGAAAGTTTTCCAGCGCGTATATGGCCGCGCTCGGAGCCTTCGGCTAGCAACTGGCGGCGTGGTGTAGTGGGTTGTGGTCTTGTGCACTATCAATATTGTGACCAGGGTTCGAATCCTTTTGGCGGATATCATTTTTGCCGGCGCATAACTTTATTTCTTCTTTATTTTTGGGATATTTTATTCAAAAATCTACAATAAAAGATCACAAAAATCACAATAAAAAACAAAATACTGATTTGAAATTTTTTTTTCGTTTTTTTTTCTCTACTTCATGGCCAACGATTAAGAAAACGATCTGTTTATGAAAATTCACGTCGAGTAGATATGTTATAAAACTTTGAGCTTTTTTAAAAAGCGATTATCTGTCTTTTGGATACGTGTGTACTAAACGCAAACACAGTAACACGATAAAACAACTAAAATGAAACTTTTCCGTTCGATTTCGCGTTTCAAGTGTCAGAAGATTTGGCGATTTTCGAAGATTCCAACAGAGATTTGGGCGAAAGGAGCTTAACTTTAATAACTATGCTGCCGGTTGCCTGTCTTCCAACAGAAATATTCGAGAATAACCTCCTTAACAGTTCCTCAACACGAGAAGAAAAACTTGGCATGAGAATGAGAATAATAAATTTCTACAAGTTTTGATGTAAATTTTTGAACAAAAATAACCCAAAAATGAGGAAGGAATAAAGTTATGAGCAGGCAAAAACGATTTCCGCCAAAAGGATTCGAACCCTGGTCACAATAATGATAGTGCACAAGACCCCAACCCACTACACCACGCCGCCAGTTGCTAGCCGAATGCTCCGAGCGCGGCCATATACGCGCTGGAAATCTTTCGACGAGCTTTTTCTCGGTCGCCTGTGGGGTTTAGCAGAATTTTATTTTTGATTCCGAGTAGTCTCACCTAGCCCTATCCACCCACAAAGTCTCAATTCTCAACTCGTTGTCGAGTAGAGACCAAGCCCTAGTAAGTCTTGATTTTAGTAAGATTCAAGAAGATAACGAAGAGTTTTACAGAGCCAGAGATCTTTTTGAATTTCTCGAAGTTGCTTTGAACGCGTCATAAAAACGCATAAATTTTCTGAAAAAAAAACTCGATATTCACGGTATTCCGAAAATTTTGGTCGAATATTTCAATGCGTTTTTTATGTTCTGCGTGAGGTAAAATTTTAAAAAATAACTGACAAGGAAATTTTCGACCGTTTATATCAAATTTTTGGGGCTCACAAAGTATGTATGTTGAAGAAAGAAAAAGTAACTGGAAAAAGTTCTGAGAAAACGGAAGTACACAGTTCTTTTGTCGTCTTTTCACGAAGGAACGCGCGAAAAAACAGCTGACGTGTTGATGGAGTGATAATGGAGGGATAATGAGGACCCGGCCGACAGGTAATTACGCACCCGGTACCCTGCAACTTTTTGTCAACATCTTGTCCGGTCCGAGGTTCGAAGCATGCTTTCTGGTGGTCCCTCTGGAACATTAGGTTGTCGAAAACGTCTCTCCCGATTCAATCCACGGCTCATTTCACCTCTCCTATCAACACCTGTCCGGCTATTTTTCCCTTTTTCTTCTAAGCTTTCTGCTTGCTATATATACTTCCTGAAACAAACTTAAAAAAAGATGATAGAAAATCTAAAATGTTTAGTTTCGTGTAACCTAGTTTCCAGCAGCTTTTTTGGATTTATCGAAACGATGCCCATTGAAATAGGTAATCTTATAACCTTTCCAAATCTTGATTTTTCGTAGCCTCTAACCAAAGCTGGTAAACTCTGCTTGCAGTCCAATTTCTGAGTGGTGAAAGAATCACTTGATCAGTTTTTCGAGTTTTCGAGATAAGGTCCTCGCAGTCGCCTACGAACTTTACGAAACTTCGAAACAAGTTTTGCCAAAAGTTGAAGAATCGGTGACATCGTACTCATACTCATATGAAACTTCTTGTTTATTACTGCAAAATACCTTATATTTTTTTCTTTCATTTTGAAAATTAGCAGCTAGAACAGCTGTGAAATCCTCTATCTGTGCAAATTTATAAAAAAAGATATGTCTGTTTGGAAAGCTTGAAATCTTCTATAACTTTTTCAAAAAACTCATTCGATGGTCTAGACGAAACATTTTGATGGCTACTAGAAAAAAATAATTTCTGAAAAATAAGAATTTTGCGCAGGTTGCCATTTAAGGAACTTTGGTTGGATCTTTCAATCAGTTTGTTGACTAATATATATAAAACTCGAAACTTCAAACTGAAAGGACCTCCCTTGGAAATTATCCTGTTCTCTTTTTTATAATCATCTTACACAATTTTCGAATCTCTAGACTTTTTTGAAACTGGATGTGTTCAATCACGGGGACACCCGTGATTGAACACATCCTATTACAAAAATCTTCCAGAGCATAATAATTTCACCCTAGTACTCTCATTTCGAGAAGTTGGACTCGTCAGAGAAGGGAGAGAAGGTGAACCAGGACCTCGAACCTTTTTCGGGCAGAAGCGACACTCGGCCAGCGTTTTTCAGCCGCGGGTGCACGTAGTCTTTGTCACTGACGGCGGCCATTCATCATCCTCGGTTCTTTGCCCGCTGCTCGGCTCATTTTGCAGCTGAAAACACTCGTCTTCTTGGCCGCCGTCACTCCAAATATGCGTTGCAACCATTTGTTGCCGTTAGCTATTCTGTCGCCTTTTCCCAGCTTTTTTTCTAGATCGTTATGCTGTTTTCACGAGGAAAAGCTTGAAAAGGAATCTCTGGAGAGTTGCGGATGCTGAAGGACTTTAGCGTAGGGTCATTCTGTTTATTTTTTCAGTTTCTTCTTTTTTTAGTTTTTGATATCAGCTAAAAATTTCATTCATAAGTCTATATATTTCCGAAACGAATTTTTCATTTGAAAGTTCAGCTCCTGAAGAATCCTTTCTTCGCTTTTTTTGCTCTTGTTTTCTGTCAAACTGGCTTTTTTCTATATTAAGAAAAACAAATAAAATCCAAGGAATTTTCGCAGAGGAATGCCCGCAAAAAAGTTCGTTGGAACACGTCAAAGAGGCAGCAAAAGGTCCCCAATTGTGAATATTTCACGGGTTTTTTGGCGCCAGAAGCTGTTCTTTTTCCTTCGTCCCTTTGCCTCCGATTTTCGCATCTGAAGAGATTTCTGAACTCCGCCCATTCTTTCGTTTCGCTTCGAGCTTCGTCGGCCCCTCACCTATTGTCTTTTTTCCCGCAGTTCATTCAGAGTTATTGAGAGAAAATGTGATTGCCGACTCGGATGATTCTTCCTTTCACGGCTTCTTTTCTACTGCTTCCGAGGGCCTAATTTTCAAGTCAACTCTTCTCGCCGAGCACAACACAACACTTTTCTCAAGCGCTAATTCTGGCTCTAGACCACTGATTTTTATTTTATTTTTTTGTGATCTCTAGCAAACTCATGGTCATTCACCATTCTAGACAGTTTTTTCCGACATTTTTCCGATTCGACCGGTCTTGGTAAGCCGCTTGCTACGAGGAGCTAATTTTAAACAGACCAAAGTTTAAATGTAACTTCAAAGAAAATTCGACTTGAAGAAACCGTATCTCTATCCTCCTTTCGTTTTCTGATCGACACTAACTTTTCATCGTTGAAATATTGGCTCGAGCCAGCTTTGAAGAGAACAGACAGTTCCCGATGAAAATCGGCTCTTACTCTGAGAACGTTATGATCGAAACGGAGCCAATTCCCCTGCGCATGAACTTGTCATCTCCGAAGGCCGATATCATCTGCTCTCTGGATCCCATACATCATTTCCCCATCAAATCTGTGACAGTCTTCCCACGTTTCTTGCTCATCATCACAAAATCTGGCGATAGGCTGTTGGCCGAAGGTCTGAATCTTTTTGTTTCAATTTTCGAAAACAAGATCCGTTTCAAAAATCGAGTCCGTGGGTTTTTCAATTTCCAGATGTCTTTTTGGAACATCTTCTTGGAAAAACTCGTCTTGAGTTATCAGATGGAATAAGGAAAGAACGGATTGAAAAAAAAAATCTCGGATGCCGGGATTTGGATAATTCAGTCGGCACAAATTCCCTAGACAACGATGATTTATGCGATAAAATTGTTGCCGTTGCGCAATTGAGCCATGACATTATTCGCAATGACAATCCTCCGTTTTTTTTTTCTCTTCTTTCCTACTTTCGCTTTCAAACATCATCCTGGAAAATCCCACCTTTTCGAAAACCTTTTGGATTTCTTCCTTGATGATTCTCGAGAAAAACTCAAAACTTGAAAAAACGGAGAAAGCTTGTTTGACTGCGAAATTTCCCTCTTCTCTCTTCGTTGAATTTGAATTCTCAAATTTTCGGGCGGCGGATCTTGAAGCGCGAAAAAAAAAAGCTATTTCTTCATTGTTCGTCATTTTTTTTCCTGTTGGACTTGTATAGTTTGTCAATTTATTATGAACTTTCAGTTAAGAAGGGAATTTTCATCATTTCGCTATAAACTTCTTAAAGCAAAAAAAGGATAGTAATAAAACCTGGACCTTTCCGTTAAATTCCATTTTCGTGGTTGGAATTTGACATTTGTGATCCGTTCTATTTTAATACCATATAGTTAGGAACTTCCATGTTATGTTCTTTTTTTGTAGTTTTTTCTATGCATAAGATATTCAGTTATTTATTTTTTTTAAAGCTGGAATAAGGGAGTTTCTCGAGAAGACATGATGATCTGGGCTTACTCTTGTTGTTGTTTTGTGCCCTTCCGTCGGAAAATCGCAGAGCTCCTGACGAAGAGAACCTTTCGCAGAGGCGAGACGTTCGTCAAGAGGATTTCTGCACGCCCTGCACGTCTTCATTTCTCTCGAAAAAACTTCTGCCCGTCACGTCTTCTATTTTCTCTTGACGAACAAACTATTCTTTTTAGAAGGGGAACGGCGCTCATTTTTTCTGACATAAGATCAACTTCAACCTTCAATTTTTCCAGAGAATGGCTCCGCGACTCACACGACAATTGACATGGTCGACGCAACCATGAGCAACGCTGTTCTTGGTCTTTCTCTGTTACTCGCTGCGAAACTTTTCGAAGCATCGCCTTGTTTTCCTGACAACTTCATCAACGTGGTCCGTCATGTGAAAAACGACTTTTTGATCTACGGCATCACCCAGGTGAGGGCCTTTTTGTCTTCAGATTTTCCTGGTAGCATATGAGAAAAACTGGAAGCCGCTCTTCTTTTTTTGGCTCAAATTCTGTTCTTCAACACGAAACGAGAACGAAGACGAAGATTTACGAGAGCGAATTCAAAATTGACAGAATAATTTTCACCCTTCTATTGGAGAAGAAGATAAATTGTTCTTTTCAGAAAAGAAGCCGTGAGCTTTCCAATCTACCTCTAGCTGAGACAAAAAATATTTCAGGACTGCCAGGTTTTCTTCGCGAAGCCGTCGCAACTGGCCCTCGTCTCCAGAATACAAGTCAATTCTCGTGCCTCCTTCTGTCATCCGAAGCTCATTCAGATCCATCTGAAGGTTACTTTCCTTATACCTTTTCGATGTACCTCGTTCGCGACGTTTTTAGATGGCTTTATTTGTTTTTTTTTTACAAGTTCAGAAAGATAGATTATTTCATTGTTATAGGTGAATAATCAAACAAAACTTGATAAAGTCTAGTATGATCTCTTGAAGGAATGAGAAAAAATTTGAGAGATCTTTGTAAATTTTTTAGACGAGATAACGGTCTTTCGCCCTCACTTAAAACTACACAGATTCGTTTTTCATCCTGAAAAAGTTCTGTTTAAACAAAAACTTCTTGAGATTTTAGGCTCACGACTCTCTTCTAGTAACTCTGAAGCAAGCCAATAACCGGATATGCACCCTCGTCGTCCACATCCCGCCGCTCGAAATCATATTCGGAGATCATCTCTTCAGGTTGACTATATCTGAATTTTTTTCATGTTTGAATTTTTTTTCATGTAAATTTTCATGTCTATTGAAGCGATTTTATTTTTGAGTACTTATTGCCTTAAGTTATTCTCTGCTGAACTCATTGCCCTTCGCGGCCTGCTCCCACAGCAACGACGAAAGATTCCTTCTGGATCCCGACCTTTCTTTCATGGACCCCATTTATAGCGTGGGTTGATACGGTTCAGCTGTTGAACTGCGAACTGTTTAGGACGTATTGTACATGGTAGACCCAGCCTCCGAAGGAAAGAAATGGAAGTTGAACCAGCTGCTGTTGAACGACAAGGGTAACCTCAACATCATCAACAACTTCACCATTCCCAACGACTACGTTACTTCCAACCGTGTGTCTCCCTTTTCTCTTCTTTTTGAAATTTCCGTTTGAGGAGTGGCGGGTTCGTCGACGGCAAGCGACTTCATCATGACGTTGGATTCTTCTCGCGGCTCCATGTTCAAGAGAAACCGTTTCGATACAACTTTTACTCATCAATGTGCTTTTGATATGTTGTTCAGGTTAACAATTTTTGGAAGATAAAAATCTCTCATTTTTCAGACAGCCTCAGGCGGCTGTGGAGCGCTTTGAGACCCCGACCCAGGGATACGGTAGCTGGCTGAACGCCATGGCCAGCGACTCCAACATCTTGCTCTACGTGGAGACCGACCGTTCTGTGAGTCTTGATCGAGTTTCCGACGACCTCTTCTTCTTTCAGGCCACGTCACCATCAACTCGTTTGAACATTCTGAACGTCTCCGAGCCAAACGACGTTTTTTGTCTGCTCCACACCAACTTTGTCTTCGATATTGGCATTGTTTGTTCCCAAACTCTGCGGAAACTGAAGGAAGAGCCTCTTTTACCATTCGGTACGTTTTCAGCCGTGTTCAAAGTAATTCATGCGGAATTCCAAATTATCGTCAATTCAAGTTTTTTTTTGTCTTTTTCACTTTCAGACGCCTATTTTGCATTTTTCGGGATAATTTTGAACAGGACATTGCATGCTTATAAATGAAAAGAAAGGTAATTTTCCGAAATAGGTCAAAAAGATCTTTGGTGTTCTCATACCAGGCCACTTTTTAGTAGTGACGTCATAGCGCAGGACCCCCAAAAATATCCCCAAACATTGAAAAAACAGACTTTTTTCTCTTTTTCTTTAAGCGAATTCGTTTTCTAGATGATTTCAGTAGTTAGAACCTTTTCTAAGCAAATCTTATCACTGATCCGTGTTAACATTTGAAAATTTAAAAATTTCTGGAAATGCGAATTTTTCGATCCGGTTTCTTCTAGAGCTAACAGATCGTTCTATAAAAGCTGAAAAATCAATCTGGAGCTCAGTCTGATCACTTTGAGACTTCTGACCGATTTTCCGTATGTTTCGAAGTTTTTCCTCTTCTTGAATAAAAATTTAAAAATTAAATCGGAAAAAAGTTAAATAAAGAATAAAAAAGTTAATTTGGAAATTCAGGAACAAAGAGATCGAGGCAGCCGTTCGCGATCGTTTCAGAGAAGATGCAGCTTCGGCCAACATCACCTGAATCAATCACGTCGACCACAACGAAAGCTTCAGTCTCCACATCAACCGTAGAACCAAGAACCGAGCAAACTGAAGTCGTGAAAACAACGACCTCGCCGAAGAAGTCGGAGCAGCACCAACCTGTGCGGATTTCTTCTCCATCTGAGTCGTTTTTCTCCTTTTCTGCAACGACGAGCGTCCCGACGACGTCGACTGACCGGGAAAAAGAAGAAGAGAAGGAAGAGTTAGAAGACTTTGATGATTTGGAAGTTCCGAAAGTGCTGAAGACTGACGACGACGTTTCCGAGATTGATAAGGCCCGAGAAGACGTTTCTGATGATAACGTGGGTTTTCCTTTGTTTTTTTCCGCTTTTGAGAGGGTCATGAAATAACTTGAAAGCCTTTTAATTGAAAATTCCAAAAGCTTGAGGAGGAAAGTCTGATGACTGGGCTTTTTATTAGAGAAAACCGAAAAGTGCAGATTTTTTTATTTTCGCGGTTTTGCAGGGAAGCGACGTCGGAGAACTGCGAGCCCATCAGAACGACACGACCAATTCTTCGCCTGTCGAGGTGCCTCGTCTCGTTCTCCTCTTTCTCCTTTATCTCTTGTGTCACTAAAAAGACAATTACTTTCCATCGGATTCCTTTCCGTTTTATGTTGGTTTTTGTAGTTGCAGAGTGACAGGAAAATCGACGCTTTTTCGTATTTTCCACGAGATTGTGTGCTCATGCGTTTGTTGCCTGAAACATGTCACACATTCGATTGGTTAGAATTTTTGAATCCGATTCAGGGGAAAACATACCAAAAAAAAGTGTTGACTTTTAGTGATAGTTATAGAAAAATAGTGATGCTTACCCCATCAAAAGGGCGATAATTTAAACAAAAACAGCTAACTTTGAATAGGCGAGAAATCTTCATAACTTTCAAAAATCCAAGTTGAATTCGAAGCTTTTGCGGTTTCTTCACTTCAATCACAGGCTTAAAGTCTTTTTTTTTTTGAAAAAGTGTAGTTTGAGGTGCCTAGGACTTTTCTCCTTTTCCAGGATCTATTTCTCACCGACCTTCTGTCTTTAACTTCTTTCCGGGTAGCCGGTATTCCAAATTCCAAATTACATTTTATATTGATCTCTTCACCTAATTCCTATATCCCACACTTTCCCGGTTGATTTTGTGAACATTTAAAATAAAAGATCTCCCGATGAAAATGTGGAATTCGAGAATCAGCCGTTGGCAGCTTTCCAAGAACTCGTTCCGTGGTTGTTTCTCTAGGGGACAATGGAATGGTCAGGTCTTTCCAGATTTCCAGTGGTTGGCGCTGATAAATTTTCAGAGCGCCAAAAATGAATTATACACAGAGAAACATGTAATAAGAAACGAATCCAAGTGAATCCACGTTGTACTTTTTTTCAAATACAAACTGAAAAGTTTTCCAGAATTTTTTGAAAGAAGAGTAAAAATTCACATTCGTGACCAGGAGTGTAGTCTCCGGATGTCTTTAAAAGTTTTCTCGAAAAAGCGGAGATTTTAGATAATTTCTTCAAGATTCTTCGTTTCGGGCGAAAGTGGAATGAAAGTTCTCATCCTCAGGAAAGTGATGACAATTTCGAGTAAGCGAAGCTATAAAGCACACTTTCAATAGACTCATTCCACATCTATGACATTTGTCATTACTTTATTTATTTCCAAGAACTTATATTTGTGAGTTATCAACCTTCTACCGGTTGAAATCACTATGGACAAAACATGTATTCTGAATGCAATTGTTCACTTCTTCTGGCTTCCCTGTTTCTCGTCTGAAATGTCATAATAGAGAAATAAAGACGAGAAATTGCATCAGACACGGACAGATTCCCATCTCAAACTTTCCCGCGTCTCTTTGCAGCATTTTTCAATTTGGAATTCTCATCGTATCGCAAAGTTTCGTGTGTTCATTCTCGCGTCTGATCAAACAGATCGCCTACCTTGTGAGGTTTCGGAACAAAGTTTGCAGACATAATTATAAACGGAAGCTGAAACTGTGAAATCGCAGATCTTTTCATGTGAATATTCAAACCAAGACTGAAAGAAGGGGAAATTTTCTTGTGCTGTCAGCTTCCAATGCTTAGAATCTAGAAAAAGAGAAAAAAAGGTGCAGACTGCGATTTTCGTTGCCCTTTTTCGGAGCGAGACAGTCTGAACGCTCGCTGGTATTGCCCATAAAAGGTTGGCTGGCCATCGGAAGACCTGACAAAAAACGGCGAAGAGATAAGGGTATCATATCAATGTGAAGTAGCCAGCCAAACCAAAACCGCGCCATCTGAGACTGCACCGTTTCTAACCGGCCTTAATAAAAAGTATCGCAGACACTTTTATCAAACTGACCTGCTTTCAATAACACAAAGTTGAACTTAAATTCATTGAAAAACACTCTTTTCACCTTTTGGTTGCCAAAAAGGGAATGGAACATCGAGAAAGTCACATGGCCTCTATACAATTCGATTCCCGCCTCTCAAACACGAAAATTGACTTTTTTCGCTTTGAGACATGGAAACGAGACCAAAGAGCGCCACATTGCAAATGCGGAGTATAAAAGGCTCGAGGCTGCGATTCGAAAGGTAGATTCCAATCACTCAGGCGCCTACTTTTTTCTCTTGAAAATCTTCACTTTTCAACTTTTCGGGAAATTGATTTAGAGTTTCGGATATTTTGATTTTGAATTCATTATTTCGAATAAGCTTTTAGCTTTTTCCTGTATTTGATCCTTGAAAAATTTTGACTTTTGTATTTTTGTATAAATCATCTTTGCTCAAAAAAATCAAGCGCTCAAATTACTGTTGTTTTTCAAAAACACACAACTTGTGACGAACTTTATTTTTCAATTTTAATCAGTACTGATTATTTGCACACGAATTCGAACGTGCAGAAGACGCGCAGACCCCGTGGCTAAGCGCCGCCTCTTTCCTCTCGTTTCTTTGGCCTCTCTCACCTCTCGCTGTCGCGGCAGCGCGCCTTTTGTTCATTCGAGCAGTTGCCGCGGGTGCAGGACAGACGATCCTCTGAACTCTTCCAGAAATGGCAGCCAACACGTTCCTCTTCACGTCGGAGTCTGTGTCCGAGGGACATCCTGACAAGATGTGCGACCAGGTCAGTCCTCACTCCTCACAGTTTTTTCATTACGCAGTTATTCGTTCAAATAAGTAAATTTTTAGGCCAAGTTTGAGATTTTTTTTAAAACGCTTCTCTAATAGTTTCGACTCTCATTACCGTCCAAAAAAAAAAATAAACAATGAAATTTCTGATCTAGCTAATCTCCGAAATTCAGTTTGAACCTATTGAACATTTTTGGGATTCTTTCAGCGAAATATTTTTGTTTTTCTGAAATTATTCACATTTATCATCATGCGCTTGTGAAATTCAAAAAAAAAAAAAACTCGATGCAACTTTGACACTTCGTGCTTTTTTTAAAATTTTAAACGGGAAATCGTATTTTCAGCTTGGTTTAAAGATCAGAGAAAAGCCGCATCATAATACTAACTTTGGTCAGCCTTTTTTCAATTTGCAAATGTTTACTTGTCAATTTCGCAATTTTTCTTGTTCTTAGTGAAATAATTTTTAATGTTTTCTTTAAAATATTTTTAGAAGAATAACAAAAACTAACGCGAAGAAGAAATAATTATTTAATATTCGAAATTAAGCGAGTTGTTAAATGAGAAACTGATGAAAAAGAAATAAAATTAAAAAGCGCATCAAAGTATAAATGACTGCTCAGAAACTCCCACTTTGTGATTCAAGTAAGAAACTCGCAAATATTTCATTGAAAAGCCTTTTTTGAATTTTTTTTTTTCTTCAAATCTGTCATCATTATTTAGTTTTTCAATTTTATTTGCTTTTCCTTCTTTTTATTAGAAGTGGAGACATTAATTAGATTAAAGTGAATTTCAAGGGTTTCAGTGTCTCATGAACTGAAATAAAAGAAATGAAAACGCAATCTGTCTTCAGATTTCCGATGCCGTTTTGGACGCTCATCTCGCCCAGGATCCGCATGCCAAAGTAGCCTGTGGTTAGTTTGCTGCACTTGCAGATATTTCCGCGATCGCCCAATGGTGGACTATGGAATCAGAGGTGGACAGGCTGCGAAACGATGCATGAACACACAATTCTTATTTTCACTTTGCATGCTTTTTGATTTAGTTCTTTCTAGCAGTGGTGAAATTTCACGACAATAACCGCAGAGAAAGGAAAGAGAAATAGTGGAAATGGATATATTTCGGTGTTGTGTGCATTCGATACTCGCTACGCCTAATCTGTCTCTGTTGCAGGACGTTACATAGATCCATCTGGTCGCACTCGTGTGACTACCCCGTTTAAACGGTTGCTTTGATTACAGAAACGGTAACCAAAACGGGTATGATCATGTTGTGCGGCGAGATCACATCGAAGGCCGTCGTCGACTATCAGGTCCTGGTCCGCAACGTCGTCAAGAAGATCGGCTACGACGACTCCAGCAAGGGTCCGTCGTTTCTCACGTTTCCCACGGGCACTTTGGCCTGTCCCTCTGTTATCATTTCTCCACGAGATGAAGAGAAACGCACTAGCAAAAAATCCAATTCGTTCAATTTTGCGCGGTGGGGTGATCTTATCAATGGCCATCGCAATTCTAGTCTTATCATTCTTTTGTCTGGGAAAATCGGTCGTCATTTTTGAGAATTCGATTTATCTTTCGGCATATAAAGAAGGGCGTGCTTTTTGTTCAACGTTTTTTTTGTTAACGGGATCGAGTTGATGAAAATGCAACATTAAGAAAAGTTCAAAAGAATAAAGTAGTTTTATCATTTTTTCGAAACTAAAAGTTTAAGAAATGAAAGTCACCTAGTAGTATTCGAAAGCGCAGGGACCAGTCACGAAAAAAACGTCTCTGCTTTGTGAATTTCTGTCCCGTTAAGATTCTTCGCTTATTCGGATCGGAAGATTATTTTGCATACAGCCTGTCCGTTATTTTTTGAAAAAAGCTTTTCATAATTTTGATCCAGAATTTTCCACGTGTGAAATATATTTTTGACAAAAGTGTAGAGAGTTTCAATAAACTAAAACAGTTTTTTGTTACCAGTAACTTGAAAAATGTTGAATTTTAAGTTTCCTTCGTCGGTTGTAAATTAGTAGGATCAAACATGCAGAATATTCATGAAAAAATTTCGGCTTTCAATAACTTAGAATAAAAATAGTCAATGAAAAGTTTGTCTAGCTGAATTAAAAAGAAAGTTTCAGGTTTTGACTACAAAACGTGCAATGTCCTGGTCGCCCTGGAGCAGCAGTCGCCAGAAATCGCAGCCGGAGTCCACGTGCAGAAGTCGGAAGACGATGTCGGTGCCGGAGACCAAGGAATCATGTTCGGCTACGCGACCGACGAGACCGAGGAGGCGATGCCGCTCACTCTGCAGCTTTCCCACCAACTCAACGCCAAGCTCCACGAGCTCCGTCGCAACGGCACCCTCGCCTGGGTCCGACCAGACTCCAAGACTCAGGTTTCCGTGGAAAAAGAAGTTCTTCTCCTGACTCAGCTCTTCAGGTCACCATCGAGTACGAATTCGTCGGAGGAGCCTGCATTCCTCGTCGCGTTCACACCGTCGTCATCTCCACGCAACACAGTCCCGATATCTCACTTGAAGACCTCCGCAAAGAGCTTCTGGATAAGGTGCAGTTTTGCATGGCAAAGTGTCTTTCAAGGGGCTTTTTGAAGGTTATCCGAGCTGTGATCCCTGCAGAACTGATGGACGACTCGACCGTCTTCCACTTGAATCCCTGCGGATCTTTCATCGTCGGAGGACCGATGGGCGATGCTGGACTCACCGGCCGCAAGATCATCGTCGACACGTACGGCGGCTGGGGAGCTCACGGCGGCGGGGCTTTCTCTGGAAAGGACCCCACCAAGGTGGACCGTTCTGCGGCCTACGCAGCTCGATGGGTCGCCAAGTCTCTGGTCAAGGCCGGAATCTGCCGTCGTTGTCTCGTCCAAGTTTCCTACGCGATCGGAGTCGCCAAGCCTCTCTCTGTTCTTGTCTTCTCTTTCGGAACTTCGGCGCTCAATGAGCAAGAACTCCTTCAAGTCGTCAACGATAACTTCGATCTCCGACCTGGAAAGATCATCAAGTGAGTTTTTTTCACTCACTTTTCCCGGGGAACTGTCTGGAACGGTCTGATCCAATCTTCTATGGTATGTCCCACGGGAGAGTGCTCGAGAAAGAAAAATAATTGTCTAGTAAGCGACATAGATTGCTGAGAAAATTCCGGAAAGTGCAGGAAACCCTTTAGAATATATTTTTTCAGATTTTCAGTTTAGAAAACAGCTGCTCTGAATCTTTTCATAAGGAACACGAAAAAAAAATTTAATCTTCAAAAAATTCGCAAAAAGCGGGTTTTGAGCTCTTCAAGCACATTTTCGACCTTTTATTTTCTTATATCTCGCCTGTCAAAGAGGTATCGACCAGATCTTAAATATTCGTCTCAGACACTTCCGTAGAAGGACTTTATCAGGAGCAAATAGCAAAAAAAGTATTCAATATGTTTGCAGGGAGCTCGACCTCAAGAGACCAATCTACGAGGCCACCGCCGAGAACGGTCACTTCGGACACAACGAGTTCCCTTGGGAAGTGCCACGTGCTTTGAAAATTTCTCCCGAGCTGACGAAGAAGTCGCAACAAGCTCCGCGACAAGAAGACGTCGGATCCATTGCTCACTAATTTTCTCTCTTTCGGAATTGTTTTTTGTTCACTTTTTGCTGTGCAATTGGTCTCATTTATTCTCCAGAATCATGTTGTTATGCTGTCTTCCTTGGTTACTTTCACCTCTCGTTTTCCTATCTCCATGGAGTTGTTTGACATGTCACTTTGGCCTTGCTATGAGCTGGTTCACGTATTGGATGTTTCTGAACGAGTTGTGATACATTCAGTGGGATACACGTTTTTCTCTAATAAAAAAATAAGAGTTTATTTTTTTCAATAGAATTTTCGAGAAGAAGAACATAAAAATTAACAGGCAGTCGGGAAACAATGGCTGTGTAAGGCTCAAAGATAACATTTGAAAAAAATAATAAACGAATCGATGTGTTTTTCAATTGATTTTTTTGAAGGAAAAACAACCACTTTTTCGAAGTAGTCTGAAAAAATTGAGCTTTTTGAGGTGAGGCACAGTTATATGTCGAGGGGAAGTTTCAGAAGGCCATGCTGCTTCTCTGACGTTTCTCATCGCGGCCACCTTCTGATTGTCTCTGAAAAAAGTTTCCAGTTTCGAAAAAGGTCCATAAAAGTTTTGATTGGTAAAAGGTTCTATTCATGATCTATTGAAAAATAAGGGAAAGTCTAGAATTTTTGAAAAAAAAATTGTACTACAGTGCGCGTCATAAGTATAGTATACTTATGACGCGCACACTATGGTATGGGGAATTACAAATTATAAAGGAAGGAATCATTTTTAGATACAATCATTTTGCTCCTCGAATTTTTGTTTTCTGGTATAATCTCTTCAAAAATCTTGTTTGAGAGCGCAAGGTTCCGGCATGGCCTGAAAAACTGGAAACGGATCTTCAACTCAAGACCTTTACTAGATTTTCTCGTGCTCCTTCACAAGCACCAAAAACAAATTTTCATCAGATTATGAAGATTTTATTTTTTAGTTTATTGGAACACTTGAGAAAAGAACCTGAATACGGTATATCCGCCTCTCAGAAGGACCAGAATCCCGCGGATTGGATTCGCGAGCGTGCATAGGAGAGTAGTCCGGCTGCGGCTCCCCGAGTTGCGTCGTGGACCGAGTCAGAAAGTTCTGAAACCAGAAAAACGTCTTTTGCGGGGAGGCAACAAGAACTGACGGCTTCGCGTCTTCGGACTTCTTGTTCCAGCGCCGCAGTCTTCTCGAGCACGCTTAACCGTCTGCGTTTCTCGTTTTCCTTTTCATTTTTCTCCTCCATCGACGGAGGATCCATTCCAAAGTAGCACTCAGGTAAGCGACGTTCACCTTCTGTCGCAACATTATTGATCTTGCGCGAAACGGAACGAAACTCACGATGTCGCTGCTCGTGTCGCAACTTGTCTTCTTCTTCGCTCACCCACGAAAAGTCGATTTCACTCTGGTCGCAGCGCATCTGCGATGTCGCCACCGAGGACCGAGATCCATAGCCCGGCTGGTTTCTGGAAAACCAAGCTAAAAAAAGATGATTAAAATTTTGCAATCATAGAAACAATTCCTTACAAAAAAAATTAACTTGCTCGCTTAGTAAAACTTATAGCTTTTTTTAAACATCAGTCCCGAGGAAATTTCTCAATTTTGAACGTATATATTGTAAAATTGAATGCATTCTTTGGATAAAAAATTTAGTGAGAAAAATTTATGAAATTTTTCTTTAGTCACCGAAAATTGACATTAATGATGAGAAAGAGAATTGATTCAATGGATATTTAGAAAATAATGAAAAAGGCCAAACAACTCAGTACTTTTGTCCGAACCTCAAGATGGGCTGCGCATAGGTCTGGTTCTGAGGGTTCCTCTCTGTTTTCTCCGTAGTTCTTTCTACTTTTTCTGACCGTTCCACTTTGACTTCGATCGTTTTTCCAACGCTCTGTAACGAATAATAACTTGTTCGGAAGAAGTTTGAAAAAGAATAACCTTGAGTTTGGGAGATTCTTGATGTGGCGTGCTTGTGTACATAGGAGGCGACATTGTGTCTTCAAAAGGTAAAATTAATGAACAAATTGAATCTTTTTTCCTTTTCGATATTATTGATCTTAGAGACACAAGGAAAAGCTCATAAAAGTTACCTATTCAAAATGACTTACTTCGCTTTGGCGGCTCGGTTCCGCGGCTGCTGGAAAGCGAGGAGTTGGCTCCCCAGTGATCTGTCGGTTGACCTTCTTCCGATGACGTCATCGGAGACGATGAAGCGAGTGAACTCCCCAAATCGCGAGTGTTTCGCATAATTGGACGGCTGGAAAAAAAAAAATTGAAATGCGCCACGAAAAAATGTGGTTTCAGAGAAAAATAAGCCAAGTCCTAATGAGAGAAATTAAAATCTTGCGGTAAAACTCAAGATAAATGTAAACAAAATGCACCGGCAGCTGTCTTTATTGTTTTGTGATTTTCATCCATTGTCTTCTATGCATTCTCAAAAAAATTCGTTTTGTTAAGTTTTCCCTTTTAATCTTCTAGATACACCAAATCTTATTTTCTTTGAAATCCTGGCCGATATAATTCTCCGAGGCTTACCGGTTTCCGACTTTTTCAAAGAAGAACATACTAAAACGCCGTTGAAAAGAGAAATTAAGCGATAAGCAGCGTCTTGTCGAGATTAAGGCCGCGATCTAATTGAAAAGCGATAAAACCAAACACTTGATGCGAAAAAAAAAATCTAGTTCAGCGCAACTTGAAAGGTGTTTTCAAAAGAAAAGAAAAACTGGAAGCAAAACAGAAACACACGAATATTTCGGTTTGTCAGAGTGGAGAGAATGCTCCCGGAGGCCGATCGGCGCCCGGACTTCCCCCGGCGTCCTCCACTCTCGGCGGTACGGCCTTGTGTCCACTTCCACGTCGTGCATCCTTAAATCTCTCATTTGAAATATCTTCTTTTGGCAGAGTAAGCATTTTCATTATGAATTGAAGGAAAACGTGTTATCAACAGCTGGAAATGAAATTTTTCTGGTTTTTATAGTTTTAATCCTATCTGAATGGGGACAACTAGCCGCAAACATTTTTTGAGTAAAATGAAAATTTATAAGTAATGCTGAAAGCTAGCGATTTTCAAATACAATCGAGACAGAGTCCTGGTTAACGCTTAGAAACTTAACGGATTGTATCTAGATGATAACTGCTTAGAAGCTATGTTTCTTAGGATTTCCGTTTCTTAGGACTTCCCATGAAAGAGAGTGAACTCAAAATCAAAATATGTGAAACTTCTCAAACCCTGCTCATGATGAGATTGGAGCTGATGAATCGGGAATAGTAAATAAAAGTGAAAAGCCCTGTGATTTCTCATTCAGCTATTTCTGTACCTTCATTGTTAATCCTCTCTAAAAGTTTTCGGACATGATATGTAACCTCGACTGTAAAATCCAAAACGAAAAATCTGTACGCCCCGTTCCAGTTCGTTCGTGAGAAAATTGATCGAAGCACAGCTCAGAAGCCGGTGCTCTACTGCTCCACAGAACACCTGGTGTCGCCCAAAAAAGGAATTGCAGAGATAATTAACCACGTGAGCCATCGATCGATCTCACGGCGGAAGTGGAAACGACGCAGGTCAACCGGCTTTTGTTCCCACCTCCACGGTATCCTTTCATTATTCTGTGCATTCCGACACTAAAGAGGAAGAAAAAAACAAGTTCTTGGCACAAATCGAAATGAATTAAGCCCGAAACGTTTCTAAAACTTCGTGAAAGTTATCTTCTGTGCTGTTTTAGAATTTTGGTACGCATTCGATTCAATTTTCCTTGGAAAGTTAGCAAGCGACTGTAGCTTCGAGCTTACATTATTGAGAACCAGTATTTTTTGTGAAAAAGAAATCGAAGATTCTTCATTCAATGTAACATTTTTGGAAAAACTTCCCAAAAATGTAAAATAACTTTGAAAAGATGTCAAGAACAACTTTTTTAAACGATTTTTTCCATCTTTTCAGCACTGGTGAGTCGGGTGGCATGAGAGAACTTTTTTCTTTTGTCTTCGACCTTTTGTGGAGATGGCTGTGCCCTTTCTACCTCTAGAGACAAAGGTTAACGTATTCATCTTGAGGTCTTATTTGCGGTCCGTTTGCCTATTTGTGTGCCTACTTGTGGGGCACAAGGTGTCGCTCTCTGAGGACTTTTCGCGCCTTCCTCTGTATGATAACCGATAACAGTTATCCAAAAAGCCTCAGGCTATTTTTGGCATTTTCAATACTTTACCATGAAACTTACTCAAGCATATCTGCTTTTGAAAGCTTAACGAGCATTTTCTCAATGTGGTCGAAAAAAGCTTTTTTTTTTCTCTTAACTTCCGAATCTTTCTGTTCGATTTCATACGATTGTCCGATAAATCTTCGCAGATCACACCCGCCAAACACTTTATCGTCATATTGATGGAGAGAATGGCATCTGAACAAACCGAAAAAGGATAAGACGTGTTTTAGAACTGGAAAGCGGACTGGATAACGATAACAACATAACTTATAATGCCAAATCGTCCTTTCTAAACGATCTCACTCTCATTATTTATTTGATGTTGCGAGATGTACGAATAAAAAAATCTTCTTAGAGAAAACTTGGACGTACTGAAAACAAAAAAAATTTCCGACTTCGATCAACTGAAAATGTGTCCTTTTTAACCCCAGTCATCAACCAATCGATTCGCTTCATGCACTGCACACACTTGGAAAAGAAGAAGAAGCAAAAAGAACGAAGAGTGTGAATAAGTGCTCAATCGGAACCGGGCGGGTCGATTAATAAACAAAGACAGCGAGAGAAAACCCTTCTACGCTTCCATCTATAGATCACAGAAATAAAAGCAAATACTTTTTCAACTTTTCTTCTACAAGGTCGAGACTATTTTGAGACTGTTAGAAAAAGAAATATTTCAATTCTTCTTCTTTTTCAATTCTCTTGCCCCTTGTTTCCCTCTGAAAACAAGGACGAACCTCTCAAAAGTCCGCCAAAATTTCAACATCAGAGCGGGGCAGGCGACCTTGAAAAACAGTTGTAGCAGGTGAAAAGTTGGCAGGTTGCCAGTAGTTATCCTTGGCCTCCGAAGTAATGATTAAGCAGAGGACATTTCAAGTGACAGTTGGATCTCTTAAACAAAGGAAGAATCGACGACAAAAAAGAACGAATCTTCTCGATATTTCAGTTCAGAAACGGCTCAAAGTCCCCATTTGGTTTTGTGCGGAGAACCGACGAGAATCCGCAGCACTTGTTGATTTGGCGCAGGTTTCCACGTGTATTCTCGCGTTTGACAGGTCCGCTGGCTTTCATTTATGGACGCTGACATTGCAGGTCAGCGCGTGAAATGCCTTTCGTAAACTTGACGACCATGCTCAATTTGACACGTCCTTTGAATTCAGATGGCATTGCATTCAAGTGAATGCTTCCACCGTAAAGTTTTCACTGAATTCGAAAATCACAGGCTACCACTTCCGATTGGAATTCAGCAGCCATTATAGTTGTCTTCGCATATATTCTGAACGGCGAGGTCAGGAAAAAAACGGATAACCGTTTAAGATGGCCCCTTTGCGAACACCTGATTATTGGCACCCGGTCACCGTCCGTGAAGAAATGTCAAGGCTAAGAACCTGTGGAAGGCCGGTGCAGCAGGAAGAGAAACGAGGTAATCACAAAAAACGGAGTACCAAGTTTTCTTTGAGGAATCTTATTCATTTTTCTATATTCAAGTCTTGGAAACTTCCTTTGTAAGGGTTCCCATCGCCGCTTTTTTCACTCCTTCAAGATCGCTCTTGAGGTGAATTGTTTGTCGTCGCATGGCTGGTTGCCAAGACGATTCTCACAGGTGAGTGAAAAACCTTTCAATAAGAGAACTGCAACTGAAAAGCATCGATGAACACGGCCGACTTTTTTTTTGAGTCTTAGCACTTATTTCAATTCAAAACGCGAAACAAGGTCGAATAGTTCAAGGTAGGTTAAACTTTCTTACATCAAAACGCGAAACACGCGGCGATGATACAATCAGAGAGCAGTTTAAAATATATTAGACATTATTCAAACCTCATCACGACTTTCAACTTTGCCTATTTTATTTCTTAAGAAGAAAAACCCAGGTTATTACTTATCCACTTTCTCATGGTGAATCCCATTGCATGAAGAAAAGACCAATTCTCGAATCTTCTCAGAAACTTGCAAATTCTACGGGAGTCCATAACCCGTTGATGGACCATTATGCGTACCGAGAATGCCGCCACCGAACAAAAAAGGCTATTGAATGTCTCTGAAACTTGTTGTTGCGCGAAAACGCCGGATTTGAACAAAGTATCTTTCTTAATGAGAAGCTACATCTATTGGGAGAAATTCGTATAGTTAAAGGTTATAAACAAACAAATGAATCATAGAGAGAGAATCAAAATGTTAAAAAGTTTTAAGCCTTAACCATAATAAAAATTTGAAAAATAACTTGGTTTCCTCTGATAACTTTTCGTTTTTTTTTTTGGAACTTTTTCAATCAATGAACCCAACCGAAATGATGGTTTCTAGATTAAACAGAGGCGGCGTGGCTTCGGTTGGAAAGAGGGACAGCGATTTGAGGGAAAACCGCCCGAGGACACGGACCGCCGAGTGCAAAATCTAGTCGAAACATTGTAGAGCGGTCGATGACCTCGATGAGAGGATTATGAGGCAAAACAGCCAAAAGTTTGACCATTGATGCCGTGTTCAAAGTAATTTCCGCGAAATGCAAAATGGTCTCTGACCCTCCAAAATTTAGTTATCTTTCTCTTTCTCTGACGGCTATTTTGAATTTCGCGAAATCACTTTGAACACGGCATGAACTTGAAAAGCTTTCTAGTTTTTCAATGAATTCAATGAAAAACTGTTTTAAAAAGGAGTTTAAATTAAGAATGATCGTTATGAAATAAAATGAAAAAACACTAAGATTGCGTAACACTGGGAAAATTTTTTCAAGAACAAAAAAAAATCAATGATAGAAATATTGATCTTGTGAGAAATTGGAAACCGTGAAACCTTAATCCATACGGCAAATCTTTAGGCGCAGCCCAAAAATCGGTTCTCAAGGGCGAATTATTATGCTTCCCTCAACGGAGAACTCGATCTACCTCAAGGACAGTAGGGAAAAAAGGATTTAAATAAACGAAGTGCATTCCTTTTTGAAGCAACTATGCAATTCTGATTTTACCAAAAGAAGGCAAAGTAAAAAATACATTTAACAATAAAGAAATGTTTTTATTGTGAAATCAAAGTAAGCTTTCTAATAATCTAAATGATAGATTCCACCATTTTTCATAATTTTGTTTTTCCATCGGATAAAAGAAAAAAAAATCATGATACATCTTTTTGATTTCTATTTTTCAAAAATTTGACCAAGAGAATTAAAAAAAACTCATAAAATCAAAGGAATACGTGAGAAGTTACTTATATTCTAGATATTTTCTGTATGCTTCTGTTCTCTATCCTAAACAAACAATTTTTTTCTTAATTTTCTTTTATATTTTTCCAAGAGAGATGAGATGAAAAGAGAGACGCAGAAACTCGACAGTGAAAAAGAGTCTACTGGATTTGGATGTGAAGAAACCAGTAAACGCACCTGTTGAGATCGTCGAAAGACATGGCGCGAGTGTACATGGGCGGCGGCGGCGGAAGGTGCATAGGCGGAGGAACTGGCATCCGTCCAAGCTTCTTCCACAACTTCTGCTGCTTCTTCTCCATCTTCTCGAGTTTCTTGAGCGTCTTTGCGTCGTGCGGAATCAGAATGTGTGGCTGCATAGGCGGCAGGTGATCGAACTCAACATGGTTCAACGACATTCTTGAGCCGCGCATCCGCATGCGGTCAGAATCGCCACTCGGAGACGTCAGATAGCCGGAATCAGCGTTCAGCGAGATCATCGACCGACGAACATTTTGGTGTGGAATGTAGGGCTCGGCGAAAGCTCCAGGGCCGATTGGACGCTTCTGCTCCGGATATGGCGAAGGATAACAGCCTCGTTGACCACCAGGCGGAGGGTGCATCCACTGGGGAGGCGGCGGATAGTGCGTCGAAGATCGGTTACCCATCTCTCATCTACTCAACTACCTGTAATCGAAGAGTATCTAAAAACTGAAACTTCAACGAAAATAAAGTGGCAAAAGCGATTGAAGTGAAGAGAAGATTGATCATATTGAAATTTGAAAACTAAAAATTAAAAAAGCCAAAAAAAATTCTGAACCTACGCTAGTAATTTTACATCCTGATAAATATTAGAAATTATTTAAAACTTTTAGTCAGTAAATATATGTGTAGGCACTGAGAAAGAGGAAAAACATGATGTTATTTTTTATGGGCAAAAAGAATGGTGGAACTGAAAAAGAGGGAAGATCAGAGGAATGAGAGGACGGCACACGGCCGCAGAGACGTCCGCCGACTCCGCCCTCTGGCTCCGCCCATTGACGCCTGGGTTCCCAACGGTAGGCCTGATGTGAAAAGCTTTCAAAAACTGACAGCAACTCAATTTTTAAATCAAATCCTCTTCCATTGAATAAAAAAATCTTTCTCAAACTTTTTTGTGCCGAAAATATAGAAAAACCTACGCAAATAAAATTAAGAAACTTCTGATTTGTAATATCTGGGTCACATGAATTAAAAATTTTCTTAGGGTTTTCTCGTAGCTATTAGAAACTATTTTCAGATCCAGTGTTCCATGGAAGCAAACAAGCAAAGGCCCGACAAAAAAAATTTCTAATATGTTTTTTTGGTTACTTACACACCTACTGTGAGATTTAGGAATTTCTTCATGCATGGTTAGTAGAATGGGAGAGCCTACAATTAAGACCTTTTTTTAAAATGATTGAGGGCTTTACAGTTTCTGCGAAGCGAATAAAGTAAAAGTATTCAAAAAATGATGCGACTTTGGGATTACGCACTGAAAGATAAAACTTAATGAAACAAGTAATCATTTCGAACAGCTTATTACACCGGAGCCATAACGAAGAGAAGCCCATCAAAGTAACGATTGCGGAGAATGTGGAACACGCTCAAACGAAACGTTTGACGAGCGTAGCGACAACCAAAAACAGGTGCTCGTCTGTTTCGGATTACGCTACAGAAACGGGTGGCAACCCATGTTGTTTGGTTATCGTTTGTTGCGATCTTCACGGCTTACTGACGTCACACCTGAACCGCCGGACATCTTCTCCTTTCCTGCCAGGCTTCTGCTCTCTCCCAACAGAATAGCCACTGACGTCGAGTTTGCTTGATCAAATGTTTGTACGCCGGCCTCACAACGAACTACAAAGATAAGATATAGGGACTGAATGATACAGCTGCCGGCAGTTAGCAAAAAAAACGCAGAATAGGTAGTTCAGAAGTCAAAAAACCATCAAACTTCTGTTACCAACATTTCCTTGAATAAAAAGACACATGAAATAGGTTGGAAAAGAAAGCAAAGAAGGTCTAAAACTATCTAAATTTTTGCTTTGAATTTTAATTTTTTTTATGAATAAGCTCAAAAAAACTCTCAAAGGTTTTTGTAGAAGAAAATCTACAAATAAGGGCCCTAAATACTCAGATCTTATTTAAGTTTATAAATAAGGTCTGAGTATTTAGGGCCCTTATTAGTAGATTTTTCCAATTAATTATTTTCTTAGAGCTATTCATAGAACTCTTGGTCTACAAGAAGGAGAGGGAGCACAACATTTCAGTCTTTTTCGAAAAATCCAATTTTGTTTCGAATGAGAACTCATTTCGAAAACGTAACGCTTCAATTAGCAAAAGTTTAATGATTTGTGAGGAGATAAGAAACATAATATGAAGAGCGTGACGCTAAGTCAGAAGCAGTCATTGACCAGAACTGAGCTCGCGAAGCGATGACGAACCCTCCTCCGAAGGAAGACACGTGGGCGATGCAGCCCATCGGCGCGCCTTTTCCAGAAAATCCCGTCAAAGTGAGTTGTGCTGATGAAACATCGGGGATCTTCAAACTGAAAGATTAAAAACTGATTGCAGTGCCCCAACGAACAGAACATGTACGTTGCGCTGTGGTACAAGCATGGAAAGCCGATCCACGGACGCTCTTGGAACAACGGTGGAGTCGTCGAGTGCTCTTTCCCTTACAAGAACGCGGAGCTGACGACCAAGCAGCAGCTTGAGGGCCAGATTCAAGTCCTGCAGTACATGGGAAATCATTTGTCGCAAGGCTTCTGGTACGAGTGGATTCCTTACCACACTCGAATTGAAAAGATCGACGACAAGCACCAGATCGTGAGATGCGGAGATTCCTTCCCTCTCTTCTGGAAACGCCCTGAGGTACGTTCCAGAGTGTGGGAACTAATAGAAACTCATTATATCTGAAAAACCTTTTCGTAACCTTTTCTAAGCCAACAACAGTCGGCGTCGCTTCGGCTCATTTAAAAAAAATTGTTTCTTTGAATTTTTTTTTTTATGGAAAGATCGTTTAAAAGTTCCAGTTTCTCAGACAAGTTCGTTGGAATGAACGTTTTTAACCACCGAATGTGACCCTATATGACGTTCGATTGAAGTTTTAGAAAGCAAAAATTGCTCAAATTCTCAACTGAATCCTTTAATTTGCGGGAAATTCAAACACTTGAAGATGAAACTTTTAAAAATTACATGACAATATTAATTGTTCAACTAAAGACTATCTATTTCAGTTGACGTCAAGAGAAAATTTCAGGGCAATTTGCTGGGCTATGTCGACAACAAGACGGAGATCGCAATGTTTTCCCACAACGGCAAAGTGTACGAAAGAAAAGGACCAGAGCTGAACGACATGCTGCTGCTCACGCGCAACTGCATCGGAGGACCTCCAAACTGCGACTGCGATGTGTGTGGCAAGGCACCACGTAAAGTTCCACGAGTTACGATCGACGAATGGATGGACATCCGCGAGGGCGATCCATTCCCATCGCGGCCGCTCGTTCGCGCTCTCGACAAGAGCCTCGACACACTTGCCGGTGTTCCTGCCGACCAGTACGTCGGTCTCTGGTACATGCAGGGAGAGCCGGTCATGGGACGCGTTTGGAACAACAATGGCAAGGTATATTTTCTCCGAGGTGTTCTTAAAAACTCGTAGAAAAAGAAATAAGGAAGCATTTGCAAAATTCTTCAAGGTTGCTGCTTGCTTCTCCTGGTTCAACAACGAGTACAAAAAGAATGTCGGTTCGTTCCAAGTGCTTGTACACTTGTCTGAGCACGTGCGTGGGTTCGACTACGGCTGGATCCCATATCCGGAAGTAAGATTTTCCAAACTGGTTAAAACGAAACTGACTTTTCAGGCGGCCAAGTTCGGCGACAAGGAATGGCATCCGGTGCACGTGGCCAACCACAAAGGCGATATCTCCGTCGGAGTCATCACTACGGGAGGAAAGCAGATCCTGGCCAAAGTGGACATCCGCAACGAGAAGACGGGCTACGGCTACGAAGGAAAGGAGCACACGACCGTCGGACCTGCGGCCGCGTCGAGCGCTATTGTGCTCTGTCGCAAGGCCAAGCCTGGCTGCAAACTCGACGGTTAACTCCTCAACACCAAATAAATTTTTTTCTTCGCTTCCATTTCTTTGATCGACTCTACTGTCTTTATTTTTTAATAGCAGGTTTCCATATGAAGAAAAACACAGGCAACGTTAACATTTGATAACTTAATTTTTTTTTAAGTTGCTCATAACCGCTCGTGAAAACTGATACTTTTTAGAGTGACACCAGGAAATGTTTCCCTTTCTCTTAACAAAAAAATGTTCTTTGTATTTTTTTACTTTCACATTAGAGTAATATTTCGAAAGTTGTAAACCGTTTTTTGTTCTCCGTCTCTGAGAAGTTTAAATTCTTTTATATTCGAAAAAAAAATAGTTTCGTACAAAAGAAAAAAAATTTCAACCGACTTTAGCCAATAAAGAAAAATGAAAGACGTCGCAGTGATGAATTTCATTTTTCGTCTTTCTTAAATAAATTGTATTTGATCACAACTTTTTTTCAAACAAACCATAAACTTTCTCATTTTCTTGACAGAGACATTCAGGCTTACCATTAAACTTTTCAGCATGCGCTCTAAAATCAAATCAAAACTCGTAGAAAAATAAAAAGAAAACCTCTCTGAAAAGGCTTCATACAGGACATCTCCTCAGTTAAATTATTCAGAACATCCTTCGCAAGGGAACAGTCTTCTGTGAAAGCAATTCGTTAAAAAAAAAAATTCAAACGGAGACTAGGTTTAAAAAAGCGAAAAAAAATATTTTCAAGTATACGAACTTCTGTATTGAAGCGAATACCGCGTCCCACACATGAAGTCTTCAAAATCCACAATCTTACTTTCTCGAGCATCACGAAGAACCTTTTGAAAACATGATTTACTGTGATGAACACTGAGACTCACTTGTTCATCAGAAAGTGACGTTCTATTTTTGCAGACGCTTTCAATACTATCGCAAATATCGCGAGTCTTCTCTTTTTTTGTTTTATTCTTGACTGCTACCATTGTCGTTTTTCCAAGCATTTTGCGTTCTTTTTCTGTTAATGAAATAACAGTTGTTACAAAAATAAAAAATCAAACCGTTCGTTTTCAATATTTTGCCTGAAGTTTCGTTCTCACCATTACTTTTTGTACGTTGGATACGTGAAAAAAGTTTAGCAGAAGAAGGTTTGGTATTCCTTTCAGAAACTTTCATCTGAAAATTGAATAATATAGAAAATCATTTTCCACTTTATTGCATACGGCCTATGTTCCGTTTCTCCAATGAACACGCGGAGAAAAAGAAGGAGACGGAAAAAAGTAAAGAAAAGGGGATTTCGAAAAAACTTTGAAACCTTTTTAGGATCTGAAAAAGGAGCTTCAGACTCTTCTTCTTAAGGAAGTTTGGACTTCGCCCGTGAAGAACAGAAAGCAATATATATTTAATCCTTGAAACTCATCCACTCCCTCGAATTACCGCTGCTTTGCAGTTCATACATTTATATGACCTCGAGCCTATTCGTTTTCAAGTTCTTTTTTTTCCGAATAGTGAGAGAATGATTATTCAGTAAACTTTCGTGTTAGATCATAATCATATGAAGAAATATTCAAAACGAAGTTTGCGTGTCAAAAGGCGAAGTCATTTTGTAAAATTGTTCGAAATGGATCCGGACGACTTCAAGTCTAAGGAGAAACCAACTATGGAGCAAGATAACGACCCTCGGTCGACGAGACCAAGCGACCTGGACAAGACAGTGACGGAGGATACGGAGATGGAGCGCAAGCTTGGCGAAGAACCACCTACAGTGTTAGTTAAAAAATTGCGCCAAATTTAAGTTCCTATAACGAAACACTTGAGCTGTATGGGTATATAAAAGGTTCATAAATTAATGCCACGTTCAAAGTTAGGATTTTCGAGAAAAAAAAAGGTAAAAACCCATTTTTGTCCTCAAGAGCTTTATATATTACCCACCTTTTGTTGGGTCATCTTCAAAAGATCTATAAATATGGACCGCCAACGATTTTTCGAAAATTAAAGCACAATGAAACAAATGAATGGAACCTATAAAGTGAGGCAACGATATTAAATGAAAAAAAGATATTTTGGAGAACAACCGAAAAATGTAAATAAAATATTATAATCTATTTAAAAAATCAATTTGGAGACCTTTTTGCCCTGGTGCGCACGCGCAGGGGTTCTCCTTTTTTTCGTCTTTTCAACTGAAGTACAATTTCAAACTATTGTTTCTTTTTAAATATTACCCAGTGTTTCTGCTAACGTTCTAAAGCCTTTCCGAGCACATTCGAACATAGTTATGAAAAGAAATTTCCAAGTGAAATTTTGGTATTTCAAATTATTATTATTTTTTTTTGAACGTTTTTTTGTTACCACTGGAGCAGCGCAATGATAAGCGATTAATAGACATGAAAGATATTGAGTTTATAACTTTTTGATTAGTTAAAAAGCTGAAAACATGTTTTACAAACCGCGCGCGTGCGCGCAGCATGCACAGTATAATATGGCATGTTCATGGGAGGAACGGAACATGCTTCGAAACGAAAAATCGTGTTCATCAGCGCGCCAAAGTTGCTCCGAAACAGTACTAATTTTTGTTTTGGAGCAATTTTCGTTTTGTCCGATGAACATGCCGGCATGGCATGCCATAACAAAAAAAAACATTAAAACTGTCTTTGAAACAATTTCGAATAGCTTTGCGACGCGCAAACTTGTTCCTTCCGCATGCACCCCTCGTAGAACTGCATAAACTTCCATTTTTTAAATTTTTTCTTAACAGTTCAGTTTCCTATTTTATCCAAACTCATCCGAGTCTCATTTTTTGATTTTCGACTTCCAAAATGTAAAATTTTTTTTATCTATATGTTTCACTCTCTTTTCACTCCAACGCTGACAAGTTCCGATGGAATTTTTTCCTCTCATTCTATTTTTATTAATTTCAGTTATTTTTTAAACATCTTATATCCGCACTATACAAGCACCTGGAGAACTGCCAACCGTTCAAACGTATTTGACAGCATAGATCCCACGGCGTTCTTTTGACGACGCCCCTCCCACAATTTCCGTAATATTTGACGTCTTTTGTGCATACACAGAACGACGCTAACTCGCATACTCATTAAATTCAAAAAAATAATTTTTTTCCTCGAAAAAAATAGCGTTTTTTTCAAAACTATAGACGTGGAAAAAAATCGATCCTTTCACAATTCCTTTTCTAGTTGACAAAAAAACATTTGGGTGAAAGTTTTTTTCTTATTTTTCTGAACACTTTCATACCTTTCATCCTCAAAAATTGGTTAAAGTCCTTTTTTTGAGTGAAAAAAACGTGGAGTTTTTGTGCCGAAAATGACTTATTGTGGTTCTATGTGTCTTTCCCGACTTATTGAAAATTTAAAAAAAGTTTTTCTTTACAGATTTAGTTTAGTTCATCCACCTAGTGGTATTTTTTTCTCCTCTGCAACATCGCCATACCATTCTGATGTTGCGAAAATGAAAGAGATTGATTGATTCGAATAAAAAAATTTAATTTGAAACTGAAAAATGTTGCTGAAAGGCTTTTTGCTTTAAAGGGAAAAATTTGGTCAAAACACAGCAGTTAATATTGAAAAATTGAAAAAGTTCCTTCGCATTTTGCTGTCGCAATAAAAAAATAATTACCGTAAATCAGTACGAAACAGATAAAAGATACAGCTGTAATGGTTCTCCTTTTTATCATCGCAACATTTCATCATGCTTTGTGAACATGTGCCAAGAGAGGCGGTGCCTGAGGCACTCGCCCTCTCTATTGATTACAACATCACTCTGGCATGGCGCACTGCTAGCGTGCGCCACGAAATAAAGATTCAAGCCGAGTCGCTTAACCTCGCAAAACAAAATAACGCGGAAATGAGGGGAACATTTATTCCCGCGTTACATGGAGGTCCCGAGAACTTCCACCATATTCCATCCGGTGGAAGGTGAATTCCTGTCATTCCCCTATTCGAACTACGACAGACTCTCGGATTCTGAATTACTTTTACCGCTACACCTATTCATATTCAACTATTTCTACGATTGGCAGTTTTCGTACTATCGTGTTCGGGTACGAGCGAGGCAGAAACTACTACAAGGAAAGGACGTGAGCAGCCAGATGAAGCAGAACTTGTGAGGCAATTTTAACGAAAAATTTGAATTTTATTGAGCGTCCTTGAATATTGTTAATTGAATTATTATTATTATTATTGTACTCATCGGATGGGGGGGTGGGAAAGCAAACTGTGAGAGTACCGGCCAAGAAGCCTTGAATTTATAGATATTATTGAATGCTAATGATTATTTGGACCGAGTAGTGAAATTGTTGAAGAATTTTTTTCTAAATCTACGTCATTGTTTCTGCCGCCCGATCTAGTTTACCAAAAATGTTTATCTTCACTTCCTTTCATATCTATCTCATTGGCTGTTTTAAGCTCAGTACCTGATTATTGGGTAAATAGTGTAAACTGAGCTAGGTTTTGAAGATTATTCATCTGCCATCGTTTTTGATATTGTTTCTGAATCTGTATTTGTAACTTCAGTTGTTAGGCGAACTAGGCAAGCCAAAGTCCGGCACATTCCATCTGATTTTTTTGTTTCACATGTTCACCTGAGAACCATTCTTTTTAAGATCTTGAAGCCTCGAGGACGAGACTTTCGTCGACGCCCGGGATGTGGTGCTTTTTCTCTTAAATTGCTCTAGTAATTTACTATGTTAAGTATCATCCATCATTCTTTTTAAAGCCTCGGGACGAGTCTTTTGTCCAGGGGTTGGATGTAATGGTTCTCCTTTTTATCATCGCAACATTTCATCATGCTTTGTGAACATGTGCCAAGAGAGGCGGTGCCTGAGGCACTCGCCCTCTCTATTGATTACAACATCACTCTGGCATGGCGCACTGCTAGCGTGCGCCACGAAATAAAGATTCAAGCCGAGTTCGCATTAAAATCCGCTACACATTTAACCGGGAAATGAGGGGAACATTTTCCCGCGTTACATGGAGGTCCCGGATACTTCTGCTATATTCCATCTAGCAGAAGGTGAACTTCTGTCTTCCCCTATTCGACCTACGACAGATAATCCGGCCACACTGATTGCTACCAGTTATTCTATTCTACTTCAAAGACTCTATCTGGCACTCGCACGTTTTTTGGTTGGCGTACGAGACATCTACGAAGTCGCACCTGAACAGAAGAAGAACACCCGGCGACTTGCGGTTTGGTCGGTTACGCAAGTACACTTAGTCTGTTCATTTCCTTTATCTCTGATGTGTTTTCTCAAAATTTATTTTTTGGAAGTGATAATTTAAAAACCAATTTCTGATTCAAACTCTGTCTACATATGGGATGAATGTAACAGTTGTTAATTGTACAGTTTGAGCGTGGCTGTCCTCATAGAAATTGTATCACTGAATATCTTTAAAAATCTGCCATCAGAGACCTTATTCATTTCAAATGTAAACTCTCTTTTTCTCAAAATTGAAGTAGCATCAGTTGTTAAGCGAACTTGGCAAGCCAAAGTCCGGCACATACCATCCGATTTTTTTATTTCACATGTTCACTTGAGAACCATTCTTTTTAAGATCCTGAAGCCTCGACGACGAGACTTTCGTCGACGCCCGGGATGTGGTGCTTTTCTCTTAAATTGCTCTAGTAATTTACTATGTTAAGTATCATCCATCGTTCTTTGTAAAGCCTCGGGACGAGTCTTTTGTCCAGGGGTTGGATGTAATGGTTCTCCTTTTAACATCGCAACATTTCATCATGCTTTGTGAACATGTGCCAAGAGAGGCGGCGCCTGAGGCACTCGCCCTCTCTATTGATTACAACATCACTCTGGCATGGCGCACTGCTAGCGTGCGCCACGAAATAAAGATTCAAGCCGAGTTCGCATTAAAATCCGCTACACATTTAACCGGGAAATGAGGGGAACATTTTCCCGCGTTACACAGCTGAAATAAACATGAAAAATCACGTGAAGCACTTGAGCAACAAGAAATTCAAATGTTCGCGCGCAAGCTGTCTACCGTAAATCTAGGTGGAGCAACCCTTCCAAGCCGCTCCACATTTTCAAAAATTTTACATTTTCTTCCACTACGCAGAACGCCGTGTATCCTTCTTTATCAACTTTTTTTGAAATGTTTTTTTTCAAATCTTCAATGTGCAATGTTTAAAACAAATTTTAAAAAAAACCATATGGCTGTCCTGAAAAAGTAGCTTTAAAAAAAAATGTTTGCTTCAAGGAGTTTTCTTCCTATTTTTAATATAAATTTCGGAGTCTACGTATCAAATAAGGTGTTGGCCAACCCTATATCACCAGTTTTAATTTTACTAATGGTGACTGCCGAGTCAGTGTGATTTCAGATGTCCGTCAACCAAGAGTATACATAAAGATTCAAAAAAAGAAGACGAAGGCAAAGGAAAAGAGGCAGAGCGAGCTCAAGAAGTTTCGGTGTATGCTTACAAATACGATAATGAGGATAAGGTAAGAGCGTTTTTTTCATTTCCATCTTCAAATTCAGTTTTTCGATTCATAAGGAATGATCTAGTTTCCAGGTACTCCGAAGTTTCGACTTTTTTCATGGATATCTGCCCCGAGAAGACCTTCCATATCTTCTTCGTGTCGACGGTGACTTCATCTTGCGCATTAGTGAAGTCGCTGTGAGTTCGACCTGGAATTTTCGTTCAGAGCTGAGCTGCTCTCAAGTTTTTTGATTATTTTTTCGGTTTTCCATTGCAAGAAAGATGAAATCTATAATGCGGGTTGAAGTTAAGATCTTAAAAATGTCTCATATTAAGAAGTCTTTAAGTAATTCTCAGACTTTTATTATTGATTTAATTCGTAGGAATAATTTCATCTTCTAATTTTTTTAGATGTAAAGAAGTCAACTCAATTCTGTTAGATTGAAGGGATTTTTAGCCTTCATGGTTAATCGAGGTTAGAGTGAATCTCCGCAAGCTTTTTAGAATTTTCTTAATATTTTTGAATGAGAAATATGATATCATTAAGCCGACCAACGAATCGCCAACTGCGTACTCTATGAAGCTCCGTTCTAAAATTCAATGGGACATCATCCTCTCTTGTGCAGTCCTTCAGGTTCTAATGTTTCAATGAAAGTTGTGGGTGTTAGAAACGAAATTTTCAGGCCGCCGATTTTCAAAACGCCGAAACAACTAGAGTATTCCTTAGTTTTTTTTCTATCCCCACTTCTGTCTTGCAGGTTCGAAACATTATCGTTCGACGGAAGTCTGGCCAATACTATCTCGAATTGAACCGCGTCTTTGATGGAATCAGTGAACTTATAGATTTCTATAAGACTCAACAAGGCAAATTTTCAAACGTTGGCTTTCTCATTTCAACGGGAGTGGAGAATCTTCTTGCAGTTCACGTTCTTGTTGAAGAACGGGATCAAACTCCAACATTGGGAGTTCATGCACAGTGCCGTGGTACTGAAGAACATTCTGGGAGAAGGAGCGTTTGGAGAAGTGCGGCGAGGCACTCTCCGATATCAGAAGAAAGTCATAGCCGTTGCTGTTAAACTAGTCCGGATGCCCATCTTTTCTAGAGTTTAGCCTCTCTTTTCAGACAAAAGGAGCTGGAGAACTGAGCAAGGCGAAAATCCGCGAAATGATGAAAGAAGCCCGTCTTATGCGCAACTTCCGACACACAAATGTCGTTCGCATTTATGGCGTCGCTGTCGACGAAGAGCCTCTGTATATCATTCTCGAGTTTGTCAAAGGTCGAGAAACGATAAAACTGATCGCTCTACCGCAAACTTTCAGGCGGAGCGCTGAACACGTACCTCCAGAAACACCCAGAAGTTGACATAACCGAACGGATCGGCATGTGTCATGGGGCGGCACGTGGACTAGCCTATCTGCATTCTAAGAACTGCATTCATCGCGATATCGCAGCTCGTAATTGCCTCTACAGCAACTCCAAAGTCGTGAGTTCTCAAATGTCAAACAGCTCGCGCGTAAAAGTGAATACTGACTTAAAAACGCTTTTTTTTCAGTATTTCACGTAAAATTGAATGGACGTATTGAAGCCTATACAATCCATTCTGTTTTTAGTTTGAAGAAAGAAGTTATGGAAAACTCTTCATGCTAGCGGTATCAAAAAGTTTATATAATTTGTCATCGCCTCCACAATGGAAAGGAGGTTTCTATGCGCAATCGCGCTCTTTCGAGAAGCTCTAAAAATAGCTGAGAAACAAAGATTTCTTTAATTTAATTTGTGATTTAGGTGAAGCTCAGCGACTTTGGACTGTCCCGAATGGGCTCCCAATACAAACTGACGACTCATTGCAAGCTGCCGATCAAATGGCTTGCCCCAGAAACCATCACCACTCTGTACTTCACTCACAAGACGGACGCGTACAGGTTTGCAAAATAATGGACTCACTTGGGAAATTTTCGCTTTGAGCTATGGAGTCATGTGCTTCGAAGTGTTTTCTAACGGAGCAGAACCTTGGGGAGGCGTCACTAACACTGAAACCAAGAAAAACGTATGTTTTCAACTGCGACTGTGAACCGTGTGGATGTTGCAGGTTTGCAATGGAAAGTTCTTAAGAATTCCTGAGAACTGTCCTGAATCTGTCCGAGCCTTCATTCATGACCGGCTGTTTGTGCGGGATCCGGAAAAAAGACCCACCATGAAGGAGGTCAGTCTTCGTTTAGCTGTCCAATGTGTTTCCTTTTGAGGTCGCGGCGATGTTCGAGTCAGTGACTGAACGAAAGTCGCTCTTCATCATCGATAAAGAAAATATAGCAGAGGTTGGTCATGTTGCAGCACAACTCACAAGGAGGTCGCTCTAGAACTTTCTAAAAAATTGGAGAGATACTTTTTCAAGGTCTTGAAAATTTTGAGATTTGGAGCATTACTTTTCGTAAAACCAATGTTATTCAGGTTGAACCTTTCAAAACCTTTATATAGAATCTTAAAATGTTTTTTTCTCAATTTAAAAGCATTTATCAGTAAAAAGTAATAGGGACATCCTTGTCACTTTTTCAATTTATTTCTTTCGTAAAAAAATATTTTTCGAAAAAAATTTAATGTGTTGAGTAAGATTTTTTTCTGGAGTATTAATTTCCGATAAAGCTTATACCTCAGGCATATGAGTAGTATAATTGGCCACAGAAAAGGGAATGTCATGAAAGCGTTGAAATCAAGTTTTTTCTTTTTGAGTAATTCTTTTTACTCGAAAAATTGACAGGTTAGCAGCAAGGATCGGAAAAAGACGAGTTTGATAATGGAGACGTCACCGCGAGTCAAGCCGTCCAAGAGACAGGATTCTCATGACCGACATGTCCGTAGAGTCGTCCGATCGGCTCATTCAGAATGTCTTTTGCAGAGGCGGAAGCGATCCATGTTCTCGTGATCAGAAGCGTCTCTAATGAATCGATTAGTTCGCTAATAAAAATGGCCATTTCGAAAAAATGTTGATTGATTTGTTAAATAAAAATGGGCCTTAGATTCTTTTGCGAGCACAGGAAAAACTTCAATATTGTTAAAATTTTATAGCTCGCCCATTATCCAGGAGAACTCATTTTTCTTCAAGACATAATGTATTAAGTCATAATCACAATCGAGGAGATGAAAATCGATAGAAGGCAGAGAAGAGTTGGAAAATGCGATCACAATGAAGTTGATAATAATAATTATGTGTGCCACCAGGACGATATATTGGGGACTTTTGAATAAGAAAAAAATAACAGGAGGCAATAAATAAGTTATTAAAATTTGGATCTCAAGTAAGGCATAGACGGTTTTGAAAATAGAGGTTTATGGCGTTTTGGGGATAAACATTTGTAGTGCTTTATAATCTATACAGTATTGTACTTGCATCACGCAGAAAGAAGAGAAAGTACTTTTGACTTTCTCAATAAAACAGGAAAAAGGTTCACGTTTTATGAATACCCCTTGGTCGAGAAATTGCACAAGAATGGATAACTATGAGAGGAAATCACAAGACAGACAAAGAAGAAATCACTGGTTGTGAGGGGCAAAGGCGAAGTAGGACTGGCCGAAGGAGTAGGAGGCCGGCATGAGCATCGGCGACGCCTTCATCCAGGACGAGCCGTTGGAGGAGGAACTCGTGCTGCCGCCGCTCAGGTTGGCGTCGTCGCCGAGAGTCTTGCACTTCTTGCCTTTGGACGTGACTTTGCGGTTTCTCGTCTGGATCCCCTCCTTTTTCATCGTCAGCGGCCTCTCCACCTAAAACACAACTTTTTTTTCCCTCAAACTATCGCGGAGTCCTATAGAACTGTTATTACTTGCTATGGTGTGTATTTTGAGCTGCAGAACAACGTCTTAAAAAATTTAGAATTTCCTTTTGGAGAATCGGCTTTAAAATTTTATGTCGTAGGCAATGATCACACAAAAAAACAATCAAAATTCTTCTTTTCAAGAACAGACGTCCTCGAAATTGCATTTCTGTAAATTCCTAGAAATAGATCTTTAAAGTTGCCGTTCTCGAAAATTATGCAGTTTCGCATATCGATAATTTCAAGATATTAAATCTTGCACATTTGAGCCACAGTTCGATCAAATTTCAGCAATCTTCGATTCAAATTTTATTTCATTTCTGATAAAGTGACCTTGCCTGTCAGTCTATCGACAAGGATGACTTTTCTTGAGGAACTTGAAAGAACTTTTGATGATTCTTAACAAAAAATTTCTCAGTTTGGTTTCACATGGAGGCTAACGTATCGCCGAAGCCACCTGTTGCGTCTTCTCAAACGCGTTAATGAGCGTGCGCGATCGCTTTTCCGATCGTTTTGCTGTTATCGGTGGCTCAATCTCAAGACAAACGTCATCCGGAACGACATGCGGTGCTTTTGAAAACCAACCGCAATACCGGACGCTTACGTCATCCCTACCAAAACTGTCCTGGCTCTTTGACTCGAGAGAATAATCGAGCACAAACAGACCTGATGAAGCTTGTAGTAGAGGCCGCAGGCATTGCAGACAGGCTCGCCGCTCCCGTTCCTCCGCCACAACGTCGTCGTGTTCGTTTTACAATTGACGCAGGCGACTCCAGTCCGTTTTTGAGCACTCTGCAACAAAATTCATAACCTTGACGTAAAATGGCCTTATAAAAAGCATCTGAAAAGATACAATAAAAAAATTTGAAAAATAGCTTGGTTTTAGTAAGACTGACGTTCAGCTTTACAAGCTTCGAGTTCATTTTTCGATTTATATAGCACGTTCTGGCTTTCGTTATTGAAACCCCTTTTGGGAGAACATTCTCCAAAACACGAGGAAAACGCAGTTTTTACCGTCCACCCATGGACATTGGCGCGTTGATTTATTGGCAAACACATTGGGTCGGGCCATGTCGTCAAGTCTTCGGCGACGTCTCCAAGTCGAAGACCTAAGCGGCGGCGACGGAGCAGCCAAAAGTGTCGGAGATTTTATCTTGCTGCGAATACCCACCACTCCTTTTCTTCTTCGTCTTCTTTTCATTCTTTTTAATTCTCAGCGCCACACACACACACCTGTTCAACAGTCCTTGTTTGAAGCGCGACCAATTCAAAAAAGTGTATATAATTTTTTCCATAAAAAATAACTTTTCAAAGCATAAAAGCTCGGCCAGTTATCAAACAGTGCTTATCCAGAGCGATTTTAAAAAAAAAGTTTCATGGTTGTTCTAAACGAGATGGAAAGTCGGAAATGAAGCTCTCAGCTTTTTCTCAAAGATTTTCGGCGAGAGGAAACTCTTCGGCAATTTCTTTGCCATCAAAATGATCATGATAACAATCAGAAATAAGGATCAATCAAAAGAACTGATTTCCGAAGGCTCTAAAGACGGAAATTGGACGAGGTTCAAAGAATAACTGTGGATCTTGTCTTGTGAAATATATGGTTCATTTTTCAATTATATCTGAACATTTTTCGAATAAAAGTTTGTAAAAATGTTCTGCTTGAAATAATCACAATGATGACTAAAGTTGGGATTTTTTGTTGCGAGTTTCGGCGAAAATTATTCCAGATTCTGGGCAATTTCAATTTTTATGAAACTTTCCTAAACCTTTTTGAATGCTGCTCATGTTTGGATGCATTAATTCATAAGAAAAACTTTTGAATATAAAAAAAAATGATAAGGTCAAATGTTTTTTATGATGCTGTCTAGGCCAATCATTCAGACTGGATTGATTGAAACAAGTGAGAGAATAAGATTATTAGCTGGAGGCGAACGAAAAAGACGAAAACGAAACGCTTCGAAGCAGCGTTTTCGAAGATTCCTTCGTTCGCTCGATACATTCGCAGTGCAACTTTCTTTTGGAGCCGATAACTTCCACAAGGAATGTGCAAAGACCAAATTTCTTCACAGCAATAGAAACGTCTTAATGAGCGCAATAAAGGTCTATTTTACAGCTTTTTTTTTGAGTTTTTCAGATGCGATTTACAGCCTCTCTTCCATCTTGTGGTTTTCGCCCATTCAAAAACTGATTTGGATTTTTTCTTCAATTAAAATATTTGGATTGAAAAAAAATCGAAGGAAGGAGGTTTGGAAAATAGAGGACGAAGAGGTGATGGCAGGGTCAAAGCGAGATCATATCGCTTGTCTCAATTTGGAGGTCAACCCGGAGGCGGCGACGAATAACTCATCCGACGCAACTTGCGCCTCATTGCACTCAATCACGCTTCGAGTCTTATCAACTTGGCTGTCGTTTGGGCTCAATGTCAACCGCCGTTGAAAGAACGTTTCCAGGTCTGCACAGAGAGCAGCGAAGACTCGAGAGTAAAGAAGAAACTTAGAAATATGAAGATGGAAGACTTACCAAAGAACGTTATCAGACTCATTATGAATGTTGAATGTCTTTTCAAAACTACTTTTTGGTCTTTCCGTTTAAAACGCAACACGTATGGATGCATATAATAGTTCCGAAATTCGCAAACTTTTGGACTCAAAAAGAACCTATTTTTCCCGAGCCATCGATAATTGATGCTCACGTGTTGAACAGACTATACTCTAAGAAATCAAGTCAGAATCTTCAAAAGCTTCTCAATGTTCGTTCAAAACATTTTTCAAGCTTCTTCCTCGTACAAGCTTCTCAAAAGATTAAAATGGCGTGGCTTGTTTCCATAAAAATTGTAGCTTCGTTCTCTTTTTAAAACTGCTAACTTTGCCAAATACCAACTATCCATTCAAACCGTCGATTTTAGCACAGTGAAAACACGTATTCACGCGAGAACTGTGTAGTACTGTAGCCGTCAGAGGAAAACCGGTCTTGCCTTCGGAAAGAAGGCGAAAACGAGCTACCGTAGTCAACGACTCAGGAAAAACAAGGAAGAAACAAAAGCCTTTCCCCTTTTTCGTAAAAATATCCCGGATCAAATTTGCGAGAGAGGGAAAGAAAAAGAGCTGTACCTGCCGCTTTTTGGGTTTGACGAGCGGCCGATTCTGTCCGTTCATCTTGTGATAGAGTCCGCAGGCGTTGCAAAGATAGTGGCCGGTGCCGTCTCGTCTCCACAACGGCGTGTTCTGGACTCCGCAATTGACGCATTCCCGGCCTTCCGCTGCAACTACTGAAACCGATCCTTAAGCTTTGAATTTGACACTGAAAAAGGAGACCTGGTCACCCAAAAAACCTTTGAAAATATGGCTCAGAAATGAGCCAGTTTGTTGGCAGAAACTATACCTAATTTTCATTCTCCCCCGGTTAGAGCGAAAATGATAGCTAGGCTCATTTACAGAAAATCGTTTTTTTTTCTCAATTGTCTACATACTTCTTCCATCTTATGGCACTGTGATTACATCCGCATTGATAACTGTTCGCATTCATTCGTTACTCGAAAAGCGAGTGCTATTTTGAACTGATCGAAAATCCCATTACACAATTGAAAGATGAATGAACCCGCTTTAAAAATTGGGGATAAAAATAATTCTAAACAGAGCATCTATGAAAAATTGGCAGATTTCCATTTAATTCCATTGAAAGTTTTTCGTTTCACGGCCCAACTTTTCAAAACAGTGTTTTTGAGGAAACCAGGAATCCAGAGACCATATGACGATCATGCGAGGTACAATCACGAACATGCAGTGTTGGAGGAGGCTCGAGGCTTACAGCGGCCGTTGGAGTTGGCGGTGGTGGAGTTGGCCGAGGAATTGCTCGATGAGCCGGAAGAGGTGCACGCCGTCACCGGAGCCATGCCGTTCATGCCGCCGACCCGCGGCAGCACCGAGTTCGTCAACGAGTAGTCGTAGCCAAAGTTGTTGGGGTACAGGTAGGAGGCATTCTGGCCTGAAAATAAACAAACTTCTATATTTTTGTTTGACTTTGACTAGCCGCTAATCTGTTAGGGCTTTACCGAACTTTTTTTTTTAATAATAGGTCTATATTTCCGCTGAGGTGCTACTGATTAAACTAAACGCAGCAAAAATATATTCATCATAAGATTATGATTTTTTTATTACTTCTTTTTTTGAGGTTTAGTTTGTCAAGTTCGGTAACGGATGTAGCTGGAAAATATTCTTTCAAAGTCTATTCAAACTGTAACAGTAAAATATATCAATCGATGTCAGTTTCTCAGATCTTTTTAATCTTCTTCCACTGGATTCAAATTTGGAACATTTCCATACACATGGAACGGTCTATGTCGCTGTTTTACTGCCCAGTGTGTTCGTAAAGCGATCGAGGAGTCAGATTAGACGAGGAGAGGCAAAATAAAGGACCTGCGAAAACGGAGGGATCCATGGACATGGTCTGTCCGAAAGAGTCCATGTTGGTGCAGGCGGAGGCCGACGACGGCAGCGAGTACGACGGGTAGTTGAACAGCACAGTCTGGTAGCCTGCAAAACCGATTTACACTTACAGAAGCGGAGTTAGGCTTGCAACTGAAATAATAAGAGAAGAAGTTACTGAAAAATAAGCTTTTCTTTCTTGAATTTCCCGACAAGTAGATCGAAGACCGAAAATCTATCAAGAATGAAGCTGATTTGAGCTAGAAAGATTCCTTCCCTGACAGTTTGAAACTCACTCCAAAGCGACTGCATTCTGTTTCTGAGAACGTTGTTCGGGGGAAAAGGACGTGAAGAACCGCAACAAAAAATGAGAGCCATCGGAGCGCGAATCTTTTTTTTTTTGAACGGCGTGACTCAGTCATAATGGGTCGCGCGACATTTTTTCGTCGTGGGGAAAAGGTTCATGGGAAATAAAACAAAAAAGACGGTCGAAGGAAGCTGAAAATAACTTACTGGCTGGGTAATCTTTTGGCGTTGCATAGTAGACGGGATTGGTGGCGTTGTAGAATGCGGCTGGCTTCACCGGCGAGAAAACCTGAAACTAGTTTCGTGAAGACGCAAAAATGTTTCAATAAACAATATTCTCACATTTTTCTTTCGGTTTAATTTAAAGTTTAATTTAGAATAAGGTTTTGGCGGCTCTATGATGGATCTGAGAGTTTGAAGAAATAAACTCATCTTGGATTTTATACAGTGTCGACAACTATATCACATAATGAACATCAAACATTTTGAGCCGTGTTATGAAGTACGTTTTTCAACGTTTTTCGCTCCAAGAGAAAGTCCCATGTCCCTTAAGCGTTTTGGAGTGCCTCCCACAGTGGATTCTCGAGTCTCTCACTGACTCACTAAGTCTCTACGGATCTTTCCAAAACCTAACTGTTTTCAGAACAAAAATAACTAGATGCAGATTTTTTTGCTATTGAACTATAATGCAATAAGTGATAGAAAAAAGTAGTTTTCTATCTCTTTCATTCTTTTTTCTTAATATTACTAAATTTTAATTCAACCTAGTTTGAAAAAGGAAAAAATAACTCATTCTTTTCCCAGCGCATTATTTGGCAATACTCCAGCGATGAGGCGGAAAAATATTGCGAAATTTTTTTGAGAAAAAGTACTTTACTAAAGTATATATATTAGTGTTCTAAAATTCGACCGTTCGACCAATTAGACCGTTCAACTGATATGACCGTTCAGTTTTTCGAACGGTTATAACATGTCATTTTTCTGACCGTTCGTTTGACCGACCAATTTCTGAAATTTACGAAACCGACCGACCATTTTCGAAGTGACATTTCGAACGTTCGAAAAATGACCGACCATTTTTGAAGTGACATTTCGAACGTTCGAAAAATGACCGACCATTTTCAGAGTGACATTTCGAACGGTCAAAAAATGACCGACCATTTTCAGAGTGACATTTCGAACGGTCAAAAAATGACCGACCATTTTTAGAGTGACATTTCGAACGGTCAAAAAATGACCGACCAATTTCAGAGTGACATTTTTGAACGGTCAAAAAAATGAACGACCAATTTTTGAAATGGCGTTTCAAACGATCGAAATTTGACTGAAAAAAAGTTTGAAATGTCTGAAATGAAATAAATTGAATCAACGTTTGCGAAAAAGTATGGAATTTTTGAGAAAACTCCGCGTGCTTCGTGATAATGAATAAGCTCCTAGTTACTCTGACAAGGAAACTGTTTTTTTATCCCCCGGTTGAACTTTTTGATGAAACTTCGCAGGGGTGTACTTTAAGGCATGCTGATTCCAAATCAAAAATAAAATATCTCGCTTTTTGCCTCGTAGTCAAATTATGACGGCTTGAAGTTTGCACGTGAAAGACTGGAACGCAGTAAGAAGGAATGTGTCTCGCGCACGAGCCCTCACTTCCAGCGTAAGAGAAAATTTTCGAATAGGCATTTCGAACGGTCGAAAAATGACCAACCAATTCAAGAGTAACATTTTGAACGGTCAAAAAATGACCGACCATTTTGAGAGTGACATTTCGAACGGTCAAAAACTGACCGACCATTTTCGAAGTGACATTTCGAACGTTCGAAAAATGACCGACCATTTTCAGAGTGACATTTCGAACGTTCGAAAAATGACCGACCATTTTCGAAGTGACATTTCGAACGTTCGAAAAATGACCGACCAATTTCGAAGTGACATTTCGAACGTTCGAAAAATGACCGACCATTTTCAGAGTGACATTTCGAACGGTCAAAAACCAACATGTCATTCTGAAGTGACATGTTGAAATGTTGAAACTCCAACCGTTCGACCAATGACCATTTATTATGACATGTTGAAAAAATATTGGTCGAACGGTCGGTCGAACGGTCAATTTTCGAAACTATAATATATATGTATATAATTTTCGTTGTTATGTTAAGGAAGCGGTAAAAAGTAAAAGTCATGAGAAGCCGAGCTTTTTCACACACAGACACCTGAAAAACAAAAAAGAAAGGAACTGAAATGATTATCAAAGATCGCTCCTTATCAGATGAGATAAGAAGCTCCACCCCCAGTTCATTGCATAAGACCAGACACTTTTTCGACTGGAACAAGCCTGGTCGTTCATTTTTCTCAAAATCGTTTAAAGAGCGCCTGCCTACAGTAATTTGTTATTGACAAATGGCCTCGTTTGTCTTTCTCGTTTTTCGCTGCCAACGCCACTCTTCACGCCATCTCGCAAACTTGAGCTATGGCTATTTCGGGTTCGTCCAAATATACATTGTGTAAGGTTTGAAAAGTTGAACAATGTAGTTTTGAAAAAGTCACGGCAGAAATGATGAAATAAAAGTTGTGATTTATGAAGCCCAATTGACTTTATAGTTTTACAGAGTAGACTCGAGGTCACCAAATTCTGTGAGTCGTTGATGGCGAAAAAGAAGTACATATCTACAACCTCATTGAAAAAAATGAATCTCTTCCCATTCCCGAATACGAAAGAAATCCCCGGAAGCTTTCAATGACTTTTTCAGAAGTTAATATGTCCCCATTAATGTATCTAAGTAACCAAACGCATAGAAGATTTACAATACATGAGAATTCATTTCATTACCTTCAAAACATTTACACATCTTAGAGAGTTTTTACAGACTATCCTTTTGACACTAGTAGTACGATAAAAAAAAATGGCTGAAGGATAGTCAGCAGAAGTAAAACTGGAGACTCGAGCCGAAGATTTATGAGCCCTGCCTTTGGGTCATTAAACACTCCTGTCCCCCAAAGAGATGCACGCGAAAATCTCCGATCGATTAAGAGATAACAAATCAGTGATTTTTCAGGAAAAAAACCCATGACGTACGTTGTCGTCGGCAGATCCGGCGCCAAGTTCCGCCGTCTCCGGAAGGACGTCGGCCATCGTCTGTTCGCAGTCGAGGATCACCGGACACGCCGTCTGGTACATTCCCGGCTGAGCTGAGATCGGCTCTCCGATCTCATACTTGAACTCGCTCATATCCCCTGAAATCAAAGACTGAGATATAAGAGCGAAAAGACACTGGTGCAACTGGTTCATCGAAGGAGAAAATCAAAGAAATTCAAAAATACTTTCTCGATGAGAAGAGTCAAAAAGCATTTCAAAACATCCGAGCTACTGTTTCTAAGCTGAGCGCTTCTGTGAACTAAGCAAATGAACCATTATGAATGAATTGCGAAGTTCGTTTGAAAATCAGGGAAAAAGACTAGAATTTCAACTATATAATTCACAAGCCGAAAGAAAGTTTTAGAAACAAAAGTACGGAAGAAAATTTGCATTAACTTTAAGGAAAACTTGCATGAGATAACATAAGAGCCGAGAAAGACACATTTCAAACACCTTGTCGCCGAAAAAGCAACTCTTGAGCAAGACATCGATATTATCATTGAAGAACGGCACCCAAGGGGCCGCTCGGAAGCAATAAGGAGCCGTGGAATCGTTGGCGGGAAAAGCTTAGAGTGTCAGAAGCCAGGAGGCTTAGCGCAAGCGATTACTTAGGCGAGAAGATGGCTTGTGTAGGAACATTTCGATAAGGATTTGATGCGGCAAAATCAAAAAAAAAACGTAAATTGGGAGAATTCATGTTAGTGAAAATTAGACCTGCTATCAAGTCAAAAAATTCATCATCGTCTCTTTACAAAGAATTCCTTCAGAAGTTTTTGGCCGAAATTATAAAATGTGTAAAAAATTAACGGTGAAAAAATTCGCAAAATCGCAAACAATAAACAAAAATTCAAGTACCGAGAGTTTTAATCGAGAAAAACAAGTCTGAAATGGAAAAAAAAAGTAAGTCCAAAGTATAGGATGATCATTGGCCCTGATGAGATCTAGCATTTGTCTTAAAAAATCAAAAAATGAAGATAAGCTGCCGGGGCAATTACTCGCGTTTGTTTTGAAAGCTGATTAGATGCGGAAGGCCGATAAGACCTGGGGACACCCTCAGGCTTATCACGGCCTGTCATCTGGACAGATAAGAGCCGACGACGGGGCGGCTTCGAATCACAGCTGATAATCAAAGATACGAGGTGCAGATATAAGTGAATTCTCAGCGTGTGTAAAATGAGACACGGTCATGGAGGCAACAAAAAGTAGGCGGAGCGTGAGGAACGAGGCTCGCTTCTCCGTCACGCCCACCGTCTCCCGCTCTGCACCCTCCTCCAGAACACGTGCCAACGACTCCATAATTGGCAATTTACGTTGACATGCTTCGACCCTTAGGCAGTTAAAAGATTGCCGTGCCTATCTACCGTATATCTTGACGAAATATCTGATTTTCCCCGATTAACCGAGATAAGTTAGAAAGAGTTTGACAGAATAGTCTAGACCAAAAAACCGTCACAGGCTCTGACTTTCTGAACTTTGCTCTCCACGGTTCATTTGAAAGTTGCTTTTTCGTGATCTTAAACTTACTTGTGCTTCTTTTCTTTCGCATTCGTTCTAACCTCCAACTTTTACGCAGTAATATAGTTTATAAAAAAAATCTGAACCTGATAGTTCGATTTCAAGTTTCTTATCGTGTCTTAATGAGAATCAATGCAGATATTTTTGCTCTATTTATCTAAAAAAATGTAAACTTTTGTCATTTTGTCAACAACTATCATTTTTTTCTTTTTGCTTCCAAAAAGTTCGCCGTGGAGTGCGATTTCAGTGGTTCCGGAGCATTTCTCCCTGTATTTCATGAAGATTACTGTCATATCTTCCAACTTCAAGGTTGCTATCCCAGTGTTAAGCTTCGCTTACAAAAAATCATGTCGAAAAAAAAATCGAAAAGAGAAAAGAGAAAAAAAAGAAAAAAGATAAAAAGAGAGACTTGCCGAAATCGAAAAAGAAGCGACCGTCCGGCATTCTCTGAGCCCACGAGAACAGCCGGCGACGATGAAAAATGACAAAAAGAAAAAACACGTTAGGCAGTCGCGGAAACGTTACGCTACGTTCAAATAATCTATTCTCATCTTTTTTTTCTACGTCAAGTTCTTATTGGAGTTGAGATTTCCGCTTACAAAAAACATTAATTTTTAGACTTTCAAAGTCAAAGACTTTTTTTTCACACAAACCACGTGGATAGATTGAGTGAAAACTGTGACTACGTCTCAATCAAAAAAATGTGACCATTCTCTAGTTCGTTTCAGTAAATAAACAAAATTTTGAACTCTTTTTAGAAAAGACAGAAATTTTTTTCGAAACGAACTCATAGAAAACTTAAAGAAAAATTAGTTATTCGATCTCATGTGACGCTTTTATGGTTTTGCGGAATTACGAAGTATGATAGTTTGACAGTTTCATTGGCAAAAATGACTTTGACAGACACAAGTTCAGAGCGTTCGGCCTATTCGTTTTCAGAATCAATCAACCAATTCCCACTCTAATGAAAAACAACAGAGAAAAATGAAGGAGCTGGTGGAAGGTGATAAAGAGTGTCGCGAGAACTGAAAGAAAGCGCCAAAATGCTCGATGGATGGACGACGCGGAAATTGGGCGGATGCTCCGGCCGCCCATAAATAGTTCTTCCTATTCCGAATATTCTTGAGCTTTTTGCATTAGCCTTTCGCATCATTAGTTTCCTCAGATTCTCCACTGCTCCACCAGCTGGCCTACTTTTCTCTACTTTTTTTACGTTTTCTTTTGACAAAAAAACCAGAAAAAACCAGTCTCTTCAATTCAAAAAGCAAGGCAAGGTGCCATGTTTTTCTCTTTTTCAGATTTTTACTTGAAAAAAATAAAAAAATCTAATTTTTTTATTCTCATTCTAAGATAAATCTACATAAAAAAAGTCAAAGTTTTTCAAATTGAAAAAGACTATTGCGTGGTTCAAAAGTTTTTAGTCCATTTTTTTGGATGGCAAAAAAATGAAATGGGCAAAAATAAAGACTCTGAGAAATTATTCAAAGTGAAAGTCCGCAACAAGTAAAAAAAAATAGAATCAAAGTATCAAAAAAAGTTTTGCATTTTTCATTTTTTTGCTCTCATTTGTTTTTGTTGATGTATTCCAATTCTCACTGACTTGGAAGTTCATGGACGAACTGGAGATCGCTTTCACGCGTAGCAGCTGCGCAGCGGTTTTCCGACTGAATTTTGAGCGGTGCTATCCGATTTGCGCTGTCCGGGGACATTATCAGACAAAGCTGAAAATCTCAAGTTTTGCTGCAGACCTATTTCCATTCAAGGCGTTCTCGGGATCCTTACTCCGACCAAAAAAAGCCACCGTAACCCGAGAAAAGGCAAAACAAAACGTTGCATTGGCCGTCCAAATGAATTGGCAAATTGGACTCGGACAAGCATTCCGAAGGCCTGAGACGAGCAGCCGCGCATCATGATGATAAACGGCTTCTCACTCGCTGACGCCCCTCGAGACCTACCGTATATCCATTTAAGGAGCGATTATTCGCTGCCGTCGTCTCTCCACTCGCCTCGGGGCTTTTAATTGAAAATTCCGCCACGCCTCAGTGCTCGTATAAATTTGTATTTTGTGAATTTTCGAAATCTGAAATCACAAGTTAAATTAGACTAATGCGGAAGAAAATTCGTATATCGAAGCCGGAACGGATTTTTGAATTACAGTTTCAATGTTTTTCCTTCTGAAAAAAATTCACAATACTGATGTCATTATCGGGAAAAATTTTTTTCAAAAAAATTTAAATGTGAATTTCATTTAAACTTTTTTTGGCTTGCAGCTATGAAAATATAAGTAGCCTGGTTCCTATGCCTCAAATGCTTGAATGTTTTTTTGAATGGACAAATAATCTTGATTATTAAAAAAATAATAAAATTTCTTGTAAAAGAGTATGGTGCTTTGCGCCACTTCTTTGTGAACCAAAACGTCATATTTTACGAAATTTGTGGGTGTAAGAATATTTACTTCGACGTTCAAAAGGATTTCGCGCACGATCCTTTTTGTTCAAAGAAGCCGGTGCAATTAGACGTTGAGTTTGGAGACAAATGCTCGAAACGGCTGTTTCTGCGCACTTCACACCACCCGAGGCACGCGCCGTCGCTTTGCGCCAAAAACAGTTGCTCTGCCGCTAATATCATGGCTGTGGCTCGTGTGCAGGCTTGTGCGATGGCTGGCCTGTCAGCCTATCGGCGCTCGGCCTTAAGGAGGGTTCAAGCTGAAATGGCGGGCCCAGCACAAACGCTCAATAAACTTTTTTTCAAGTCGAATATCAAGCTTTCTTTTTTTACGAGAAAGGCGATTTTTTTAAAACTTATTTTTTTACATGCGGTTCATAGAAACTAAAATTCAACAAGAAAAAAATGAATTTTCGGTGAAAAATTTTTTTGATGAAATTTAAAAATTTTTTTCAAAGCCTAGCTAGGCCCGAACGGGCGCAAGCTTTTTCTCAAATAAAATAGGGCTTGAAGTCCGGGCCAGGCCGCTCGGCCAGACACGCAAGTCTGCTCGTGGGCGAAGTAAAACTTGAAATGTTTTTTTTTTCTGAAATATTTCAATGTTAATTTTGCCTATTTTGCTTGATTAAACTGGTAAGTTTTTTTAGTGATTAATAACCATAATGGAAGACATTTTTTTCTTCGTCACTAGAAGCTGTTACTGGTAATTAAAAGAATGAAACAGTACATCTTTAAATAAAATTGAAATTTGATTTCAAAATCAAAAAAAAAGAGTGAAAGAAAATATGAAATATAAAGAGGAAAAAGTAAATAAATAAAAAGTTGCATTGAACCATATTGGAATCGAGAAATTTTTCAAGATAGTGGGTTCGTGGCGGGAAATGGAAATTTTATGTAAGAGATCATTTTGATCATTTTATCCTAATCTGACAATCCTAAACATATTTTTCATGCAAAACTCTCTTTTATGTTGAAATGGAACAACCATAGGAAATTTTAAAAGTTCAGCTGAAAAGATATTTTGCAGAATGAAAATAAGCTGGCAGAATACAATATATTCACGGCTTCTAATTAATTTTTTCGACTCATTCATTGATTTGGTGTTTCAAACTGGCTTCTGACCTCATTATAACTCATCAAAAAGCAAAGGCTTCACAATTGGCGAATCAAAGCGCGGTGCCAAGGTGAGGTTCCCAAGGGAAAGTCGATGATCCGGCTGGTTGTCCATCTTCCTTCCTTTTGCTACTCCCTAAGGGTCCAACCTAGTCGCTTTAATCGAGATTTGGCAGTCCATTTAAAATAAAAGAAGCTGAGAGTGATACGTGACACTTGGGTGGCAAGAGCCTTCTACCCAACCTCTTACAGTAGGAGCCGGGCCAAGCTTGTCGAAAAATTTTCTGAGCGCAGTTTTGCAAAAGGATCTGTTGTTTTGAAAAAAAAACATTATTTTGAAAAAGAAAACCAAAAACTACATTTATAGAAAACTAAAACCAAATAAAGTGCATGTTAAAAGTTTTTTTAGATAAAAAAAAATAAAAACCAAAAGAAAAAGATAGAAGTAGAGAGATTTCAGTTATAGAAGTATTACTGTAGATTATTTAACAGTTTCTTTAGTCGGAAAGACAAAAGGAGAATGACGATCGGTGGTGCGAAGGGTAAGAAACATGTGCGAAAGAGACGATTAGCATAAAATCTGTCAGGAGCCGGCTGCGCTCTCGATTTCGTCCTCCGCTCCCCCCTCAAATCCCGGAGATTTATCATTCGGTTCGGTATTATTCATTATGTGCCTCGATTTCGAGCCTGTCAGCTTTTGCTGCCGAAATCTGTTCTGTTGTGCGTCTGGGGAACACTTTGCACATTGTTTACAGCCATATTTGTCTCTTTCGTCGCTTTCAAAACAATTTAGCCGCCGCTGAACGTTTGACACCCACGAAAGCTTCGAAGGATCGCTTTTCCTGGGTTGATGAACCTCAGCAACTCTTCAAAGGCAACGTCAAAATGTAGATCAGCGTGGTTGGTGATGGCCGACACGGATATTTGGGTCAACAAAGGAGGTAGGGAGGTGTCGACGTCGGCAGATAAGCATCGGAACACGAAGACCCTCGCCTCGAGCCTCGGAGGCCAAGGTCCGGCCGTGACAGCCTCAAGAACTGCCTCAAAAGTCTCCAAAAAACGGCTGACCACTTCTTCGTCTCTCGAGATGGGCTACTGTAACTGCAGTCATACCAATTTCTTTTCGGAACTTCGTCAAGGCTTGCAAAAAGAGACAAAAGACCGGGTGTTCTGTTCACCTTTCACTTGTTTTCGTACCGAAAAACTTCCAGCATGACAACAGAAAGCGAAGTGAGAAGAGTGGAAACATCGTTATCTGATGTATAACCCCCAAACTCCTCTTTTCATCAGCTCACAAAATGATGTGTGTCGAATTGAAGAGTCGTTTTGTTGGCAGACATCCCATTTTCAGCGGGAAGCGTGAATTGTAATGATGCCTCATAAGGCAATCTGCCGTTTTTTCCTCAAATCGCCATGTGTCGTCGTCCTTTCGAACTGCTTCTGAATCTATTCATGCGCGACCGATGTGCTCAAAAAGACTAAATTTCTTAGAAAGAGAAAAATAATGTTATAAACTGAAATATCTGCGTTCATTTTCTTCTCATTTTCGCGCACAGCCTTTACTCTGAAAAAATTCATGGCTTATGGTCTTATAATTAATCTTCTCCGAGGCTGCTCGAGACAAAAAATAGTCAAATATTACAGAGTTCGGTTCTGCTTTTAAATGCTTTTATGAAATAAGTTTCTGTGTCTTCGTAAATTCCAAATACTTTTGAACTGACTTTATCAAGCAAAGCCGTCGAAATGAACACCATGAGGAAGTCCATCATTCAGAACTGCATCCTTATATCGATTTCAAGTAAACTTCTTTTTTTCCAATTTTTAGAGAAACGTTCATGTGTTCCTGGAATGAATTCAAGTGACTTCAAATGTTTTCTTTTCGAAACTTGAAGCGGCGACGGCAAAACAAAAGGCTGATAATTGAGCGTGAACACGCGGTGGCGGCGGCGTCAATCGTTTCGAGCCTCAGCTGAAGGTCCGAAAGACCGCCACGTGCCCTGGGCCAGACCAGGTGCAACCGAAGTTGGCTGCGAGAAGAGGTGGCGAAAAAATCCCGGAGTCGAAGGAAGGGACGTCGCAGCTACAGAGAGATGGCTATCGGACGAGTTCCTCCAAGCCTGTGTTCCCCTTAGAATCGCCAAGAACCGTCCTGAGGGCGCAATTGGATATCTTCATCCTCTCGCTATTATTTCAAAAGTGATCTTCTTTCTAGGGGGGAAAAAAGTTCAACATCCTACATTTCCCAAAGATATCAAAAGATTTCACTCTTTGTTCAGTTTCGGATTCTGCGGACCTGGAAGGCGTTTTGAGCCAGAAGTCTCAAATTGAAAATCTGTTTCTGTATCACAGTCCGGAACCAAGCTGGTAAGACTATTCGATGTATTTGAGAGTTCAATTATTCAATAATTAACTTGCCCTCTGTAATTGTGGTGCGGCTAATCACAGAAAACTTGAAGGGGTGCGAACGTGTCGATTGCAGCTTAATTGCTTGGGACCGCCCAAGCAGGGAGTTTCCGCTTAAACAGCGGGACGCCAGGACGCATCGGCGGTAGGATAATTATTGGAAGAGATCTTGTAACTCGATCTTAAACAAAATACAAAATTTTTTTCAGTCATTTTTTTTTGGTAGACTGTCTGATAAACAATCAATAAAGATAAAAACCTCCAACCTAAGTTAAAAATTTCTAATCTTGAAGTTTGACTCGAAATAAAAAGTCTCCAACGGAAATTTACCCTATTGAGCTTTTTTCGAACGACCCTAGGCTGTTCAGAGCTCTAGGAAAAAAAGTCTTTGGTTCTAGAAACTGTAATCGTGAGCCTTTTTTTGATATTTTGATCTAAAAACCTTTTACAATTTTTAGACACGGTTCTGCCATGCTACAGCGATATCTCCAACAAGTCCTCCTGTCAAAACAGACACGCACTGTGTGTCGAACTAATCCCAGTAGGAAACTCCTAATCCTGCGGTTGTCGCAGTTCAGACGCGATTAGGAACTACGACGCGTGTCCCGGCCGATATCTGGCAGCGGATCGTGCCGTCGGCTTTCTTCCCATATCAACACATGGCTAGGTGATGATGACCAACGAGTCTAAACAGTTCCGCGACCTGCGGTGACACGTTAATTGCTCATTAGCGGTGGTGCTGGCTTTTTATATCTCTCATAGGTCCGAAAGCCAAGGGTGAGTCCAAAGGGGCCTGTTTTATGAATAAATGAAAGATATACTCCTTCAAAGCTCCCAATTAGTTATAGTGCTTTTTGAGAATCCACGCAGAACACATCAAAGTTTTACGAGGATTAAAGATATCTCCTTTAAAAAAGAAATCACTTTCACAACAAAACCCAGTTTTCTCATATTATTTTTCGAAACTGGGTGTACCTCATAACCATGGCCTGAAATCTAATTAGCGGGTCGCCCTAATTGAAATTAATCTTTTGTGACCTTTGACAGTGTTCTCAGTTTTTCTTAGAACACAGAATAAGCGAGCAAAACACTTCTCACATTGTTGAGGCTCAGTTACCGTATCAACTGTCACGGCACGAGTGGCGTCACGAATCAGGAACGAGGATTCTTCAAAGACGAAGATCCACTTCTTCTTAAAACTTCAAGAAAACTTTCAATTGATTGAATGATAGAGTAATAACCAAACTTTTAAGGTCAAAAATTCATCAATGCAACTGTTGAGAAAAAAGAAAACTCTATCCAATATTTTAGCACGTTCTCTCCATCACCTTTTCATCGACTTTACGTCAAGTTTACATGCTGTATAACGGAAAGTTTTACGATTGGAGCAAGATTTTTCGAGCCTGGAAGTCGTGATTTACGACACCTGAATGGTAGGTCAAAACAAACCACTGGGAGTTATTTCTACGTTGATGCCTATCGAGACCCATCACCTTGATTTACGTCTTTAGCATCTCAACCTATACTTTGCCTTTATTGCTCATTTACTTGACTTTCTATTTATGATTTGATCACGAGTATTGATATTGAAGAGGAGACCATCAACTTTTCTTTTTTTTTTTCTGATCCGTTGTTTTCTCGTCAAAAATAGCTTCATAACTTTTGTTTTGGATTAGATAGATATCAAATCCGAAAATTTCGGAAGAAAACTTGACTAGGTCTGGATCCTGGCAATTGTGTAGTCGCTAGGATTGAAAAACAGTCTAGAGACAAAATACGCAACCTAGTAATCCCTTAGAAAACATAGCCATATAGTCCAAGTTGGTTTTTAGTCTGGTGATAAACGGCAGGCAGCCATGTTTCTCGGGTTTGTCTATAGGTTTTCGTCACAGGTTCTATTTTTTTGTTTTGGACATCTCTTTCAAGACGCCGCTCCAAAAATACATTCTCACAGTCAAAGTGAGCTAAGTAATAATTTTCGTAAATGGAAGTTTCTCAATATTTTTTCTATATTTTTTTATAACAAAAACAAGCGATTTTTTTCTACCTTTTTTTCATAAAAAAAATCGTTTTGAAATAATTTTATCAAATAACTGTACAAGGGTAAGGAAGTTTATGACCATTTAGGAGATATAATCATCACGAGATAACCGATAAAACAGCCGCGGCCAATAATCGAGTCTCCATTCGTCACCCATTATTTTTTTCGTTGAATCAATACTCCAGTTCATCAACATAAAAATTTCTTTTTTTTTTCTTGTTTTTGTTCGGGCAGTCTATACTTCTGTAATTTATAAGCTGATGGAGTCTTGAGATGAACTGTTGTGTAATTTATCTCTTATTGACAACTAACATTTTTGAGAAGTTTTGGAATAAGACGTGTTCATCGGGCAATAGGAAAGCCTTGACGGTCTTCTTTCCCTTCAAACTCCTGGGAAAACTTCCAGCTTGCTTCATTTTTGTGCTCACACCGTTCGGGTTGGCAGAAACGACGGCATCAGAAGTGCGGACGTCTTCTGAATGCCGGTTTACAGGCGTCGAACCCAGGGCGGCAGCCTTTTTGTGGCGGCTTGATCGCTATCAACACGGCCTCGTCACTCAGAATCCCGACTAATTACTGGGCCTCGCGCAACTCTCCGCCGAGGCCACCGTCCATAATCCGCAAACGTTTGCAATCAGTTAACTTTCTCAGGGAAAAATGTTCGATTATGTTTACAAGTGAATTCAGAACATTTTTTGTACTCAAAAAGTTAGATTCTTTGGGAAGGAGCCACAAGCTTCGGCTGTGTATAAATGGCTTCCGGCTCAGCATTCGGAAGACAAGAACAGAAACACAAAAGACGCAAAATTGTTTGAGACTAGTTGGAAATCCAAAATTTGCAAAGTAGCGTTTATTTGCATACGTTCATACCAAAAAGCTTAAAAAATAACAGAATTCATCACGATTTGTAAGTTGACCTTCTTTAAGAAAAATAGAGATAGCATAAATCAAATTAGCGACTTTGAAAATATATTTGGAAAATTCGAATTTTATCGACATTATACCACTTGTTTCCAATTATCTAAAGCTTCAAACTCAGAGCTATTTGATTACACGAGAAAAGTGAGCAGATTTAAAACACTGGAGCTGGCAGCTCGCCGAGCCAACGTAGGGCACGTAGTAGGAGCAAATATTGACACCTGTGGTGGCCTTTTTGTCTGACCGTACGCGGCAGTTTGGGTTCTTTTGTGTGCTCGGCTTTTCCTTGCGAGACCTCAAAGCTGAACCAACACATCTCCTTTTGTCCCACTCTCCGTTTCCCTCATTTGTTTCAATTTTATTATTCTGTCCACATAAGCCTATTTCGCTTTTCTATAATTCTGGCGCTGAGTAGATATATATTTTAATCTTAGTAGAACGCTACAAATTCAAAAGACGTTGATTGACGACGGTGACACGTCGGAAGTCGTGCAAAAAGGATAACGCGACGATTAGATCAATCTTCTGAGTGTTAGACCATCGGCGCATTCCTCCTAACTTTTCTGTTTCTTTCAATTGTTTTTATTCCTTCTTCTCGAAGACTTGTGAAAAGACAAAAAAAAGATTAGGTAACTGCGATAATTTATTCTGAACCTTTAATGTTTGAATTCACAAATTATTTTGAGATGCGCAAAATGAGGCAATTTGCATGAACGTTTATACAACCTAAATTTGAGGCGGTAAATAAATTCAATGCAAGCAAACTTGGTTTTTGTTTTTTCTTGGATGTGCAATTCTTGTAGGTTTTGTTTCATATAGGTAAAAATGAACGACTACTCCCTTTTTCCGTAGAACTACTATCTGGTTCCAGATTTAATAGCTTGTTTAGCACTGTCATTCTTCTTTGGAATAGACTCTGCTCAAGGATCAACCCTAACACGTCTACCACCCGTTTCAGAAAGTTCCTCGGCTCGTTCAGCGACGAAGAACTCTTTGCCAACGTGCCCTTACGTCCACTGTGATCAAAAATCCTTCTAAGTATTCAGTTTCCTATACCGGTAAATTCGCTCGTGAGGGCGTATTAAAACCGGTCTCATATAATTCTTGCTCAAGCTATATCTCTTTATTTTTAGCTCATGTTTTTTTATGTATCAGAGTGGACCACGTTTCGGAAAATTAAATACGCCCTCACTTTTTCGTAGCCTAAACGTGATCATATAGGCAACTGGACTGAACTTTTTTTTTGACTGCATAGTGTCGCAATCTCGTTAAAAAAGACAAAAATATTTTGAAGATGGAAGACTTCTCTCTGCAATTTTGAATTGGCGCGCAAGTAGATTTTTGCAACAAAATAGCTCCACAGACACTCAACGTGCCGAGTTTTTTCTCCCGATTTCACAGTTCATTTTTTTTTTCCTGAGTGCTTTTTTTTTAAATATTCAACCGCTTCAAAGATAGAAATTTTATGATATTCGTACGTATCTCAATGAGACGGATCGAATGGTTATACTTTCATGCTGAAAGTCAAACATGTTGGTAACGTCGAATTATTCCCTTATTGCTCCCGTGCTCCAAGTAATTCCGCGAATTTTGGAAATATCTCTGATTCACCCAATTTTAGTTAATTTTTTTCGTTCTCTGCTATTTTGAAGTTCGTGAATTCACTTTTCACTTTGAACACGGCAAAACATCAAGAACTTTTCAGCCCAGACCTGAACAAGTTCTTATGTTTTTATTTTGTTTGTATTCAAAGAAAAAAAACGTTGAATTTTTCACAGTTTCTTCTAGGCTCTGACTCAAAAAGCTGTTGAAATAGTGTTTTTCAATGAATTCATTGGTTTTTCTGACTTTTGTTTTTGAATATTGTTATCTAGATAATAACTTTTGCCCTTCTAAAATTTTTGATGTCGCAAAGGAATTTTTTTCTTAAATTCTTCTGGCTAGGCTGCGTGTGACGCCACAAAAAGGCCCACTGAGCAGGGAACGTTGCGTTCTTATCAATGCGGGCGCAGGCCGTCGTCCCCGGGAAACCATCGGTCACTACGGGTATTTTCTGTGAAAAATAGGCCATTTTTCTCTCAAATTATATCTCTTTGAACTTTTTTGCAACTTTTTAATAGACATAAATGCGCTGCGAAATAGCTAGCTTTTGGTTTGAAGTAGTTTTTTAAAGGCATCGTTTTTTTTAATTTGTCAATATTAGATGTGAAAATTTGATGAATAAAGTTTTTAGGAGGTAACGGCGAGAATTTCTAAAGTTTCCAATGTTCTTCTGTAAACTCTATTCGTAATGTTGCTTTCCTCGAAAACTTTTGAAAAGACAGCGAATCGCCTTGGAAACCAATATAGGATGGTTTGCTCGGAACGCAGACTTTCGCAGGTGCAATGGGCAGCCGCTCTTTTTCTTTTCTTTTTTTTTTCGTTGCGCCAACTCGGTCGTCGCGCGGCTGATGCAACGGACATTTGAATTTCATTCATACGCGCGCTATTTCTTTTTCCCTATTTCCTGTTCGTTCGAATTTTTTTCCTTCACAATTCAAATCTATGTTTTCATTGAATGTTTCAGAAAAAAAGATATTTTTCCAAGTAACCCATTTAGGTTTGAAACTCATGACACCCAGAATACTTGCAAACCAAATAAGACACGAGTGCAAACATTCTAGACTCTATCATAACTGACATAAACAATTCCAACTCTTGTTGAAGTGGTTTTTGCGCTATGTTTGTTGATTTTCTGAGAGATTTAATTTTGTGACCTCATCAGACTTAGCTTATTTTTGGATTTGTCATCACTTCTTTTGTCATCCTTTTCCGAATGTGATCCAAAATATGGCCTTTTGCCTTGTGAGACAAATCTCAACTTTTTTTTAAAGTGCAGTTTCTGTCTCAAAAATTTCTTGAAAAACGTTTTGCCTGTTTCGATAGTCATAATTCTTTTTTTTTTTGAGTTTCCATAGATCTACGGAGTGTAATTGCGCAGAAAGAAGTTTGTATATGTTTTTGGGAAGTCAAAAAAGACGAAGTGTGGAGAAATGATAAGGTCTTCGTCTGACAAGACAACCAGTGAACTCTTACCCCAAAAAGGAGTAGTTTCGTCGCAAAAACGGATGATAAGCCGATTATTACACGACAGAAATTGGAAAGTTTGACCGACCATATTCCTATTTCTGAACTTCTTTTTAACCATTCCATTGTTTCTCATGTTTCTTTAGTAGTCGGGAGACGTTTATTTATTGATTTCGATGAAAGTCGCCGAACGGAGAGCTCATCGATCGATTCCATATTCCGCATCATTTTTTTTTCTCTACTTTGTTCGCTTTTCCCATGACACGTGTTAGTTTCGCTTGACCATACATAGCTATTATTTTTTACTCTTCTGTATGAGATTTAGTTTCAAAAAAGAATTCAGATAATTTTGTTTAATATTACTGAACTTACATAGTTCATGCCAAATTTATCAGTTCGAATATAGAAAAAGAGAGTCATTAAAAAATGGCGTATCCCGAACAAAAAGAAAATTTTAAATTTTCAACTTGGAACCTCGATAAAATTGTATTATATCAGTTCTATCATTACAGTACATCTTGAGCATAATAATCTTTTTCGAGTATTTTTGCCAGACAGTTCATCTCGACGAAAAAGTACGTATAAGAAAGCCGAAGATTTTTCGATATATGAGAAGGTCGCACGACGGGAGAGAAAAGATATAAACATGAGCTGTCCGACGACATTTAACGGTTACTCATCGCTTTTTTTTTCTGGTAGAAAAGTGGCTTTTTGAGAGATTTTTGTGGCGGATTCGACATTTTGTACGATTGCATCACCCCGAACGCACAAAATGTTTCAATCGTTCTTTCGAACACCTTTTTGTTCAGTTTTAAATTTTCTTTTCGCATTCGCTGAGAATCTGTCATTTTCAAGTGAGAAAAAATTAACTGGCTTTTCTAAAAGACCTGATAAGATGCAGGGCAATGTGATAAGGTCTGACAGCTGGGTGCATCTTTTTTTCAGCTTCTTACGCCATTCACCTTTTCAGAGCTTCCGCTATCAAAATATTTTTCATTCTCAAACATTGCATGTTATAATCGAAAAAGAGAAGATTTTTCTGTCCCTTCAAAGTGGTTGTTTCAGCGTCGACGTCTAGAACTCGAGGGTCACTGTCATAGACCGAGACGTCATGGCTTCAACTGCGGAAAGCGTACCTCTGAAGAAGCGCGAGGATGATGTGCAGGTAGTTACACGAGAAAGAAAATATGGAACGGAAAGTTTTAGGTTGAAGAAGAAGGCGGTAAAGGCTTGGCTAAGTCGCTGACCTTGTTCAACGGAGTTTCCATCATTGTCGGATGCATCATCGGTTCTGGAATCTTCGTTTCACCTACTGGTGTTCAGAAAGGTTCATCCCACACTGAAAGCAGCCTTGAAAGGAAAAGTATTTTCAGAAGCTGGATCTGTCGGCGTTTCTTTGCTCGTGTGGGCGGTGGCAGGCGTTTTCACGGCCATCGGCGCTTATTGCTATGCCGAGCTTGGTGAGATCACCTCCACAGTACAATTTTCGCAAAGCATCCATTCCAGGTACACTGATCAAAAAGTCTGGCGGAGACTATGCTTACATCATGGAAGCGTTCGGCCCTTTCGTTGCATTTGTTCGTCTTTGGATCGAGGCGATTGTTGTTCGGTTAGTCAAATATAGTTCAGCAGATTGGTCTTCATTCCGGAATATAGTTTCGAAAAGTTTCAATTCTAGTCCCTGCACTGTGACTATCGTCGCTCTGACCTTCGCCATCTACAGTCTGCGGCCTTTCTTTCCTGACTGCGATCCTCCTTCCGGCATCCCCGAGCTGCTGGCCATCTTGCTCATAGGTTGCCCCTCGAAACCCAGTCCCAAATCGAAGCCAAGGTTCAGTGTTCATGACGGCTGTGAACTGCATCTCGGTGCGTGCGGCCACGCTCATCCAGGACTGGTTCACCATCGCCAAGGTCGTCGCTCTGCTCATGATCATCGCCACCGGTCTTGGTCTTCTCGTTTTCGGTAACATGGGATTGAGAACAATCTTTAAAATTTATTATCCCTTCTAGGAGGTCCGCAACACAAGGACTCATTCGAGAATCTTTTCGAGAACACATCGCAAGATTTCACGAAGATTTCTTTGGCTTTCTACGCTGGTTTGTTTGCCTACTCTGGCTGGAACTTCCTGAATTTCATCGTCGAAGAGCTCCAGAACCCTAAAAGGTTCTCATTTCTTTTTGTAAGCGCTGTAAGAAGAAAACGTCAAACAGAAATTGAGTTAAAAAAAATTACGTTTACTTAGTTCTTACGCAGAAAGTTTTTCGATTGTGCGTTCCAAAAGAAAAAAAGCCTGAGAAATGTGAAATATGAAGGAGAAGTTGAATTATCGTTCTTTGATTCTACGTTTAGGAACTTGCCCCTGGCCATCGCGATTTCAATTACTACGTGCACTGTGATCTACACTCTGACCAACGTCGCCTTGTACACGGCCATCTCTCCAGACGAGATGCTGGAAAGCCCTGCGGTCGCGGTGGTCAGTCGACTCGCCACAGCGACTCTTTTTATCTTGAGATCTTCAGCTTTTCGCCAACAAGCTCTATGGCAAGTTCGCTTTCATCATGCCACTGTGTGTCTCGATCTCGACCATCGGGTCTGCAAACGGCGTCATCTTCACTTCTTCGCGGTATGAACTAGAACGTGTTTTCCTTCGGAATTTTCAAAATGATTCGGAAAGTCTACAAACTAGTAATAGAAAAAGTTGATGTTCAACGAAAAAGTCAGAAACAAAAAAGAAGCAATTTTGATATTATTTTAAACAAAAAGGAATTCTCATGTTTTTGAACGACTTCAAGAAGAATGCTTAGTGTTGGAAGTGTGTAGTGTTATGATTTTCTTCAAGCTTGTTCTACTCCGGCGCCAGGGAAGGTCAAATGCCCATCGTTCTGACGATGATCAACAAGAACACGCGTACGCCAATTCCTGCCGTCGTCCTCACGGTATCATTGAGAGCGTTCCAATGAATTTCTTTAATTTCCAGGGTTTGCTCTCCATTATGTACCTCGTCATGTCGAAGAACGTCTACCAGCTCATCAACTACATCCAGGTTTTTTTTTTCAAAACGACGATAAAGTCGAAAGTTTGTAGACATAGTTTCTTAAGTGCTTAAATAATCTTTTTTTCTGTTTTGAAGAAGTCATATAGGATCTCACTGAAGCTTTTTCTTGTTCGTCTTCAGGCGCTTTGTTTTGCTGAATTTTCTTTTCACATAAATATCGAGTTAAGAAAAATCTGTTTTCTCAGGCCTTCGACCTTTTCGGACTTGCACTTGAGAAACGTTTTCAGATCAGCTACTGGCTTGCGATCGGAACTGCGATCCTGGCTCTGTTCTACCTGCGTAAGAAGATGCCGAACGCTCCGCGTCCCATCAAGGTGAACCTCATCTGGCCGACCATTTTCCTCGCTGGATGCATCGCTCTCGTCATCATCCCAATTGTTGCCGCTCCCAGGGACACCAGTGAGTTTTCTCACCGACTGAAGGATGAATAAGCGAGCACTTAAGTGATCGGACTGATGATTATGCTGTCTGCGGTGCCCGTCTACGTCATCTTCATCGCTTGGAAGAACAAGCCCAAATTCGTCAACTCTTTCGTCGGTGAGTCGGAAACTGTGAAAAGGCTGTTGTTCAATAAATGCTTCAGAATGGGCCACTGAGCTGACCCAGAAGCTGTTCATGGTGGTCGACGACAACAAGCAAGACTAAAATAATGTTCAAATTATCGCGAGATTTCTGCCTTCACTTTGTTTTTCATTCCTTCGATTCGTGTAACGTTTAATATTTTGTGAAAAACCTCAATCATAAATAACATATTTTATTGTCTGCGATGCTTTAACCAAGTGCCAATTTTATTGTCTGTTTCAATTTTTAACTGTATTTCTTATGAAGTTCTTCTTTACGGTGTTTAATGTTGACATATTAAAGCACACGTTTTTTTTTCAATAAAATGTTGTTCTCCGTGCGCGACGAAGTTAACGTGATTTGGAGCTAGACACATCAGTCATTTCGACAGATCAGCACGCTTCGAAGACGATGGCGGAGAAGGATAAGAAGGAGGCCGCTGCGGAATTCAAGATGCAGTTGGAGCCATCAGACAAGGTTCTTGTATACTTAATTTACTGCTAGTTTTTAATGATTTTTTCGCCAATCTGTCGCTGATAGAGAACCTTTTTACATATTTTCTTAGACCAGCGGTTAATGCGGCCTGATAAAATTCGCCGGTTTTCAGAAGCTAGAAGATAAATTCGAGCTGTGGGAAAATATTTCAGTAGTTTCTGATAGTCAAGTCAAATAAATCCAATTGGCCTTCGTTTACAAAACCTTTTTTGGGAATTTAGTTGGGGAACTGAATTTCTGCACAAAGTTTTTGTGAGGCTCGAAGTTATTCAGATGACGTTTACCAGCAAGAAACTCGGCGAGGAATTGACGAACAACACGTTCAAGCTCACAAATACGACCAAGGATCGTTGTGTGTACAAGGTTGAACAGATCGCCTGAAAAGCCATGACGTGGATGATTAGGTGAAGTGCACGTCGAACGATTTGTTTCGCATCAGGCCGCCCGTCGGTGTTCTAAAACCAAACGATGAAATCGTGGTCACCGTGAGTGACAGTGGCATTGAAATATTATGAGACAGATTATTCGAAGGTATCGATGAACTCCGGTAAGGTGATTCCGGAAAGTGGAAAGCACTATTTCGCCATATACTACATCAAGCTTGCGGATGAGAAGAAGGTTCAGACAAAATAATAAAATCAATCCCTTTTCGATAGGCGCCAAGAACGGCGTGGGCGGATCACAAAGGCGAAGCCGACGGCATGAAACGCCTCTACATTGATTTTGTTAAGGTTTCTTTTAGGCCCTGATGACCGTAGGAAAATTTATGGAGTTCAGCTAGACAAAGAGGGTAAACCAGACAAGCCGGAAGAAAAGAAGGAAGTCGGAAAGGAAGAAGAGAAAAAGGATGAGAAAAAGGAAGAAAAGAAGGAAGAGAATAAAGAGAAAGAGGTTCGGATACAAACTTTTTCTTAAACTTTTAATAGGCAGCTTGCTTTTTAATTTCAAGTGTATATCGCGCGCTCACGAAAACCTTGGGATGATATCTCAGTTTATTCCCCATTCTTAATGCAAAGGTTGCACGTAGAATGGTCAGAAGCCTCAAAAAAGCCATAAAATTTCGAGTGACTGCCGAACTTTTTTTACCGACTTTGAATTGATTTCGGGTACTTTGTCGAGAACTGTTTTTTAAGTTTGAAGGTTGTGTGAATATGTTTTTTCGATTTCTTTTTCAACTTTCTGGAAATAAAAAGTAGACGATAATGATACTTTCTTAAAAACTCGGAAACAACTCAGGTGGAATCGCAGACGCAAGACAAGAAAGAAGATGAAGAAAAGAAATGAGAAGCCCATCGCCGCCGCGCCAGCCATTTTTCTCTTCCGGCTTCCTTTTTAATAAAAAGGCCGTCCAGCCGTGATTTTTTTCCCACTTTATTTGCTCAAAAACATGTCAACAAAGACCACAAGTTTTGCCACACATCATTTTTCTCTGATGAGCCGTGTAGAAGTCTAGACTGCAGAAGTTTCTGCGTTTCCAAGAATCGCAACTGGAAAAAGTTGAAGTAGACGCCGAAAGATTTTCGGAAAGCCTACATTGAGGGGAGGATGTCGGCGCAGCAATGACGGCAGCCCCGACAGGCAGGACCGGCCGCATTTCTGTAGCATTGCAGCCGTTGTCTGGCGTTGCACTGTTCGCAGCCGTGGAGACTGGATGGAACTACGTCCCGGTTCTGCTTGGGACCTGAATGGAAGTTTGGGAATGAGTTAATTTGCTGAAAAGGAGACATCGTTTTGCGTAGAACTTGAAATATTTTCTATAAAAAAGTTCTCGAGGGAGCAAACTAAATAGAGAAAAAATAACTATTTTTTGATAATATTTTCAGGGGACTGCTCCTAAAAAAAAAAAGGGGCGGCATAGCTCAGCTGGCATAACTCATTTCCAACGTCCGCAAGGTCGTAGGTTCGAGTCCCCCCGAGGTCGACCAAGCCTTTCATCCTTCCGGGGTAGATAAAATTGGAAGCTGCATGCAGCGAAAAGACTCAATCTCTGCCATCGGCCCTTGGAAAGACGGCACCGTACTTCTTCCTACGACCTCTCTTGTACCTGATGTCCTACGAGCGAAATTCACAACTTCTCTGCCTAAGCCTCAGCTCCTGCCGCCGTTTAAACACAGTCAAATCAATGAAAGTCGATTGCACATGTACTCTTACATTGAAGATGCAATAAACAGTTTAAAAAAACAGCTCCTAAAATCATTAGATTTCCACGTACATTACCGTTTAAATTAAATTAAAAAAAGTTTGGTTTTTCGATACACACTGCATAACTTACAGCAAAAATGATCGTTTTCGTTAATCTCGCAAGTGAAATCAGAAGAGCATCTGAAATGGCCAAAAAAACCTCTCCGGCATTCTGAAAAACGAAACGGATTCAATTGGACGGTTTTGAACTAACTTGTGGTTGAGATGGATCCATCTGAGCAGTTGAACTGGTCCGAGGCCACTTGACAGAGAATCGTGAAGCAGTAGACGAGAACACAGAAAACGGTAGGCCTCATTGTTGCCAACTTTCTTGGGGATTTCCCCAACAGCCAGCAGTTTTTATGTCTTTCCAAGCAATTTGTGCAGCTGTCGTAGGAAGCGGATGGCCAAAACAATCGCCATGAGGTCGAATGAACTTCCGGTCACAGAAAAATTTTGAAATGTCTTCTTCTGTACTTTCATTTAAGTTCGATCGAGGCCACACCCCCGGTTTTGATAGGAAATATTTGCACTGCCATATCAACTTTAGACTGTCTTATCACTTCTGTTGGCTACTTTCCCCGTTCTAACTGCTCCTTTCTAGTCCAGTACTTACTTTTTCCATTCTTTTCCAGTATGAAAAAAGAGGAAAACAAGATTGGTCTGGTCGGCGCGACGGCATACATCGTCGGCTCGATCATTGGCAGCGGTATTTTCATTGCACCCAAGGTCTCAGACACTAGATCTCCTCAGACCTTTGAGTTCAGGGAATCGTCGAACACGCAGGTTCCGTAGGCCTTTCGCTCATCATCTGGGTCCTCTGTGCTCTCCTCAATATGATCACGGCCATCGTGAGCTTTTCCGTAACGCATGTACCTTTTTTCTTGTTCAGAACTACATCGAGTTAGGAACGAGTATACCGGAAAGCGGAGCCGATCTGGCCTATATAGGCTACATGGGCTGGACACCTATCGCTTTCTCGTTTCTGTGGCTCTCTATTTTGATCCAAAGGTTTTTTTATCTTTTTCGTTAGGCTCCGGTTTTCATGAATCGCAGTTCATCGAGTGGAGCAGTCCTCTTCATGACTTTCGGCGACTACATCGTTCAAGCCCTGGATCCGATCGTCTGCTTCGATGATTACGGTCGAAGCAACGCCTCTAAGCTTTTCGGCTTCGGACTTCTGTGTAGGTGCAGTTACAACGAGAAGCATTTCAAAGATGTTTATGTACTCGCTTTGAATTTTATTGTCCTTTTTTGTTATCAGTGACCGTTTTGACTGAAAAGTTGCGTCAGGCTTTTTAGTGGTTCTAACGCTGACCAACATGTTCTCTCTGAGCAAATTCGCCTCCAAGGTCCAGATCGTGTCGATGGCTTCGAAAATCGTTGCCACTGCTTTTATAATTGGCATCGGGGCTTTTTTCATGATATTTCGCGGTCAGATAAGCCTTGAAAAGTAAAATAAGGTTTTTTTTCCAGGAAGAACTGAACACTATGCGCCATCGGTCATAATGCAAGGAACTAATGCGAACGCAGGTGCAATCGTCTTGGCCATCTACCAAGGCAATTGGGCCTACGGTGGCTACACAACCCTCAATTTTGGCACGGAGGAGATTCAGATCAAAAACTTCCGCAAGTGAGGTTCCTGTGGAGGTTTTTAGGAGCGCAGGATTCAGAACTCTGCCTCGAGCCGTCCTCGGAGGCCTCGCCATCTCGTCGGTCATTTACCTTCTGGTCAACGTCGCTTATTTCGCCATCCTGACGCCTTCTCAAATCAACAATTCTTCCGCCGTCGCCACTGTGAGTCTAACTTCAAGGTGCATCTTTAGGGTGTTGCGAAAAACAATAAGGTCAATCAAATAAAGATGCTGGGATATCAAAATAAATATTTTTCCGTAGGCAAACGAATTTTTAGATTTGCGTTACCCTTTTAAAGTCCCAGAGAAGTCTTTATGGTTCAATCGCCGGAGGGCCGGGGGAAGAAATCGCAAGCTGAGAATATTAAACTATTTTGCACGCCAGAGAGTTTTTGAAGCATTTCAAACAAAATTCTTGAATAATATTTCATAGGAAAGTAGTGATTCAGCGGTAGATATGAATACGTTGTTTTTATTTCAGACGTTCATCCAGCAAACGGTGGGCAACGGACCGGCATTCGCTGTGCCGGCTGTAGTGGGACTTCTTTTGGTCGGCACTCTTAATGGCGACATTTTCGGTTGGAGCAGGTTGCAATTTTCCCAATTCAAACATTTTTCCATTAAAAGTTCTCTTACCTGCAAAAATGAAAGAGCTAGAGGTACATGGTCGCCGGAGCACGTCGCGGAATGATGCCGACGGCTTTTTCGCTCATCCACGCCGACAACGACAGTCCCCGAGTCTCGGTCCTCACTCATGTGAGTTCCTCTCCTGCCTTCAAATAACAATAATCGTTTGAGACTATATTTTGCATCGGTTTCTCATTTTTGGGAGACACAGACCAGCTGGTGAACTACTTGACAGTCACAGGCATCATGACCACGATCTTCTCTCTCGCCGCCCTCGTCATCATCAAATGGAAGAACATGCCCGTGGCCAAAGATCCTGTCAAGGTTCTGACATTGCTCTTTACTCTGTTTTCGAAGGAATGTTCAGTTCCACATTGCCTGGCCCATCCTCAACATTCTCATCAACGTCGCTCTCCTGGTGATCCCAATACAGCAAGATCCTGTGACCTCTGCTGTCGGTTTCGGCATGTTCATTGGCGGCATCGGTATACTGTTTTCCCCAATAATCTTTAATCTTAGTTCAGTCGCTTACTTCATCATGAAGTTTGCTACACACTACTCAACTGTTTTCACGAAATTAGATGGTGAATCAGTCATGAAAAACAATACATTTGAAAAAAGTCGTTCAGAATGGACAACTTTCGTATGTCAAGTATTCTTTTGGACTGTCGTCGATTCGGGATCAAGGATCGAGATTCAAACAGAAGAAGAAAAGCAAACAACTAGAATGTAACTCTTCGATGAATTTTCAAATATAAAGTTCTCAAAATCAACCGTTTATTCGAGCAAGTCGGAAAATGTTAAGTGAATACGGCGTAGTCTTGAAAATGTCCTTAGAAGGACGAATAATCAAAGTCAATGAAGTGGAAACAGTTTGAAGAATAATAATAATTTAGATAATACCAATAAGAGTGATATGGCATTGTTTATCTACAATAGAATTTTCGGTTACTTCAAAATGAAAAGTTTTGAAACCTAAAAATATGAAGGAAATGTTTCAATGCTTTCAGCAAGCTAAGATAAACTTCGGTATTGCGAAAAGGATGAGCAACGAAGGAATCACTTTTTGGTGGAACTGTCGGGCGTGCCAGAACGCGAAGAACCGCGTCCGGAGCGAACGGAGGCGACGGAACCGCTGCGCGTGGAGGAGGACGTCTGTCCGCCGGCGACGCCACTCGCCATCGACAGGTTGCTGATGGATTTGCGAGCAGCGCTGCTCCCTCCCGAAGTACTCGGACCGGGGGCTCCGGGCACCTTCTGAGTCTGGCGGAACTTTTTCCACTGCTGCAACTTGTTGAGATTATCCCAGTAAAAAGTAGAAGTATCTTCAAAAACTAAATTATCATCGGGATATTTTGACATAACTTGCTCAAAATTAATATTATTTCCTATTTCAGTATATAAGTGATTCAGGGAAAATGCCTCCAGTTTTTGGTCAAATTTGTGATTCAGGGAAAATGCCTCCAGTTTTTGGTCAAAAAATGTAGATTGATTTAATAAAAGATTTTAATCACAACATTGTCTAAACTTCAGACTTTGAACTGTTCATAATAACACCCAGAAAATCGAAAAATGATATCGAGCCTTTTGATATTCTTGGTAGCGCCGCCACGCCTCCTCGCTGTACGCCTTCCGTTTTTGGGCAGCGATTTCAGCCGCAGTCAGAGCTCGAGCTACGGAAATTTCGTTGGAAATGACTTTTCGAGACGGAAAACTCACGTTTTTTAGGAGGAGGACTCGGCGGAGGAGGAGCAGGTTCTGGTGTCGGTTCTCTGAATTCGAAGTCAACTCTGGATTAGAAGTAATGCTACCTTGGAGGTGGAGAGGGAGTTTTTGGCGGCGAAGGACTCGGCTCTCTGGGAGTTGGCTCTCTCACAGGTTCAGGCTCAGGCTCTGGTTCCGGCTCGGGCTCTGGTTCTTCTGAATGGAGAGTTTAGAAATTCATCGAAAAACTTCGCATAATGTATTCTTGGCACTGCATCACACTTCAAAAATAACTAATTTGACTTGATAAAACACTCAGAAAACCATTTTTTGAGTCGAACTACAACCTTCAATTTCTGGCGAGGGAGTTTCTCTTGCTGGCGATGGTTCTGGTGATGGTGACGGTGTGGGATCAACTGGCTCTGGCTCAGGCTCTGGCTCTGGCTCAGGTTCAGGCTCAGGTTCAGGCTCAGGCTCGGGTTCAGGCTCTGGTTCTGGTTGTGGCATTTGAAGAGTATATTTAGGTTCAGGTCGAGGTGAAGGCATCGGTGTTGGCGTTGGATCACGGATCCAAGGCTCTAGAATTCATCAAAAACTGACAATGTGCATCGAAAAACGCTGTTCACAGTTTTATCATTGCAAAAGCAATCAGGACACTTCAAAAAACTGATTTTGTGCGTGTGTGAAAAAAAGAAGTGAAAACGTGCTCCGCAGAACTAACCGACGTCGTCGACGTCATCCATGTAACCGCCAATCTCCTCTGTTTCAGGTTGAAACGGTGGAGGCTGTAAGATACTCTCTTATCAAAAATTGGCTAGGTAAAATAAACTATAATCTGTCAGAAATCATTCAGAATTGATATAAAGCTATACGATGGACGTACCCGTAAAGTTTCGATTTCTCCTTCCTCCACTTTGATGGCTTGCTCGACAAAAGTATCGAGGTTGAGGTTTTTGACGACGTTTGTCGGAAGATTGAACTGGTCTCCGAGATTTTTCACCAGAGCTTTCATCGTTATTCTGTAAAGATCCAATGAAAACTCAGTACAGCTGCCTCAAGAACTTCTTTCCGCCGAACCAAATGGCGACGTTGCCGACGTTCTCGATCTTGCGTCCGAAGTAGTGCAGCTTTTTCAATGTGTCTGCCGCTATTTCAATGGCTATAGTTGTCAAAGCGAGTCCGATTGCGATGTAGACGATCGTCACCAGCATGTACGTTTCGCTGAAGTCTTTTTCTAACGAAATGGACCAGAAGAGAGGAAAACCTGCGCGGCACAATGTCGCCCAAGCCGATCGAAGTCAACGTCACGAAATTGAAGTAAACGGCTTTGAAAAAGTCCATGTCGGGCTCGTACGAAGCCAGCATGAAGCCACCTGAACGGGCTTGACTTTCAAACGATATTCTACAGACCGGCTGCGATGTAGACGAGGAAGAGGATGAAGAGGGACAAAGCCTGCGTCTCCGTCAATTCGTCTTCGCTTTCCTCGCTCTCTCCGCTATTCGTGCTGGCCGTGTCATCACCAAGCTTCAAGAAAATGAATTTTAATTTAAATCAAAATAAACCAACTTTTCCTTTTTCGAGAGCCTCTTCTTCAATTTCCTTGTCTGTCCAAATACCCTTGCAGGAGCCGTTTGGAAAGTTTTTCGGATATCGAGCCGAAAGAAGTTTCCTCCGGCGCTTGTATATCCTTTTTGCTTTCCTGATATGTTTTGGATTCTTATTTCTCCTATTTTTGTATACTCACTGGTACCACTTTTTGAAGAAATTCGTAGCCAACAGCATCATCTCGGAGATGAACTTTCCGAGATCTGCAATCGCGAGGAGAGTGAAAGGGATCCCCACGAGTCCGTAGATTATCACAAAAAGTCTTCCGCCGAATGTCCGTGGAGCAACATTGCCATAGCCTGAAAAAAAGGAGATTTTCGTTACCATTTGACCTCTTGCGACTGAAACTTAAGAACATTTATTCTCAAGAAAAAAAAATTAACCGATGGTAGTGATGACGGTGAAAGCGAAGAGCAACGAGTCAGTGAAAGACCAGGCCTGAATGGTCTCGACCTCGTCCTCCACCACTTAAAATCGACAAAACTGAGGTAGGGACGAGGAGCTGGACAAACCGGTCTCGACTTGCTCACGGCTGTTGGTGAAAAGCACGTGATTGACGTGAGTGTCGTGCTCGACGGCGACGTGATAACAGTCGTCCAGCTCCTTGACCAGCGCCTCGTCGAACCCGGTCACGCGGCATTCCTCCGACGATAACTTCTGAAACTCTTCGTCAAAAATTTCAATGTTTCTCTGCAAATATGCGTTCTTTCGAGATGAGAAGAAACTCGATAAACAGTGGTTTTACAGAAAAGTCAGACTGTTTAATGTGTTGGCGACTGAGATATATGTCCATCTCACAAATTATTGAATCGAAGTTTTCACCTTTATCGTCGATATGACGCAACGACGGCTCCGCATCACTTGGGCGGCTGCACGACGCTCGCGAGGACTCAAGTCTCTCAAAAGAACCTTTTGGAATGGGGATTTGGAAAAAAACGGCACTTTGTGAACTTCTCGATAACGTCATCCTCGGTTTCGTTGTGTCGCCGTCGACGCTTGTGCTTCGGACCGCTGTTTATCAGCCTCGCTATCCAATCTTGAAAAGGAAGGTTCGTAAACCCCAGTTATTTGATTTATAAGTAACTAGAATAAAGTAATAATAAAAAAATATGAACTAGGGAGACTAAATCCCTCTTAATTCGCAACCTCATGACCACGAAGTCATAAATAATCAAACCCATTTTATAGTCAGTGTGCCTTTAATTTTCATGCGTCAGAAACATTGTAGGAGTCGTTGAAATTTTTTCCCGCGAGATATATAAAGCTTTTTTCCAAAAATTTCACTACAGCTACTTTCTAGCTTCAAATTAAATATAGTTATCGTGGCTAAATAGTTCTGAGAACACAAAATAAGTTTTCGTGAAAAAGTAATTTAACCGGCGGTTTCTTGTGTCTCGTGGACAAAAGGAGCGTGACGTCGTTGTGGCGAGGCTTCTGACGGCATCTGGACGACGACGCGAGACTCCAGCTTTCGCATGACCACGGCGCCGAAGATGGCATACAGACCCACGCTAACCACCATCAGAAAGTGGACGAAGAGTGGCGTTGCCTGAAGTCCTTCCGTGAGATCAGTGCCATCTTATTCTTTCTTTTCCCGAAGGTCTCTCCCAATATCGCGGGCAGTCGCTTTCCAGTTCAGTCGCAAGAAAAAAACTCATAGGCTATTCTGATCGCAAAATTGAACATTCTTGCAAAATTTTTCCGTTTAAAAAAATTTGCATAAAAAGTTTTCAGTGAGTCATCACTTAAAGAACCACCCCTTTCTTGCGAAAATTAGAAAACTCTGTAACGAAAAATATTAAAAAAATTTTTTTGACGTGAATTACTTGGTGCAATTTTCTATTTGATGACTGATAATCTATGTTTCATACTGCGAGAATAATAGACAGCTTTTGAAAACGAGTTTGCATTTCATTGGTTATTTGATAATATGGCTATTTCCGCAAATGAATTCAACAAGTGTTTCTGTAACCGTTTTTCATTCATGTTATTTGCGTCTTCAACGTTAGTTCGAATATGAATAATCGGTGTCAATTGGAATTTTGACGATGGCTTACCCTGGTAATGAGATCCCCAGGACGAAGCAGTTTACTGTCGCGCTTCAACCGCAGCTTCATTCTCTCGGCTTACAAATGTGACAATAATTCATAACGGAGAAACAAATTCAATGGACAAAAAGCTTCAAAAGTCAAAGAGTTGCCAGGAGACGCGGAGAAGTACACGAGAAGAGAAACGACGTAAGTAGATGGTCCAGATAATGGCCTGCAAGGACAAATGAGGCTTTTCCCGCCGCTCAGGTAACCGCCTCGAGTACTCTCGACCTTTAGGTTTCGGATTTCAAATCTTTTATCCAAAATTTTGAGCAAAAATAATTCTTTCGAGGATTGGACCGCTAACACGTTTATAAGTATGCGGAAAGATTTTATTTTTTTTTTTACTAAAAAAAGGTTTTTTTTTTCGCAGTCACGTAGTTGCTTGCGGAGAAGCCGTAGATGAAACCAAAATATTTTTTTTTCGACCTTTTGGATTATTTATTCGAGCTGGGCGAAAAAAAAAACTGACTCAATATGGTTGGCGAGTAAATCGGATAAGAAATTTTCCTATTCATGTCTCGAAAAAAATTAAGTTCACATGAAAATAAACTTATTTTATTTTGCTCTCAATGTGAAAGTGGAATTTAACGCCGGCGTCAACATTTTTGGCTATTCTCGAGCTTTTGTCGAAGTTTTTTCACCAGTTTTCAACCTACACTCAAAGAACTTATGAAGTTCACTCTCCAAGAACTTCCATCGAAAAGGAAGAAAGACCTACGTTTTCTATTTTTCTTCGGAGCAAGTCTGAGTCAAATTTGAACGCCGCGCGTTTCTTTTGAAGAAAATTTTCACCTTTTAAATCTAATGTCTTTTCAAAAACGCTTATAAGGGCATGAGTTTTTAAACTAAAATATTTTCTGTTTAAAGCACGCATTAGTTGTGAACATTTCAAGCTTTTGGAGTAAAAATATGTTAGATTAGGGAGAGAAATGTTCACAGAAATCTCACGCAAGGATTTTTTTAGATTAGGTAACAAGATTCCTAGAGTTACATTTTTTTTCAAAATGAAGTTTTTCTTCTCAAAAACTATTCTGAAAAATTGAAAGAATTTGATTACAAAAAATTTCGAGGATGTGCAGAATAAGCAAGGCGACAGAAGAAAAGTTGGTTCGAAACCAAAGAAAAACGTTCGGTTGTGTCAGGACCTCTCCACTGTGGGCCATTGAGGTCATGAATAAATGACGGGACGTCGAAAACAATTGAGATGCGGGTCGGGACTGGAAGTTCATGATAGATTCTCGACTGGCAAATCGGCTCCCGGCACTTCCTCTCCGCACTTTGAACTCTCCAGCTAGCAGGACAAAACGATGTAAATCGAAAGATCTCAAGCAACTATTTGAGAAACATGAAGTCTATTGAACTTTGAAAAAAAGAGGCGAAAATGAATTTTATGGGTGAAGAGAGCCTCCAAAGGGACCAATAAAGGCCTCCAATTCAGATCTTAGGAAGCTGAACTAAATTTTTTCGATCAGGAAGAAAAATGAGGATGAGAAAGGGCACAAGACGAAGTGCTCGGATGTACTCTGACAAGGAAGTTCTTGCACTCGAAACTTTGTAATCTTTTGAAAATTGGCTGGAACACTCTTTGATATACTAGAGGAGTTCTTGAAAGTCCGAACTTTTTTTTCCATGAAAAGAAAAAACTAGGAAGTTTTGTTTCAATGTTTATGTGAGCTTTTAGAAATTCTGATATTTCGAGTTGGTTTAACATCTCTTTTCTGTCGGATCAGTTTTCATGATGTGAAGAGATTTTTTGAACTTTCCTTTGAAGGCGATGACTGTTTTTTGAGAAGTATCTCTACTCAATCCGATCAAAGCTTTTTTTAACCAAGAATTATTATATTGAGAAATTGACTTTGCTGAAAGATTGTGACCGCAAAGAAACGCACATTTAGACGGAATTTTTTAATTTTCTTTGCTCATTATGTTTTTCATTTTATGCGTGCAGAGAAACTCGTATATTGCAATATATTTTTCGGCGTATAATTGAGAAGGAGCTTTAAAATTGAGTGCTTGACCTTTAAAAAAACAGTATAGTTTGAGAGATTCCTTTTCATCGACGACACGTTTCGAACTTTAAGAATAATAAAAAGAACTGTTTTGACAAAACAACTAACCTTCTTTCCGGCTTTCTTGACCCAATCGAGCTGCATCTCGCTGCCGGCTTGCTTCTTCTGCCGAGTGACGTCTTCTGAATCCGACCGTCCTTTTTGCTTTTTTATCACCTCATCGGTCTCGCGAGAATTTCTGAAATTCCTATATGAGAACGAAGCAATCAGTGCTTTGCAATCGAGTCAAAAATTTTCCAAGGACGGTTTCCGATTCTCGAAAAAAGTTTTTCCTTGTCGCTTAATTAACGTTTGACTTCACGAATCGCTCAACTCATTCCGATCTTCAATACAACTTGGATTTGTTCGTAGGTAAAAGTCGCGAGGAGAGATACGGGCTCACATTGCCAAAACAAAAAACAGCTTCTCTTGGATTGCGAAAAAAAACACCTCGCTATTTTGCATAACCTTAAAAATAGTAAAATAGTATAGTGAAAACTTTCGCTCGATTTACCTTTAAAGCTCGTAGCAAAAACATACCTTTCCGATTGGGGCAAGGAACGTTTTTGCCCGACATTTTTGAAATATTCCTTTTGTTCATTCTTGGAATCTTCTAGACCTCAATTTTTCAGCCTCTAGCGAATTACTCGGGAAGTCTTCAAAATGAGAGTTTCATCATAAAAATAACTCCCATTTTTCTTCTATGAAGTTTTTCCCATTAAAATAAAGCTCAATGAAATGAAAAAAATTGGAAGTCATATTTTTTTAAATGACATTTTTTTACAGCTGACAACAAAAAATACAAAAATGAAACCAAAAAGGTTATCTGAAAATGGCAAATAAAAACCATGTTGACCATGATTTCACTGGTCAATCAGCGTTAGCTAATCGGTAGTAACTAATTAGCTAACGGGAAAAAAAAAGCTCAGAAAAGCCACCCGGTAGCGTAAGCCGGACTACATGGTACCTTTCCGGTAGTATCTTAGTACCTGTTAGCTCACAAACGGCCACCGATCAGCTTGAGCCGAAGGCCTTCGGAGTAGTACTTGTATCCTCCCAATCGACATATTTTTAAATTATACACATGGATTAGTTTCGCTTTGATTATTATTATCGGAAGCTGGCAGCTAAGATTTAGAAAAGGACCTTTTTAAAACCTTTTTGTGATGATCTTCATCACCTTCGAAGGGAAAGGTAAGTTTTATGAAGAAGAAATCACTATTGGGAAACGTAAATATTCTGGACATACTCAGAAAATGATCCCGAAAATGAAAAAGAAACACTTATCATTGGAAAAAAAAACCGCTCATAGGAGTTACAAAAAAGGGTGAAAAGTAAACTGTCTATTCGGGCTATTTTCGAGAAGAAAAAGTAATAAGCATCAACTTTCATGTTTTCGCGTTTGATTAGTGACAAATTTAGGGATTTCTACCTTTCTTTAATGAAGACGTTTCCTCACAAAAATTCCGATTTTTTCGAATTTATCCTGTTCAAGACCTTTGTGCTAAAAAGGGTTCAAAAAATTCAGCTCGACGGAGCCAAGAAGTCATCCTAATAAGGCAAAACAAATGAGAAAACGGCTGTAGACGGACGAAAAGTGAGTGCGGCGCTGACAAGACGCCAGTCCTAGCCGCTATTAAACTAGAGTTCGACGGAAAGAGAACAAACGCTGCATTCAAGGAGCCCAAAGTCATTACTGAAACCTGCTGGGGCGACTCTAAGTGCACGTATGCGCTGCATGGCGGAAATATTGAAAAAGAAGTGTTTTGGGCGGATGCCAATGGCTGGAATCAAAAGGCGAACTGAAATTGCTCCACAGCGCCGCCCATCTTTTACTGCTTATTTTTGAGTGGATCCAAGCAAGATCCAAGGTTAGAGCTGGAATTAATCATCTTTCGCGTGGTTATTGCAGAAAAGTTCAGTTTTTTTTTCTCTTCTACGGAGACAAACAGCAACTAATGAAAAGGGCACAAAAAACGGATAATTAAGCGAAAACTGACGATCAGAGCGTTTCTGTTCGAATATGCAATAGCTGAAAAAAAAAATAATTGCTCTGAAAACGCTTCGAAGTTCAATTAACTTGTTCTTTCTGGAGCTGAGATCCTCTTGTAAACATGATTCAAAAAATTTTCTATAATTGAGGTTTTGTTGAATTCAACGTTTCACTCAAATTGTCCGCAAATTTCTCAAATTCGATGGCTTCTAAGCAGCTTCAGATTTCAATACATCTTTTAAAAATCTGGAAAAATCCCTTTGCCCACAGTTCGGCACGAAATTATAAGTGAAACTTTGCTGAACCATCCTCATTCTGTCTCTGCAAAAATAGAGAAGCGATTTTCAGCCCATTGACAAGGTACACATGGGAGTCTGGAAGACAATTAACTGTATTCAAGAGAATGCACTTTTCAAAAACAAATATATAAATAACAGAGTGACTTCGATTGTGATGAATATATCAATCGTTCAGGTACATAGTTTTGATATGAAGGAAAATATCTGCTTTAAAGCCCCGCGAAAAGAGCACTTTGCATTAAAGTTGCTCTATAGACAACAGGCTTCGTCATCTTCCGGATTTTCGCTTTTTTCTTCGTTTCTTTCAATTTTCAATTTTTTCTGTTGCCACCAAAGTTCTTTTCGTCACAAAAAATTTCTATTCATGTATAATTTGCAAACTTTGATCGCAAAAATGCTTCTCTGGTGAAAAATGATGATTTTACACAGGTTTCGATTGGGATAGCGATTATTTGTGTTTCCTTTATTATCGGTGTGTGTTTTCTGTTTTCTTAATTGATTTTTCAGAGAAGAAACCCTTAATTTGAAGCAGATATCCGGTTATTTCTCACAAAATGCGAGTCTAATGAGACGTCCGCAACCTCGCGTGCACGGCTACTGTAAACATTTGTCTGCATACCGATCCAAAGCTTTTTTCAAAATTAAAGGCGGGAAAGTAAAATCACGTTTTTCTTCTAAAGTGGTCACATATTTAATTTTTTGAGTACACCATTCGATTCGGGAAGAAAAACTATATGAGATACTGCCTTCACCTGAAACCCCATTTTTTACTGCCCCTATGACTTTAAAAAAGCCAGAAACATAGCGCAGGCTAGGCGAGATTGGTCATGAGAGCCGTTCGTATTGCAAAGCGTCCCACGGAAAAGCCAAAAACAGAAGTAAATTTTAGTGATAGTACCGATTTTTTTTCTTCAATCAAAAAATTAATCATGAAAGCTCTCGAACGCAGCGAAAAGGCGAAAAATTTATAAAAGGTTGTAACATTTTTATTTAGAACATTTTTCTTATCATCTCTAATTTAAAAAAAAAATCAGAATTAATAAACCCCTAACTTTTTTTAAATTTAGTTCGGTGTTCTGACATTGCATTTCAGATCCATGTATAAACTTTTTTCTACCTAGCCGAATTCGAAAAAAAGGGCAGAAAAAAAGTAGCCCTAACGCCTTACACTTTTTTTCTTTGCGGTTATTTTTTTCTTGTCTGTCATAAATTAGTCATTATCTATATCCTTTCCGATAGCTTTTACACAGATTTGGCTCGCTTAGCCTCGAAAGTTCGATGAGCGTGGCAACCAACTGATAAAAATTGTATTTTTAAGGTCGTTGTGAACAAGTAAGTTTCAAATAATCAATACTTATGCGGCAAACTCAGATGATTCGTGTTTTTTTAGATTAAAAAAATCACATTTATATTCTCATTCATGAATTAAACCTGGTTCATTCAGTCTGCGATTAAGATGAGTTATTTTTTCATATTTATTAAAAACTTGAGGGTGCTCTAAATTCAGGAAATCATTTTCGGTTAAAAAACTGAAAGAATTTGTTCATCGATTTTTTCTCGCTGAGTCAAAATAAATTGTGGTCAAAAAAATCACAACCTCCGGAAAAATCGCATTTTGAGAACCATCGTAAGGCTGAGCAGATCTTCGCAGGCTCGGGACGGCGAATGAACGCCTTTTTTGGTGTTCACATCAACCGCCCGCCCTCTCCGCCTGATTTACGCCGAGTCTCACTTTCGGTTTCGACTTGATTAAATGGTTCCACATGCAAAAGCTCTCGTCACAAATTGAGCCTACTTTAAAAGCAAAGAATCACTGAATTCGTTGTTTTGTTGCCAGATAAAACTGCAAAACAGACTTGAGACAGGGAAACTATGCTTCTGCCTTCCACTGCGCTCCCGCTTCGCAAGAAGCTTGCATTTGTGGCGAATTCTAGATTGAAAACAGTAAATTATACAGCTGAAGTCGAAATAGACAAAGATCTAGCGACTCCCCTTTTAATTCAAGTCTAAATGCTTTTTTTCCACATGTTCTTTCTAGACCTAACTCAGACCTCTTTTATTTCAATTCCTGATAATTTCAAGTCAACGAAACAAAAATGAGCTGAGGACATCCAAAAAATTAAGATACAAGGTTTTCACAATGGAAATTATCCCGTTAAATTTCTTTCTTTCAAAAAGTGAGATATTAATTTACGGTGAAGACTATCATCGGGGAATTTTGATGTTTTTTTTTACCACAATATATTGGTTGAAGCAATTAAAATGCAGGCGAGTGCCTTCAAAGCATTTCAGAAACAAGTTTTTAATGTGGATCTGATGAAAAATAAAAGCTGAGAAAATGTTTCAATCGTTCTCATTATGTTTAAATGGTGCGAAAAAACTCTAATTTTCAAATTCTGACGTTGCAAACAGAACCTCACAGGTAAATGACAAAAGGGTTCGTGAATGTAAGATTGACAAAGAAGATAAATCCATTGATGGAAATGAAAGGACAAACCTGAAGAAGCGCATAGCGTCACCGTCTCTTTGGGCTCATTAAAAGCACATGTGGAGCCTGAGGCGGCGGTTTTCTGGCAAGACATTCGTCTTCCGCAGAAACATCTTGGGCGTGATCGTCTCGATTCTTGTCCTCTTTTCTGATGGGTAGGCGTTTGTTCACCAATAGGCATTTCAAACACGGAGCTCATGATTCTGAAAAGTCAGAGAAAGTGCCAAAATAATTGCTTGCCGTGTTAAAAGTCGATAAGTGAAGACGAAAAGCGAAACCAAACAATACCAGTTTTGAAACTTACATTGCTATTTTCGTTCGTGCTTCACAGGGAACAGTTTTGCAGCACAAATTTCGAGTTCGATAATGATGATGAATCAAAGGAAAACCTTGAAAGTTCACATGCAAAAGAGACTTGAGAGGCTTCTTCTTCCTGGACTTGTTCTGGTATTGAAAATCTTTGATCGAAATTTAAAAAAAAAACATCAAGCTTAAAATGATTGCAATTACTTCTTGCTTCTCCTTTTTTTCCAATCACAATCCGAAGAAATGCTCGTTTTCAAATGACAAATAGTCTGCAGGACACAAAAGCGCCGAAATGGAGGGTTTTCTTTGATGTGCAATTTGAGACGCTGAACAATCGCCTTGCAAATGACGAGCTTCTAATTATTCATCAACAGGTGTACTGAAGACAATAGAGATGCCCCTTCACGCGGGAAAAAGACGGATGATTTCGAAAACTCTTGCATTGAAATCGAATCTTCATTTGGAGATTGTACAAGGAACGTTTCATCAAGACGGAACAAGTATTATAAGTGAACCCTGATAAATAAACAAGTCTAAGATGCATTTGACAAGATTATGAACATAAAGAGGCTAAGTAGGAATACAGATATGACACGAAGTTTGTAAGCGATTGAAAAGTATTCAGATTACAAAGGTTTCTCATTTTCTCGGACCAAAGACCTGAAAAACGTTATTCTTGCTCAAATTATTACGTTTATCAAACGCTGAGAGAATATTTTCTACGCTTCTTTTTTGTTTGCGAGCGTTTGAATTTCTAGCTTCCAGGATTCTCATTTCAAGGTCGCCGAAAAAAGCGAAAAAAGCTAATTTGCTCCAAAAAACCCATGAAAGGAGCGGAATGGGAAATTTCGATAGAAAGGCAAGATTGTACAATCATTTTGGCACTTTCAACCATCCAACAGAAGTAGGAGAAACCGGAAAATATGAGAACAAGTTACCTGTTTTGTTTTTTCTCTGTTCAAGCTTCCACGACAAAAACGTCGATTTCTCCCTTGAATCCGAATCTGAAAAATTGCCAATAAAAAAAAAAGAAAGACCCACTTAAATAATAGCTAATCTGCTCCAAAACTCCAAAACTGAATTATTTTAAATCTATCCTTTTCATAATTACTTTTTCTCTATCCCTCCTTCTTCATTGAGAATTGACTTCTCTCAGATATGTATAAAGACGATTCAGACATTTTCCTCTTGGTAAGTAACAGAAATGAGTCTGTCAAATATTATTAATTTCAATATGTTGATGAGTTCTGTTAGAATTTTGTTTAAAAACCTCAAAGATTTGTGAGTTTTGGCCATGTGCTCGCTGAGACTCAGGCCGAAACACTCGGCCACTTTCTGGAGGTCTCTTTCGCTGTGTCTCACCACGATCGAGCTACTGAATTCAGATTTCGATTGAAACTCTAGTTAAAAAAAACTTCTTATGGTCCATATTCTGCTCGAAAAAGTCCTTCCACTTACTGCACGTCAATTCTTCTAAGCGCGCTGTGAAAGCCTTCAAGAAATCAACGGGTATTTAGAAAACTTTGAAAAACATTTAACCGCTGTTTCTATCAGATGTGTCACGTGTTGATTGTAAGCCAGCTCCGACTCGAACTCGTGTGATATTGTGGATATGTTAGTACTGTAAAGACAAGATTTGGGGGACAAAGAAAGAATTTCGGGAAGAAGAATATTCAAAGCGCTGTAACCTGGAGAGACGGGGACGTCCGAAGAGATACTGTGAGGAGTCGAATCCATCGGAAGATACAGCGACTCTCGACAAGGCGGGAACCAAAGAACGGGCTTTTTCCAGCTTCCAACTGTTGCGCTCGGCGCAGCAAACTGAAATGGGGATTCTGAAGTTCCCTCGTTCATACTTTTTTTATGAATAGAAAAATTTGGGAAGAGAAAAAGCCAAAAGAGTCCATAAAAATGAATTTTGCAAAGTAAATTTTTATGATGTTGAAAATAGGTTTGAATCAAGTATTCATAGCTTTTTTTATTGCCGAAACTCGTTCTTTCTCCCAAATTTTTCTTGCTCTTGGGCACCTCGTGACTACTGAAATCTCAAAAAAATGACATTATTCTTGAGAAAAACTCATAATAGATGAAAAATGATCGGCCCGTTTTTTTGTCTCTTAAACTCACAAGGATCCCTATCGATTCTGGCGTCGAAAAAGTCTTTTTTGAGCAAATAGGAATACATCGGCGGTTGGTAGGGCCAACGGTAAACTGTTTCCGGTCGCCCAGAAGTGTCATTGTAACCTGAAAAAAAATGTGTCCATCAAAACTGGCAAAGTGAGGAAAAAAAACTTCCAGGTGATCAGTCAACAACGAAACCGAAAAAAAAAATATAACCAGACAAACCATTGGGATTGAATGCGAGAGCGAGGTCGAGGCCAGGATCGACGGTGAGAGTTGAGAGGATATTTGAGAAGAAATTGAGCCAATCCGGCGACAGGACCACGTCTTCTTCGATCACAGCGATCGCCGCCGCCTCCGGGAAAACGGAAAAGGCGACCGAAAGAGAAGCCAGCAGCATATCTCAACTTACTTTTTTCTACACAAAAAGCCGTCAAAAATCATATCAATCCGATTTAGATGTACTTACAAAAACTTTAACAATGGGAATAGTGATTAGAGAAAATTTAAATCTCAGAGAAGTGACGGAAATCAGTTTTCGACTGTAGTAAGAGCATTGTAAAAATTCTGGTTCCGGGATTTCATGCTCTATCGCTGAACCAGATTATGAGTAAATATGAAAGTAAGTACGAGCAAATTAATGAAAAAGTCTATTAATTCCCGACTGAGAGTCGAAAAGTACTTATGCCAGAGATATGCTCACCGTTGTAGGAATCGTTTGTTGAAACGGCAATACTCTTGACGTGGAACAACGAAGCGAGTTCGGAGTTTTCGGGGTATTCCTGAGAATCGAGAAGGCATTAGAATGCAAATTAGAAAAGGAATACTTTATCAAAAGCGACAAGGACCATCTGAGTATTTATTCCTTCTTGGTTCATCAAAGACTGCAGCGTCAAACGAAGTGAGTCTGGAGCAAGGCCTAAAATTCTTCATAAAACTATTTACTCGACTAACATTTTGAGTATTCATAAATTTCCGACTGAAAGATCCCAAAAAAGAAAACCTGCAACAAGGAGAATGGGAACGTTGAAAATGGCGTCATCTTCTTTAATGTCTCTCTGAGATTCGCTCAAAGCTCTCGGAATTATCACTTCGTCCAAGTTTTCTTCTGAAGAAATCTTCAAGCGTGGCATTCCTTTGATTTAAGAAACCGTCACAAAATCCTTCATGTCGATCGTATTTGGCGCAAAAGTGACGCTTTGGAAGATTTTTCGCCGCCGAAAACTGAGAAGTTGACACGCCCACTCGGACTCTTCCCGTCCACTTGGACACTGAGACATATTCTTACACAATGAAAAAAGACGACGACTAACGAAGTTTTGGAAGACAGAAGGATTTTTTTATCGGCTTCGCCCAGTTGTTTCCAGCGGGAATGTTGAGATCTTCAAATGGAGTAAAGGAGCTTATTCCTTTGTACCCTACGAAGTACCTGAAATGAATTAATTTAACGAAAATTCTTATCTGATTTCAAACCAAGAAGCTCGGAACTTCAAGCGTTCTGACATGCTCGAGCCCATCTCGTAAAAGATTTTTTTCGCCATTTCAGATAACCTGGAAAAAATGGCACGGTATGGAATGGCCTCGCATCCTTACATGTTTGATGCTTCATCGAAACTCACGACGGCAACAATGTGTCCGCTAGGAATCGCGTCGAGCCATTGCTCAAGTCCGCGCGACTCTGAACAACTTTTGGTTTCATCTCGAAAGAAGAAGTAGTTGGGAAGATGAAATAATGATTCATAATGAGGCCAAAGATTTGAGAACTTAGAATATAGTCTGACCATCTTCATAAGTGTCAAAGTTGGCGACTGCCGTCACTCGGCCAGTCTTCGGATCGACGGTCGCGAGGTTAAGCCCACGTCCAGCATCGTTCAGATCTCTGTATAACTACTTTCAGCAAAATAAACACATCGGGAATCACCTATCGAATAAAATCTTTTCGTCGATGCACATCTTCGGATGATCGTCTTTATGCTCTCCAGAGAAGAAACTCACGGCGATGGAATCTTGAAAAATTTAATTTGGAAATCTCAAGACCAACACCTTTCTACCTTTATCGCAGGCCGATTCTTGACCGCAATTTTTCCAAAAGTCGCCAATAACAAAACTTTTGTGAACGGGGCCGCTATCCAAATCGCCCAATTCTTTCAGTTTTTCCTCATTTGCTCTGATAAGGATAAAATGATAGGATAAAAAAAATATCAAACATTGAGAAGCCGAATTTTTTGTTACACTATACTTTTCAGTGTTAAGAATGTAATTAAAACTTTTGAAATGGGAAACCAATAAGATAAGTCTTAATAGTGCAATGTTTTCGGAGCTGTGTTGCATTTCTATCTTTTTTTTGTGGACCAAAAAAATGCAGTTTTTCATGAAATCAGAGAAAAATGAAATTTTACAAGAAAAACTGTTTGATTCATTAATGCACACTACAAAAAAAAAATACTTGCTTCGACTAACCTATGGAAGTGCAAGGTACTGGCGACGCTGTTGTTGGTCGAGCCGCCGATGGGCAACTCGGAGCAGCTTTCGATGGCCGTGTTGGAGAGCGGAGAGAACTTAGAGACCTGAATACATTCGTTAAGCACTTTTCAATTCTGAGGAAGCTGAAAGAAGATGTTTTCTTTATGAAAAAGTTTCAGTCGGAAAAAGCTGAGCGAAAGAAATGGTTGATTATTTACGTGAAGATATGTTTCCAGAGAAAAAAGACTCGCAAAAGTTTGAACTGATTTTAGGAAAAAAGACTTGGATTTATTTTTCGGGATTCCTTGAAGAACCTAAAGCTCATGCGACTATTATATTCTTTCGGGCAGTTCCCGATTTATCTGCATTTGAGAGAGCGAATTCAACCGTCTCAATGGCCGATCCGACGCCGATCCCTCGCTGGCCGATAAGCCCATAAGCAGAGCCAGCCCGCCAGTCCTGAACACTCGAGGCTCCGAAAAGCGAAAAGGTGCGACGCGCGTGCCAAGAGACACGCTCGGCCATGTCTCCGAAGGACACGGCGATGAGAACGCTCTTCTCTGGCAGTCCCCTGCACAAAAATTCCACTTACATGATGAAAAATAAGCATAATGCAGATAACTACTACTGAAGACACCTCTCAAACGATTTTCTTAAAAAGTTTTTTTTTCGAAATCTAGTCAAAAGATAGAAAATGACAAACTGTTCAAAAAACAATACGACGAAAAAATTAAGAATTCTGTCATACTTCTCTCATTTTATGGAAATTTCAATAACTTTTGGTTTTTAAACTCACATTAACCATGTCATCATCTTCTCGTCAGACGCTGTTACGTCGAACTTGGAAGTGTTGACGAGGTCACCGCTGACGCCGTCCAGAACCGCAAAGTTCATTCCTCGCTCCAATTTCGCCGTTTCGAACAGCCTCCCAAACAATATGATAAAAATTATGGCAAAGTGGAAAAAAAAAATTAGCATCGAGACAAAAAAAAAATCCACGAAAAACTTTGCGCTTTTACAGATTAAAAGAAAAAGAAGAAAAATTCTGGTCCTTTAGCTTTCAATAAGCCTTTTGGTCACTACTATTCAATTTCGTTTTTTTTTTTTGATCTGTCAAGACCTTATGTCGTTGAGACAGGCGAAAGGAGGACGCTGATCCGTTTCAGCCTGCAATCGGAACAATATTCGCGGCGGAGCACACGAATTGTCGTAGTAGCAAACATTTTCTGCAACCTTCGTATAAAAAATCTGGCGTATTCGGAAATCCCAACCTTCTCCTTTATTTTCGACGGCTCTCAAAACCTCGGAAACTGAAAAAGAAGATCATAAGCTTTTCAAGAATTAAAAAATTGATTTTTAAACTGAAAGGAAAGCCACGCAAGTCTCGAAAAGTTACAAGTTTTGGAGGCGTTTTCACGATAAACGACGGCATTGATCACAATCCACGCGACGGCGACCAAAAAAACGAAGATGAGAACTCTTCGTAACTGCCTCACCATGCGGCAACGTCTTGACCAAAAAACATCAACTTATACGTTTAATCTTTCGCTTATTCACTTTTGTCAACCTTGCGAAATTGGAAAAATTATTCGATAATACTTGAAGGAGAAGTCATGGAAAGTATCGTACAAGTAATTCTACAATCTTTCATCATAACTTTGTTACAATTAGCGCCTCATTTTCTTTCAGGAAACATCTGCTAATCGAAACTTTGAAAATATCTAAAATCGAAAGTTCTGTATGTAAAACTAAAACTTCTTATTGAATAGACATTTCAGCTGAACCCTAGAAAATTGAAACTGCTTGTATAGAGTATATGTATGAGTATAGAATAACTTTTTGAGGTATCATAAATCGAAAAATCGACAGCTTTGAAAGGAAATCAATTCGAAATACATTTTTATTTCAACAAAAAAAAAGGAAAAAATACTCGTGTAGTACCGGAAGATAAAGCACGTCGAAGGAAGGCAACGTAAAAGACAATATCAAGTGCAATGTAAAAATCTGAAATATCGATCAAAAATTTCAGTTTTCAGCGTATTTTGAGTGAGAACATTGAAGGGAAGATTGGAAAGACATAAATATTAAAGCGGAGATCCCCGATTATTCTTTTGAAAAGAAAAAAATGTGACATATTTGAATCGAGTGATTTTTTTTTATAAAAAATGTTAATAAGATTGAGGAAAAAGAAGCACCGGAATGAAATAGATAACAATGAACAAACAAAATTCAAAACCGGCGAGGAGGGGGGCGAAAGTCTTTTTGCTGATTTCTGCGGTTTGGAAAACGACTTCTCTGAACTGAATGTTCTTTATTCTGTGTTCAAAACTGAAGACCTGCTCGAAAGATGCTGGCTTCACCCAGGGCGCTTGCTGTTCAATAACCGCGAGTTGAGCCATTTTTATGTCGTTTCCTTTTAGATCGATCATCAAGACCTGCGAGATTATGAATAAAAGGTTCTTAATTCAGAAATCACTTTTCCGCTTCTGTTTATAGACCAAGAACTAATGTACGGAACTGCGAAGTTTGTGGTCACCCTGTGTCGGAACTCCAAATTGTTGTTGTAAAACTGAAATTATAAAACAAAAAAATATTATCAAAACTATGGAATAACTTCAATGAAATGAAAGCCCATTTCAATTTCACGTTGAACGCGTTCTTGGGTATTTTTTTCCGATGAAATTTGAAAGGAATTTAAATATTTTAACAAAAAAATAATATCACAAAAATAATTTCTACAAAATTCAAAAAAACCTGATTGTTTTTTTCTTTTCAAATTTTTTTCCTTCTTATACAATATCTTTTATCTGGGTTTTGACCTCCCTAAATTGTGTATGCTTCAGTCTTCTTTTTCTAAGGTGTACTTTCCTGCCTCAAACCCTAAATAACTAGCTGAGGATCGCATTACCTTGATAGTATGTCCAGAAGCATCTGCTATGAGAACATGACCGTCATTATCGAACTGAGGACGAGAGACGTAGTAGAATCCTGGCAAATCGACGCCATCAGAAACGCTCTTCTGGAAATTAGAAACAGCCTTGCTAGAAAGCTTGAACCATACTGGAAGTTGGACTTCGTTCCAGATCATTTTTAGTAGACTAAATTTGGTGTCGTCCCATTCACGATCGTCTAAATGGAATAAAAATATTTTTTGAGTGCCTAGAAATTAACTCGAGGTTATTATTCGAAAAATAAAAAATCAAACCAAGATCCGTGACAATGACTCTGCCATTGTGTGCGTCCATGAAACTCGGAGTTCTGGCGCCGTTTATGGGAAACGTCTGCTGGCGTCCTTTCATATCGAAAAGTCGAAGGGCCGCCTTTCCTCGGGGTCCTTTCAGCTGCATCGTCATCAAGTTGCCTCCGACGGACCTTGCCAATCCTGAAGCGACTTTTGAGAAGAAGAAAAAAGCACAAAACTATATTCTAAGGCTCTACCTACACAGTTTAATGCAGAATTCGCTATCCGAAAACACATTACTTCAACTATCGAGCGAAAAAATGTGTTAAGTTTTCTTATTAGCTGAAAAAATGATATGAAAAATGCCAAAGAAATCAAAGAAATTTTTTTTCGTCTGTGCCTAATTTCAAGTAGTTCCCAGCAAATTATTCATATCAAAACGGAAACAGTTTTTCTGAGATTCCTGAACGCGTACCGAGACCAAACTTCAAACACCACACCAATGTGAATGAAGCCGTTAAAATGGGAGTCTTAGTGCGATTTCAATAAAATATAATAAAAGATGATGAAATTTCAATAAATCAACGCGCAATCGATCAGGTTTCGAAGATTCACCAATTAGATGACGATCAACATACCTCGGCATTCGTTTTCCAAGAAACTATCGCGATTTTGGAAAGAGATTTTCAATTCGATCATTCTCGGATAAGAGTAAAGAACGATGAAAAAGTTCCTTTTTACGAACTCAGAGCACAAAACAGCCATTGAAGATCCTTCCTGCAAACATTTGAATTTCTCAAATAACGCAATAATTACTTCATAAGTACAGACGGCGGATGGATGAGTGATTCTATCATTCCCAACTATATGAGCGAATTTTCCATCATCTTCGATGAGAATCAACTGTAAATGGTTTATTTTCAGTTGAAGAGAATGGTGAACTCGGAACTACGAAATTTGATACTTTCCTCGTAATAATATTGCTAAGAGAAAACTTCAAAATTACATTATTAAATCGAATGATAGTTTGTTAATCACAATATGAGGGGGTGTTTTGAAAGTTTCAACCTATCCTTCTAGCAGAGGCGCGTTAAAGTTTTCGAATGAAAAAAGTATGGGAAACCGGGGTTTATAAATGGTGTCTTTCTAACATTTAAACAGTTATTCTGCCTTTATCACCTGTTTTTTCCAAAAAAAAAAAATTAAAATTTTCAAAAATTAGAAAAAAAAGAAAACACAAACAGCAATAAAGCTTTTGGCCGCGATTCTGGATAACAGAAACTGCAACAACCTAAAAGGGAAATATGGCTCAAAGTTGACGAAAATCGTATTGCCTTAGGAGTACTGATACACTAGGTGATTATAGGTATGAAGAAATCAAAAATAATAACCTTGCTTCTGTTTCTCTCCACGACACCCCAGTACCCCATTTGTTCATCGTAACACGTTCCAGTCATGTATTCGAGGCATTCGGTCTTCACCTCATTCATGCATTCTATTGGAATTTCCATCATCACAAAATCTGAAATTGTCTAAGTGCTTTTCGAAACTTCCTCGAGTCAGCGATGAATTAATTCTGTAAAATTCCGTAAAACTTCTTTCAGGAATTTTACACTGAAAATTAGGATCCCGAACTGTTCTGCTCGTTTCTTTTTGAATCGAACCGGTGAAAACCAACTGACAACTGTGATCGGTGTCCATGAAGTCTTTCAAATCTATTTTGGAATTTGGTTGTTCTGGAGGCCGCTGAAACTAAAAATTGCAATAATATCTTCTAATCCTGAAAACCTCAGCTTCTGCTTCACTTTCAGATTCGCTTTCGTTCGTTTCCCTTAATGCTCTTTCGAGCCCATCCAAATCGTAAACGTCGCCTAGAAAGAACGAATTGGCCACATAGAATTTTTTATAAATTTTATATCATGGATTGCTTACGTTTTTCTCGACAGAGCCATCGACAAATTCCTCCCAACAAAAGGCCGATATAGCTAAAAAAAGAATATATTTTTTTGATTAGCCTAACCTCATAAGACCCGATAAAAAAATAAAGATGAACTTTCGTCCTTTTTAATGGACGAAAGTTGTGAGAGAGTGAGAAAAAAACCCATTGTAAGAAATTAATTATCTTATCTGAAACAAGAACTTTCCTTTAAAACTTATTCTGAAATAATTCATTTGAACCGGATTTAATTCAATTTAAATTTAAAAAAAAAAATTAAAACACAAAATGTGAGATTTCGCGTGGAGAGTGTATGCGCCACAAACATAATATATATCAACGAGGAGAGGTCGGTGAGAGGGAGCTTTCTGTCGAAGGCGAAATAGAGCCGTCCAAAGCCTCTCAGACTTTTTTTTTGCGATTTTCTTATACTACACAATTTGGTGATTTTGTTCCGAGCGGAGAATCTAATGGAACTATTAGTTATTCTGATTTTGAGTTCGAAGCATACACACGAGATCAAATGTAATAAGAGAGTAATAAATCGCTTTCCGAATGAAACGGACGCAAACGGTACTTCTCGGGAAAAAAAAAATTTATTTCAACCAAGATGAGTGAATGGATTTGAGGGATATGTGCATCTGAACAGAAACTGTGAGTAAATGATAAAAATATGTATAATATATCTCAAGAAAGTATCTCAAGAAGACGAGAATTTCTAATATCTTCGCCTGAAGCGTCTGCAGGAAACCGGTGAATTTTCACGTTTCCACGGAAAAGAATCCACAGAATCGCCACGTCTTTTACGAATGGGCGACCGATCGCGGTCAGGATTTTTGGAAGAGGGGTGGCGGTGACGGCTCCTTCGTTCGGATTTCAAAGAATAGCTTTCCTTTTTGGGCTGGTGTTGAACCCACTCGTCATAATGCGTCTGAAAATTCACGTAGTGTAATATGACTGTATCAAACATTCCACCATTTTTGAAGCAGTAATAGCCTTTCAATCGGCCATATTTATTTTTCTATTTTTTTAACCTGACTATGGGGTCAAGAATGTTTCATAAACGACTCTACGACTAATTTGAAAGAGGAATTTCAAGAAATAAAGAAAAGCGAACAAACATGTGAAAGAGCTCGGCAGACGACAAATTCAGAAAATTCATCAAGGTTGGTTCGTATAATTATTCAATCAGGAAGTTTTGAAAAGGTGACGCAAATAAATAAAATTCAACTAATCACGTTGTTTTTGACATAAACTATTTTAGGAGGAAAGGCTCTCTTCTCTTGTAAATATTTCCTATACTGCAGAAAAAAACCACACGTCAAAAAGAGATAGCCGATGAAAATTTTGAAAAAAACTTTATTATACAAACCTAAATGTTTTTGCATACTTCCTATACAACGCACTTTTTGAAGCCTTTCCCTTTTCCGGGGCTCTATTTTATATTCACTTTAAATCATTTCGATTGATTTTTTTTGTGAAGTTCCCGAAAAAATTTTCAAAAAGGAGCCGGAGTTTGTGAGAAAAACGGCTTGTGAGGGAGTCTCAAAATATGTTCTTGTGATGCTGGATATCACCTTCAGAGCTTCACGTGGTCGAACCCAAGGCGTTTTCTTTGCGGTGGTACCTAAGTGTGCCGTCAACAAATTGTTCTTCTTTAGGTCAATAATGAGCGCCTGAAAGTATTTGAAATATTTGATGTAACTCTTTGTTTGCGACGTCTCCACGTTTGTTGACAGTCCAGGAACTGATGTAGGGGATCGCAAAATCAGTGTTCACGCGTTGAAAAAAATTCAGTTCCGAGTCGTAGATCTGTGTGATTTTTCTCGAATAGAACATGCGTGCAAAAAAGGCAAACTTTGATGCTATAACCTTGCGCGTCAGCAATCATAATATTACATTGTTCATCAAACAGAGGCCGGGAGACATAGTAGAAGAAGTGTCGATCAGCTGCTTCAGAAAGGCTCCGCTGTCATAATAACGAAGTTAGCGAGATCGAAAACCCCTAAAAGACTCACAGGAACGTCCCGGCCGTTTTGAATTGTGCGAAGAAGTGTGTATTGAGTATGTTTCCAAATCTCATCGTCCAGTTCAATGAGAAAAACTCTTTGAACGCCTTAAAAAAAATAAATTCGTAATACGAGAACTCCTGATTAAATAACCTCAAATTTTTTTTTTCGAGGCTTATTTGAGCCTATTTTTATCGATCACAATTTCAGTAAAAGCTCGATTATTATTTTTCCCTTTGCAGAAAGTATGAAGGTTTCATTTTAAATTGTATTATTCTTATCTTTGAACTAACTTTCGTGTGCCACTTAGCTTGATAACTTGAAAATAATTCATAAAATTCTGTTTTTTTTGTTCGTATTTACTAGGGTACGGTCTCCCCTGAACATCGGGCTGAGAAATGAGACTATGTGGGTTTGATAGGCCTAGGTAAGAGTTCTCGGATTCAAAAATAAAACTCTGCTAAACCCCTCAGGCAACCGAGGAAAAGCTTGTCGAAATTTTCCCAGCGCGTATATCCCCGCGCTCGGAGCCTTCGGCTAGCAACTGGCGGCCTGGTGTAGTGGTAGTGGTCTCTCGAAGCTTGTCAATATTGTGACCAGGGTTCGAATCCTTTTGGCAGATACCATTTTTGCCGGCTTTTATCAGTCTCATATTTTTGAGTAATTTTTCAAATAATTACACTAAAATTTTTATGAAAATGAAAATAAATAAAATACACTGATTGCAAAAACTCATCCTTAAAAAAAATTTTTTTTTGAGTGTACAAGGCTAATGACAACCACCTGATAAAAAAAAATCCGTAGATTTAAAATTTCGAATTTTTTTTCTTGATCAGATTGTTTCCATTAGCAAGTGTACAAAAGTAGAAAAAACAAGAGAAATCTGAAAATGAAGCAGTTATAAATCGGGGAAAAATGATATCCGCCAAAAGGATTCGAACCCTGGTCACAATATTGACAAGCTTCGGGAGACCACTACCACTACACCACGCCGCAAGTTGCTAGCCGAAGGCTCCGAGCGCGGGGATATACGCGCTGGGTAAAATTTCAACGAGCTTTTCCCCGGTTGCCTGAGGGGTTTAGCAGAATTTTATTTTTGATTCCGAGAGCTCTTACCCAGGCCTATCAAACCCACATAGTCTCATTTCTCAGCCCGATGTTCAGGGGAGACCATACCCTAGTTAGGCTGCTTCTCTGCATAGTATTTTCGAATCAGTTCCTGAGAACCTGTGAGCGTATTATGATAAGAAAAAAAATCCCTCATGTAATACTTGTCAACTGGAAAACAGGTTCGAATGGAAGGGTCAGATTTGGACCGAAAATAACTCACCAAGATCCGAGATCACGACTCTTTTCTTCATGGCGTCCATGAAGCTGGGCAGCCCTGCTCGAGGCAAGTCGAAAGTCTGGCATTTTCCATCGAGAGAAAACAATCTCAACGAAGGAAGTCCGTTAGGTCCATCACGTTGCATAGTTAGCAGATTTCCGCCAACCGTTTTGGCTAAGCCTGTAAAAATGGCATCTTCCAGAGCACTTTCAACGGAATTTGTTTAGAAAAGAAGTTATAAACCGAGTCACGTGAATTCGAGGCAGTGCTAAGGCGATCGGTTAATATTTCGCAGCTTGTTTCGGAACCAAAAAAACATTTTTTCTCTTTTTTGCAATGCATATTTTGAAGTAACGAGTAACAATGCCTCGAAAAGCTTTGACAATTTCACTTTTTTTAATTCGTAAATTTAAAAAAAGTTTCTAACCGTACTACGTACCGTTGCCTTGAAGGGCTAGGATTTCAAAGCTGTTCCGGAAGATATCGAGCAAATAAAAGTCTCGTTCTAAGTTGCAGCAAAATCTTACCCATTGAATCTTTCTTCTGACTTATTATACTCTCACACGCGTTTTTCATTTAATCACTTCTTTGTATTATTTTTTGCTTCTTTCCCGTTCTACTGATGAATTTCATCGAAGTTGCAGAATATTTGAGATTTCTTATAGAAATAGAAATAAAATTTTTGAGATTATTTCTCAATTTAGCTTTTATTCATTGATCAAAAACATGCAAGTACCCTGATCTAAGGTCATACAAAAATATTCCAATTTCAAGTTGACAATCAGAGTTTCCACTTTAGAAGCGCTACTCATTGGAAAAAAAATTGCTACAAGATGCAAAAAAAGACGAGAAAAAGAACCTCGACACTCGTTCTTCAGGAAGAGTTTCCGGTTCTCATGCGTCAAAGTACCGATTGACACACTACCCGGGTATGTGTAGAAAACGACCATATAGTTTCGCCTGGGCGTTTCCGAGCACAAAACGGCCAACTTTTCTCCTTCAATGTAAGGACACAAGGCTGTGGGATGTTTCAAGGCACCCGAATTCTCCACCACAAACCCGCCTGTTAGATCTTCCTTGATGAGGAGCAGCTGTAAACATTCTTGTAATCATCAAAGAATCGTTGGGTCTTGTTTGCAGTACATCACAAACAACCTTCGAAAGAAATATCAGTATATTTGATATTTTTAAAAAGCTTGAGTAACGAAAAAAAAAAAATGACATTGGGAACCTTGGACAGGCGGCTCTCGGCTACAATCCATTGACGGCAAACTTCGTCGAAACAGGACGCGACCATGTATTTCAAGCCTACCTTGGAAAACTCTCTCATACAGGAAAACTCCGTTCTCCGCAGTTTGAAATCTTAACCAATTGATTGGAACTGATGCAACAATATAATTGAGATGAAAAAGCAGAGGAATTTTTCCTATTTTTGTTGTATTTTAGCTCTTCGATGGCTAGGGAGATCTCTGATTGAAAACCGAAAAATTGCGACTTACATCTATCTTTTCTGTAGTGCTTGGCGAGTTCGAATCTTTTTGGACAGAACTTCACACTCTGAAAAAAAATTAATTTTTTGTGCTCATTATCAATCTTTCAAGGTAGTTTTTTTTAAATAATGAAAATATGATTTTTTTTACCTTTAAAAAAAAGGAAACTGGCGCTAATCGAGATTTAAAAAAAATTTCCGACGGAGTTTATGAATAACATACTTGTTTTTCGTCTTTCGCCGCTAGGAAATCGCTGGAATCATCTTCACTGTCTTGAGGTTCTTCGTAACCTTCATCTGCATCGTTTTTCGTTCTTCATATTTGAAGTCTGAAACATTAAAAAAATCAGAATATGAACACGAAACAGCAGACTAAAAAAATAAACGAAACTTCAAGACATTTAATGGCGTTTTTCATCAAATAAAATGAAACTTATTCCAAAACGCAAAATTTTTTACTAAAAAAAATTATAGTTTGTTCAGATTTTGAATATCTAGTCTTCGCTCGAAGTGCGCCCCTGTTAATAAAACCAATCAGAGAGCGAGCCATCTACAGAGCTTATTGGTGGCGGATTTTGCTGCCTGACATTCAGAATCTGAACAAACTACAGTACAGTTTCACAGCAAATTTGAAGCGCCGATGAACACTCTTTTGCGTTTTGAAACTTGTTCCGTTTCTCTGATGAACGGGCCAAAAAGTTTTTGTACTGTCCTAAGTTGCTATGAACGTTTAATGTTCATTTCAAAAAGCTTGCCAGGTTCTCGAAAAGCGCATTATTCGGACTTAGTTTAAATACGCTAAATTTACTGATTCTTCGAAGAATAAATCCGTTTTTCATTCATTTCCGTTCCACCATACCAAATGCTTCGTTCAAAGCTAATTTGACGCGCGTATATCTATAGCAAAGCAGTTTTTCTGGTTCAAAAGCACGAGCTGAATCGCAGCAAAACGCGGCAGATTCTTATGACGTGACTGGTTGACCCCGTCCACCTGGCAAGAAAGATATTTTGAAAATAAATTAATATTGGACATCTGCCAAAAAGGCGGAACCGTCCACTCACGCTGTGGGAACCTGCTGCGTTTCGGCTCGTTCCGTTGAACTAGAAATAATTTTTCTCAACGCGCGGCAAACTATAGTCTGTTCAGTTTTAAATGTTAAGTCCTCGCTTAAGCTCCGCCCCCTAATGGCGCGATAAACCAATCAGAGAGCGAGCCATCCACAGAGCGTTGTCGAATGACGTCATTCTACTTGACATTCAAAATCCGAACAGACTATAGCTTTGAACAGCGGCAAAAACTATGAGACACTGGAAACTATAAAAAGAACGGAAGTGAACGAAAAAAAAAAACGTTCTGCTTGTTCCGTCATTTTTTTTTCAGTTATCAAAAAATAAAACAACAAGAATCTCGATAACCAATGCAGGTATACTTTTTATAGAACTATATACAATTTCTAAAAATTCGCCGCTTTCAAAGCTAATTTGAAGCACAAGGCAAAACGTTTTTCTCGTTAAAAAGCACAAACGCAGGGAAACGCGTAGAATCCCCACATAGTGATTGGTTGACTCCGCCCATTCAGCGAGGAGAAAAATTTTGAAATATATTGGACATCTGCCAGAAGGCGGAGTCGTCCAATCACGCTGTGGGAATACGCTGCATATTTCACTGCGTGCGACAAAAGTTTATGACGTGTTCATGGGACAAAACGAAAATTTTCTAAAAAAAAATAGTACTGTTTTGGTGCAACTTTGGTGCGCCAGTGAACCAGGCTTGTGCAGGATGGCCCGTCAGCCTCTCGTCCCCCCGACCAATTTCTAAGCCCGGCCCGGCCTTAGCGAGGCCTCGAGGAAAAATGGCCGACCCGGCCCAAAAAGCTCAATTTTTTTCTAGTCGACAATCATGTTTTTTTTACGACCAAAGTCACGTTTTCGCTCTTTTTTTCACTTTGAGCTCCACAAAGACTAATATTTTGAAAGTAAAAAAAAAGTTTTCGGGGAAAATGTTTTTGATGAATTTTTTTTTTTGAAGCCCGGGTCGGCCCAAGCCCGCGCAGGCTTTTTTTCAAAATTAAGGTCGCGCAAGCTTTTTCTCAAAATTAAGATCCAAAGCCCGGGCCAGGCCGGGTCGGGCCGCCCGGCCTTACGCACAAGTCTAGTTTTGAGACATGTTTTCTGAAATGGAGCGCCAAAACTCTTTCTCTGACATACACTATTTCGTCGTTTTCTCGCAGCTAGAACGACGAAGTAGTGTGTGTCCTCGACAAGGAGTGTGCACGGTACCGCGGTGCGAGCACTGATTTTGCACTTTTTTGCTGCATGATGCATGTTGTCGTTTTGCACTTCGCAATTTCGGATATTTTTCGGAGTGTCAGCACCGTGCGGTGTTGCACCACATGCGCTCTGAAAAAGACCCAAAACTGCGAGGTGCCAAACGACAACATGCACCGTGCAACAAAAAAAGTGCAAAAACAGTGCTCGCACTTGCACGCTCCTTGTAGAGTTGTGGCGCTCCATGTCAGTTTCTTTTCTTCGATGAACATGCTATTAAAATTTTGATTATAGCTGATTCATACTGGCCTTGGTAATCGAAAAAAGAGAACTGAAACGATGAAAAAAATGATTAGGAGCGCAGACAGGTCATATTCTTTCGCGATCGACTCTTAACCTAATTTAATTTTTGGAGTTCAAACTTTCCAAATCACAAATTAACTAGGCTTTTTTTTTTATGATCCTTCAACTTTCTTTTGCGAATAAATCATTTAAATGAATAATTCGCATTTGAAAATTGAAAATTATCGACGAAAATATTAATTACATTTCAAAAGCCAGTCTTTTTTTTAAACTACGAACATCGATCCTGGAGTACGGTATATATAGCAGACGTTGACATTTTTTACTCTTTTGTATAAGGATGTGACCATTTCAGATCAACATTGCCACATAAATCACGGACAAAGTCGCTAGAAAGATCTTTATAGCCTTTTTAAATTTAAAAAAAAAACAGAAAAACTGAAGCTTCAAAAGTTTATTAGAAAGCACAAAAGAAAAATGAAATCTGAGCAAGACTATCCGTAATTATGCAAATAGATCATTTTGAATATAACTTTTCAAGCTGATCCTGAAACCAAGGGCGGCCGGTCTGCCGCGCCGTGAGAATTTCGCAGCCGGAGTCAGTGACCAGTAACGTCTGCTCGAACTGTGCTGATCTCTTCCCGTCTTTCTGCAAACAGCTTGTGAAATTGAAGATGAAACTTCGATCGAAATGCTCCGCAAAAAGTCAAATCTTGGCATTGGAGAACACCTCGATAATTAAAAAGATATTCGATGAAAGTCTTTGATCAAAAAAAATTGAGTTAACTAAAAACCTGATATTCAATTTCCGTTGTTTAACAAACTGTGAAAAGGCAAAACTCAAATTTCAGTCTCTTTCATATTGGAAAATCTACCGTAACAGCAGTCCAATCGTCGGGCCAGCGGTCGTCGTTGTAGGACCCGGCGTTGATCATCGGTTCAATCGTGAAAGAGTTTCCAGCTTTCATCACGCCGGTAGCGGAATTTTCTTCAAATTGAAGATATTTTGGGCTTGACTTTTTCTTTCAAAGTTTTGAGCTTAAAGAAAATCAATCTTTTGTTCTTTCAGGATGATTACCCTAATGGGAAGTTTTTTTTTGAAAGAAAACACCTACGCGGACTCCTGTATGCTGGTCGAGTTGAAACTATGTAGAAAAGGATTATACACTGTGCGTCAGGAGTCTGGAGCGAGATAAATGCGAGGTCGGCGGCGGAACATTGACGAACTCACAAACATTTAGCATTTTTCTGAGCGCGAGCTCATATTTATCTCGCATATTAAAAATAAAAAAACGCATATTAAAAAAAAACGCGGCATACTTGCGACTTTGTCAATGTACCGCCACCGACCTCGCGTTTATCTCGGCAGTTATTCCTAGTGATGTTTATAGACGCACCACCAATCTTGCAGTTTCCAAAAAGTCTATTACACTTTTTGCAGTGAAAATTATTTTCGCTGGAGTTTTTTTGGTCGGGTCATAATTATATATACAAGCTGGGTCAGCTTACCTGTTTACAAGTTAAAACTTTCGCGTTTATTTCTGATTTCAATTTGAAAATGGAGTAAGAAGGAAATCACAGCAATTTAATTAATTTGAAGGTTGTGCTAAAGTTTCTGGAATTTACTTCCAAAAGTTGTTCATTTCGACTATGTTCATCGCAGAATAAGTTTCGTTTTAAAACATAGGCAAAGTCGGAAGGACCCTCCGAGGGTCCATAAAAGAACATCCTTTTAAGGTGATGAAGGTTCTCTTTTTGCTGCCTCTCCCTTTCTCCACCATTTCTCGAGCCTTTAAAATCCCAGAAAAGTGGAAGGCTCGATAAAGGGAGTCTCTTTGCTGCCTTTTTGCTGTATTTCTGCGGCCTTTTTTGAGCTTCTCCCTTTTAGCGGCCATTATCCACCATTCCGGCTTTGCCCGAGAAAGTTCTACAGGCTTTTTGAAAACTTCAAAAACGGGGATCCGTCTATGATTATAATGCGCAGTGTATGGAAACAAAGAGAAATCTCGAAAGTTACGCAGAAGTAGCCAGTCGAAAATGCGCTCCTTCTATATTTTCGATAGGCTGCTTCTCTGAATTCCACTCGTTAAGCAGACAATATTCTTTTTCTTTGCGTATTCCTATCCGATCATTTTGAAAACCAAAGTTTAAAAATGATCTGCTAACGAGAGTCAGTGTGGTGAGAGCAATTTTCACTTGAAAGTATATTTTAAAATATATTTCTTCAGTTTTGGGTATAAAAAATCTTGATATAGGTAGGCCAAGCGTAGCCAAGTCTTGTTTCCTGTGTTTTATTTCAGTTTCGTGGGACATGATCTTTTTTTATTGAAAATTATGTTTGAATATTGAAAGGAAGCTGAAAACATGACTTTTTCTACAGTCCCACTTCTCTCTGCTGTCAAGCTTTGACTATTCCATGAACGGTGGGTCAAATCAGGTGCATTTTTCGACTCGCCTGTGTTTTGATACATAGTAAAAAATAATCAGGAGTTTAAATTTCAAATTTATTCGTATCCAATAATATGTCCATTACCTTTAGCTCTACCTGAGCCATACCCAAGGTGCATGAGGGCAAAGCAAAAGCCGATCGCATTTTGTTTATCTTCGGAGAGGCATACCGTGGTAACATAATTAGACTTCAGATCTTTCTATATACCTCATGTAGTGTCGCGCCCATGCGAAATTCACTTAAGAAGACAACTAACTTGCATAGTGAGGCACATTAGGAGCCGTGTGGAAAAGACGGTGGATTCCGTGTCCGCAATACGACTTCACAACCGAGAACCCATTGGCGTTGGCGTGCTTTTGAATGACGTTGCCGATCTCTCGGAACTTTACGCCTGGTTTCACTGAAACAACGGTCAAACCTTAAGAATCGCAAGTTTTCTCACCTATCGCGATGGCTTGCTGCAAACACTCGTACGTCACCTGGGTCAGTTTTCGGGATTCCTCATCGACGGCGTCGCCAACGAAAAACGTCTCGTTGAGGTCGCCATGGAATCCCCGATGATACACTGTCACATCCACTGTAAATTCCTGCATCTAGTTAAAAAAAATTTTCAAATGTGGAATCATGATTGATTTTTCGAAAAAAGTTTCGCGTTTGCCGAATTTGTAGAATTCAGCCAATCGAGTTTAATAAAGACTTGCCGTTGCACAAATCGCCATTCTCCAACTTGCGCAAATCAGGAATTCCATGACAAATCACCTCATTGACCGACGTGCAGCAGCTTTTTGGAAATCGATAGTAGCTTAAAATGAATAATGTTCATCGGAAAAAAAGAGAAAAAGAACCCAAGAGGGGACGGATAACAGTCTCTGTCGATGGCCGCTTCGTGCACGACGCGATCTATTTCATCGGTGGTCACTCCAGGAGCACAGGCCTTAGCCGCCTCGTTCAGTACCTCTCGACCGAGTTTGCAGGCCAGCTTGAGACCTTCGATCTCTTCCTCGTCGAGGACCTCGAGAATTATGGAATTTCTCACATTCTTCTTCACACAGTCTTACCTTGATCTCGCGTTTGTTTTTTGCCTGTCTTTCTTCAAAAGAAACACCTTCAGGGTGCAAAGCATAGTCAGGACGTGGAATGTTTGCAGGAACCTGACGTCTTTCGGATTGACGCGCCGGCCTCAGAGGGCCGGTAAACTGAAAGGACAAAAGTGGTTGGACTATAAATGCCATCTTCAAAGCAACTCTTGTTTCCGATAACAACTTTCAATGATTTTGATGAATATTTTGGAAGCAAAATGAAATATAGAGTATTCATAAATAAATTTTCAAAGCTTGAGCCGCTCACAGCTCTAGCTTTGAAAATCTGTTTTTTTTCAGAGGAAAACAAATCAGAAACGTAGTTCAGTGGAGCGAACTTTGGAAAAGTGACAAAGCGACGAATATGAACCCATAAAAATTCTTCGCGGTCACCTTTTCACAAGTTTCTTATATTTTGAGTGTTACTCAAACAATACTTGTGTAAAACTTTTGCATTTCCGTTTGTTGTTCGTTTAAAATTGTTCTTATATCTTCCACCCATCATCATCATTTCTTTTTCTCATATTGCTTGAACCATACCTTACTGTTGAAAAAAAAAAATTAAGAATAAAAATTTAAAATCAATCTGAAAACTGACGCTGTAATACGGCCACGGATTGTACGGCGCCGAGGGATCACTGTGGTGAAGTTTGTGCGCTGCCCAGTTAGCTTTGAAACATGTCTAAAAGCACAAATTCATTCTAACTTCGAATCTTCAAAAGTATGAAATCCAAAAAAGTTTTGACCTGATCGCAGAAAAAAGAGTCAGGAAGAGACATTTTGATACAAGTTGGGCACCGTAACCGTGCCGGCTGGCCACACCTTTCTCCCTGGCAAATTTTCCCATCCAAATCCTCCATCGTAACTACCTCAAAAGTAATAAATAACTATAAATATTTCTTTCAGTTTCAAGCAAGACATGGAAAGCGCCGGTTCGAGCCATACGAAAGAACAATGTGAAATATGCGGCAGAATTTGCAAAGATGAAGAAAGGCTGAGTGAGCATAAAAAAACGCATAAGGAAGAAGAGAAGTGAGTATACGAAATTAATTAAGAAATATTAAAAATTGTTGAAGAATTCATCGTTGCAATCATGACAACTGTGAGAAAAAATTCTCGAGCACAGAACTTTTGCGTAAACATGTTTCTACCCATAATTCGTAAGAAACCTAAACCCTTTATTTTAGATTTAACAGTAAATATTAAGAAGAGAGTACAAATGCGATAGATGTTCGAAAAAGTACACTTCGAACTCCGCGCTTCACAAACATCTCCGAACACACGAAATCAATGAGAAAAGGTGAGTTAATTAGTGAAAAAAGAATTTGAAATATAAATTGCAAACTGAAAAAAACTAGTAAGCTTAGGTTCAAGTGTATCGAATGCTCTCGAGAATTTCATCTCAGCGAACCTTACAAGGTAATCGAAATACTTTGAATTGAATAATGGGAAAGAGAAGATTCACCTGCGAAATCACAAGGAACTAAGGCCGTTCACCTGCGGCGATTGTGGGAAAAGCTTCGCCTCACGTTCCGTCTGCAGACGCCACAAACTTCTATCCCACAAACAATAAAGCTTCGGGTATTCTGTGCACAAACACATCAACACAACTAACTCTGTTCCAATCAATCGCAATTATTTATTTACAAAATTCCACTGTTCATGAACCAAGTTTCATTTGAGAGACCCCTTGAACAGTGTTTCGAAGACCTCTACTAGCCTCCGCATTTCTTTTCTAAAATGAAAACGGATTTCAGAAAAATGAAGCAAAAAGCGTACATTTGTTGAGAAAGCTTGTTTATACCGGCCATCGCTTGATTTATCTCTTCAAACTTGGCCAAAACCTTGAAAAAATTATAAGGGATTTCTCGAAAAAAAAAAGAAAAACCGCATAAGTTGCTTTGGTGTTGGCATCTGCAACATCACAGGCCTCTCCTATGGCCACATTGTAACACTGCATCGATTCCAGAGTGACGTCGCTCATCCCATTCAAGGAGCCCCTGCAGAAGATGCAGAGAAGATTCATCAGAACACTGACCTCAGCTCGCGGAGCATCGTATCGAGATTCGAAGCAATAGAGCGTGCGTGATGCTCCATGTCGGTAATGACCTGAAACGGTTGAAATCTTCTACAAAACGCTTCGAATGCTTTTACCCTCGGATCCGGGAGAGTGGGCGGTCGCTTCTGCAGATTTCCAGCTTCGGAAGTTGAGCGCGGAAAAGCCAGGTCGAGACTTTTTCTCATGTTGTACTAAAAACTTTAATAAATCGTATTATGCAAGTGTTCAACATCTGCTCAAAAACGCATTCTACGAATATATATTTTGAAGCCAGCAAAAAATTTTCAAACAAAAAAATGCGTTGGAATTTTACAAAAGAGAAAATAAATAATAATAAAAGTCTGAAGCTCTTCCTTTCGAAAATTTTTTATTCAAAAGACCTGGTCGAATATTCATTTTAAAGCCAGCATTGAATTAACTCCGACGTTGCCATGAAAAAAAAAAGAAAAATACTTCGAGTTGTCCAGCATCGACAGCCTGTTCAGTGTCCACCTCGGTAGCAAACTCGTGAGCAGAAGTTGAAGGTTGGTCTTGTTTGACCATCTGATACTATGTGATATAACTGCATAGCATAAACGATAGAAAATACTTGAGAAGCGTTCTCGAGACGCATATTTGGAATTGAAAACACAAAAAAAAAGTTTGAAACATTTCATTGTACAAATAAAACCCGCAAAGTAAACAAAAATGAGAAAGACAAGGAAACTCAAAAAAAGAGGCAATAAATAAATATAAATATGGAGCTATTTGAGAGTGTCGTCGCCAAAAGAGGTGATGTGAGTGCCGCGAGTGGGAGAAGATCTTCCGAACTCGTAGGCGCTGTTGTGCCACTGCGAGAGTGGCAGCTGCTGCACAGGGCTCACCACGGAACTGTAGGAGCGATGATGACCTGGAGCCTCTGACGGACCTCCCATCACCGGCGGAACGCCTAGGCCAAACTGCGAGAAGAAAATGTCCACGCAGCCGAGTCTCACTACAGCGTCCTGAATTTTTCAGATTTTCAACCATGAGATTTATTTCGAGACTTTTTCAGTTGGGAAAAGTCTGATCTCTTTCGAAGCCTACAAAAAGAGTCGTAGCCTCTCGAACTATTCCAAACATAGACTTTTGCTCAGAATAATTTTTTAAATATTACAGATTAGAATCCTACTTTTTGGCTTTAAATTCACTTCTTTTCTTTCGGTTCTTCTACCTTTATCAAAGAAATTTTTTCATTTTCAATAATTTAAGCTGTATCAATTCTAAAATTTCAAAAAACACGTCCCTGTAATAATAAAATGTCATATAAAATATTATCGTTTTGCTCCGTTGCTCGCTTCTTCTCGATTTTTCGAAAGTAGCATGAAATGTTTGCGAACTCACTATTTTCGGATTCGAAACAATACTCCACAATTTTTCAGCGTACTGAATCGTATTGCAAGCGTTGTTGAAGCCATAAACCGTGCTGAAAGATGATTTTAACAGTTCGCTCCGAGTTGAGACGATCTACTTGTTGAAAGTAGCGAAGGGAGTTGTGATGGAAATAAGACGGACGATGAGAGCTCGGATAGAAGGATCTCTGTCGACGCAGGCGAATTCCAGAAGTTGCAGAACGTCTTCGTGACGGCACTCGCTGGCGAACTGGTCGTTGCAAACGCGATCCACCAGCAGCGTTATCGCGGCAGTTCTTATCTGAACAGTCGTGAGATGGGGAGGGATCTCAAAACTTTTCGGTTCATAAATAGAACTCAATAAAGACTGCTTCACAAGGTTGCAATCGAAAATGTTTTCTATGAAAATAATTTCAGTTGTGAGAATATGTTCATTTCACCTCGCTTGAAGAATCTCATCATGCGCAAAACTTTGAAAAATGATAACTGAAGTCTGAAATTCATCTCACAAAAATTTTTTTTTATTGAGCAGATGGACGAGAATAAAAAAAGAGGGGCTCATTAGGATAAATTGAATATTTCAAATCAAATTTTGAACACAGATTCGGAATAAACGTAAAAAAAATTCCTCTAGTCACCATGAGCTAATTCTGAAGTCACAATGTGAGCTGAGAACATTTCCCGATGAGCAGCTTTTGTTTCAATAAGTGAAAAATGTGTACATAAAAGTAATAAAAACGATTCGAACCTGTGGACAAACTTTGGGCTGAGCAAAAGTCCACAAAATTTTAGAGTCAAGCGGCAAGTAGCCGTTTTTCTGCAAGTGGTAGAGTCCCGTCAAGGCGGAGATTCCGACGATCCGGCCAAAACTTGGACTCATCGTGTCCATGTTGAGCGCGTAGGTGAATTCCTGAATCTCGGTTGGAAGTCGATAAAAAGAGGAAAGGGCACTTGAATGATGGAGCGAATTTCTGCTGACAAGTTTTCCGGAAGCTGGATGTGCAGCGGCAGCGTCTCGCATGGCGCGATACTCGTTGCCAGGGCCATGTACAATGAAGCGCGGTAGTGGTCATCCGAATATCTGAATCTTCCTTCTGAAGAAGTTGCTTGAAAAAGACGAAACCTATTAGTAGAGTTATCATTGAACTTGATAAGGTCCATGAGAAAAGAAACGACCTCTTCCAGCGGTTCCCCAGATTGTTTTCGTAGTCTCGAAACTGCTTGAGGTAAAGCCTAAACAAGTTCTTAGGCGCCTGTAACATCTCCTTTTTGACACCTGCATAACAAAATATTGCTGAAGATTTTGCGATGTCACGACGTAGTTATTGGAACGCGGAATGTTCGGAGACGCTTTTGAGCCATACTGCTCCCTGCAACAAACTAATTTTCTCAAGAGTTTTTTTGCAGTGGATTTTTTGCAGATCTATGGATTTTCAGCTTATGAATCGAGGCTCGAAAACTGGAGACTCAAAAACTTATACATTGTTAATAAGCTCGGTGAAATAAGTGAGTGTGGGCTAGAAAAAACAAGCTGACGCTACGTTTTCTAAACTTTCATTGCGTTGTCAAGAACTGTTGAAACGTACCGGAACATGTTGATGAGAACAGGACTACCGCCGGTCCAGGCCTCGAGTTTTCTATTCAAAACAACAGAGAGGGCAAAGGCGGCCCGACATCGAACTCTTCAAAGAGAAAAAGAAATATTTAGAGAGAATAATTTTACCGATAGAAAAAGTTGTCGTTAGCCACTGTTTCTATGATAACGGCTTTGCTCTGCGCACTGGGAAACTTCTGAAGCCGGTCTAGCGCCTAAATCAAACCAATCTTTCAATTGGTGCAATTATAAATTTAAAAAAAAATAAAAATAAAATTCGAGTAGAAAAATTTCAAAACAAAAAGAAAGGAGATACGCCATGAAAGTGGAGCCGTGAATGAGTTCACGGACCGCTTTTTTGCTCACTTTCTAACTTTTTTACTCTTTTTTAAAGAGAAATCCGAAAATTCGACCAAGAAACGGAATGATTTATGAATCTCTATATATCCTTCGAGCCATCGTCAAAAACGAGACCTCCATCTGTGCTATGACATCTCTTTCGTACTTGAGCATGTACTCCCAATGATAGATAGGTTGATTTATGACCATATCGCGGAGAAGATGATGATCATGGTCGACACTGAAAGTCCCTTTTTCCTAATTCAAATGACTCCGCATGAAAAAAAAGATTAATTGATAAACATATTTAAGTTTCTGAAGAAATAAAATCATACTCATGGACCATTTTATGGCCATTTGAACAAGCTCATATGAACCGTAAAAAAAAGATTAGTAGTAATATTTAAAACGAATTTCGAACCTCCTCCCATTACTGGTTATTATTATTTTTACCTTCTATTTTTAAATGTGTTTCCGCCTCTTTTATGTTTTCTTTCCCTTTTTGCTGATTAAATTTTGTTGAAAGACTTTGCTTTGATAGACAGAACGATCCTCAAAAGATCTAATGACTGAAAGTACTTCAACAAGAGAAGGTCAATAAAGGGAAAAACCCAGAGTTGGAAAAAACATACTCTACATAACTGAAGTTAAGAATTAAAAACAAAAACATTTCAACGGTAAAGTTACGCCTTCAAGATATTTTTTTTTTTGAACATTTCATCAATTATTTTTTCTTTCCTTTTCGTTATTTTCAAATTATTTCGGCTTTTTACTGAAAAGCACTAGAGAAGAAAAAACCCCCTAAATACGACAAAAGTATGGTTACTTCAAATTTTCTAGCGAGAACGAAATGAGATAGCCATACCGTATCCAGAGGACAGGAGAATCTGGGTCCAAATTGGAGAGATCTATTTCGACCTCTTCCCCACTCAAAAGAGGAACGCGCTTCTGAAATCGTCGTGCACTATCTTGAAGAAAGTGAGAAAAAACTTTTTTCTGTCGTCTGCCTTTAGAATGGCATTGGAGATCGGCATGAGAAGTGGCACCGTCGATCTGGACCGTGTGAGTGAAGGCGCCGTCCAGCTCTTGCACAACCACGACCAGAGGTCCTACGTATCTGAAAATACCACAAGCTATCGGGAAATGGAAGGAAGACGCACTGAAGACGGCCGTTGCCTTGGTCGATGTCTTGCTTCACTTCCAGTTCGATCATGTTCCTTTTCCGATTGAACTCGAAAGTCACCTTAAAACCGGGAAAACGTCTAACCTCAAACTTGTTGAAAAGAAAATTCACCTCACTATTTGGAAATGATACTAGCCACTGACTCCTCTTCTTTTTCATTTATTAGATTGAGATTCTCAAAAATGGTTTATTACTACTGAACCTAAGTAATACAGCTTCTTAAAAATTGATTTCCTGAAAATTATTTTAAAAATCCGTCTGATTTTCTTATTCACTGATAGAAATCAAACCTGAAAGGCGCCATGACCTCCGGATCGGATCCATTGCTCAACAAATGTCGGGATCTCACTTCCTGTCACATTACTCACAGACCGGAAGAAAGCCTCCGTGCAGGTTAGCTAAACCTCGAAAGATGAGAGAATATCTCGCTAAAACAAACCATATGCTTCCAGGCGCCCGGGGTGTTTCTTTTCTCACTCATTTGTTGTCCCACGGTGAGAAGTCGATGCAAAACCTATCAAATTGTCTTCTCATCATATACTCACTATTGAGCTTGATTCATGTCCGTCGTAAGTTTTTTTTTTCAATCTATGGAGCAAGATGTAAAAAGGGGAACCTGGAGAAAAGGTTCCTTTCCGAGACGACAGAAGAGCATGCGCATGATAAGGAAGCCTTTCTTGAGCATCGCCTGAACGTAGAGAGGAGAGCAAGTGAGCTCGTGGCGAGGGTCGCAGTCGACATTCTTCCGCTGGGGATCCGTCAGTTCAGGAGTGAGGATTATCTGCACGAATCGCCGTCTATACCAAGAGAAAATAGAACTTGCGCTAATGAAACTTTTCCGCAGATTGGTTTCCCTATTTCTTCCAGAACGGTCACTTTTAAAATTCTCAAGAACTTGCTCGAAAACTCTTTGAAGGTTGAGAAAGTTGAAGATTTCTCATAGCTTTTTATATTTGGCGTCTAGTACAGAGAATACATCTTCAGAAAAAACTTGAGAAAATTTACAGAAATTCACTAACTTCACACTAAATGTGAGCGATCGTTATCTAAACTTCATGAGAAAATTCAACGAAGCAACGTATAAAAATTTATTTTCAATTTTTCAGAGTTTTTTTCATTTTTGTAAGATCATTTTTTTCAGATCAGAAAAATTTGAAATGAACGTCGAAAAAAAATTCCTTTTAACTTTTTGTTTCGTTCAAATTCCTTCTTGTTAGAGGTTTTTTTTTAATCATTCGAAATAATGGATTTCGAGAAAAAAAAGGAATGAAAAGAATGAAAATGGATTTTTTGCGGAAAAGATTTTTTGTGCAAAAAAACCAAACCTTCCCCCACTGATACTCATAGTCGCATACTTCATTCATCATTTTCTTCATCTGGTACCGACTCTCAGCCGTCCCAAAGAGCTTCTCGACGTACAAATGGGTCAAAAGCCTCAAAAACCTTCTTAACGCGGCTTTTTTTCCAAACGGACCTGGCAATCGATTTGACAAGCCACCAATGAACCCAGTGGGACGGGACGATGAAGCATCCAAAAAACTGCTGAGCGAGGCCGTAAATTAGTTCCTGGCGAACTTCCTATAGCCGTTCGTTTTGAAAAACCCAGTTGGATTCAAACGAACCTGAACTACATCGATGATTCTTTTGTGATACAGCATCCGGGTAGAACAGATGAGCATTCCACTGTATGTGATGACTTCTTCGGGAGCCTAGAAGTTAAAGACAAATTGAAATTCGAGGGAAATCCTTCTGACCTGGTCGACGAACGCTATTTTCATGGTAGAGTGTGGGAAGCGGCAAGAGAGCAGCTCTTCCAGAAACTCCACCATTTTATCGAGCAGCGAAGTCGTATACTTCACAAATGAAGAGAGTTTCGGCAGAGAAAACGTGAGCAACTGCAAAATTCTCATTTCTGAACCTTTTTCCTTTTATTTTTTAAAGAAAGCGAAAAAAAAAACTGAAAAAAAAACTGTTGTGGAAAAGCTTAATTCCTAGACTTGGATCTCTATAATTGGGAACGAAGTTAATGTAAAACAGACGGTCGAAGATTCAGGATGGTGGTCGGGAGTGAAATATCCGATGATCCAGCCCATGTTGCAGGCAGAAGTCGGCACAGTTTGTGTGAACAGAAACGTTCTTTGCTTGAGTTCCGGCGAGTAAGTAACCAACTTAAATTATTTTATTTTCTAAAAAAAAATTAAGAGCGAACCTTTAGTTCGGCACTTGCAGCGGCGATCATATTGTCTTCACAGACGATTTCCAACTGCCAAATGAGCAACTGGTCCGTTTCATCCAAACATGGTAGCCATTCTCGTGTGCCTACAAGACGGAGAAATATCGGAGAGCCATGAGTTGATGAAACCGGAAAGGTAAGGAGAATGATAAGTGTACAGATGAGAGGCCCGATCTCGTCCAACTCCTCTGGGAACGTCTACAAACTGCACTCCCTGCAGAAAAGCTGTCTTTTTATATTAATTCGAAATTTCAACGACCTTATAGGGATCTTTCACGATTACATCGATAGAAACGCGGAAAGCAGAACGAGAGTTGATTTTCGGCAAAACTTCTTCAGGAAAAAATATTTCCAAATTATCTGAAAAACGGTAATTTTCCAAACGAACCAGCACTTCATTTACAGTCTTTCTCTTTGAGTTGATTGTAAAGCTTAGGGCCGAAGTCGCCCAAACATCGAAGGTGTGAAGAGGAAGACGCATTCTGGAGAAAAAAGAAAAAAATTTATAGAGTTCATCTTTTGAAACTAACGGTGAAGGGGTCCCTTCGGCGATAACGCGCAGGAATATCATTCACAAGAACTTTTCCGTCTTCTTCACGGCTTTCGTTCGGCAACAGAGCACCTACATGTTCTTCATGTAGAAGTGAATACTGATCAGGCAGAAAATGAGAGGACTTTTCTATGGAAAATGTCGAAATAAACATAATACCTTTAAATTTCGAAAATTCAGCACCAAATTACTCTAGATATCTATAGGGGTTAGTGTATAGATTAGTTACTTCGAAAAAGAAAACTTAAAGCCTGATAATCTCCAATGAAAAAGCTAAATTTAGGAAAAAAAAATCAGAAGTTTCTGGAGCTGGTCGCTCGAAAGAACATCCTTTTTTTTTGAATAATTTTGTCTCTGTTCGCAGATGAAATCCTTGCGGAATCATTCCTAAGGCAAAAAAAAACGAACAGTGGCCGAGATGCAGCTGGATGCTACTCAGACGGTTCAACTGCGGGATAACGACGATTTCTGTGTGCACCCGGAAAGTTCTTCTGGGGATGGAGATCTCTGAAATCACAACCTGAAACATCCTTTTATTGGTGTAAACAAGAGAAACACACCGTTTGAGACAGAACCCGATAGACGCTTTTGTGTTTCACGCCAGGCACTTGATAGGCTTCGGACGTCTGCGGATTGTCTGCGTTGGTCTGCTGAACAAGCGAAAATTCAATTGTTTTTCTTCGAATTAAAAAACTTTACCGGGTTCACGCTGGTCATGACCGTCTCTGCAGTTCGTTCATTTGGCCGCCACTCCATTCCCGAATTCTAATGGAAAATATCAAAATAAATATAGGTGTAAACGAATTTTCAAAATAAAAAGTTGCGAAAATCGCTTAACCTGGCATCGAAAGCTGGCAAAGATATTTATTTCATAAATTTGACAAAAAAAACAACAAAATCAACAGGCAAAATTAGAAAGAATCTATCAATATGAGCTAGCTTTGTGTTTGGGTATGAAAGTGAAGCCTTCGGGCGTCGGACCAAGCAACATTTTCGATATAGCAATCTGAAGGAGACTGGTGAAACCCTGAAGACAGAGGAAAGTAATACCCAATCTTCAGCTCTAGGGCTAGAGAGCAGCGTTTCCAAGTCGTCACGGCCTCGGTAACGGGGCGGTCGATCGTTTATCTTTTGCGGCAGAACTTCGAGGATTCCGGCGGGAATGTATCTGCGAATGAACTCAGAAAGTAGAAGAAGGTTCGTCACAGAAATTTCTACCTGCATTGGAAAGAAAGTAACTCTAAGAGAAACTTTCTAGTTCTCTCGACACCAGAGTCGTCGCTCCCCCAATGGTCCAGTCCATAACCGACGAATCTGACAAAAAGAAGTTCGAAGAAAAAGATGAAGGTCACCTTGTCAGCATATCAAATCTTTCCTTCGAGCTTATGTCCCAAGTTCTGCGTTCGTCGATCTCCGTGAAGATCCAGGGCTTGATCAGAGCTCCTCGACCGATCATAACTCCTTGAATCGGGTAGGTTTCGAGCCGCTTGAAACGAGGAAATTTTATTATTGTCTAAACAGTGAGCTGAAACCTCGCAGTAATCCTCCCAGCTGAGCACGTCGCCACAAGCCCAAAAAGGTGTTTTTCCGGCTTCCTGAGCGACCGGAAAGGTAAAATCCCAGTTAGCCAGACGTGAGTACCGCTGTTCTCTGGAAAGCCGTTGAAAGACCAAGGTAAAAAGTGGAACTCACTTGCTCCTGGGATGAAAAGTGATCAAATCAGGCGTCGTCATTTCGTCCTTCTTCATCAGGGCGACAGTCTCATGCGCCTTGAGATTTCCTTCCTTCAGGCCTGTTCGGAGCTTCACTGTCAGGGGACATCCTTTCATCACCTTTTTCATCGTTGCTATCGCTGAAATAACCTTCTTTGCGAGATATTTCGAAGAATAAAGATACTTTCGAGCATTTTTGTTGGTCGAGTGGGTAAAGCGCATCCGCCGCCTTTCTGGTTGATCAAGTCGATAGGACAACCCATGTTGATGTCGAGGAAGTCAACCTGAAGAGAGTAAAATGGACTTTAAATGATATCCGGAACAGACCTCATAATTGTCGACGATAATCTGAGCCGCCTTGGACATTGTGTCCGCGTATCCTCCGGCCAACTGCACGCCGAAAATCTTTTCACAAGGATGCCTTTTCAAAAGAGCATACTCTGACGGTGACCCTGCAACGCACACAGTTCTTTTTTTTTCTCCGAAACGAAAACAGCGTGGTGTATGAAAACTCAACCCAACAAATCAGTGGAAGAAGCTGAGGATCAACTGGCAGAAAAAGATCAAAGAATTACCCATGAGGAGATTAGTGGCAATGAGCATTTCGCTACAAGTTATATCAGCGCCGTACTCGACACAAAGCCTTCGAAATGGCAAATTCCCCTGAATAGAAGAACTAAATTAACGGAAAACCTTAGAGCGAAAACTAACGACAGTGGTCAGAGGAGCTAAGTATTTCAGGCCGGAGAGAGATTCCATACTCAACTTGCGCGGTTCCGATTCCATGGAACCCAATTTTTCTTCTTTGAACATTTTCAGAGCCTGAAACGTCGTCGTAGGACCTCCAACCGAAAAAAAAGCCCACCTCTTCACATCGACCAAAATCAAATTCTTTTTTTCGCAAAGCCATTTGTATTTGAATGGATGAGGTGTTTAGGGTTGGCGAATATTCGATTTCAGGTGTCTGAGACGTAAAAATTTATTTTTAGAATTTTGATAGGGAGAACTTTTTCGATTTGCTCGGCCTTGGAATCCATGTGAGCGTTGCCGAATCTGCACGCGTAACTGAAGGGACAAAGACCTCGAGCGATGAAAACTGGACATTCGTCGGCTATATCCGGTTGTTTTTCTCAAAAAAAGAATTCATTCGAAAAACTTGATAAATAATTACTCTCTAAGAATGCTTTTTATGTCGTGCTCGCTTGTACACTTCTCGCCAAACCTGGAAAAAAAAAGAACAAAACAAGATATTTTAAAAAAGCAAAATTACTTGCAAGCGACAGGTTGAATGACAGAGGGACACAGGCGCAAAGAGTTAGCTCGAACATTTGTTTCCGCGTGTTTCATCTCCTTTCTGGAACTCATAGTTGGAAGATAGGAAAACGTATACCTTCTATTTTTGTTTATTCCCCGTCTTTCGTTTTTAGGCTTCCTGTCTTCCTTAAAATCTTCCACTGGAAGTTGGTCTTTCTGAATGAAGAAATTCAAAAATATTTACGCAAGAAGAGATTACCGGAATTATAAACTCCGGAATCAAAGGAGCGATTGAAGCGTCTCTGTACCCTTTCTCCTCCTCTTTCAGCGGTTCAGCCAGTTCTTCGGTCATTCTTAACTTCCTACTTTAAATGAAACTGATTTCAAGATCCGATATAAACGAGAAAACGAATTAATGTTAATAAAACAAGCTGCGAAAGAAAAACAAACATTTATTTGATATATTAGTTTATTTTTAGGTGCTGTTCTTTCAGCTGCTGCCCGTATCCGCGTAAAGTCATGTAGTTGCGATAATTCTGACATCGGCAACAAGTTTGCCGGACGACGTTTTTTTCTGGGAAAGATATCTCCGATTTCTCGATCTGTAATTGAATTTTTGCAAAGAACTTCCAGACATTATCACTTTTCCAACAAGAACTTCTCTACACTTTCGACAGAAAGCACGTTTCAAGCTGGATTCCACGTGCATCCTATCTCTATCTAAAACTTCTCGCAGCGTCTTCGAAATATGTCGCGAAATTTTCGCATATCCATCGTCTTTGGACGTCCCTGAAAACTTTGAAAAAAATTCAAAGATCATAATATCAACTTACCGAGCATGGAAATGGATGTCGCTACTTCATGTAAGTGTTTCACCCTCGCATAGGCTGGCTTGGCCATGTGGTTCTGTTTTTTCGCAGATTTCCCTTTCTCTTTCTTCTTACTCATCGAAACTATAATTTTTATGAACAACTTTTTCCTCCAGCCGTTTCCACAGATCAGCTGTTAGATTTATTTGATTGTTTTGATGTTTTATTTTTTTGTATTTGTCGTGCAGATTGCGGAATGGCGAATAAACACTTGAAATGAAAATGAACTGTTCAGCCACTTTAACGATATTTCGGCAAAATAGAAATGCTGTCAGCGAAGACGATAATGAAATTCCAGAAAGCCAAATAACACTTAAAATATTGCAAAACTACTTGGAACGGTGCATTAGAAAGGGTACATCATACAAAAATTTTCTTTTTTAAACAAAAAGTCCGATTTACAAATATTTCAGAGCACAAAAATAGTCAAGTTGACGGTTTTATTGAACATTCAATATGACTTTCACTGAAGATTAACTTAGTAATACCATTATGTATACAATCTGTGCTGAAAAAAAACTTTGAGAAATGTTTCTGCGCGGGCCAAATAAAAATGAAAACAATTCCGTTTTATACGCGCCAACTTTCTCGCTCTAGCGATAGCATCGGAGAGTGCTTAAGAGCCTTCTTAAGAGGCTGTCCATGAAGTTTTTTTATAATTGAAAAATTTTTACTTGAACCGAATTTTCCCTTTTTTTTTATGTGCAGATTCATGTGGTCAATTTTTGCATGAAAGTTTCTCTGAAAGTAATTGTTGTTTAGCTAAAACTTATTTTCTCAAGTAATCTTTTTTGATAATCAATGGCTTTCTTGTAGTATACAAATCAAATGTCACTCGAACTATATATGCATAAGTTCCATTGCATCGTATAACGTCGTTTATAAAGTTTAACGTTTGTAAACTTTGCAGCTTTTGTTGAGTTGAATCACCCGTAGCCGTTTCTAAAATCACTTTCGGCTTCAACTTTTTCTTTTGTTTTTTTCCCAACCTTTTTATCGGATTTCTGAGCAACTAAGGAACGTGTTGCGTGACTCATGCCACAGTTGTTCATGTCGACCGCAGGGCCTCGGTCCGACCGCCCACTCCGTTTCACATTCGCTCTCGTTTCCCGTCACCTGTCTGTTCATTCAATATGCAATCCGTGTTGGCTGTTCTTCTTTTGTTTGCTGTCAAAACCGTTTCGGCTTCAAATGATGGTGAGAAATTAAATTTAATCGCCATCAAATTGTTTCTTCTTAAATTTTAAATAATTTCGTCGTTTAGTGTTTCATGATTTTTTTTATACTTTATTTCATAAGTCGTGTCCCAATCACGTTTTATTTGAGATTCCCCGGAGATAACCAATTGGGATGACGAAGATGAAATGCGGAAACGTTTGGATCAGTACACCCAAGAAAAATTTTCTCATGGATATCACAACTGGGTTAGCTCTCTCATTCATCGTCTCTAATTTATCGTTTATCAACTTAGTTCGAACAATGGCACAACGACGAAGACAATAAAGTAACGAAATCGAGTCGTTCTAAACGCTTCACAAAACGCGCCAAACGCGACGGCGGACTCGTTTCTGGCCCTATCGCCACTGCTGTCGTCACTGGCATGATTGGTAATTGCCAGTTCTCGAACCCATCACCGACACGATTTACAGGAATGACCGCTAAGACAGTTTCCGAACTAACAACTTTCCATCCACAACTTTCCAACGGAGGGTGTGACGTAAGTTGTTTCTTATTTAGAAGATTAGGAATTGATTTCAACAAAAGGTAAACCTGTTCACATTCATTGAATTTTTTCAATCTCTCATATTTTCTTAAAGGAGTTATTGAATAATACTACTGACACGATTTGTTTTTTGATGTTAGTATTGAAAAAAAAAATCAGTAGATTATATTGAAAGTTTTTTAATTACAGTGGTTTGGTACTGCCCCTTTCTGCAGTTTCCCTTGTCCAGCCGAGTACGATTACATCCGTGGACATACTGGAAGGTTAATTTAGAAATTCGATATTTTCAACCCTAATATCATGTTCAGATGCTCCAATTGGTGGCTTTCTGGTTTCTGTCAACCTGACGAAAGTTTTGGAAAACCGTGCTCAACAATTCTCGGCGACTACTTCATCAAACGCTTCTGTTGCAAGTGAGTTTTTCGAAAGTATGAAGTTAAAAAAAGTTAAAAACGACGGAAAAAAAATCATTGTATTTTTGACAGATCTGACCCGACGGAATGCACCTGGTCAGGTAGATGGATGGGAGCCAATACTGCACACAACATTTATTGTCGTTATGACAACGTCGGTACTTGCGGATCAATCGATTGCTCCATAAACCATTTCACTCTGAAGGTTTTCCTTTTTTCTGTTAATAAGAGTTGTCAAAGCGGTCGGTTGAATAGAAAATCACAAAATAGGATAGATTTGTTTCAACTGATAAAAAAAAACAAAATAGTTTGAGTCATTAAAAATTTATTGAGCATTAAATCCTTTCCAATTAGAATAAAAAATAATAATTTTTCTCGATTGAAATTTTTCTTTCGTTATGCGCTTTCAAGCATTTCGTTCGTGCTTTCATTTGCACAGACGGGACATTTACTTTGTTTCCAATTTATTCTGTTTTACGGAATGTGTTTTTCTTTCTGAATTTTTCTGCGTGCAGGAAAGAAAATCTGAGTAGGAGGATAATGACGGTAGAAAAAAGGAAAAAGCTGTCGAGCGCATGAATATATTTTTGACAATGGCGATTTCTCAGGCTCAAAACTCATCCACGATTTACGGCGAACGCTGTGATCATGTGGACCTGTTCGGTCTCCGAGGAAAAGCTACTTGCGGATACATTGCGTGGTTCGACGAGAACGAACAAGTCGTCAACAGTTGGTACAAAACCAGGTGAACCTCTCTTTACACTTTCTATTGCACGTTTTCGTTTTCTTTTTTGTTTCTTTTTTTTTTATTTTCTAGAAATTTTGATATGTTTGATTATACCTCATTTTGCAGTAAATTTCACGGCTGAGTCGCCCCCCGTTGTCCTATTCATTGCGCTTAGTGTCATAGAGATTTTAGAAGAACGATTGTTTTCTCGATTGAAAGATTCTCATTGGACATCTTATAGTGAAAGAATGTCAAAGGACTTGCTTCTTTTATTCTTGAATATTGCCATTTCTGAGCTTTCCTTTTTTTTTCTGTTCGTTATACACGGGTTCAATATTTATCAATTTTGTACAAATTCCGATGACGAATATTACATGCGAGTTTTTGGTGTTTTTGTCACCCGGTAGCAATAAACAGCTCATTCTTATGTGTGTAAAACTTTTTAGTTAGTAGGAGGTAGTTATAATCATTCAAACATGTCGTGCTCGAACCACCCGAGAGAAAATATCAGCAGAAAACCAGAGAAGAAACCAGAGTATTGCATAAAGCAAGCCAACAGCCAGTGATCTTTGTGAGCTCCGTCGTGCTTCAGATGAGCCATCTGAAAAGTTATAGGGATTTTTTTTTATAACTAGCTTCAAATATAGATATTAACCATGTCTATCCAAGCAACGTAGAGAAACATCCCAGCAGTAACCGCCAGTAAAAGCAATTCGATCTCCTCGTTCCTACCTGAATCTTCCTTTTCTGTGTATTTTTTCATAAGTGAAGTCAGGAAAACCCTTTGAAGTCTTACTCAGTCTGAAATCAAATTTTTGACTCGAATACTTTTTCAAACCTCGGACCGATCTTCCGACTATTTTCTATCGAGCAAACCTAGAGCTATGCTGATGTAAAGGCCTATGAAAGCGGTCAAAGCTGATAGAAGGTTGAAAGTAAGCGCCTTGCACATAGACATGCCGGACTCGAGCAGGACGGCCAAGTCGCCTAAAAAGTCTAATTCTTTTCTCAGTGCGAACGCCGACCGATTTCGTGCGGGAGCTCGTGGCAGCAGACTGCAATGGTTGTGATGATGCCCAGTTGAGCAGAAGACATGAACGAGGCTCCGATGGCCAGGCCGTCGACAAAGTTGTGCACGCCATCTCCCAGTAGAATCACCCATGCTCGTGCCTGATACCGTCATCGATGATTATTTTTTCATAAATGAGTCTTTCTCCGGATAGTAATCGAGAAAAAAATGATACGCGTTTTGGGAGTTTTGCATGGACTTAGATTGAACCTTGATTCCAAAACAGCTGACGGCATCATCTTCGTCGAAAGCAGTTGAAGACAAGTCAGTTCCAAGCTGAGAAGCGTTCTCGCTGGGTGGCGAATCTCTCCTGCAACAAGACGGTGCAAGATGGTTTGGAGCTCGTCTTGGAAGACTTGTCAGTCTTTTCGATGGCGCCGTTGTTGTTATTGTTAGCTTCGCAATCGCTCCAGGCGTGGTTCGAAATCGTTTGGGCGCACTGTATGATTTTCTTCTGCAAAAAGAAATTCAGTGTCTAGTTCTCGATAAAACTCACCTCATCATTGTTCTTCTTGCGGTAGTAAATGACAAACTCGAAAAAGTAGAGAACGTAGATTGCCGCGATTATAATGGAAAGACGAAGCAAAACCTTCCTTTCGTTTGTAATTGTATACCACTGAAAGCGAAGTTGCAATAATTGATCAAAAGTAAAATAGATGAACCGTAGAATGGCCATGAGAATGATGATGTTCCTCTGTCTCATTCGATTCATGAGAATCGTTGTGCTCAAGAAATCGGGATTATTTTCTTCGCGAAAGAAAATATTGAGAAAGAATACCTGGTGATGGTGGTGGTCTTGGTGCTCGTGACTGTGAACACCGACAATCTAAAAGAGCATGAACTTTATCTCAATGCCTTTCCTATGCGAACCTGAGGAATGATATGAAGTATCGCGTCAGAGCAAAGGGTTGAAATAGCCATTGCAACGCAAAAGTTCATCCATCTTAAATATTCCATTCAAGATGTTTTGAAATTATTCAAAATCTTAGAGAGCTTTTTGGAAGTAGGAGGAGGCCAAAATACTCCGCAAAAGTTGATTATGGAAGAAAGAGAAGTTTAAGATATTTTATTGACGATTTTTTTTTGACATTTTAAATCGAAAACAAGCCTACCTGTGGCTGTTCTGAGCCTGAAAACAAGGGATGAGAAGAGATCCGGCCAAAGAAAGCAAGGATACGATCGCCGTTGCGATGGACCCGTAGATGATCACTTCAAAAGGTTTGAATAAGTTTTTAAATTCAAGTTTTCCACAAAGGGAGAATAGCCAAATTCTGTAAACTCAAAATCGGACACTCCAAAAGTACTTCAAAACAATTGAATTAATCTAAAACTAGTTTTTTTTTTCTAGAAAAATGTTTTTTCAACCCAAAGTTTTAACAGACAGATGAAGACTGTAATTCTCACCATGCCAAGTATCGGGACGTGAGTCCATTGCTCAAAATATCTTCGGTCGTTAGTAGAGGTATGGATTCACCTGGAACGTTTTTCTCTGGCTTTCCAATCGGCAAGACTAAGTCCAAAATCAATTAAAGGCAATCTACGGTAATTCTTTGAATTTTGAGCTATTTGAGGAAAAGTTTTATTCAGTTTGTGGATCAAAGAAAGTCAAGAAAAAAGAGGTAGTAAAAAAAAATAAATCTTTAAATCTTTTCAATGATTTTTTTTTTGTCCTTCATCATGAATGAATCGTGAGAGGGGGTACGAAAAGGCCTGATCAAAGTTTTGCAGAGCAAAAAAGGCGACGAACGGGAAATTTCCTTGATAATCCATGTTTCGTATGATAAAATACACAAAACTTCCATCAGGAACTGAAATCGAGTTTGAAAATGAAAAGGTATAAATAGGACTAGGTGTGAGAAATGAAACGGAAACGGTTGGCCTGAAAAATGCTCGAGCCGGACGGCTTTCCGGTCCTTCCCATCACAAACAATACGAATTTCGGGGCTATTTTGTTGTTCTCAGAGCGAAGAGAGAAAGGGAAAAGCCGTAAAACAAGATCTGATGCCGAAATGGGAGATTGCCGAGACGACTCGACAAAGTAACACCTTCCTACTTCGGTTCCACCCACCATTCCTCCTTGATCAAGACTTCAGGTCATCACAACCACCAGAAAAACTAAGCTGGCGAAAAATCTTACTACTTTTTTTCCAAGGCTAAAGCTTGAAAAATAAACATTCCCAGAAATAGATAAGAAAAAAAAAGTCGAAGCCATGTTTCTGTTGTATACAAACATTTTTGGCATTGATCGATTTCTTTGAAAAGTAATTTCATGTCTTGGAAAACCACTCATTCCGGCTCTAAATCATTTTTTTTCTCCTCGTTCGAAATTTTTTTTTGAAACGGTGTCAGTTACACTTTTGTCTCCTACGTACCAATAAAGAAGCTGAAAGAAAAGTTTTTTATTTTTTGAAAAAGCAGCGAAATATTGATATCGATTCTATTTCCATACGAACGGTTTCAACCTACACTTGTCTTTGGAATCAGTAGTTGTAATCAGTAAAGACGAGTAAATGGAAATGAGACCGTCGTTGGTTCCGATTCTCACGTTGAAGCTGTCATTTAAAAAGGAAACATTTCTGAGAAAACTGTTTATTAAAAGAAATTTCGGTAAATAAGAAACCTTTGAACAGTTGAGATGACCGATGGGTCTGGACAGGAACTCTCCCAACGAAGATTCCATGATTTTTTCATCCAGAAGCTGAAGTCAAACTAGAAACGATTTCGTTCAGAAATATTACAGGGAACCGGAAGCGATAAAAATGATCTGAGAAAAAAGTCCTGTAGACATCCTGATTTTCCTTCCTACAGCTCCTTTTGTGAAAAAAGTTCATATGGGATTTACTGTTGACTTCCGCCTCCACACAACTTCTGTAACTTTGAAGGCGTGGGCGGCGTTGACCGTCCATCCACCGGATACGTCGAAAATAGGCGGTGTGGGTGTCCAGAAGAAGCCGGAGACGTCATCCGAAGGCCACGCCTCTTTTGCCATAAAAGACGACTCGACGACTCCTGGCTTCACTCCTATACGTCGCCCAAAGGCTCGGACTCCGCCTCTGTACCGCTCATGTCGTCTGCTTCCTTCGTCGCCTTAGGTATGTTTCCAGACTTTATCACAATTTAAAATTTTTTTGATAGCATCTCTTTTTCATATTTTCATTATCTCGATGTTTAACTCAGTTTTTGGCACAATTAAAGAACATTTCTTTTCCTTTGTTCAAGATCTAGTTTTTTCCCTGAAAAAGTTAGCCGAGGTATATACAATCTTAATTTCGACTTTCAATAATTGAGTTTATGAAACTAAAATGGAAACCAATCACGTTTTCAACTTCTCACAAAGCTCTGGGGTGAGTTATAATGTCAGATTTGGATTAAGCTTGAGAAGCCGAGTTTCTCATGTGGTTCACAGACAGAAAAGGAGATAGAAACGTCTTGAAGCTCCCTGAGAAGAATAGAAAACAGTCAGTTATTATATCTGATTCCAGTGCTATCAGTGCTGGTTTTCGTGTCGTCGGCGATGCCCCTCGACTCGGTTTGGGTGGACGGGGAAGGCAACGCCGCCGCCTTCTTCGACGGTCGCTACTTCATGAGACCTTGTCAGTTTCCATAGGCAATTTTTTTTTAATTTTTTAAAACATTGCTGGCCTTCTATTTTTGTTATTAATTTAGGTTCAGAAACAAAAATATAATCTAAATCATACAAAACTCATGAAAATTCAGAGAATTATCAAAAAGTTAGGATATAAAATCTGACAAATCTGACACTGCTTTCGTATTCTGAACTATTTTATTTATTATTTTTCTAACAGTATGCAGTGAATAAACCTATGATTCCAAATCTCGCGATTTCTGTTAGTTTAACTATAAAGACTTTAGGTAATTACTGTTGAATTTTCGCAATTGCAAGTGTCAACATTTGCCCGAATTTCAGACTTCTCCAACAACTTCCAAATGGCAAACCCGATGCCGAAGCGGTCACCTTTCAGCAAGAGACGTGGACGCGAACTTTTCGGTTCGTTTTCTCTCCAAAGACAAGCTCTTTTTAAATATTAAAAATAATTTCTCAAATGATCAGAGACTCTGTCTAGGGGCTTGTAAAAAATAAAATGTATGCGATCCATTATAATGTAATTCCTGCTAAGCCCGATCAACCTGCATTCTCGAGAACTTAAAAAAACATTTTCGTGAATTTTTTAAGGATTCTACAGCATAGCTGCAAATAAACTATAGTAAAACTGAGTAGGTTTTCGCTTCCTACATCTTTTATTTCCTCTTCAGTGAGGTGCAACTGGATCTTGAAGCGAAATTAGCTGTGAAAAGTTCACGCTGAACAAATATTCGCTTCGAGACTCAGTCGGTGTGAAATTGTTCAACTAGACAAAACAAAATCAAGGGCAAGACGGCCCGAGGCATTATTTCGTTAATTGATGGGCAAACAGAGGTGCCAAAAAGGCGAAATTCAAACCGATGCGTGACGATATTTGCAGGGATTCTCTTTCTTTTTTGCTATGATTCCTCCGAATGAGAGAAAAATTCATTTTTTCGTCAAAGTGGGCAACGGCTTTCAAAAAATTGTATATTTAGGTGATTGAGTGACCCATCTCACTATCAATTTTTTTTTGAAAGCCCTACTAGTTGGTAGTAAATCTACTTTTTTTAAAAATCAAACAAAGAACCACCAACAAAAATTCATTTTGACTCAACGTTGAACAAGGGGAAAAACACACACTACATGAAAAAAATTACTAATTTCCTAAATTTGGAAAGACTGTCTTCTTAGCTTTCTAATTCGTCACTTGAGCAACGTCCTGGAAACATTTCCACCAAAAAGCTCTGAGTTCAGCGTCCTGGATGGATTTTACTGCGCTTTTTAGTGAGAATTCCATAGTTACCAGGTTTCCGAACCATTTCTTTCCAAAAAATTTCTGAAGACGTAAAGGAGCTGTTTTTTACATGGCCTGAAACAATTTTCAGAGTAGCGAAAAATAAAGAAAAGTGTAAATAAGCATAGCTACGAAAATTCCCATCTTCGGCCATTTCCATGGAAGATTGAGGTCCGTAAACGCGAAAAGTTTACAATCCTTTGTTTCAGAAAATTTTCATGGAAGCAAAGCTTGTATGATTTCAGCGTTAGCCGTGGTTTTATATATTTTCCGAGTTTTATAGTTGATCTCGATCAGATAACAGCTTGGCTTTCGAAGATCTTTTCTCTTGTCGAATGAAATCTCATGTATCATTTTTGCGTTTCTTTTCGACAAAGGAATTCCCATATATTTTTCAAACCAAAAAAAGAACAAAAATCGTTGAAAAAGTCCAATAAGTGATTCGCATGCTATACCTTTTTGGTTTGGGCTGAAGTTTAAAACTCAGAAAAATAATTCCTTCCATTTTAGCAAAATTCGTTTTTTCAGTACAGACTTAATTGTTTGTTCAGGAAAGCGTTCGGCCCCGATGCAGTTCGGAGAAGAGTCATTCTGGCAGTCTGCCGAAAGAAATCGACGACGTGCCAACGAGCTTTTCGGCCGGTGAGATGACGTCAACGAGGTCGATCTTCAGAAACTCGGAAAAAAAACCCCTTTCTGTTTTCTTTGCCTCCTTTCTCGCGTTGAATCTTTTTCTACGTGTAAATAATAAAGCACTTCGTTAATTTGTCTTCTACTTCTTTAATTTTTTTTTTTCAACTGGTAAAAATTTGTATTTTCTTTGTTGTTGCAATTTAGCGTGCAAAATGAAGAACCCGGTTAGCCAATGAAAAATCACTCAAACTATTGAGCTTTTATCTTTTGCAGGGTAACTTCCGTAAATTTCCTCAAATCTATCATACAACGTAGTTTCCACCAAGATTTAAAAAACCCCACCTGTTTCATTTTTCGTATTGTTTTGAGAATTCTGATCTTACTTCAAACCATTTTTCGCAAGAAAGACATAAATGCGACACAGAAAACGTGAAAATTTTCTCGAGGTGTATGTATAACGACTACGTTGCTTTAGCCAAGGATGAACCCTCTTTTAAATGCCGTCAAAAATAATCTCGACAAAGCTCAAGATGTTTTTTTCATTCAAGGAAAAGTCGTAAAAGTTGTGAAGCGCAGAAAGTCGACTGGTTCTTCGTCCCGACGACCTCACAGACTCCCTGGCACAATGGCCAGTTGTTTTCCACACCACAATCGTTTTGTGCTTGGCTGCCAAAGACGGCAAACGGGAAGGCAAATGGGCGGTTCGTCGTCCCAAGAAAGCTGCCACGGAACTTGCTGCGCCGCCGCGGATATGTTTCCCCGGCGGTCAGCACGATGCGAGGTCGAATCTTTCTCTTTCCGCTACTTCTGTGAGTTCAAGCTCCTCCCAACATCAGCAATCATACATAGTTTTGATAGTTATCGATAAAAGCCTAGAAATAAGAGCTAACCTTTTCCCTTGGTAACCACTCTCCGATGTACTAGATGAAAGTTTGACCTTCACAACTCCCTTGTTTACGAGAACCGATGCCTCAAAGTTACAGAAAAAGAATCTTCGGTTGACTGGGCTCAGTATGACCTCGGAAACTTTGACGAGGTGAAACCTCAGAAGCTTCATTTAGTAAACTGCAATGTTTTGTTGCCAGTTTTTAGAAATTTCCAAGTTCAAATTAGAGAAATCGCTCTTGAGAAAGTCTTTGACTCGCTATCTTTCGTAAAACAGTTCCCATTAGAATAGAAACTGGTGCAGAGCTCTTCGGACCGCCGGATTGCCTCGACCCAAAGACGTTTTCTCTTGCTTTGCCTTGCACACAAACACGTTTCTCGAAAAATCGGGAAACGTCTTGATCGAAGATGTGCACGACGTCTACGGCTGTCTTCGAAGATGCTTCCAGGTCTCTTGGATTTCCCTTTTTTCGAATCTATCGGAAAAGTCAGGCAGCGAAAGACTACGGCTTCCGGTGCAAAAGTGCCATGTACAATGTGAACGCCGGTTCCTGCATCCTATCCAAGTTTGATCGAGGGGAACGCAAAGTCAAGTCAGTTCCTTTCATTCTTTCCTAAATAAAATATTCATGATTATAAAATCACAGCCTGTGCGTACTTCGAGAGTTTTCACGTTGTATTTTAAAGACATCCGTATCTCGATTAACCTGCTATCAACCAAAAAAAGTTGTGATTTATTTTGTTAATTCAGAACTGCGAAGCACCTACAAATCGACATGTACGAAAATAACTGTCTCAATGAGGTTCTTGCGAGAACAAAACAGATAAGTATAAAAGTTGTTTTTATTTCAGAGTGGGACGGCAGGTCTGAGCGAGTTTGTGCATCAAACTCGGACGACGGCGTCCCCTCTCACCGGAAACCAAGTTCGGAGAGCAAAGTACAGGTGTGATCAAAACATTGTCAAAAATGATAGACGTTTTTCAAAAAAAACTGACAAGCCCATTAGTTGAAAAGGTTCCTTCCGAAGATGATTAACATTAAAATTGAATCGGCCAACTTTTTTCTTTCCGGCAACGGCCATTAAAGCCATTGGCGGGCATTTTATGCCAAAAAGAAACGGCAAAAAGGGAACGTCCTCACTTGGCTTTCGATCAAGTCCCTATTAGAAGACGATAAAGCAATCAATCACAAAAAAGGAAACATCCGCAGGAACTTGTTCGTCCACGCGGTCAAGCAATACGCCATCGACTCGAAGCCGCCGCCACTCAAGGTTGCCGTATTTAACGCTCGAAAAAAGTTACCTCTGAAACTTTCCAGAGAATTTTTTGCGTCACTAGCTTTCATTTCTTGAACTTCTTTCTTTGAACTGTCCCTCTGTCTCTCTCTTGCTTATACAAAGTAGCGACCGCAAAGTCCTTTATTTCTTTCACGGAAAAATTACAGTTTTCAATCAATTTTTATTCATTCCGCACAGGTAAATTTTCATTCGATTTTCTTCGTTTGAAACTACTGTGATGGAGTGATTCTCTTGTTAGAACAAAATTTCAAAAATTTTTAAACTTGCAATTTTTTTCCTGCGAGTTTTGTCTCCCATAAAAAAATATCCTTAAATTTAATGTTAAATGCATTTTTAAATCGATAGGTGGTAGTGAAAAAGTTGGTTGAAAGTTTTTTTGTTCTATTCAGCACAAAAAGCCAACTAATGAGAAAGAGAAATTATCCAAAAATGTTTTTTTAGAGATTTTTCTTCAGAGAATCGTGGAAAACAATGCGTTTGCCAGACCATCTTCTACAACTTCTAACAGCGTTCGTTTACATTTAAAAAGTATCTTCTTCATGCTTTTTTTCTGTATTCAGGCCAACTCGAAAGCAAAACGCATCTCAAACAAAAGTGAGATTTTTTTCAATGATTTGGCTTTTTTTTAAACAACATTTTACTGACTAGATAAGACAAAGGTCCAAAAATTTAATGATGTTGAGATTTGATGAGCTCAACGGCGATCAGCAACGAGACATGGAAAACAAACGGTTAGATCATTGAGAACACTTACTCTTTCGAATCTATCACTCTAATTTTCCTCCAAAAAAATTTCCATCTCAGAAAACTGCTTCAAACGGACGCCTTCGAGAGTTCTGACGCGCTTCGAGGAACAGACTCTGCAAGAGACGAGCCTCTCCGAATGTATGCTCGCCTGCGTCGTCTCCTCTCGTTTCTACTGCGCCAGTTTCAATTTCAGTCCGACACAGAAGGTTCTTATTTTAAATATAATTGTTAAAAAATAGTTCAACCATCTGAAGGTATGCGTGCTAAACGGCGGCAACTTGCACTTGAACGGCGCCACCTTCAACCAATCACGATCATTCGACTATTACGAAAACACCTGTCGGCCGCGTGTTGGCGGAAGTTCCGCAGCAAGTGAGTCTTCTGATTCTCTGACCTCATTGCTGCCTTTTCTAATTTGCCGACTTCAGAAACTGCAGAACATTCGAAACTCGACCCCAAATGTTTTAGAATTCATAAAAACTCTCTACTCAATTCTTTCGACGCCGTAATTGTTCCGGACGCTGCTCAACTAGGTTTCCATTTTTCTGATGATTAAAACTAAAAAAACCGCAAAAATTTCTGGTTCGGTTACTTCTAAGCTTTCTAATTATAAATTGTTCTATTATAAGAAAATATTTTTTTAAAGTTAATTAGATACACTAGTGTTTCGAGAGGCGCATCCTCAAAATTCGAATTTTTTTAAAACCAAGAAGTTACAAATTATTCGAAATATTGAGAAGATCATCAGAAAAAAATTTTATAATATCGCAGAGTGTAAAAAAAGGAGCCTCCGTTTTATAAGACTAATGATTTACCCAAAATTTTTAAAAATAAACTTCTTTTCATAAACGTCGAAGCTGACTCATACACACCTGAACGAAATCCAGACAGAAGCCAACATGCCGAACCCTAAAATTCACACACGAGTCGCGTCGGAATTATAGAAATAACTTTGCAGACGGCTGCATGAAAGCTTGCAATTCGGGAGAGTCGAAATGCGTCGCCTTGAACTGGGTGGAGACGCCGGGAGGCTGTATGATCTTCTACAGATCCTACGACGCCTCCTTGATAGTTGCATCAAACAAAGGCTCTTTTGTGGTCAACAACTGTCCAAGTGTGATCTATAGAAAAGCGATTAATCCTCTCAAACATCAGGCTCGCCGAATGAAAGAAGAAAAACGACCTCGGGGAGCTCAAACGACTACTACGACCAGATTTCATGAAAACCAATGGAAACTGTGAGCTGAACTTTTCCTATCTGTTCTCATCTCCCTTGCTTTAATATTTATCACTTTAACAAGAATAAAATATTTACACTGCTCAATAACAAGATAGAAATGCCTAGAAATGTAGAAAAAAATGTGAGAACCTATTTGACGAGAGACACGGCGGCCATGGCGAACAAAGAGCTCACCATGATGAAGGAAAGCTCTCTGAAAACATAAAGAAAATTGGAAAGTCTCATTCAAAAAGACTCGCCGATAACTCGGGAACTGATCAATCTCGAAATCAACTTCCTTGCCGTTCTTCTGCACAGATGCCGAAACAGCTGTTTCCATCTCCTAAATATAATACACGTTTATCACTTTTCCGCATCTCACAACGTATTCATATGGCTCCGAAAAATTTTCAGTTTTGAAACTTTAGAAGGCTCTTCAAGCATTATTTCGAGAAACTCTAGAGGCTCGATAAACTTGTTCAAAGAGCCAAAAAAGATACCTTGGCGCTTCCTTCGAAGAAAAACCGAACATCTGGAGGACGCGAAAACTTGTCCGGGGCAGCGTGTATCTGTTTCTGCTGTGAATCTCCTCATTCAATTGACCATACCCAGTTCAAAACTGTCTTTTTCATCAACTGCTCTTTAGCGGAGTGCAAATAAACATTCGCGATTTCGAAATGCGGCTGGAAGATGATAGTTTTGACCTGTAAAAAAAATTCTTCCCCTTTTCTCGATATAAATGAGAACCTCGCCAGTTTGCATGAAATTTCTTTCGAATTCCTCCCAAGAGATTGGCGGTAGCGTTTCGTTCAGGGCGCGATGCTCCGTTCTCCTTCTTCAAAATCTTTACTCAGTGAAGAAACCCATATCAAGCCATACCTGTAGAGCAAAATAGCATGCGTTGAAATCCAAATGAAAAAAAGACATCCTCCTAACACGTAGGCACGCCTGATTTTCGCTGCAAGTCCAATTACCGTTTAAAAACTTCAGAAAAGAAAAACCATTTTTTGCTCGCTCATCCTTGGAATTCTGGCAGTAGAAACGAATAGAAATTCTTTGAATAGGAATTTCTTTTTGAATACTGCGGTATTGCTTGAAAGGTGAACTAGCAAATAGAGGGATGGATCTCCGGGTGAAGATAGCTGGCAACAAAATTAAACTACGAGACATCTGAATTCGATTCTGACGATAACAATAGCAAAATTCACGAAATAAAACTAACGGTCGAAATTCCGACGACGAACATATCAAAAAAAAACAAAACGAAAAAGAAAGGAAATTTATATGGTCAGAAATCTCTAGAAGTGCAACTTATATAAGTGAAATGACGTGGTTCTAAGTAGCTGGAACGGCTTCATCCCAAGGTCCGTGTATTGTGCATTTACCCGTTTGCTTCTTGATCAGAATGTAGGGACACACGAAGACAATGAATATGTGGAGTATGAACCAGAGGCAGGAAAGCTCTTTCGAATAAGTCACCAGCAGAGCGATAGAGTAGACGCTCAGAAACAGTGAAACGAGCAGAGCCAATTTCGGAAACACGGCAAAAAGACGATTTCTAAGAATGTATTTTATATTCAATTTTCAAATAACATACCTGAACTCTGCGCCATAAGCATGTAGAATGAACGCAGCTACTAGCAGAAGAAACGCAGGGAAATCCGACTTCAGCCTTGACAGAAGGAAAATCGCCGAGCTCAAGCCGCTGCTCAACGATATCGGATAGGAAACACTGAAACACGAGTTCACCGAGTTGAGCTCAGAAAGACGCACATGGGCGCTTTGACGCCATAGTCGTGGAACATGCAGCTGATTATAGCGGACAGAATGGCTACAGCGTAGATCGTATCCGTACTTATGGTTGTTGTTAAAGTCCTAAAAAGAAAGATCACATTATCGATCAAAAAAGGCTCGAACCTAATTACTGGAGTGAATGCATAACCGAAAAGCAAAAGAGTGGCGATTGTTTTGAGTTGCGAAATCAGGTCTGACGGTTTTTCGCTGAGGTAGGTCCAATTGAAAACGTAGAGGGGCAGTATGAGCATAAAAAGCGATGCAATGAAAGGAACCGTTACCACTTCGTGAAGCACCTAAAAGTTTTGCTTAATGAGTCTTATTTCATTGAAAATACGTTTAAAAATAAGATGATATAGAGAACAACAGCGTCCATGTGAAACATCAGATGAGTTGCTCCAATCGTCGCATCTTTGTAGTCGTAATGAACAACGGAAACTGAGAAAACAGTTACAATTTTGAAAAATCAGTCGGTGAAAAACCATTTTTTCGAAGTTCCTTTAAAAACTGTCGCTCTCCGCCAGAATAATTGTCAGGATAAGGCTGTCGGCGGTAAAGGATCTTTTTCCATTCTGGTTTTTCGCCAGAAAAGTCAAATGTTGCCCGTTTATTTCGCTTGACAGTCATTTGATAGCATCTCCTTGCTGATAATTCTGAAATTTGATTCAAAAAAATCAGTTTGAAACAATAATAAATGTACAGCACAGAAATAAATCATTGCTATTGATGATTGAAAAGTAAAGAAACGTTTTTAGGAAATAATTATTATTTAGGAAACAAAACATTATTAATAATCAACTCTTTTTAGTACCTTAAGAAAAAGCCAAAGTCAAAAAAATCTTGAATTCGGGAGTTTTTTTTTAAAATATGTCCACGCCTGTTTAAGACAACCGGCCGTATTACGGTAGTTCAGGTGAATTTTTCGGTAATAAAATGAGAGCTTGTGTACTTTCTGTGACGTATACGCGTAGCTTATCTTGTAACCTAGAGAAATAGGCCACAATAAATTTCAAAAAAGAAAGAAACATTTAAAAAATTTCCTGGCTCCAAAACTGACGGCGTAATATTTTGACCGCCCGCCGTAGCACTGTCTTAAACAATCGATTATGAAAGGAACCGTCTACTAGTTTCTCTTAAAGGTAATCGAAGTATTATATGTGCAGTGAAATTGATAATTTGAAAAAAAAAATCTCTAGTGCTCGACTTGAGCAAAGTAAGTATTTTTAACTCAATAAAATAAATTATTAAAAGACTCAAATAAAATTAAACAAGGGAAAAACTAATCTTGCAAGCTTGAAAGAAATTGGGATAAGACTTTTGCCTGTAAAAAGGAAAAAAAGAGAAAAGTAAGCTCTATCGCGAAATTTCAGCGCCCGCGCGGATTTACGAGAAGGCCTGCTCAACTTTTTTTTCTACCCTTTTTCACTGTTGATGGAGCTTTTATACTAGAAAATGAATGTTCAACAAAGTGCGAATTTGATACGAAGTTTATCATCGGCTGCCGTTCAATCCAGCTCAAGGTTTGTCCAGAAAAATAGTGGCAGGAAAAAAATTTTTCGGTTCCGTAGATCCCATTTTTTTCCTGAATTTATATTAAATTTTGTTTTTTTGCAGTTCAAAGCTTTGTGGTCCGGCTGTGAAGCTTCTTATTCTGCAATATGGTCTAGAAGAACGCGATATTACAGGTTCAGGCCCAAAGAAGAACGTTCTTAAAAGGTTTAAAAAGCTTCTGTTTTTTATTTTAATGTACAATCGTTCCTTCAGTGATTTGTTGGAACTGATCAAGAAAGAAAGCCTATCTCCGATCAAAGTCAAATCTGCGTCTTCAGGCTCAACGGATGTAGACAAAAACGTGAAGGTGCAATTCCCAAAATGAAAAATATTTTCAATTCTTTCTTTCAGAAAAAAGTTGTAAAGGAATACAAACTGAGACATTTTGAAGACGTACCTCTGACGACGATACGCTCGACGATCGCAAAACGTCTCTCACAGTCCAAAGTTTTTATATATGTTTTCATTTGTTTACCTTTTTTTTTCAGCAACAAATACCTCATGAGTATCAGGCAGCGGATGTGAGAATTGATAAGATTTTGGCTTTCCGAAAGAAAATGAAGACTGATGGAGTTGTTTTTTCTTTGAACGACCTGATCGTTAAAGCTGCTGCGCTCGCGCTCAGGGTATTCCATTGAATATCTTGTTCATCCAGCTGTTTTTCTTATTTCCAGGCCGTTCCAGAGATTAACGTGCGTTATGAGAATGAGAAGGTAGTTTTCCTGCCTTCAGTTGACGTTTCTGTCGCTGTAGCAACTCCCACCGGCCTCATCACACCGATAATCAAAAATGCTGACGTCTTCGGAGTCCAGACAATCTCCAATAAAATCAAGGTATTTTTTTCCCATTTTGGTCTGCTGAAACTCTTTTATGGATTTTCGTCTCCAGACTTTTTAAAAGTCAGGCTATCTTTTTTTAAGCGCCTCAGTAAAAAAACTTTTTAAACTTTTTTTACCTTCGTAAACTTCGTATCTTTTCAGAGAAAAAAATTTAAAAAGTTTTTAGGAGCTTTCGAATCGAGCGAGGGAGAATAAATTGCAACTTCACGAGTTTCAAGGCGGTTCATTCACGTGAGTTTTCTCAATATTATCTAAAAAAATAATGTTCTTTTTTTCGGTCGTTCCCGTTTAATTCTGGTCGGCTGTTATAGAAGAAAAGTTTCATTCCAACTGAAAGAGAGAGAGAAAAAAATATACAATAATAATTTCCAATAATTCAACTAGAGTAAAATTTCTCTGAATTGTTTGTAATTTATTTTTACACCTTCACAAGCCTTGCATGAATACGATATAATAAGGTGAAACAGAAAAGAAAAAGTTGAATATAAACGTAAGGATAGCGGTAACAGCTATGAATGTTCAAGACCGATAACTAAAGCTAGTCGATCGGCTGTTGTTGCTAATTTGATTCTTTGTTTTTTTTTTTTCAAACATCGTTGAATTGCAATTTGAGGATATCAAACCTGGGGATGTACGGCAGCGTTACCAACTTCACGGCCATCATCAATCCCCCTCAGTGCGCCATTCTGACGATTGGAGGAAGCAGAACTGAGGTCATGAAGACTGAAGAAGGGCTAGAGACTCAGAAACTGTAAGTTTTTCTCTTTCTAGACAGCTCAAAACTTTCGAAATTTGAAGAATGGGCGTCACTTTGTGCTTCGACGGTCGGGCCATCGAAGGAACAAAGGCACGTGACTTTTTGCTCCACTTCTCCAACAGTCTGGCCGATCCCGATCTTCTTATCGCCGAACCTCTTTCGCCTGCTTTAGATTTTGATTTTTCGCGCCTACTCTGACTTTCTGTCTAAAATTTAGCATTTAGAATATATTATCATAGATTCAGCTGTTGATAATAAATTTTTATCGAATTTTAGTTTTTTTTTGTGAAGTATTTCGTTTTCTGACGATTTTCTTCTTTCTTTTATTATTCTTGGAGCGGGAAAAAAAATGATGTCCTACAGGATGAGACTTGTTGGGATCTGCAACGGATTGGCGCGCTTTTCGGAGCTCCAGCTCGTACGCCACAACCACTATCTTTCCAGTGTACCTTTGAAAAAGAGAGGAGTGGATGGACTTTTGCCAAAAGATTACCTTAACAACAAAGTCTTCGATTTTCCTTTTTCTAGCTCGAAGTTTCACTTTCCAGGCTGTAGTAGTTTATTTTTCGGCTGGATGGTGTGGATCTTGCAAACTTCTCACCCCCAAAATCAAGGTCATCAAAAATAGAAGTTCGTTCCTTACTTTCGCAAATTTAGAAGTTTTATGAAGCGGTGAAATCAGACGGAACTCTGGAAGTTGTGTGGGTTTCACAAGACAAAGAGGAATCCCACCAACTCGAGTATTACGAAAAGAACCTGCCTGAATGGTGCTTCGTCCCTTTCGCGGATCCCAACATGAAGTTCGTATTTTAATATTGAAAAATAACTTCTCAAAAAGGATCGCTCCGACATAGGAAAACCCAGAAGGATTCCGTTAAACCTTCCAAAAACTTTGAAAATTCTGAGAAATTTGTTCAAATATTCGGAATATTACACTAGATCACTTTTAAAGGGCTTTTCATCTTTTCAAGATAGTGTTATTTTAATTCAAAGTTTTTCTGCACACAATTCATTCTTTTTTCTCAGAAAACTCGCTGAGAAGTACAAGGCGGCGGTAATTCCAGTGCTGAAATTAGTGAATGAAAAGGGCGACGTCGTGAACGATCGTGTTCGCGCCGATATTGAGGTTTTCCTATATGATTTCTTGATCATCACAGTGATTTGTTATCTTAGTCCGCCATCAAAGCGAATCCCATGGAAACCTACAAAAAGTGGAAGGAACTCGTCGGTATTTGAATTTTTGTACAGTGTATTATCTTTAATAAATCTAATAGAGCAACTTGAAATTTATGAAGAGTTTCGAACGAATGAAATTTGAATTTGAATTTTCCTTTTCATGCTCACCAAAGTTGGTGCTTCTGAAGAATCGTGTTTGCGGAAATTATAAGTAGAATTCAATTTTTCCAAAAAGAAAATTTAAAAACTATGATCCCGCCTTGATTGGACCTCCAAGAAACAAATAGCGCCGTCGAGTCAAACGCCGATGTAAAGGTCCCCTTGGGCGGAATTCGTCCTGAGGATTTATGGCTTGAAGGACGACATCTTTGCCCCTAAAGTGAGTCATTGGCGGTCGGAAGCGTCGTGAGATGCGAACCGCCGATAACGGCTTCCTCCTTTGTTAAGCTATGCACGCCGCGGCTCCCATCTTCTCCAACTACATATCTTTTCCGAGAGAAAGATGAAACGTTCCTTGGCGCTAGTTCAACTTTCGATACAGAAACAAATAACTCCCATTTTCTTTTCGTTTTTCAACCAGTCAAATATGGAATAATTCAGCTTGCAATGGGAGACATGAGAATATCTCGTAATGAAAATTGAAGACAAGTTTTTTTTTACTCTAAACTTAATTAAACATGAAATATGTTACAAAATCAATTTCCTTTCAACATTTTTGAAAACTAAAGTGATTTTAATAACGAGGTGTATAATAGACCTAACTAATTTCATCTTTTTTTTTGTAGAAATATTCTTGCTATGTGATTACTCATTTGAAATTCCCCTTTTCCAACAATGGATTTCAAAAGAGTATTTTCCCTCGAGAACGACTCGAATACCATAGAAACGATTTAGGATTGCGTAAGCGGCAGTTGATTTGCATAAAATGGGTCGCAGTCGGCCAGTGTTCGGCAGGACCACAACACGTCCCTCGAGACGTCGGAAGACGTGAAATTCTTGGCGACTTGGCCGGACATGTCAAGTGGCTCCGTCCTAACGAGTTCAGCTTGAAACATCTCAAGTGATTTCGTACTGCTGACTTTCTTTTTTGATTAGAGTTACGCAAGGTTTTGTGCCTTAAAACTTCTGAATTTCTTTTTAATTTTTGGCGAATATCAAAATGTTTTATTGAGCACCACAAACTTGTTTCAATGTACATGAGATACCGGTAAAATAAATCTGACCAACTTTTCAGCCATTTCAAATCAACAGAGATTTACCCATTTGTTTTTAGCATACAATGTGAGAAAAAGAAGACTAGATGCAGTATATTAGGAAAATTGAAAGCTTTCGCAAAGCTTTTTTAAGAAGGAAAAAAAAAGTTGATAATATCAAGCAGAGGGAAAAAATACTCTTCGAAGATGAAAAAATCCTGAGGCAAATAAAATATCCGTGAGAGAAGCAACTACCGGTTGAATGATCAAATGTGAGAAGAAGACGCGACCAGTACTGCCATCACGGGGACACGATCTGCGGGAAAGAGGAGATGAAGCGTTCGAGGACGTTCACGGCGTCCGGCCTGCCCATCACACGCAACGTCTGCAGAAGGTCGTGCACTGCCCTCGCCGAACCAACCGAAGACGCTTCCCACAGGTCCAGCAGCAGCGACGTCGGCGAGCAGCCAGGGAAAGAAGCGAAAAACTGGAATCCACAATTTTATGATACCGTTTCAAAAAAAAACTAATTCAATTAAATTTGACGTTGCGAATAACAAAGATTTTCAAAGAAGGTGTTCAGTTTTTGGTATGACCAACTCAAGACTCTACCTGGAGGTACCGGTCAAAGTGGAGTTTTTTGGCAAGGCCGCGCCAGTCGGTGCAAGATTCATTGGGTTCATCGAGAAGCATGCATAACGTCTCTTTGACGTCGACTGGAAGATGGAAGTCTGTCCGGACAACCTTGTCCTGTTCCTCGGCGGTATTGTCGTACTGTAAATAGGAAACTGCACATCTATGAGCTATCACGGCGCCTACGGTGTCGCCGTCAGGATGAACATGAAGGAGTCGAGGTTCGGTGTTGCTGCACTTCTGGTAGACGATGATGCGTGAGCTGAATACCGACGCAGAAGAGTTGGCGTCGGTCGAGCGGAAGCGCAGCGGGAAGTGGACCCCGTTCTGCGAGCAGAACCGGTGCTGCGTCTCGTTGATCTCCTACAACCCGAGTTTCTCATTCGCTAGGTTTTCGGGGGCTACTCACGACAACTTGCGGTCCCTCGCAGACGAAGGCGCCGTCGACGTCTTCGATGCAAATGCAAAGGTTCCCCTTTTCGTTGAGGATGAAGTCATCCGACTCGGTGAGTAATCTGCAAAACTTTCTTGAGTGCCTTGGAGCCTGGCATTTTCAGCACGCCGACGACGTCGCTGTACGTAATGGATTGAACTTTAAAAATGAATCATGCATGATCAGACCGTTTTGAACGCCGCCTTACCTTTCAAACTGCTTTTATTTTGATGAAACTGTCACTCTCTGTGTTTCCAACGGAAGTTCATATTATACAAGAGAAAAAAAAAATAATGAAGAGCAAAGACTAACTAAATCGTATGGGAAACAGGTATTCAACAGAAAAAGCTTCCCTTTGAAAAAGTTGTGATGAAACTTTTTCAAGAAGTCTACTCACTATTAAGGCTCAAATAAACACTTTTACCTAATTATAATGAATCATTCTAAATTAATTTTCATGGATTCACTCAGATTTGACAATTCTAGTGTCTATCTTAAACTTGTCATTAACTCACCTGGAGTTCTCTTCCTGCTTCCAGACGCTTTCCATGCAAGCGCCTGTCTCAGGAACACAGTATACCCGCAGTTCGAAAGGATTACGGTAGCTGGCACGATCGACGGGCCCAAAGACGGCCAAATGGACACGCTTCGATGAGCTCAGAGAGCTTCTTCGCGGTTGTCCTGCCAGCATGAGTCTGAAAAGGAAGTTTTTTAAATCTGCAGAGTCCAGGGAAACTGACCGACAGAGAGATTGGGTCATGACGTGGCACCAGCCGAATCGTTCGCCAAACTTCCCAGGAAGCTCCAACTGGACGAACATGCTAGTGTTGAGATTTTCCTCGCCAATGGTCACCATCTTCCGCCATCCGTCCCCTAGAAAGTCCAAATTGTGCCACCCGATCTGGACTCTTCTCACCTTCATCCGCGTAAAGAGAAAAGATCCAGTTGTCTCGTGGGAAAGTCGAAGCGCAGTGCCGGAAAGACACGACGACAGGCCGCTGCAGGATGGTCGGAGCAGATGACGTCACCCCGGCCTCGCATTCTCCGACAATCACCACGGGCGACAAGACAGACTCCGTCGCTGCAAACTCATTTTGAACGATTCGTGGAAAATGCCTTCTCACGTGGGAGCCGCGGCTGGTCTGAAAGCGTGTCTGAAACGGCCAAGTAGAGCATTTTCTCGGAAAGAACTGCGAGTTCTGGAACCAACACACTGGCTCCCGACCTCTTGAGCTAAAAATAAAAATTTTTGCTGAGATAGAATAGTTCGAAAACTAACCAAAAGCCGTGCTCCACAGGTATCGATCTGGGCGGCGACGATGGATTGCGACGTATCGAGGCCGAGGACACTCCGGTCTTCCATATAGTCGTACAGTGTAGCGTAGTTCTCGTCTTCAGAACAGTTCGAGCTCGCCGTTCTCACGATTGTTCGTTTCCCCCCGGAAGAAGAGCTCGAAGAACACTCCTGGATCAAAGCGGCTCGCGAGCCTGAAAACAATTTTATTTCATTTTTTAAAATCATTTAGTGACAACTACCTCCGTTGCGGCCAGTCGAGTAAGTACTGAAGGCACTTTTCGCGGATCTCATCGTCGTCGACGGATGGAGAGGTGAAGGCGTGAAGTACTGGGAGCACGACGACGCCTGGACCATCTGAATGAAAAATAAATAAAATTCAGATTTCCCACGAACCTTTGGACATTCATCCACCCCGTAGCCATTTTGTTGCTGTTCCAACAAAAAACGTCGCACGTGCGCTGGAAAAAAGAATATTTGACTAATATCGAGTTCAAGAATAGCTCGTAAGGAAATTCATTCTAGTGTAAAGTAAGAGAATTTTTTTAAAGTTGTTCAAGTCTTTGAGGTCAAATTGAAAATCTCTCATATTTTTAACTGCGCGAACCTACACTTTCGGAAAAAATTTCAGAATGTTTTCAAAAACTTTCAAACTTGCCATTAAAATTACCTCCTTTGGTTAGAAAACATGGTTAGAGAGAGCACACCAGAACCTAAGAATTTTCGCAACACCACTTTTTTTCGGCTCAGAAAGTCCCTTTGCTCCTGTTCATGAATTCACTGCCTCAAAAATCTTACATACCTCCAGACTCGGCATAGTAGATGCTCTTCTCGGCGCTTTTCGCGTCTCCTTTGCCTTTGCGGCAGAAGAAAAGTGTAAAAAGCGCCAGGACAAAGGCAGTCAAGATGAAGATCGAGGCGACAGATCCGTAAATGGCCGCATCCGAAACGATGACTGCGGAAGCCGAAGAAGAAGAGTTGCACAAGCTAAAAAAAAATCCAAACGATGCCTTTTTTGGCAAGTTGAAGAGCTCACTGTGGGGGACAAACGTCGGTGTCAAGATCGTCTCCGAAGCACGACTGTCCGCCGTTCATAGGCGGCGGCAAAGTACAGGAACGGGTTCTGAAACGATGACAACTCGTCGAGCACGACGACCATTCCGTCCATGCCGACCATCCTCCGTCCAGGCGGCAGGATAAGCGACACGGGCGCGAGCTCTGCGAAATTCACAGTTGGAGTTTATAAGAGAAAAATGAAAAAAGTTTGCTCAAAAGTTTCAACCTTGAGTGGGTCTTTTTTCTTAAAATTTTCAAAATTTTCTTCTTTTTAAGTGTCTAGTTCATTATAAATCCACAAGCAACTCTCAGAGAACAAAAGTTTGATGGACTTTCACTACCTCCTCTTCTCCGCTACAGAAGTCTCCGCCGTTAAGAGGCGCCGGATTGTTGCACGTGCGAGTCCGGCGCTCCCTCGGCATGATCGTCTTGGCTGCGACGGCGTCGGCTCCGTCTTCACGGCTCCGATCGAGATGTTGCTTCAGAAGCTCGCAGTCGACCGCGCAAGATCCAATCCAGTCCGACCATTCTGACCAACCTCCATTCACTGTAAAAACAACATTTCTTTAAGTTTTCGCGTGAAGAATGATCCTGTTTTTTTTTTCATGAGACCATGAAATTGGAAAAAAAAAAGCTGTGTCTTCCGGCTCAGTTCACCCCAGCATATCCGCCACACAGGCGCCTACTTTTTCTGTTTTGAACAGTCGGAGTTTCCGTGACACCGACGGGAAATGCAAATGAGTCGTACGGCGTACAAAGAAACGCTACTGCTGAACTTTGTCGCGACATTTAGACCGACGTGCGGAAGAAACCAAACAGTTTTCGAACGAGTAGCCCCAAAAAATATTTACTGTGAAAATTAAAATATATTAAGCATATTCACAGATTGTGCTTGAATTAGCGTCAATTCTTTCAAGACTGAGGAAAAAGCCAAAAAAAAAAAATGTAATTCAAGGATCATTTCGAAAGTCCAGGTCAAGAGTTTTTTGTTGAAAATGAGTTAGAGGACAGCCGTTTCGTCTCATGTCGTTATAGACCTTCAGGGACAAACGGCCGTTCGGAGCGAGTTGAAAGAAACAGGCCGCGTGTCCCCGAGTTGTGCAACGAAGCTCGTAAAACGAGTCACTGCGCTCGGGACTGTCCTTTCGGGTGACCAACGTCTGGCGTCTTTCTCCTCGCGCTACCGACCGTTTTACAGTCGTTAGTGGATTAACTAGTCAACAATTTGACACTCGCGCAGATATCAAAGGCTTGCGGCAGCTTCTTTTTCGTTCAAAGCTAGTGTTCTTACAGACTTTATTTGAATATAATGTTTTTCACTAGTAGGTCGCAGAAAACTGCTTATAGAGATTTAAGAAACTTTAATTAGGAATTACATCTAGAATCTCTGTTTCTTAAAACACAATTGTAGCGGAGATTTCGAAATAAGTATGAAAATCAGGGGCAGTCATTGCCTATTAAAAAAGACTTTCCAAGACTTGTACAGTCTTTTCAAAAATCCTCGTAGAGTATGCATACGTTTTCCGAACGCCTTGAGGCAAAAGACTTTTTAAGTAATATTCCAATTCATGTACAGCTTCTGCGCTCTATTAATGATTTTGAACATACTCCTTCTTTGAATCGGTACTGTGTAGTGTAGATGAACACATACTTGAATCGAAACCGTGTAGATGAACTTTTTCAGAAAAATCTTCGTGCGAGTCCCATTTTTATTTGGTCAAGTATGTGGATGACAGACCACCACGATTATGCTCGGAAGCAAATCTGAGTCGGGGAATCCATCAAAAGCCCGTGCGAGTGATGATCGCCGTCTCAAAGACGCGCACCGCGGCACCAGACCTCCGCAGCCACTTTCCTCGTTTTACACTACTTCCAGCTTCATTGCACAACCGGAGCGGCTCTTTTTGAACCTTTCGTGTTCCTTGATTGGCTAACTGAACACCTTGCAGGACACCTGTCCGCCGCCACATTTGTCGGCCGATTTATCGCGTTAAGAAAAAAGTAAACTATTTAGTAGTTTTCTTTCTTCAGGGGAGATCCAAGTGGAGAAAGCATCTCTTCAATTTCAAATCCCTACTTTTGGAATCTCGGTCAGAAGGTGAAAAGGAACGGATTTCCTTCAGCTCATTTACATTCATTGCGTTTTTTTTCGCCGTTATTCGCTTGGACACTGCTCGACAAACACTAGCGGAAAGAAAGAAAAATGCGTGGATCGCAAAAAAAAGCCCATTTACATGAAGTGTATACGTTTTGGATTCCCACCGAGTCATCAGAAAACATACCAAAAACATTAAGCTGAGAGACGTCCGTGCGGCGGACGTTGGCGAGGTTGGTGGCTTCGCAGGTGTAGTTTCCCGAGTCGGAAAGTCTCGCCGCCGAAAGGATGAGGCTGCCGTCGCTGGCGAAGATCAGGTTGGCGTCCGGCTGCAGCGGCCGACCGTCCTTTTGCCACGAAAGCTGAATCAAATCTCGGTTTACGACCTTCAAACTAGAAATAGAAGATTTCATTTTAAGTTAACTGTCCACTTTTGAAAAAAAAAAGTGAATAGCCCTCGAGATCTACTTTCCTCGTTTTACACGATTACCAGCTTCACCGGAGCGGCTCTTTTTGAACTTTTGGTGTTCCTTGATTGGCTAACTGAACACAAAAATTTGAAACTGACCGTCTATCTATGAACTTCTATGAATGAAAAGCCACTTTTTTTCGTTTCATCTTTTTTTATATTAAAAAAACTATATTTCAAATTGAAAAAAGCTTATTAAAAATTTAAACGTCCGATCTGCTTCAGCAAAGTTTTTAAATTTTGTAAAGGAAAAAACATTATGCCGAAAGGATCATTTCAAATATATTCTTGGCATTCCCGCATCGTTTTTGAAAACACCAACACGTGTAGAATACTCTATGGAAACGCGCAGTCTCGAGCCTTCAGATGTTATCTTTTGAATGGAAATCCATCAGAATCCATTCGCGTCCATTGTAGTGACAAATGGCCGTTCGTTCCAAAACGATGAGGCCCAGTTTTGCGTAACTCTTGGGGGATTTATACTTGCGATAACCATCTTGGATTGATTGGCATGCCAGTGCATGGGTCTTCGTATATTTCAGAAAGTTTCAACTACGACTATTCGCAGAGCTCCAAAAAGTATCAGACTAAAAAGTTTCGGGTTTCAGATGGTGAGCCTGCCTGATAATAGTTCAAAAATGATGAACAAGTGGGAATGACAAATCTAATTATTTTTACACTTTGGCACAACAATCGACCTTCTTTCTGTCAACAATTCGAAGCAACACCAGGCCAATTAGAGGTGTTTCCGAACAAAGAGAGGCTCAAATTCTGTCTGCGCGGTCGGTCGTCATATGGTCCATCAGATTTCTATCAGGACGAAAAATGACGATCCCCGTATAAAGAAATGTGGCGTGGGTGGTTGGTTTTTGAGGACAGCTGCAGCCTCCGCGCACTCAATATGTTTTCGCTCATCTTACAGGACCCAAGGAATACTTAATGTCAACTAGCTGCACGTGTGGGGCAAAGGAGCAATTTAATTTGGAAAAGTAGCAAACCTGAGATTTCGGGTCGCTTTCCGGCGCCTGACAAGGCAACTGGACCGTCGATCCTTCGGCCACACGTTGCGACGTCGCCGGAGACTTCAGAAAGTGTTTTCGCATGTCTGGAAAAATCCAATCAAGGTTGCTCAAATTATTGAAAACTTATCAAATATTTACTGAGTCCAAATTTACAATTAGTACAAAAAACAGATGGAAGGCATACATAGGAGAGATCGACTTGGCATCAGCCAAGGTCCACCCTTCAAAATTCATGGCGAGTCTCCTCCTCCAAAATTTTTGAGAATAATTTTTGCATAAATCGGCAGAATAACTTGGATCAGGGGCAATAACTTGGAACAGGGGCAATATAAACCTAAAAACTTTAATCTGGAAAGTCGCAATAACTGGTATAATAACTGGTCTCCTAAACAATTCTGGGAATTTTCGAACTTTTTTTAAGAGCCCCTTCCCCCTCCTTTCTATTAGCTTCTGTTATCATCAAAAAAATAACAAGAACAAATTTTTGACATGATCAAAATTTCTCTAATTGGGCAACGTTTTGTTCGAGCGAATGTTGCGTAAATTGTGCATCGCGGAGCCAAATGAGCCAAAGTCGTGGGGCCACTTGAAATCTGCTTGAATGCTTCGAATGCGCGCAATCATCAGTGCATCCGGAATCAACTTAGATTTGCCGCCGCTCAGTTCGTCTTTTTGGGGTTCGTCGTCTGTTTTCAGACCACCCATTGCCGCGTCGCGCAAAATTTTCCGATTGCGCAATATTTCACTTTTACCCATTTTTCAAAAGTGAAATGATAAAAGTAAAAATCCTCAAATATGGTAAAATGTGTAAGTGTTTATCCTTGAACAGAAAAGTGGAAAAGTTAATTTTTTTTTTTCTCGAAAAAACGGTCTAGCATACACTTTTTGAACGTTTGAAGCTTTCATCAAGCAAAAGCTAAGAACGAAGCAAACGAAAAGTTGGGAGATGATATTTTTAGAAACAAAACAGTTTTCATTACAGGATTAAAAATGAGATATTGAAAAGATATGTGACCGGAAAAGGAATCAAAAGTCGGAGGATATTTGCACGGCTATGCGAGCTGTGGCAACAGTTACATGAGCGCAGGTGCCACTACAAAGTTGGTCCCTCGGAGCAGTTCAAAAGAAGCCGCGCGGCCGGAAAAGGTTGCAGTACTGGGCAAACATGGGCGCGGTACATCGAAATGTGTTCCTCCGGTCCCAAAACATCGCGGCACCCACTCCATTACGGCGTTGGCTCAAAGGAAATTGCACCAGCCGTATCGGTCAAAATCTTCGCAACTCGAGTAGAAACTTCAACTTCTTAGAAATAAATTCGGTAGCCTCAGGAAGCCCTCTGAACAAAGTTGTTTTTCACTAATGCTCTTGGAAAATGTTTTCTTTTTGAAATGGATTACTGCAAAACGTCGAAAAGTTTTGTTGAATTTGGAGTGCTGAAGATCTGAAACTGTAGGAGAGAGACTTCTTTTTGTGAACGCCAACAAGTCACCTGTTTTGTCCGTTTGAAATATTCTTGCCAAAGTTTATTAAAAAAAAGTGACCAACATGAGCCAAACGGCTCACATTCAGATCTTCCCTGAACTCAATGATGTTACACAACATTCGAGCTTGACCTCTCAATTCTGACGACAGGGTAAAGACATCAAACACGTGTTGTGTGTTGCTTTTCACGCAACTGTCTCTGCGCCCATATGTTGGCGAAATATTCGCGGAGATCGGTGGTTTTCTGATGGAAAATAGCCAATTGTTTGTTTGCTCAGAAGGCGTTCGGCCTGGAAATTTCTCATAGCTACGCTGCGAGTTGCCTTTTCCAGGTAGGAAATTTTACACAGGAAATGCGATAGTTTCGTATCGCGAATTGTGGAAAACTGCCTCGAAAATATTGTTCAACCAGCATCCTTGTATCAGTGACTTCTTCTTCTTTCCCGGGGTTCGATACAGTGAGATCTCGTTGTTAAGCTCTATATGAAATACATTGTCGTAGTCATAAAACAGGACAATTAATGATATCGACCTCCCTAATATATCTCTTTATGGTGCCTCATGATGATTGGCAGCGCATTAGGTGTTTACATCGCTTCGATTCGACAGAATCCGACGCGTCACGTCAAATGCAAGGCTTGTATATCTTCGGGAAGGTCAATAGGTGGTGACACTGAAGCAAACGTTGCCAAAATGTCATGGGAAAGCTGACTTTTTCTGCAAACACAGCACACACCGGTGCAAAAACCGTATATATTTGTATATAAATTACACTTAAATGAGCCTCGATTAGGTATTATTTGTAAATTTTTAAGAGAACTGGTGATTCTAAGGTTCCCATGCCTGGGCTCTGGGCTGTCGGCCATTAAGGTCCTGGAAATTAAAAGGTACACTTTTTTTTTTGGAAATGCAATCGCTCAGTAACTTCTTTTGATAGCGTGAGAAAAATTTCCTGAACATTTCAGGGAAATGTTTCCAAGCATCCGTAACGAAATTAACAAATGGGGATGGATATCTAGAATGCATCGGCATCGGCAATCTGATATGCCGCACAAAACCCAAACACTCGCGGTCCGTCTCCGTTTCTCGGACGAGAGTCCTTGACCACGCGTGTTAGGCCGATTGTCCATCGGATTTGTTCAGGCCCACTGCCAAAAGCGGTTCCAACAATCAAAAACTGCTTCTAATTTCTCATATTCGGTCTAAGTTGTGACTATTCTGCAAAAAAGATGAAAATACAGCTTTCCTTCAAAATTAAAAATTACAAAACACTGTTCCAGGAGACTGAAGTGAATAGGATTATTTGAAATGAAATAATGAAAATAACTTATTCAATTTTTAAAATGTTTCATCCGTACCTCAAGTATGCCAATGTTTCAAAAATTTCTTTAGAATAGTTCTTTACAAAAAATCTCACTTGAGAAAATTGAAAGTCTCTTTGTAACTTGGCCTTACAAAACTCACAACCTTTCACAGAGCGACTGGAAATCAAGAAATGATTGTAAAGACGCTGATTGCACTGCGTAATGAGCCCGTATCAATTGCGCAATTGCACAATTGTGTGAGTGAGTGGCGATGAACAAAGAGGGAATTCGTCAAACGCACGGCCGCTTCAAGCCATTCGTCTTCCGGCCAAGGGACAGTTGCGCCTTCAGTTTGATCCACACGCTTCTAATGCTTTACCGAACTTTACAAAAACGCCAAAAAGGCAAATTGAAAGGATTATTTCGTTACTACTACTGTTTCAAATCTTTGAGAAATTAGACCCGAAACCGAGCCGTGAATGAAAAAGGTGGCAAATTTTTATAAATTTAGTTTCAGATTCAAGCAAAAATTCCACAAAAAAAATTATTGGGCAAAGAGTTTTAATGGAAGCCTGTTTCACACTAAAAAAAACGAGGTCGGCCAATTTTTGCAGTTCTGTTCCAAAAAGTGAGGAAAACAGTGGGAAAATGATTTCAGAAATACCTGAATCCACAAAAAACAGTTTAATTAAATTAATCTCGGTCGCCGAGAAAGTAGCCTTGGCAAAAAAAGGCGCGTTCGAAAACTTCGTTTTGTTAAAACTCCAAGATGAAAAAAAGGAAAAAGAGAATAGCGAGAAATGGAACTGTACATTATATATAGTTCATTTCCTGCATTACATTGCTACCAGGTGTTAGGCATTGTAGAGGAAATTCGAATGGGTGGAATTTGCAAGAACTGGTTCGAGGGTTGCAGCTGCGGCTTTTTCAAGCGATTTCATCGTTTCACGCCTTGAGCTATTAAAAAAACCGTTTTGAGTTGCCGACAGAGAAAGATAAAATGCATAAGAAAGCTGTGAAGAAGCTGAAAAATAAGAAGCCTTAAAAGAAGCCTCCAATCGGTGGTGAAAGGATTAGTGCTTTGGACTCAGGAAAGTGAACAAAACTGCGAAAGAAACTGACATGCCAAACGGACGACGGCTGAATCAGAAGCGACGACGTCGACGTCGCCTTGCGCCGAGGCGTAGCACTGACACTTGAAGTCGTCGACGTGGGCCGAGGTGTCGACGTCGCTTCTGGAGACGTCGACCCACGCTTCTGAGTACGGTGTGTCTGAGCCCGCTATCCTGCCAGAAGACGTCTCGTAGCGATCTTCGTCGAGCTGGAAAATATTCTCATTATTTCTTGACAAAGACACTTTTAATAGCACATTTATCTATATTTTACTTTTCTTTATGACTTTTGAAACCTTTAAAAAATTGTCTTAAAAGCTCAAAACTCAGCAAGTATACTCCGTTCAAGCTTTTTCTACTTCTTTCTGAGATTCGTGGAGAAATTTCGAAAAAAGGCGGCATTAAAGGATTCCAAGCGCCCATTTTCTCCAAACGTTATTTTTCGCGAACGCTCCCATTTTCTTTGCTTTCGTAACAGTCGTGACTTCTGATTGCAAACTCAGATCAGAAACTAAGGTAAACTCAATGCACGGCTGTCCAAGAACCCATAAATCGTGCAGCCGCGGCCAAAATGACCTCTGTTCGAGCCTGGAATTCCCCAAGAGTTGTAGGTGTAACACGGCGGATGCCATAAAACAGAAAAGATGCGCAATTTGTGAATGCCTTTGGGAAAACGAGATTTGGTAGTAGGAAAAAACGTGGATAAAAGAGTGCCCGGCACTGGGCCGTTTTGATGTTCAGATGGATTGACATCAACGTGTTCGATGTGAAAAGTATCTTTCTGCCAACATTATTTTAAAAAAAAACTTTTTAGAAACTATTCATCAAGAGGTTTCTAACCGGACTTTTCGCGCAGTTCGCTTTTTTCTTATAAAAGCGACAGGTGTCTCGGAAAATTTGAGAGCGCTGAGCTTGAAAGACGTCCGCAAATCATACTTTACACACAGGTGTTCGCAAACTGAGTTTCAAGTACTATCGTACAATTTAGAAATCACCCGTGTCAAAAAAAAGTGGATGATAGTGTGTTGGAAATAAAATAAGGGAAAAATAAAAATAAAAAACTTTAGCGTGCAGCCATTTCTGGTGATTAAAAAATTAACGGTTTAGAAAGGAATCTGTCGACAAAATTTGACATTTTGCATTGACTCCGAAAAGTGTTAAAATTTCTTAGCAAGTACCCAACTACGGAATAAGGAAAAGCCCGACAAGAAACTTGAAAAAAAAAATACTACAAGGAAAAAAAGAGACTACCGGTCAATGATGATAAGATCGAGAGGATAAGGCCAAAAAGAGATCTCTGGTCATTTTTTTTCTCATTTTTAATGTGATAAACTTCTTTTTTCTGAATCGTACGAATAATTTCTGCTTATGTGAATCTTCAGGCTGGTCAACTTTCATTTTTGATAAACCCGTATTCTCTCACAGTTCTTCTGAATATTATTCAAAGTAAATCACACATCTCTGGAGAAATTTTTGTTGTGATAACCAGATTTTTCAAAAAAATTTCCAATTTCGTGATCTTGTGACCACGTCGATGCAGATTTGCACCATTTTTCATCTGAAAACGAGGGACATCAATAAAAATCTTGTGAATAGAAAAGACTTCCTCCTCGCGAAATAGGACGGTAGGTAGTCGAAGGGGAGTCAAGCAGAGGTCATTGGATACTCCTGTGGACTGTTTGTGAGGGGGACTCAAGCAGCCATGAGTAACGGACAAACAGCCAGGCGCTAATGAATTTGTGTGCCCAGTGGCCTGCCAAAGTAACATTCTCGACTCCTAACCACACAAATCTCCAATATTTTGATTCATTCTGTTTGTTTTGGATGTACTGATGCTTCCAATGAAAGTCTCAGAAAAAGTCAAAAGAAAAGAAATTTGTTCAAACCCCTAAAAAATTTTCGTTCCTTCTCAAGTTTCATTCGAATCGTTTCCTAGCATTCAATTTTTAATCAAATTTATTACCCAAATAAAACGGAAATGAAATCTTATTAAATGTCGTTTTTACCTGCTTATTGAGATAAACAAACTTCGGAAATAATCGGAAGACAATAAAACCACAATTCCTTCAGCCTATTTTATAATCTCTTTGACATCAAACCTTTTTTTTTGTTTTTTTTCTTAGTAGCTGTTCCAAGTTTCGAAAGCAGTTTAACACTGCCAAATCCAATTTATTAGTGCAAAATCGCATCAACAAATGAGTCTGTACGAAGGGAGAAGATAAGAAATGATAAAAGATGGGGTCGCCGGTATTCTGAACGTGTAATCGCTGTGTTTTCTCGCTGCAGGTGCCTTATCTTCCGAGTAATTAACAGCCAATTGGGTAATTCTGTATCCGAGGAAGGAAAGGTGTGAGAAACCTCCTATTCTGATTGTTCATTGCTCTGTTTCCTCAATAATATTTCTGCCATCAAGTCGATTTTCTGCTCTATTTCTGTGTGGAAAACCCCTCATGTCAAAATTTGAGCCAAATGATCGAAACCAGATAAAAATTTTTTGTTAAAAATTAAATTTTAATCGGCTGTTTACAAGTAATCATTGAGAATCTTGTTGATTTTCGAAATTTTAAACTAAAGAACATTTTCTATTTAAAAGTTCGTAAAGCGCACATTTTTGCTAGAAACCGCCGCCGGAGGCTGTAAAACCTGCGTTTGAAACGGCGGACAACGCAATTAAAATTTTGGAAGGAGAAAGATAAGAGAAACCGTCCTACGAACGATATTTACGCGGTCAATGCCTGGAGTAAACACTTGGACAAAAATATTCAAAGGCGCCAAAATGCAAATTCACCGAAAATTTCCCAAAAAAACGGTGCAAATGGCTGAAAACACAAACTGGCTCTGTGAAAGTGTTTTGACAAGAGTTACTTTCGAGGGTTGACGCGAAGAACGTGGACAGAAACGCATAAACTAGAGCAAATAAAAAACCAGATGGCAAATAAAAATTCATGCCATCAACTAACCGAGGTAAAAAGTCAGACGAAATTCATTAAATCTTGGAGAGGAAGTGCAAGCAGAAAATCAAAGGAATTGAGTTGAAGTTGAAAGGTGAAACAGAAGCAAAGGTCAGACATTTTTTCAAAAAAGGAAGTTCATTTTTTTTTAATTGCAAAGGAAAATTATGCAAGAGAAAAAACTAATTCTTTCTAAAAAAAAACATGATTTTTATGTAACTCAACTCTACTTGAAATTCCCAACTAGAACCGAAAAAGTTTTTAAAAAATAGAAGAAAACGAACCCATTTGTTGTTGCATTTGAAGCGAATTTTGTGAGCGTGGATGGCACGACAGGAGAGGCGGAGAGGCTTGTTTCTGACGACGTAGCCAGACTCCGGATGCTGCACCACCACGATCTCGTCCATCACTGAAACCGCCGCCAATAAGGGCAGAATGATCAGCGACGATAGCGGCGTCATCGAGTAACGACGGATTCCTTGCTAACTTTCCATCGAGGACAAGTAGGTCCAATTCTGAGGGGTCGAAAACAGAGGCACACTCTCACAAAACGGCGCGTGCGGTCGACGGGAAGAGGCGGAGTCTCGTCAACCAAAACTCCGCCCCTTTCTGAGTCGTCTGCCGCTCCTCCGAACCTTGGAAACAACCGTTCCATTTTCAAATAAAGCTTGTCTTCATTATGGAAAAAAACTTGAAAGGTCCGAACGAGAAGCATAAAGAAAAAACTTCAAGGCGGAGGTATTATCAAAATAAAAAAATCATTATGAAAATGAGAAAAAAATTATTAAATAGGGTTTATCATGCACTCTCATCCAAGTGACTTTTTTTTTTGAAATCAAAATAAAATTATAATAAAAGCTAATTTTTGATTATCGAACGTTCCTCAGTTTCAAAAAACTGAGCATCGCGATTGCAGTGAATCCTTTTTCGAAAAACATTCTTCTATCAACAGATGGAAACAACTTCATCATCATAATTCCAAGCCATGATCTCCCTGAATTCGAATGACGAATAATGAGACGACTTTATGCCTTAAAAGGAAGAAAATGACAGTTGTTTGAAAAAAAAGAGTCAAAAGAACGGAACGGTTTTTTCTCCATCAAAAAGGCCTTCGTCCTTGTTGAAAACGGTTTGATTTGCGGTAATATATAACCGAACGAATAGCCCTAAAACCGGCGTCCATCTCATTACTTTCCATTTCTGAACTGTCGAAAATTGGCGTGAGAAACAGGTGCGCAGTTGTTCCCTTTGAAGCAGTCTTCGTGAAAATTCGTGAATAAAATATTCTCTTCATCTTCAAACGATGTTGTTTTCATTAGTATCACACTGTTATAGTCTGTTCAGATTTTTCAATGTCAAGTCGTCGCTCAAGCTCCGCCCATAATGGTGCGATGAACCAATCAGAGAGCGAGCCATCCACAGAGCGTTTTTGAATGACGTCATTCTACTTGACATTCAAAATCTGAACAGACTAGAACACTTCAGCGCTATCTCAGTTAAATGAGGTTGAGTTTCTGACCTCATTATTCAGGGATAAAACTTTACGAAGTTGCGAAAAAGAAAATAAATAGCCAACGATTATACATCTTCATTTTTTTTTTTTCGAAGAATGTTTATTTCACTGAGACTGATTATTTTAGATGCAAAAACACTTGTTGAAAATTTAGGGTTACGTTTTGGAAAATACGCGAATTAGATTGAAGGTATAGAAGAGGAATAAAATGCCTCCGGACTGATGCGAGACTCCGAACCAAATGAAAAAGTTCTGATGCAGTTAGAAATAGGAAAAAGGCAACAGCCGCTCTACAGTTTTTTAAGCAAATTCGGTGCCTCGCAGTGCCAGCCCCGAGAGTCTTCTTATAAGTCGCCCCCGCCAAAAAAGATTTGAAAAACTTACGAGACTGATAGTCGAGAAAGTAGTCGCTGTACGCTGCGTTTTTATCGTCCATAGCAACTTCTGCAACAAAAAGAAAATTTTCACATTCGAGTTTCTGACCTAATACAAGTTGATAGGATGGCTTTTCAGAGATTTTCGAAAAATTTTTTTGTCAATCAATTAAAAAGAAAAACTAAACGTTAACGCGTTTAGCAACATTAAAAAAAGAAGATAAAAATAATGCAAGTTGATAGGATGGCTTTCAGACAAAAAAAAAATAAGTTTTGAGACATGCGTGAAAGTTTAAAGACCGGGGAGAAAGCTTGATGTGAACCACATGTGCCACAAAACGCTTTGGAAACCGACATAAACACTGTTTTCGAATCAAGATAGAATTTAGAGGAAGTGTAACTTTTCGCAAGTTTATTTAATCCTTCTATCCGTCCAAACTTCCAGAACACAAGATAATAGTTTTTTATTTAAGATTTCTAAGATATAACCAATTATTACCGGAACAATTTTTCGTTTATTTCAATGAAAATGTCATGAAAACGCGACAATTGTTTGAATCCCAACTAAAAATATAAACTACCGATCTGAACGCGAGACGCTGGCGGTACATTGCCGAACTCGCAAACAAGTCGCTTTTTTCTATGCGCGATCTCGCATTTCGGAAATATACAAATTGCGAGAGTAATGCGAGGTCGCGCCTAAAAAAAGCGAGCTCACGACCAGAAAAATGCAAGACTGGCGGGAAGATAGAGCGACATGTTAACAAAGGTGCTAGCGAAAAATGGAAGAAAAGGCACTCTATGAATTGATATTATTTTTTATGAACTATTTTATAAAAAAAATTCATCAAGTTTATTATTTGCGTACAATGCATGAGATTTGGCAACGACGAGTTAAATTTATAAAGTTTTGAATTCATCAAATTTTCCGCAATCGTCAAGGTCAGACTTTCAGATCGGCTCTTGAAACATTTTTTACTTATCGGAATGCAAAAAAAGGTTTTAAAAATTTTGTGAGAAGTTTCAGGGAATGGAAAAAAACGCTGAGAAAGGTCAATATGAAAAAAAATGAGCTTTGACTTACATTACTTGTTAGACTCACATTTTAAATGAAATTGAAAACGGCATAAAAAGAAAAATATTAAAAAAGCAGAACGCGTTTAACTCAGCAAGATTGATAGAAATCGTGAGAGCCTTTAAATGATTAAGCTAGCGGGGTTTTTTCAGCCTTATATCAAATGAGTTGAAAATTGGAAGCAAATCATCAAAAATAAATGGAGAATAGTCAAAGTTTGCGATGCTTGACAAAAGAAGGTGTGAGGAAAACGAAGGAAAAAGCAGGGGTTTGCCGTCCCGAGTGTCGTTTACAATGGCTGATATGTGGGAGAATGACGAGCGATCTATTATAAGCTGAGGTGATGGGCTCCCGACGGAACTCATTCGTTCTGTCAATCCGGTCGCTTCATTGACGAGCGATTCCATGAGCTTTCGAAGTCATATAGTCACAGTCATCGAATATCTCATGTTGAACATGGGTGCGCGGTTTTGAGGAGGTTTGCAGCGATCGGCCACATTTCGAAATGATAACAGAGCCTCCTTTTCCCTATCTGTTCAACATCTCTTTGTGAGCAACTAACAATAACTCAATGATTTGAAAATATTCAAAAAAAATGCAATCTAAGAAAAAGTGCTGAATACACATCCTTGTTTTTGAACACAGGTGAACAGATGAAATTTCGAAATATATATATCGTGTAAATGATAGATATCGCTTCATTTTTTCGCGTCTTCAGCAAACTTCTCTACTGCGTTGAATTTTACTTGTCACAAACAAAAATCTAAAGCATCTGAGTTTTATTCCTGCCTGTGTCATAGAATCTTTCGATTAAACCGGATAAAGGAGTTAGTTTGGGAACACTGCACAACTTTGAGCAATCTATATAACATTTGACATAAAAATGTAAGTAAGAACAATATTCTAAAATGAAAGCTAAGGGAGCATCTAATGCATTTCGAGAAAGGTTCTGAGATCTATAGGAACGAGGTTCAACGCCGCCTCGTGGTCTACTTTGCTGCGGACCACACTCGCCGCCAGCCCTTTCAGAGTAACGTATTTCGCTGCAAACCAACAGTGAAATCCAAATTTCTTTTTTCTTTTTTTTTGCATACCTAGAGGTATACGCTCGTTATGGGAGGAGTTGATTCGACGGATCGAGTCGATGACTCTTTTTCCTTCCTTGTTCCGAGCGAACAAGTAAGATCCGTGATCCAAGAGAACTTTTATCAGACTCATGCTGAAGAAAGTACATTTTCAAAAGTCTACTTTTTTCACTGGCTGACCGCGTTTGCTCATTATCAAGCAGCACATGGATCGGCGAGTTTTTCCTCTCGTCCATTTCGTTGACGTCGACATTTTCGCGAAGAAGGCGTTCAACAACTGGAGTCGAAGGAAACCAGAAATAAGAAAAAAGTTTTTTTGAGTATCAAAATATATAGAAGATAAAGAAACTTGGAATAAAAAACATGTTTTGCCGACGTTTCTGAATGAAAAAAGGTACCGTTGGCTTTCTTGTCGATCCGACTCTTCGAGGGCCAAATGCAAAATGGGAATCTTCAATCTTTTGGACGCCAAAACAAAGCGATTCACCTAAAGTCCCGTTTGACAGTATGAGAAAAAATTCTCTGTGAAAAATAAAAGAAAAAAAAACAAACATCGAGGTCGAGCTCCTTTTCGTCCTGGACCTCCTCAATCATGTTGGCCGTAGGCAGAGACAGTCGATCGACCTGAAGAAAATACTCGCAACTTGCTCCCCGGAGGTAATGAGGCGTACCAAGAGCATGAGTTGCAATCCGATGAGCACCAATTTTCGTTTCTCGCCATCGACGTCGGTCGTGTGGTCTTCGTTGCAGCAATCCTCGACCAGCGGTTTGTCGCCCCACTCGACCAACTGCAATTACGCGACTTGCAGTTTTTCCACACCCATGAGAGGTCTCTCAGCCGGAAGAAACAGACGAAAAGTCCTACACGCTCGAGTTCGTGACACAGCTGGTTGAAGACGTACTCGACGAGCGAGACGTTGAATCTCAGAGGTCGGTCGACGTCCATGTGGATGACGTGGTCGTTGAGAGACTGGGCGAAAGTCTCCTGGAACGACTGCAGCGTCGAAACCGTCGCAATGTGTAGGGGAGAGAAGTACTGCTGCTGCAGGTCCAAAGCGTGCTTCCACAGGACATAACATCTGCAAATTTCTAACAACTTGATGGCTTTTTTCATATAAAATTAGGAAAGTTCTCAAAAAAACCATCACAGATTATTTAAACCAAAATAAAAAAATACTTCACTTATAAAACTTGATTCTCGTAGGTATGTAAACGAAATATTTATGGCATAAGTCATCCAAGGACTTTAGTTTTACTGTTTTATTTTTCAAATAAGATTTCTCTAGCTGGAGAAAAATTTCGAAACTTTTTCTGAGTTGAATTTTACTAGGATAGATAGCGATTGTGTCTTCTGTTAGTTATAACTTTTCGTTAAATTTTTTTTCTCCAACATAAATGAGAAAGGGAAAAAAGCAGAGGGATGAAATTTGGCAATGCTGCAGTTTTACAAGTCTATATTCGACTTCAATGGGAATTTAAACTCCGTCTTTGCTCTAAAAATTTTTGAAAAATAAAAACGATACCTGTCCTTCCTTCCAAGGTCGCAGTAGACGGCCCCGCGAAAGCGCAAGTAATAATGTACATCCGGATGACTACCGCCCAAAATCCGTTCACGAATCAGCAGAGACTGAAATTCGCACTGATTCACCAATGAATATGAAACGACTTCCGAATAACTAGACCGAATAGTTAAGCCGGTCGAAAACAACACTTGAGAAAATGGTGCAGGTGCGTCACGCGATCATTTACTCATATTACCGGTAGCAGAGCTTGCGCCATTCGGTCGGTTGCGCTCCACAGTCAATTACATGCAAACATTCGCCCTTATTTTGGGACATTGCCTGCTCCGGTGGAAGAGTAATTCAGCTGCAAAGGCCCATAGTTACAGCCAACAAGGTTTCTGGTTCAAATCCCTCTAAATCTGACCAAATCTTCGCTACCATAAAGGTTGAAAACCGAACTTGCAAAGCATGTAATTTTAGTGTGAAATTGAGGATTTTCAGAAGTTTGGCCAAAGTCTAGATGCGTGAACTGTTTTTGGCGATATTTTTTTCAAGTCCGGTACATGATAAGCCCTGTCCTGCAACCTTAGCAACTTATGAAATGTGTCTTTTTGAAAGTAAACGTTTAGTAGCGCCACTAATGTTGAAGAATCTTCAGGTGTTTGCGCAAATTAATAGAGATAGGCTAATTTCATAATAGGGCTGACTTCTTGGTCCGTGAAAATGCTCAAAGCAAGCGTTAAGGTTTCTGGAAGCTGGCGTCTTACCAATTCTCTGACACTAAGATTGTGCGATCAAACTCTTAACAACTTTTTTTGGTTTCTCATATGTTTTCTAGTTGAAAATGACAGACAAAACAAAAAAAAGGCATCTCGAGCTGGTCTCACAGAATACAATTTTGAAAAAAAAAGTTTCGTCTTCCGTAGTGTAAGCAACCTAGCTATTGTCTTGAAATTTATTCATTGGCTCTCCACCCCTCTGAAAACTCGGAGGGTGATAATGAACTAATTTTTGTTCGAAATTTTCAGTACAGAGTGAAAACCTTTGAATCATCATGTAGCCCTTTTGTTCGAAATTCATTAGAAAGGTGAAAAAACAACAGCACAAACTGGGATCGGCACACAATAAAAGTAAACTCAAACGGTCCTCGAACAGTTCCTGGGGCACCACCCAAACACTTGAATGAAGGCGCCGCAATTCTGCCATAAATCCTCGCGTAGCCACTATTGTCGCGCATAATAGACGAGGAAAACGACGCGGCGACGCAAACGAATCTTAACCAGTGTCTGTGTAGACACGTGAGTGTGAGCAACACCCTAGAATTGTAAATGGACGATATCGCGTGTGAGCTTCATCACCGGAAACGTGCGCGGCGGCAGTAAATCGCCACGTTTGGATTGTACCGCCGCCTTTGAGGCTCACAAAAAAAATCGTTCAGGGAATAGTTGCTGTTTAGAAGAATGGGAAACTTTGCCTTCAAGAGATATTTAGAAACGAAAACTTTTTTTCAAAACAACTCTATTTCTTGGAAACCATGAAATAGCGATGAGCAGATTACACAAAAAGGAAATGTTAAAAACAATTATTTATTAATTACGTCTTTTTTTCTGAAAAATTTCTTTTTTTAATCACAACATTGAAAAAAATTTTTTTAAACTATCTCAAAATACCGTTTATAAAAAAAGTTCGAAAAATTATTGTGAAATTAAAAAAAGTGTTGGAATAGAATCTCTTAAACAACGATAAAAAAAATAACTTATATTCCGTCTGATTCTCCTCATCGAATCCTTGCAATCCCTAATGACGATCGGGGGCAATAATTCCCAATAATAAGCGTTTCCGAACAAAAAAAAAGCGGAAAACACTTGGCCGGGGACGTCCTGTGCGTCCCTAAGAATACCATCAAACGCGCCCGACTGTCAATTAAGTGTCTCTCATGTACGCTTCCGCACAATTTCGCGCCCACCGACTTATTAACGCAAACGGTGCAGACATTGGAAGGTCGGCCGCAAGGAAAAAGAAGACCTCTTGGAATCTTAACAAGGCGTTCTTTGATTGCCCTTCCCGACAGTCTCCATCCAACAAGGGATTAAGGATTTTTATAATCACACAAAGAAAACTTAGCCTTATTTCCCAGAAGTCTAAAAAACTATTGAAACTGACAAGACTCACCTGAACGTCTTTCACTCAAAATTGAAAGAAAAACCTTCTAAACTATACTTGGTTTATCCCTGAGTTATTTAGATGATTCAAAAAAATAGTTCAAAAAAAGACTGAAGATATTTGGAAAGTGTGAACCTGCATGCGTATGCTGTCCAGATTGTTCTCAATATCTACAATTTCATGTAGAAAGTTGACTTCTCGGTAGCTGTCGTACACGGGATTCGGCTCGTAAAGAACTTCTTGTTCGTGAATCTGTACAAAACAAAGAAAAATTAGACACATGACAAATTTGAGCTCGTGAAAAAAACCACTACGAAAGATTCTGTAAATTAATTTTTTAAAAAAAGTTCCAGAAAGAAATTTAGATCTACAACTTTACAGAAAAAAATCTGCTTTTTCATCTTAGGAAAATGATTTTTGAACTGGAGTATGAAAAGAAAGACGCCCCATATTTTGAAAAAAATAAAATAACTCAAATTTTTCGAATTGAAACGTTTCCTAGTGACTTTTTGTCTGGACATGTTTTTCATTGACCGTTCTAAAATTATAAAACTTACTTTGCTTCAGTTTTTGGGAATTTCCAAGAAACTCAAAAGCGATTTTTAATATGTTTCCAGTAAAATTTCTGTTTCTAGCAAACATGACTTGTGACTCTCCAAAAATTTAACTATTTTTTTCCTCCCTGACGAAATATTCGAGTACCTCAAAGTACTTTGTTCACAACATAATAAAAAGTTTGCAAACCGAAAAGAATAGTGAAATTGGTGAGGAACTAACAACTCTGAGGTCTTCGGAGCTCAAAGGCACTTCGACAGCTCTTTTCCAGTAGTGAAGGCCGTTGTTCACATCCATCTTTTTGTCGACCATCGTGCAGCCGAGAAGTTTGAGGGCGTCGCGTTTCTTCAGCTTATCCGTAGTATGTCCGAGAAGGATCTCCACCACCTGAACCTCATATTTTTTCGTTGTTTTTCGTGTCGACTTTACCTCGCTGTTGCCGCACATCGCGCTAGAGATCAATGGACAAAGACCGTTTTCGTCAGGCAGAAGCTCTGCGCCGGCCTCCAGGAGCACTTTAACAATCTCAACGTTGCCGCCTTCAGCAGCGTCGTGCAGGGCGGAATTCCCTTCAAAGTCAGAATTTGCATCAAAAACAGAAAAGACTTTGGAATACAAGAACATTCGAAAACCTTTTGATGTTTGAACAGAAACATCGACGCCCCGTGAAATGAGAAACTTGACGACTTCAATCTGCAACCAAGCCGATCGATGATCATTTAATTTGTTTCATAATGAGTGTATGAGACACTACTTTGTTCCGGAATGCCGCAATCATAAGAGAAGTATGTCCATGACGATTTGGAACATTTAGATCGGCTCCGTGGTCGGCAAGATATCTCACTGGAACACGTTTGAAAATTTTGAACAATAAGAAAAATAAGGAGAACGATAGTTACAATTAAATTTCACCATTTAAATTTAGATAAATTGAGCCCTACCGATTTCGAGATGACCGTCATAACAAGCTCCACGGAGCGCTGTGCTGTGAGTGCTAGTAGGCTGATTTACACAAGCGTTCGCTTCTTCCACAAGAACTTTCACGACCTAAAAGACAACTTTCAGCCTTTTCTAAATCAAAAAATTTAACCTCGAAGTGTCCGGCAGCTGCTGCGGCCCATAAAGGTGGGGTACCATCTGAAACGCCTTTCATAACCAAGAAATTCTGTTTAAAAAGTAAAAGTTCAATAAATAATCACAAATGTGCTCGCCGTCGAACGAGACTACCCCAGTGACAGATGGATTCGCTCCTTTAGAAAGCTCAAAAGAAATTTTTAAAGATGCTGTTATGATGACAAAATTACCAAATAGCGTACAACATCTACGAAGCCGTGTCGTGCAGCCACAACCAGAGGGATTTTGTCGTTCTCCGAACTGTTCAGGCAGCTTTCAATCCAATCAGTTGATCGATTGCATTGCAAAAACACCTACCAAAATTTTTTTTATATCAGAGACTTTAGAAAACCTCTATCCGTTTCAGATTACCATGCTGAGCTGCATTGTAGATGATCGCCCTGAAACTCGATCCCCAGCATAAACTGCTGAGTAGAGTTATCTGCCAAAAATCGAATTATCAAAGAGGAAAAAGAGGGAAAAGAGAGAAAAGGCAAACTTTTTCAAAAACTTTTGAAAAGCCCTATGTTTAATTTCCACCCTATCATCAAACAATAGTTCAATGATCATCAAAAATAGAAGGATTCATAATCAAAGAAACACATTAATACAGGAATACTGGAAGTTACACTGAATTCGAGCAATAAAACCGTCCATAAAAGTTTACTCGTGCCTTTGATTGTGTAAATACATATAACGTCACTTTCTACGCCCATTTCAACTTATCTTATTACAAAAGTATTGTGAAAAAAATTGAAAAAACTAATAAAAATTACCCATGACAGCTGTCTCAGAGCTTAAAGCAAAATATAGCGTGAATTTCAACGCTTTGTGAGCTTCTCTAGACTGGTGTTTGCATGATGAAGAAAAGTTCAAATTTTTTTTGGCAGCTGCTCTTTTTACTCTTCGATTGCTACTTCCATGTTGCCTTTTACTCTCCTTTGCATTCATATTTATTCATTATAGTATTTATAAAACATCGTAAGGTAGTTTCATTGTTTTTCGAATACCATGCCAGCCACAATCTCGATCTCTTCTGGCAAATAGATTTTTATGCCGAATTTTCTTGAAACGGGTACTTCCGCTATTACGAAATTATCACTATTAGAGAATATTTGTCGATGTATTATGATTAGACGGAGTAGAAAATGAGTTTTCATATCAGTTTCAACATTTAGAAGACACTATTATGTGAAGCAAATACGTTAACTAGTTAGCTTTTTTTTCATATTCCTATTGTATTTATGGTTTTCAAGAAGATCCGGTGAGTTTATTTGTATTCAGATCGTATGGAATCTCTAATTCCTGTTGTAAATAAATTACAAGATGTTTTCGCAACGCTAGGAAGGAAGGAAGACCAAATTCAGCTACCTCAAATCGTAGTAGTCGGGTCCCAGGTCCAGTTAATACTTTCAAGGTTATCGAAATTGGGATTTCAGAGTGCCGGAAAAAGTTCAGTGTTAGAAAATCTCGTAGGGAGAGACTTCCTGCCACGAGGCACTGGAATAGTCACTCGCCGGCCTTTGATTTTGCAATTGAATCATGTAGCTCTCGACGACACAATAAAAAGAAGACGATCTGATGGTTTGAACTTTTCGAATTTCTCCAATAATCCATGTACTTTGAGGTTCACTGTTAAAAGATGATTGGGCCATGTTTGAGCACACTGGCAACAAAGTTTTCACCAATTTTGATCAAGTTCGCAAAGAAATCGAAGACGAAACTGATCGTGTCACTGGTGTAAATAAGGTTTTAATTGTTTGAGACTATTACATCAGTTTTACGAGCAGGGAATTTCAAACAACCCCATTAGCTTGAAAATTTATTCCCATCATGTTGTACCGCTATCTTTGGTGGATTTGCCAGGCATCACGAAAATTCCGGTAGGCGATCAGCCAGCAAACATAGAGGTAAATACTCAACCCAGCTTTTTGAAAAGTCGTGTTATAGGAACAAATTCGTAATATGATTGTATCTTATATCTCCAATCCTTCCTCTATTATTCTGGCTGTAACTCCAGCCAATCAAGACTTTGCCACTTCGGAGCCTATCAAACTAGCGAGAGAAGTCGACGCTGGAGGTTTTTGCAGTTTTGATTATTTCAAAGTTTTTCAAAGCCTTTTTCCAAAGTCATTCAGAAAAAGCTTCATAATTTAAACAAAAAAAAAAGTTTTTCAATACTTATGGCTCACAGTTTCGGCTTCCAGGACAACGAACGCTAGCAGTTTTGACGAAAATAGATCTGATGGACCAGGGAACAGATGCGATGGATGTGCTGATGGGAAAAGTAATCCCTGTGAAGCTCGGCATCATCGGCGTCGTCAACCGTTCTCAGGTCCTATTTCTTCAATTTCTCACCAGATGTCTCATTTTCAGCAAGCTATCATCGACAACAAGCCAATCACCGATGCGGTCAAAGATGAGCAACACTTTTTCCAGAAGAAGTATCCCACTTTAGCCAGTCGCAATGGAACACATTATCTTGCCAAACGCTTGAACATGGTCTGTTTCGTTACTTTTAAACACCATTGTCTATGTTTCTACTTTTATAGCTTCTGATGCACCATATTCGCAACTGTCTGCCGGCCTTGAAAGCGCGAGTTTCCATGATGAATTCGCAATGCCAGGCAGATCTCGTGGCTTTCGGCGAGCCAGTGGTTACTATTAGAAAAAAGATTTTTTCTGTGATTTAATATGCTCTTCAGGAAGACAAGAACAGAACTTTGCTACAAATAATCACTCGCTTCGCGACCGCCTACACCTCTACGATAGAAGGCACCTCTAGGAATATAGAAACAACAGAACTGTATGTTGAAGATCAAAAAGTTCGATAAATTAATTCTTCAGATGCGGCGGCGCACGAATATGCTATATCTTCCACGAGACTTTTGGCCGTTCTTTGGAGGGAGTGAATCCCCTCGAAAACCTTTCCCAACTCGACATCCTAACTGCGATCAGAAACGCGACTGTCCGTTTTTTTTATTGTGATAAGTTTTGAATGAGCTAAAAGTTTTATTTTTGCATGTTTAGAGTTGAATCTTGCCCGTCAGTATTGAAAATGAGGAGCTAAGGTCTTCTTTTTTTTCAGGAGAACATTTTCTTATCTTATTTGAGTCATTCTAAAATTTCAAATTGGATATACGATCTTTTTTCCGTATTGACTTTGAAGACTAAGTTATCGGCGCGATTCAATATTGGCGGTTCAGAGACCATCGTTGCATTACTTTTGATTTCACATCAAGTTCGAATGAATGTATCAGAAATATTTTTTTAAACACTTTAAAGGTGGTCTGAAAAATTTGAAGGACAAACAAAAAGGAATATTTTTTTGAAAAATGGTAAAAGAAAGTGGATTTATTTTCAGGGTCCTCGTCCTGCACTGTTTGTGCCGGAGGTTTCATTCGAACTGCTCGTCAAAAGGCAGATCCAAAGATTAGAAGATCCTTCGCTTCGCTGCGTTGAACTGGTCCACGAGGAAATGCAAAGGATGGTTCAGCATTGTGGTTTCACAACTCAGGTTCGTTTCCTTTTCCTATTTGAAAGTTGATTAAAGATTTGCAGCAAGAGATGATACGGTTCCCGAGGCTGTATGACAAGATCAACGAGGTTGTCAGTGGCGTGCTCAAAGAGAGACTCAAACCTACTAACGAACTGGTCACTTTTTCTTTCATAGACATATAACTCTTTGATTTTAATTCATTAGCGTTTATTTATCGATTGCATAGTTTATCAGTGATCGTTTTTCTCAACACTTTCACTGTGTGCAGGTGGAAAACTTGGTAGCCATCGAGTTGGCTTACATCAACACGAAACATCCGGAGTTCACTGAGGCCAACTTGGTGACTTTGTTGAAAGAAGAGCTGAATCTAGAGGACCGAAACGCGCGCCAACGACAAAGAGCCATTTCGAGCGGCGAAAGAGCCGCCAGCGTCACTACCGACTCGGTTCGTTTTTCGAGATTTTCGAAAGGAAAAATTCAATTTTTTTATTCAATTTTTCTCAGAATGGAGCAACAGCAAACTCTGTTGATAATACACAGACGCTGAAGAACGGAAACGGCGGAGCCAGTGTTGGAGGGATTTTCGGTATTTTCGGAGCGGCCAAGTCTCCCCCAGAAGAGTCACGTGGGTGTCTATTTCTCACTCTTTTTTTTTGTACAACGAAGTTTTTTTCGCTTTGAATTATTCTCCTATGGCGGTAGCAAGTATAAACAAAACTAAACTTTCAAAAAACTAACGAAAATCGGAACATAAACAATTTGGGTTCAAGAGTTTTGGCGCTTCTTTCACAAGCTTCTCTTCCAACTCTTCAAGGGTTAATCACGCACTCTAGCTTCATACAAGAGAAATGTGACTTTTTGCAGCCAAAAAAGCCGCCAACTTCTTGCCAGAAGTGCCCGAAACGAACATTGGCCGCAAACTGACGCCGAGAGAACAGCGCGACTGTGCCATCATCGGTTTCTTTTTCTTCTCCTTTCGTTTGTTTTCTAATTATCAAACATTTTCAGAGAGACTCATTCGCAATTATTTCCTGATAGTCCGAAAAAATATCCAGGACAGTGTTCCAAAGGCAGTCATGGCCTTACTTGTCAATTACGTTCGCGTATGTCTTTTTTGAATTATCGAAACGAAGAAATTTTAAAGTGATAAATTGGTTCTGTTAGAGGTCTTTTCGGCCATTGAACTGTATTAATATTCGTATTGAATGAATGATGATGATGATGATGATGATTCTTTCAGAGTTGCGACCCATAAATTATTGGAATATATTTTTCTTGTTTTTCAGGACAACTTACAATCGGAATTGGTTCGACAGTTGTACAAGCCGGAGCTGCTCGATGACCTTCTGGCCGAGACCGAAGACATGGCGCAGAGAAGACGAGAAACCTTGGAAACTATGAAGGTTCCCTTCGAAATCTCCTTCCAATCATCCTCTGCCATTTTCAGGCGCTCAACCAAGCAAGTCTTATCATCAGCGAAGTTCGGGAAACTCAAGTCTGGTGATCGTCTCAGTTCGACTTTGTTCACCTTGTTCATAAATACACTTCCCTAGAGCTTCGGCCATTTCGACGCTTCATTCCTTTAGTTTTAAGCATTTAATTATTCTACCCATGATGGATTGAATTTCGAGTCCCCTCCTTTGAATGTGTCCATGCGCTGTTTATATTTATTGCTCGTGAGAATTTTTCGTATGCGGTGCTCATTTTAAGCTAGTCTGATTTTTTTTTCTACAGTGTTTTTATACGATTGAATAAAAAATAGTTTTTTGATCTAATTTATTTCAAAAGAAAAGTCTGAAGCAACATGCGTACTGTGTGCAACTGTTTTTGATAATTGTGTTTTAAAAAACATGTAGGCTGTAAGGACCATGGATAGACAATCAAAAAGCTTTTCTCTTACTGTTCCGCTTTTCTTTGGACTTTTCGAAAAAAAAAACTTGTTTACAGGCGAGTCGGGCCGAAAATTCTTTAATTTCCATCGGGCATAGCAAAATTAGCTCTAAGTTGTTTAGAAAGCTTTTTGAGAAGACATTTAGAGAGAGAAAAAACTTGACAATCAGTTGTTTTTTTCAGACAATGTCTTCGGGTGAAGAAGAAGAAGATGAATACTACGTAGAAGAAATCATCAAACTAGAAGAGTTTGTTTTTAAATTTTTTTAAAAGCCTAAAACAATTTCTATAGAGTGCAGCTCTCAAATCTCAATACAAACTTAGCAAAATTAAATGAAATTTTGTCGCCTGGCTCAGCTGCAGCTGTCTAGAACGTAACTAAAATGAGACTACGTGAGACTAACTGGTAAAATGAGACCATATTAGTTTTTTTGGAGAAAAAAAGAACTGATTTTCATGTCTGACATTTTTCCTTTTTAACTCTCGGAAAGAAGAAAACTACAGTTTTTTTGATAAAACCAGGTGCAGAAATGAAAAAGTTTGAGCTCATGATTATTTTATTATTTTTATTCCCGCATGAACCTCATTTTTCTATAGTTTACCTCATGAAACTTTTTCAGATATGATAAATTGGTGGAGGACTACCGACACAACAGAAACACGTACACCTTCGCTCCACCTTGTTTGGACACGCCTGTCCATTCCAAATACTGCTTCCTGGTATGAGGGTCGAAAAAGGAAACAGTTTATCCATTTGAGTTAAAGGTCAAGTGGAGAGGATACCATATAAACGATTCGACATGGGAACCTGAGAGCAATTTATTGGACAATGAGGTCTTCGAAAAGTTCAAAAGACTGAGAAAAATGAATAAAGAGCACGAAAAGTTCGAGAAGGAGTATGACAGAGGTGGGATCTCTTCCTAAAAAAAGTTAATTTTTATAATTTATTTGTTTCAGAAAAGTTGGAAAGAGACCGTCTTTTGAACGCTCGCAAGAAAGAACTTCGGGAAGCTACTCAGAAAAATAAAGTTTCGAAAGCAGATGAGGTTTTTATCTGAAGATAATTGTTTTTGTTTACATATTATTTCAAAGATACAATTTTTTTTTTCCTTGCTCAACATCTCAACCGCATGATTTAACGTTTTACACTGATTTCTCAAGAAATCGAGGTTGGTGCCAGAATGGCAGGCACTGGTTCTGTATTTACTACAAGCTTGCAATGCTTTTCCAAGAACGGATCTAGTTGCATAGATGCAGTTTATTCATCACTGTCTTGGCGGATCTTCTAAGGAGTTTCGCGTTAAGGAGAGCTTTGTGCCAAAATAACTATGTTTACATGTCTTCTATCATTTTCTTACAATGGGCAGTGGTTCACCTATGACAATTTGAGTCGAAAAGAAGCTTCACCGTTTTGCCGGCATCGAAAAAGAAGGAAAAGAAGTCGACAACGCTTGAAGTGACGATTCCGGTCGTGCAAACGCAGTCTTCGAAAGACAGAGTTGTCGTCTGGACTTCTCCAGATGCATCCGAGACGAGAAAGAATGAAAAGTCCAAAAAAGTGAGAGACTTCTTACTTTTTTGACATTTTTAAAGTTCAGTTCGTCATCCCTAAAAAGGCTGAGGCAAAGGAAGAAGATCTTTCTAAGAAAATCAGAGCAAGAACGGATTTCCAGTCAGACATCACTCCGAAGGTCAAAAAGAAAACAGAGGTATATTGCGGCTCTTGATAAACGGAGTTGGGAAGTTTAGTCTCAGACTCTTGCGCCGTCTCAACCCGAGCATGAGCCTATAAAGGTCACTATAAAAGTGGTATGGACGGGCGATTTCGAGCGGATTGGAATTCCATTTTGCAGAATGTACCAAGCACTCATCGCTCTCCAGTCAGTGTTATTCTCGAGGAAAACAGAAAACTTCCAGCTGATGAGGCTCCTAAGGCAAACAAGACAGCAGTTTCCGACTAATGTTGGGAAAATATTTCAGACATTTGACGTAGAAGGAATCGTCTTCTTGGCAGAGAAAAGGGGCAAGTACAAAATCTACAAGGATCTTTTATTGCGCCGTCGGTTCGTTAATTTGATTTGAGTTTCGATGCCAGAACTGCACGCAGAAATTGTCTCCGAATTTATTTTTTTCAAGGTGTTCATCCGCGGAACAACTCGACTTGCGGTGGCGGAAGAATGCTGAAAAACACATGTTTGATGTTATCTTAGGAAGATCTTCGACTTACCAAAAGTACGAAAAAATAAGTTAACTCATAAGAGGTTTCATTTCATTTCAGCGCTTTACATCAAGATCTGGAGAGAATGAAAATACGTTGGAGGAGCCGGACGACGGGGTCATTCCCTGTAGTTCTCAAGCCTTCGAAGGTTTCGAAGTTTCATTAAAAACTAAAGAATCTTCAGGGACATCAGTACAAAGTTTCTTGTGCGGAACCTTTGCGTAGGCTGATTCCTGACGCCGAAATAAAGAGGGTTTGTTTTTTTTTTGTTCTCTCTCATGTTGAATAATTGTTTTCAGCTGAGAAAAAGAAGTCCGTCACGACCGTCGAGGACTCCGAGTTCGAATTCTGAGAGACAAATTTCCGATCCGTTCCTTTCGAATCTTCTCGAAATGAATGAGAAGTCTTTTTTGATGGAATTTCCAAACAAGGCATGTTTTTCTTTTTTCTTCTCTTTGAGTAAGTTTAAATTGGGATTAAGTTACAAAAGTGAAGAGAAATTTTAAAGTTTCCGAAAATCTCAAGTTTTAAAAACTGTTTATGTTTATTGCATCTTCAATGTAAGAGTACATGTGCAATCGACTTTCATTGATTCGACTGTGTTTAAACGGCGGCAGGAGCTGAGGCTTAGGCAGAGAAGTTGTGAATTTCGCTCGTAGGACATCAGGTACAAGAGAGGTCTCAAGTAAGAAGAAAATCTCAAGTACTCTTTTTTATTAATTTAGTAGCGACCTGCTCAAGCTTTCATTTCAAGTTATTTGAGCTTCAGAAAAACTTATTTAACATAGAGTAAGGCCTGAAACTATTCTTAATTAAGCAATCCGGAAAGTTCTTACTTCAAAAACTGGAGGATAAATCTAGACATTCAAAGATTTTTCGGGCAAATGTACATTTTTTTCAAACTTCATAGGAGAATGACCCTTTCTTGTTCACAGAAGTTTTAGGTCAAAGTTCAATTTGAAATATTTGCATGTATGGCTAATACTTTGAAGTTTGAAGTTTTTCTTTTTTTTTTCAATTTGAACGAATCCAGAATCCGGAGTTACTCCCCTTGCTCCGCAAACTTGTCGAGTTTTACACAAAAGCCGTGATTTATCCCGTTCAAAAGAGCTTGGAACTGATAACAACGGAAAGTGGTTTGCGAGATTCTGTGATCAAGGTGGGAAGACTTTTCAAAAAGCGATAAATATATTTATTTTTTTCAGACTTTGATGACAAAGGTGCAGATTGCGGGTTCGGTCCAAGCTGAGAAGCGATGGATCTTCAGAAAAGAGAAGCGAGCGTGATTTTTTTTTGATTCATTGTTTCCAAGGAATATAGGTGACGAAGTTTTTCATCAGTAATGTCCGTATAAGTCATTATGAAAAATGAATTTTTGTTAAAGTTTCGGAAAAAATGTCTTGTTTCGAAACCGATTCATCTCGATACTAGCTTTTTTCGAAGGGATTCACCCGTATCGATAGTTATAAGTCTTCCGGGACAACTTGATCAACGTGTTTCAGGGACCTGAGACAACGTCTAGTGGAGAGCGACCAAGATTTAGACCTCAAGACGAGGTCGTCTCCTGTTGCGTGCTCTAAGAATCACTGGAAATGCGGGTAATCTTTCTCAAATTTAAGAAATACTGAATTTCCCGTTCAGCCTTCTGTCCGTCGTTATCGAGATGAGCTCATCTCAGAATATTTTCACGGACTTTGGTACCCTTGGAAGTGATTTATTCCTTCACTGCATGCAGTTTGGAGCCGATTGCCAGAAAATGGAGTTCATAAAGGCTGGTGAGGCGAAAATCGACTGATCACTATTTTTCTGTGATTTTGAGATGTGCCATTGGCCATGAAAAACGTCAACTTTCTGGGTTTCGATGTCGACCACGTGCATCTCGCGGCCAGCCAGACAAGTTCTTTTCTGCGGGTTCGCATCTTTTTATCACACAAACTGAAAAGAAAAAGATAACTTGTGAGTATTGAATTGAAACCCTCAAAACATCACATCAAGTTCTTATCTGCGAGCTATTTGAGGGGAGAGTTTGCAGTTCTTCTCGTTTGTTCGCTTGGGCTTCGACCCAAACTCCTATTGCATTTGGAAGCAGCAAAAGATGATACCTCTCTCTGCACTTCTTCAAGAGGTTCCAACTTTCCCTGTTTTTAGAGATCTTCACAAGTTTTTCACATCCAGGAGCTAGTTGTAAAAGCGAACGCGTCTTCGAAAGTGGCTAAGAAATACAACGAGACGTTGAGTGCATCTCTGACGCGTTTCTCGAGGAAAATGGACGCGGCGGTCCTTCAGCAGCTGATGCAGGACGTCTGTCTGCCCACCAACATGTTGTTCACGTTTTCAAGTCTCCTTTCATCTACCAAACTGAGAAACTTGTCAGTATTCAGACTTTGTCACGTTGCCTCACATCATTCGTATCTCCAAGAACGCCCCTTTGGACGAGGTTTGAAAATTTTTTCAAACTGAAAAATTCCAATCAGTTCAGAGAAAAAACTTGCAAAACTTGGCATCAGATGAATTAAAGACATTTTAAAATAATGATCCAGAAGTTAATTGTATTTAAAAAAGCTTCAAATCTGTCCTTTCCTTTTTCTCTACATTTATCTTCATTACGAAGGTTTTTTAGAGTCCCCGCTCACTGAAATTTCGATAATTTTTATAAAATTAGATTTCTTCTTGAAGTTCATTGTGTAAAAAAATTTTTTTCAGTATTGAAGACTGAGTTATCTGGAAGTTTTTTTGAAAATAGAGTGCAGCTAGATTTGAAAAATGCTTTGATGAACTTTTTGAAAGCCTTTTTGATTGTTTGAAATTTTTTTCATGACGTCATCGTCATGTTTTATAAAAAAATCTAGTTTTTTTTTCAACCAAAAGGGAGAATTGCCAAACATGACGTATTTGCTGTTTTTAATAAGTTTTCGCTAGATCCTACTAGAATTTTTTGTTAGCTCACTCGTGAATTACCGTAGAAGGAAACGTTGCAGACTCGAGTTGTGACATGTTTATTCTGGCGTCAAGGATTCCGGGCGTGGCGATCTTCTCAAATCACCCCAGAAGCGAGGGCGGTCGTCGACTCCTTGAAGGGAGCCAAAGGGAAAAAGAACAAATTCGTGCGTTTCTAGGAACATTTTTCAAGAACCTTGATGTGCCCGTGAGTCGAAACGGGCCGTAAAACCTTCGCTGAAAATTTTCCGCACCCATTTCTTGTTTTGAACATTTCCTTTTTAGGTGGTGTGTCTTTTTCGGATCCAGATGAACTGTTTCGACTCGGAAACTTTTGGGTTTGGGCTTCCAAGAATCGAGTTTGACAATTCAGATGACGGCTTCCTTATCGAGAGTCTCCGGTTAGAGCAACTTTTTTCTCTCTGACTCGTGGAATATTTTTTTTAGAATTTCTCGGATGGAGCCTGAACTCTCTCAAGCTTCCATTGAAGCTACCGAGCTCAAGGAGTTGGCCAGGCCAGGACGTCACTACTTTTTCGTCAGAACTTCTGATATTTGTCAGTTTTTTTCTTCTTTTCATTTTTCATTTCCGCGTTTTCTTTCATTTTGACCTTCATCGAAAGATATCATAATGACAGATATCGGTTAAAACGCGTCAATTTCCATTCTTTTTTATTTGAAAAAAAAAAGCGAAATCGGAAAGCAGAATAGCTATTTAGAAAAAAAAAACGCGAACTGGAAAACGCGCTCATGTCCTGGACACCGAATTTTCGCAATTTTTCGAGATCCACTTCCTTTATATCTTCATTTGCATAAGTTGATTGCCAAGCTATCAAAAGCGCACATCAAGTATTCATCGCGAAAAAAAACCTACCTTTTTGAGCAATTTTACAAAGGGTCCGTTTTTTTTTCCTTTGAGATTTCACCGGTTTTTTAAAATTCTTTTTTCAAGTCCAAATAATTCTTTTTTCGAGTCCAGAGTGCTTTTTTTCTTTGTGATTTTCGATTCCTAATTATTTCAATAGTTTTTCCAGCTGCCTTCGAACCTGGAGCTGCTCACATTGTCGTTAAAGCCAAAGTGAAAGAGCCGGTACTGCTTCTCGGGCAGATTTTGTGTCTGAACTTTGAGGTAGATTTCTTTCATTTGGAACCAGATGTCTCCTTTTTCAGGACAAAAGTACCTGATCGAAGTGTGCCTGATCGAGAATTGTCGGGCGGGTTTTTTTTCAGTATCTCCAAAGTTATGTGTATAGCCTCACTTGTAAAATACTGACAATAATTTCGTTATCAATCTCAACATTTTTATAATATTATATTTTTTTCGCCTTATTTTCAATACATTTGATAAATTTTTGATAAAATAACTTTCAATGATTTATTATAAAACAGTCGCATATGATAAATTGCGAAAATCTATTTGTGAAAAGAAGAAAACCAGAAATCACGCATTTTGCGCCGTTCGCCAACACGCTGGCGCCTCAGCGCACCGAACGGCGGTCCTTCGTTTTTTCCGCTGCTCTAAAATTTGCCTTTTCCTTTGTGATTTCTCAATTTTCGCTGCTTTTATACCTCTGCTATTGTATTTTGCTCCCTTGGCACACTATTTATATTCTTTCTCCATTCAAATCTCTTATTTGTCGCTTTTATTACAAGTTCGATCGATTATCGAAAACCACGTGATCCAGTCGCCCAGGTGAAACCGGATTCAGGTAAAAAGTGATGGACGATGAAGGACTGAGCTGCACCTCGGCGGACGACTACGACTGCGACGGTTCGTTTTTTCTTTTTCTCGTGTTCTCACTAATAATAACTATCGAGTTGAACTCTCAGGGGTTGATTTCGTGTTTTGTCTCTTCGAAAATAACGCTCAAAATGCGTTAAGAGCTTCCTTTTTAAAACTTTTTTTTTAAGTTTATGTTTTTAGTTAATCGTGTAACATCAGAATCGAGAAAAATAGCGTTTATACATAGCCGTCTTTCTGGTTTTGAAGGTTTTAATTCAATTTCTTTCACTTTCGACTGAAACTTGATCACTCTATAGATGACTCCGTCGAAATTCGAATTAATTACGGACACACAGTCAAATAAGAAATATTTTTCTCTGAAAAATATCGAATTTTGTTTCGTTGAACTGTCCGAGTTTTTCCATGACAGTAGATACTCAGATGACTACTACAACGACTGCGACGAGGACGCCACCAACGACGGCCCCGCCACTAGTAACAGCTCCGAAGACGCCGATTTCGAATGTCTGGACCCTTTAGAAGTTGGTCGAATCTTCATTTTTCCGCATCAGCTCTTTTTCTGTGTTTGAAGGTTGAGCGAGTTCTCAACGAAAGTGTCTTGGATCTGGTCGACAGAACTTCTTTCGCCCCTTCCACAGCTCGAATGCTGCTCCACAACAATTCATGGGATGTTGACAAGGTTTGTTAAATTTTCTCCTTCAGTCGGAAAAGTTGCGAAATTGAATAGCGAACATAAGTTTATGTAAATAATCGATATTTTGGCTTGTTATTTCGAACTGAATTTACTGAAGAAATATTGTGATTTTATTCAAATTTTGGTCGGAGGCACTCCAAAATTTAGCCGTTTTTTGAATTTTGCTTCCCGGGAAAAAGGCCGGATCCAACCGACGAATGGTTCAAAAAAATTTTTTCGAACTTCGTATTTTTTTGCATATTAGTTGATGGAAAAAGCCATCAAAGCTTTTTTTTTTCTTATCGAAGACCGAAATTTTTAATTATTATGTTTTCAGAACCATTATGTAGTTCACAAATATCAAAAAGTTTCTGGATATTTTAATGGGAAGGGCTCCTTTGTTGCTTTAATTTTTGTCGGTTGATATGTTTTTTATGGAATATATATCTTTCGTACGGTTCGGTTGTTTTCATGCGATTTTCTTGCGAAGTTAGAGGGAATGTTGAGGTGGCGACGGCGTGTCGCAAGAACAAGTCGGAGTTGTTCCGACAGTGCCACATGGAGAGCAAAGATGGACGGACGAAGAAGTCCAAGAACTACTGCGCAGTTTGCGCCACCGAAAACGCTTCGCCCATGTACCACGTCAACTGCCACCACTACTTCTGCGGCCAATGTTGGCGGTATCACGTCGAATCGAGGTTCTGCCTACTTTCTTCCAGAAAAACGTTTTAGTCTAACCGAAATCATGATTTTTGTCTTCACTACCGTCGAAAAGTATACCATAAAATATTTACTCACAACTTTCTTGTATAGAGCTCAATCTTCCTACGCTCTTTTTTCTGCGAACTGAAGTTTTACCCTGAGGTTAAAAATAGCATACAACTCCAGAAAGTTTCAGGAAGATTGAATTGCATGCAAGAAAGTTGGGATCAAAAAAACTTTTATCTCATATTTCCTGACAGACCTGTAGATCAGTGAAATAAAAATAACAACATCAAGTTTATTGAGCGTTCGAAATCCTGGCATTTTTGCTTTCTAAAATTTCTTCATGAGAGAAAACAAGAAATCCTTCACGAAAATTTTTCTTTGTTTTGCCTGAGCTGGTAGTAATATGACGGCCACTAGTTGTAATCAATGTCGTGGCAGAAAATTTAGAAATGAATATTCCAGCTTATAACTCTGTTTATTATTGTCTCAGGCTCCACGAAGGACTCGCTTCGCGCATAGAATGTATGGAGCCGGACTGCGGCGTCTACAGTACGCCGGAGTTCGTCCTGGACATAATCGAGAAGCCGTCTCTCAGATCAAAGTGATTCGGTCTTTGCGAACCGAATTTGTTTCTGTTGCAGGTATCAGCGATTCATGTTTCGCGACTACGTGTCTTCTCATCCTCAGCTCAACTTTTGTGTTGGAAAAGATTGTCAGGTTCGTTTCACGCAAAAATAGCGTTGGTTGTAATTACAAGTTACCTGAAACAAGTTCACTCAAAAAAAAAACCAAAGAAACGCATTTTTTTTTCTCAGTTTTTTTCGTAGATTTTTTTGATAGGATTCTTCAGTAGTATAATAATTGGTGAGAACTTTGTGTTAATTAAACACATCGGATTGTAAAGATTTCCAGAGAGAATATGAGTCACGTTCTTCAAATTATTCAATTAGTTTTTACATGGCTGTGAAATTTTTAACTCTTTTTTTCAATTTTTTTGTTTTTTTAAGCTCAAAAGACTCAAAAAAATTTTTTTAGAAACTACTCGTAAGAAAAAAATTTTTTTCTCTAAGTAAATATTTTTCGCATTCCTGTTCGGGAATTAAAATAATGAAACAAAAAGGAGCCTTCATGAAAAGTGGACAGATTTTTTCAACGTATGCTTTTCTAACAAATTTGTGAAACTTTCAGGAAGAACTATAGTCTTTTCATTTTTGAAGGTCAATTACTCCGCCCCTACTGGCACAGTCTCTTTTCGTGTAGATTTTTTATCGCGCCGGATGATTTTTGATATTTTATCTTCTAAAAGATAGAAAAAGAAGTCAAAATAAAATATTGTTGTTTTGGGGCGGAGTTGCTACTTGACATTCAACATCTGAACGGACTGTATCGAAAAAAAACGGCACGATTCGGAGTCATTTCAAGGAAATTATTTTCAGATTGTCATTCGGTCAAGAGAAACCAAACCGAAACGGGTTACTTGTACGCGTTGCCATACTACATTTTGGTAAGGGATAGGATTATCTTGAAAAAATAACTCGGCAAGAAGTAAAAGTTAGAATTTTCTCGAAAAAAAAGGTCAAAAAAGGAAAGAAAAGAGGTAAGAGAGCTTGTGAACGAGGTTTCAAATATTCTAGAGCACGCTTTTTTCGGCTCATTTAAAAAATATGAGGGTTTCAGAGCAACTGTGGTCAATATGAATTTTGATTCGTTTTTTCTCGAAAAGAAAATTCTTAACCTCGGTATGATTTTTTCTTTCAAGAATGACTTTTCAGCGTAAAATGCGGCGTCGATTACCACGCCCCGACGTCTTGCGATACCATTCGGCTGTGGCTGATAAAGTGTGCTGACGACAGCGAAACCGCGAATTACATTAGGTTCCCATTATGTTTTTTTTTTTGACACAAATCATGAAACGGCCAGAAAAATTACGTCACTTGGTTTCGCTACTACATTGAGAACTTTGAGAATTTTCGGAAAATCGCTGAAAAGTTTAACAAAACATTGAACCTCACCCATTCGACCATACATATCAATCTAAATGCGAAAAAAAAATCCAGAGGAAATTTTTAAACCACTCAAAATAAAGCAATGGCGTGAAATAAAATGGATGAATGGAAAAACTTCTACAACGCTTGTTTAGTATTGAATTCAAAACAGAAAGCGGAGATTTCCCAAAAAAAAAAATCAAGAGTTAAGAAATATAGGCGGTAGTTTTCAAACGAAGTTTTTGCGGGGGTTATTATATAAGTGCATTTATACAATTCAGTGAATAAATATAATGGAGAGTATTCCAATATTAACAAAACGATACCATCATGGAAGCTTCGTGAATCCATTCAAATAAATTAATGTTTAGCGCTCACACGAAGGATTGTCCACAGTGCCACAGCTGCATTGAGAAGGCTGGAGGGTATTTTTTTTCTTCTTTTTGAATTTTCTTTGTTTATTTGCAGATGTAATCACATTCAATGTACACGATGTAGGCATCATTTCTGTTGGATGTGCTTCGGAGGTTTTTTTTTAATTTTTCAAAGAGGGAGTTAAAATTTTACAACATTATTGACAAAAAGTAACCATTTGAGAAAGATTAATTCTCAGTTTTTATAATTCTTGTGTTTTTCTTTTTGATCTGTGTTTTTTCGAACACGCGTGATCAATTAATATATATTTACTTGACGTGTAACCAGTGAAAAAATATATTAAATTTCCCGGGAAACGTGTTAAGGTCGAAACATAAATCAGAAAAATCGCTTGATAATAAAGCCTTTTAAAAAAATTTGTAGATAAAATTTATTTTAACATGTATTTTTCTTTTCTAAAAAATCTTTTATTTTCCTCGATATGGATTTTATGGGAATTTTCGATTTTTTAAAATTTTTCTCACGAATGAAGTCTGTGAGAAGCTCTAAGAGCGGTTATACTTCTGGAGTTTCAGACTGGAAGACGCACGGCAGCGAGTACTACGAGTGCAGCCGGTACAGGGAGAATCCTTCGGTGGCTGCCGAGGCGAACCACGTCAAAGCGCGTCGAGCCCTCGAAAAGTTCGTTTTGTTCGCATTCGAAGACTTTTTCCGTTAAAGACCTTTTTGTTCTATAAAAAGAGCCTCAATTTCATTGTTGAACTCTCAAAATCTATTCTATATTCATGATTATCGACCTTCTTTTTTTATTCATTGACTTTCAGGTATCTGCACTACTTTGAACGTTTCGAGAACCATTCAAAGTCGTTGAAAATGGAGGAACAGCTGCGCGAAAAGATGAGGAAAAAGATCGAAGAAAAGGTTTTTTTAATTCTTTTTTTTTTCGTTTATCTTAATTAATTAATTAATTTTTTGTTTGCATAAGAGGTTTATATTTGAAATTTTTTGAAAACAAAAAATGTGGCTTTCAAACTTATTCCCGGCTGTCTGAGGCAAATATTAAAATTTTATGCAATCGACCTTTCGTTCCAATTTTCTATTATGTTGCGATGAAATTATAATTTCTCTCTCTTAATTTGCTCCGTTGGTAATTTTTTTGATTCTGCTGTTTAATGATGTCATCAAACAAGAAGACATTTCGGGTCATTGCCACTTTTTAAAATTTTTTTGATCGTGTTAGAAAAGTCTTTCGCAGGAAGCAATGCATGTACGCAGCAAAGTCGAAAATCGTAGCAAAAAAGGTTTTAGCTTTTAACAAAAAAAAAATAGTGGACAGAAAGTGGAGGCTATATAATCGTGAACATCGTTTATTGAAAAAAAGAAGGGAAATCACAGTATTCTCTTTCTGCAAGTACAACTTTATCGACGAAAAAGTCGCTTGTAAGGTTTTTTTTATAAAAGAGCTTTTTACGACTTCGGTCTAGTCTTATTTTTTTCAACATTTTAATTTTCTCATTTATTTTGTTGATAAAATTGCCTTGATTTTTCTTCTTTTTTGCTGCGACTCCTCCTGTTTGGGAAAAAAAGTAGGATGAAGCAGCTCAAAATCACATTCATTCTTCCTTATTTGCACAGTTTACAATTAGCTTGTTACTCCTATGGCTTGAAGGTGAATGAGCACGACGGGACGTGGATCGACTGGCAGTACCTGCATTCGGCTGTCTCGCTGCTCACCAAGTGTCGATACACTCTGCAATACACCTACCCCTTCGCCTACTACATGGAGAGTGGACCGCGGAAAACAGCTCGTGAGTTTTCCCTGATGTTTTCACAGGGAACTTCCTTTTCGAAATCTGAACGTCTTTCTGTTTCATTTCTGAAGGCTGTCAACAGTGCTCAAAGTCTTCTTTTTTTTTTAATTTTGCGAAAAAAGTCAACACATATTTTTTTCGCTAGCTACTAGTTTTTCGAAGCGGTAGTTTTTTTTTTTGTAATTCTTAGAGGCAAAGAAGATATGTTGGTTCAAGGGAGGAATCCTAATTCCCAAGAAAAATAAGGCTTTTTTTGGCAAGGAGCTTTTTCTTCCTTCTACACAACTGCTTGTTCAGCTTGAAATTATTCAATTTCAGTTTTTGTTGCTTTTTAAAAAATAGAACATGATAAAAAAGGAAAAGGATGGAAATGAAAAAATTGATTGTTTTCCAAAAATGTTTTTAAATTTCCAACACTCAAATGAAAGACATCACTACAGTATCCATCCAACCAGCTACAATTATTTGAGAGTTTTATATTTTACCCCATCGTCAAACACAGTCGCCCACTCAACGCCACTGAAACTTCGCCTAGCTGATGTGTTTTCCCTCTCATTGCATTTCAACAGTTTCGGAGCGTCGACGACCTCGATTTCCAATTGTTCAGAATTTTCGGCGCCTCCGCGCGGAAATGTGCCACCGAGGTACAGATTTTCGCGCGTCCTCGTCGCACGCAATTTCGTGTGCATTATTCGCATATGAGACCGGTTTTGCGTTCCTGTGTTCAGCCGGCTTTGGGCGCTCGCTCGCGAATTTTTTGTCGGTCAACGGTGATCTCAACAGCGGGGCGGCTGCTGCGCCCAGTGTGTCTCTTTTCGCGTGTTGATGATCATTCATTAACAAAAAGACGTTTTTTTTCTAAGAAAACAGAAAAAGCTTGAAACCAACAGAAGTTCAAAAAATGGAGAAAAAAACGGTAGTTTCAAAATAATTGTGGGGGAAGAAGGCTCTTTAAACGAAGTGCTTTCATTTCGTAATAGCAAGAAAATTTATAGTCGATTCGTTGACTAAAGTCTGAATTATTATTCATTTCGAGAACTGAGGTTTGAAAAGAATGTTTTCTATAAAACTAGAAAACTCTTTGATAAATATTTTAATAACTCTTTTCGACTTTTCCCCTTTTCGTTCATTTTCACAGTTTGTTTCTCAGATACCTGTCTTTGGGAACATGAATGGGGTGATAGAACGAGCCGCCATACTTTACTGTAAAATTCGGAAATGATGGCTGACAGGCCTTTGAATTGTGATAAACCGCGTTTGATGAGAGGATAATTTTCAGTTTTTTTTTTTTTGCAAGTTGTTTAGCGGCGGGAGTTGGTCTTTGTTGCGCCAAACATCAGTTTAAAGTGCTCAAAAACGGAAATATTTCATAAGGAAGCGGCTTTCTGCTGATCCCGAATCTCACGAGGAAATTTCTAATTTTTTTAACGCGAGGCCAATCTCGGTACAACAACAGTTCGCGAGGGAAGAGTTGCCATGGTTGAGCCAGTCGACGAGGAGATTATCCGGCCACCGAGAAGATTATTCGTGGCGTTTTTCGATTCTTAGCGACGCTGAGCCGCAGTGGCGCACCTATCCCATCGAGAGAGAGACCGGATTTCGCCCTATTTTGGTAGAAACATCCATTTTGATGATTAGTTTTCTGTAATGCCAAAGTCCTACCGTATCCGACGACCTCACGTGCTGACGGATTTACTTCCTACGCTCTCCGAAATAGGTCCTTGCTACCTTCGAAAACAGGGTATTATCCAAGGTTTAAGGCCACTGACTTAACACATTACCAAAATGAGAATGATGTTTGCTACTTTTCCTTTCCATTAAAGAAATGTGTCATTCAAATTATTGAAACTTATTTGGTTTTTGAAATTACACAAAGGGCAGCTATTAAGGGATGAGCCTCGATCAGAAAATTGATTGAAGAAAAAAGAAATCTTTAAAGAGAGCAACTAATCGGAGTACTGAAATATTTCGCGAAAGTCGCTTCTTTCCAAAAAAAAAAGTCGATTTATTTCAAAATGAGTAGATCCCATATTTATTACCTTTCGTCGGCCTGTTTCATGTATAGTTTATGCGGAATTTTTAAATGAGATTTTCAAAAAATTTCGATCAAATAGCGAGAAAATTTTTTTACAGTTCGAGTATCAACAAGCGCAGCTGGAGAAAGAGGTCGAGGAGCTGGCTTGGGCCGTCGAAAGAGCCGACGCTACTGCTCGGGGAGCTCTCGAGGCGCACATGCATCGCGCCGAACACAAAAGAGTCACTCTTCTTCACGACTTTTTCTTCTAACTCCATCCTTGATATGGTGAGCGGAGGGAAGAACCAATGTTTTGTTTAAAAGGACACGTTTTCATTACATTCTTAATGCTTTTTCATCTTCGATTGAATTTTACTAGATGAAAATTGATAATTATTTCTTGATCAAACGTTCTTACTTCCAAATCATATCCATCTGTAACATGCTTTTCCAAACGTCTCATATGTATTTGATTATGTCCCTCGACCTTAGGTTAGTCGTTTCTAATATCGAAAATTGTGAAATATACTGCGACTGTGATCTCGGAGTACGTGACGCCATCCTAGTGCCTTGGCCGCTTTTCAAAAGTTCTATTTCAAAAGTTTATATCTATCGCACAAATGTATCTTTCACGTCCAAAGTCCCGAACTAGCTCTTTCAAGTTGGCACCCAGTACATGTACTCTAGATCGTGAATTCGTTTTTCGAACCGAGTTCTGGATTATGTCAAACAGGGTGATGTGATATTTCTTCTTACCTTGTCTTTTTTGCATTATTTATTTTTCTATATTACGTAAAACAATTTTTTTAAATTAAATCCTTTATTCATGTACTCTCTCTGGAAGAAAAGGAGCTTTTAAAAATTTTGGATTCCTTCATTTCGAGAAAGAAAGACGCGGCTTCGTTTTAAGCTTTGTATAGATTTGAGGGTTTCGCTGTGCACCCTGTGAAAAGAAGGCAGGAGGCGTGGCGCACGTCTCTTCGATAACGGATAAGAAGAGGCTAATCTGCTTGGATCGATGAGGACGATTCGCCCGCCCTCGGGCCCTCGGCTCATCCAGATGGCTCCGGCTCAGTCTCGGCTTGTTCACCTGCGCTGCGAGGTGCTTCGTCTCCTATCCCGACTTCTCATTATCGTCTTGGCTCCAGCTCTCCGGAAACTATTTGGTAAGTCTGTGATGCACTTGGTGTTGGTCCTTGTGGTGCTATGCTATGCTGGTCATTGGTACTCACGAAAATTCAGCTTGAACAATTTAGCCTTCAGAAAAGTCAGCTAATAATGGAGGTCGTTTTCTTATGAAGTTTGGAGTTCACTATAAGGTCTAGAAAGAGATCTCTCATGTGTGTCAAAATTCAATCTCTGAGATACTTTCAATATCTAGCCAACAAACACCTGTGTTTAGGGAAAAACTTAAAAACAAAAAGGAACAGCTCTCGCAAGTATCGAGTATGAAAAGTTTATATACAGACTCAAATAACGTTTGAAAGAAGTTCTATAAAAGAAAACTAAGCCCTTCAATGGCATCAGAAAATTAAATTAAAAGTATATTGTCTATGTATTTGTGTGCTCCATCGACAAGTCTGCAGAATAAGATTCTCTCTTGGATAAGACACATATGTTGAATGCTGACAAATTTGATCAAGAGACGATGTGCGGACTACAATTTCTATCATTAAAATATAATTTTTTTCAAAATTTCATAGGCTCTATGCTGCTGTATCGGAAACAACGACAGTCTTACCAAACAATCATTTGGAAACTTTTTTCTGGTCTGTCCTGTTGATTCAACGATCATCGATCGAAACAAAGGTTGCTGCTCATTCAAAAAATACGAAACATTACATATACGGAGTTTTCTCACTAAATTCAGTTCTTCATGAGCTCAGTTCTTGCTCCTCAATGTTCTTCGGTGGTTGATTGGCTGTATTTTGACAGACTGGGAGGTGCGGTTTCAGTGAGGCTCGAAACGAACAAAATTAGGTCGTTGAAAAGAAGGCAGAACAGAACGAGGGGGCGTGGCCAGACCGTGTGAGGCAGGCGAGGCGGCCAGGCACCAGCCACAGTCGGCCGCCGTCGCCGCCGCCGTCGCCTCGTCGGTCCGTCGTTCGCAATGGCACTGCATGAATTCACGGACGTCGTTTCCGCGAATCCAGTGGTCCCATGGCGGACGACGCCCTTCTCGTTCTCCCCCCGAAGCCTCTCAGAAGTTAGGATTTCCCTTTTGAATCGTTTTCAACTTACAAGTAGGGATTTCATAACCGTAAACTAGTTAATAGATGAGTGTTTTTTAACAAAATTTCAAAGTTTCGAGTAAAAGGAACTCTCTTTGTAAGCTGAGTTTTTGAAACGAAAACATGCAAATGTTAAAAAAAAGACCCTTTCTCCCTTTATAAATCAGCCGAAGCCTTTTCGTTGAAAGTAGGATCTTGCCCGTTCTATTCTGAGGCTCAGCTTTTAAAACTTGCTGCTAACCACCTGGGTAATTATCGTACCTGGAGCTCATTAACGTCCGAGGATTAGCATCGGGTCTTCTGGAAACCCGGCAATTTGATGCCGGATTAACCTCGCCTTTGTTGCAAGTCTATTCATATACATTCTCTGCACGTTTCGCTCGTCTCACAGGTATTCATTAATTATTTTAGTTCATTCTTTCAAACAAAAACCAAGGTGGACTTTCTCTAGGATAAACGATAAAAGGAACCTTTTTTCAACGTTTCGAAATGGCTGGATCCGGGAAATTTAATTTCAAATCTTCCAAAACTTCCCTTTTTCTTCACTGACGCGGTTGTTTTTGAATGAGAGAGAACTAGACGCTCAAATTTTCATTTCAGAAACGCATTGTAGCGGAAGCGATTTTTCAATTTTCCGACGGAAATTAGAGAGGTTTATGTAATTGGTAGTCTGCTACTTGAGACACTTGCAAGAAAAATTGCAAACTCTTTTCAAATAAATTTTTGGATACCAGCAAACTTATAAATACCGAAAAAACAATGTAAAAGAAAAAAAAGTTGGGGATTTCCCATAAATCTCCAAAATGTTTTTGCTGTTTATTTCTAAAGAAAATTTTGCATTAAAATAACTTTTAGCTCTTTTCTGATGGCTGAGAAGTCGGACATGACTTCAATTAACGAGGAAGATGACGTTTTGCTGCGACACCTTCATAGAAGTTTGCTCCCTGAAACTCCCCCAACAAGCTGCGCGAAACAGGCTCCTCGGACCAATATTTCTCCTTTTTTGGAAATAGGCGGCTGGCAAGAGACGTTGTACACGTGTGTGTGCAAATTCAAACGTGAATCGATGGTATCGGTGGGTGTTTGGACAGGTCGCCAAGCGCCCTTGGACAATTCCACGATTTCGCCTTATTTGCATGAGGGCCTCTCGCGCGCTCCCTCACAAAGGATTACGGTAAGTTTTGCGAGAAACTTCCACCTTTTGAAGTTGATGATTGAATGGCGTCGGCCGTTTTCTGTATGGAGAGGTGCTTGGAGACTCGGCCTTGAGGGCCGGCAATTATGAGTTTCGGAGACAAAAAAACCTTCGAGGTCGTCCGTTTCCCTCGACCATCGATCGATGTCGAGGTCTCTTTTTTTGGAGAAAACAAAGTCCCTGACGTATTTGCCTGATCAAAACGCTTGCTGGATTCTCAGCGGTGCCAATTTTCGTGGGAAACGTTTCTCTTTCTCTTGTGAACTAACTAGGGAATGGTCTCCATTCGCAGTGGGACTTCTGAATGAGACTAGGTTCACTAGATGTAGTTTTTTACGCTGATTTCAAATCTGGTCTCAAAAACTGCCCTCGAGACCTGTGAAAAAAGTTAGGGGCTCTCAAATTCGAAAAATTTGATGTCTCCGATTGAGCTCCTTTTTGGAGCGTATATAGATCTTGTCCCTCTGGTCACGAAAAACCATCGAATTTTTCTCAAAAAAATTTCGGAGCCCAGATATGAACTTTCAAAGCCCCGCCTAACACAAGAGCATGCGAGCGCGGTGTCCTATCGCGATCCGACGGCTGTCGAAGCAACGGCAGCGAGGAGCAGTGGTAAGGCGGCGGACTGGGGATCACGAGGTCATAGGTTCAGTGCCCACGCTGTGCAAACTTTTTTTGCAATTTCTCCTTTTTTGGATACTTTCGTCTAACTGCTCCTTTTTTGAGTTTTGAGGCGTATAAACACGAAAAAACTGCGTTTTGAACCTATTCCAACCGCTGAAAATTCTTTTTTGTCGCAAATTTTTCATGAAATTTTCCGTGATTTTTCCATGTGTATGAGCATGAGTTGGAGTGTCAAAATTTTTCAGAAAAAAATTTTTTTGGTCTTTTTCCAAAAGCTGTCTGAACCGAATTCATCACAGCTACGCGGATAGATGATGCGGAAATTTTTTTCAATGATTTTTTTCAGACTGCGGTGCTCACTTACCTCTTCACGAGAAAAAATCACCCAAATTTAATTCAGGTTTTTTTGCTGAAACTTTCAAGGAGGCTTCCTTTGATCCGTGAATAAAATTAATAGGGAAAAAAACCTCACTAAAAAAACTTCCGTTCAATGAAAAATTTTTAAAAGGTTATAGTCAGACTTCGGCGAGTCAAAAGATCCCAAATAAAAAAAGAAATTGGAAAATAAAAAAATAAAGTTTCTTTGAGATATAAGTTTTTTTGGACATTTTCAATCTTTTTCCATTTGGGGCAAATCGCGGGAATTTTTCTTTTTCGGCAAAATGCGATGGTCATAGGTGAGCCCACTGCAAATAACGAAGGGTTTTTTTAAAGAAAAAAAATTTTTCTGTGGTCGGTCAGCGTAGCTCTGATGAATTCGGTTCAGACAGCTTTTGGAAAAAGAAAAAAAAAAACCAAAAAATTTTTTCTGAAAATTTTGACACTCATGCTCATACACATGGAAAATCACGGAAAATTTCATGAAAAAAATTTGCGACAAAAAGAATTTCAGCTGTTGGAATAGGTTCAAAACGCAGTTTTTTCGTGTTTATACGCCTCAAAACTCAAAAAAGGAGCAGTTAGACGAAAGTATCCAAAAAAGGAGAAATTGCAAAAAAAGTTTGCACAGCGTGGGCACTGAACCTATGACCTCGTGATCCCCAGTCCGCCGCCTTACCACTGCTCCTCGCTGCCGTTGCTTCGACAGCCGTCGGATCGCGATAGGACACCGCGCTCGCATGCTCTTGTGTTAGGCGGGGCTTTGAAAGTTCATATCTGGGCTCCGAAATTTTTTTGAGAAAAATTCGATGGTTTTTCGTGACCAGAGGGACAAGATCTATATACCCTCCAAAAATGAGCTCAATCGGAGACATCAAATTTTTCGACTTTGAGAGCCCCTAACTTTTTTCACAGGTCTCGAGGGCAGTTTTTGAGACCAGATTTGAAATCAGCGTGAAAAACTACATCTAGTGAACCTAGTCTCATTCAGAAGTCCCACTGCGAATGGAGACCATTCCCTAGTAAGAGTGAACCATTGAAAAAATAAAGCGGAAGATTTAGATTCTTTTCGAAACGTGTGCGATCGAGTGATAAACATTTTTCACTTTATTAAAAGATATCACGACCTCATGGCAGAGTGAATAAAGTATTACAAAGAGAGATCGACAAAAGTTTGCTCCATGGATAATCTTTTAGAGTGATTCTGAAGCAGTCTTGAAGTTTCCTTTGGGATCGAGTCATAAAAAGAGTGAGAATAGCGTCAGCGGGTCTGATCAAGAAAACTGGAGGAAAACTGACAAAAAGAGAGAGAGAGAGCAAATAGATATGAAAATGTTGTGACGTGAAATGTATCACAGGAAATCGAACTGCTTGGCACTTGCGAACACCGCGAAATCCTAGAAATTCGTGGACTCCTGAGTGCCAAATCAGATCGCCGCCCGCTCAATTTCGCACTTTTCGTTGTTCTGTGCTAACTAATTCAAAGAGTGTTGGAAAGACGGTTACAACTATAACCTCTGTTTTATCGAAAATTGTGTTAAAAAAAAACCAATGTCATATTTGGATTATTTAGGCAATTGAATCTTTTTCGCTTATTCATGATGTGAAATAAAGTTTTTTTAATAAATACTTGTTTGTTATTAGTGGATAGTCTACAAAACGTGTCAACAAATATACAGAATACGAATCGAATTATCAATAAATTAGCAACAATAAAATCATCCTTGGCGTGCAAATCCATCGTCGCCGAAAGGAAAATCTTCTCCCGGAGACCAGAGATGCTAAAAAAAAAGGGGGGAAAATTACATAGAATGAAATTTAGACTCACTAATTTTGTGCAAGATGTCGCCAGGACGAAAAACCTGGGATTGAACTGGGCGATGTGGAAGTTCTGGTCGTGATCCGTCGGCAACTTTGTCACCAATTCTCCTGGGAATTGAAGTTAAAACTAAGTTATCGGAGAATTCCATTTTTACATTTTGACGAATTTTGTTGAAAATTCGAGCTCAGTTTGCGCAGATTCGAATTGTGGAATAGTATGAAGGACCAATTTGAAAAAGACAAGGTTGATCAGAGCTCTTTTTTTCTATATAAATGGAAGTTCTTTGATTTTTATATTCCTTTTTTGCTCACATTCTGAACATTAATTTTTCCATCTTTTTTTCGAAATCAAATTTAAAGTATTGAACTTCATTAATATGGTGGAGAATATTTTTGTGAGCATATAAATTTTCAAAAAGGACAATGAAACTAGCGATGACTGTGAATTGAAGGCAAAAATCCTTCTAGACTGTACAATAAATTACGGATCGTTTTTTTTGATTTTGATTTAACGCCCAGCCCCCTGTCTCACGGTAGCCCAACAATTCAAAAAAAATTCGAATAATTGGCCCATTTCTAAAGCCAGATTCTTTAAAAACACCCTTAAAAATGTTTCTTGTTAATCTAGTTCGTGAAAGGGTGTAAAACTCTGCTATAAAGTTCTAAATGTTATTTTCTCTGTTTGTTCGAGGTTTATATAAAACTTCCCCTCTAGAGATGAAAATTGAAATCTGAATAAATATAAGGTGTGAAATCAACGTTTTTGGTTGATAAAAAACCGCAAAAATTTCTACGATAACTCTTGATTGCGATGAATCTGATTCTATTTCATAACTCGACACATCAAGAAATTTTCCATTTAAGCTTCAAGAACTTCAGCAGAAGAGAGAGTTCACCTGTTTCCACAGACCAGACATAGATATGTCGGTCTGAGCTGGGACTGAACACGTACTTCGAGCAGGGCGTGAAAGACGCCTCCAGAGGCTTGCTCTGAAAAGCTCCCTCTTTACGAGACCGGCGTGAAAAACTGACCAGAACATTCTCGTGCCCGTAAAGATGGTGCTTGACTTTTCCCGTGAAGGCATCGAGAAGCCTGAAAAATCTATTTCTGGACACTCAGAGGCCTCGACAGCATACGTGATCATGGTGCCCTTTGTGTTGAGCATTATGAATTTTCCACAAGGCGAAAATTTCATATCCGTCCAGTCGAACATGTTTTCGCGAGTCATTTGGAAACTAATGAACGGTCCCTGGAAAAATCAAAGGATTTGCTTCTGAAAATCTGAACATTCTGTAGAATTAAGAGAGGCTTGATGGTAAAGGGTTTCCATAATTTTTAGAAAACATCGGAAAATTGAGAATATACTACGCCGTGGTAAATATTTTGAAGCGACGATGAAAATTGGAAAAAAACAGAGGGTTTCTTTTTTCAAATATAAGTCAAATACATCAGAGATCAATTTCTTGGTATTCAGGTATTTTTAAAAATTTTTGAAGGCGCAAGTAGTTCTCCGCATTTTTCATTCCGTGTATTTTCTTCACTCGAAGTGTTAGCTCTCTCAATCGGCCGAGGCTACCCTAGAGTGTACACGGTGTCCGTGCCCGAGCCCCACCATCACCGCCGTGCTCGTACAAGCGAAACTGATGGATCTAGTTGTGGAATAACGAGGAGATGGACCGTAAGACCATGCTTTAAATTCAATCGACTACACGTTTTGACTTCTTTTTCGCCAAAGGCGGTGTTAGTGCCGCTCAAAAGAGCATTTTTTTCACCGTCTTGTCGATTCCATCTGACTAAAACAACCAATAAATATTGATGATGAGATGATGATTTCAAGGACTCGTTTTCCAATTTCAAAGTTAACAATTGATCTTTGATTTTGCCGTTTTATATTCTTGATTTCCAAGACTACAAGAAAGCAAGTCAGAATTCCAAAAGAAAAAACCGCCTACCTTGTCGAAAGAGCGGAGATCGTAAAGCTTGACAACGGTGTTATCCATTCCAGCCGCGAAAATAAGGCCTTCCGGATCGAAAGCCGCGATCGGATTGCTGCTCGAGTGCAGGACCCCCTGGAAGTCAGGTTGAAACAAGAAAAGGAGCTGGAGCACCTGGCAATTGGCCGTTTTCAGATCCCAGAGCCGGATCGTTTTGTCGTGCGCCGCCGACAGAAACATGTCTTCCGCGGGAGTCATGCTCAAGCAGGTCACCCTGCAAAATTGGTAGAAATTGAACCCTTTGCGCTGATGTAGCGTTCAAAGTTTAAGGAGAACAGTAAAAATGCCGCTAAAGAATAAAAGCTTCACAAGGAATAAATCTTGAGCTAAGGTCACTGATCAACTTTTAATTGGCAAAAACCAGAAATCGTTGAGAAAAAGTTCTTCTTTTTTCAGATTCAACAATCATGGCGGTTGAAAAAGAAAGCTAAAACTAAAAATACCACGCAAGCCTTGCAAATGCAACTGAAATCATAACGAACCTGTCGTTGTGACCGATGAAGTATCGCAAGTACTTGTTGTCGTGTAATGACAAGTATCGAATTGTATCTGAAACGAAAAAATTGAAACCTGTATCTGATTAAAATGATAAAAAGTAAATTCTGGGTTGAAAGCTCCCATCTTCATCCAGCTCCAATTGTTGAAAAATTCAACCGAAAAGAATTCGGAAAAAAACTGACTATCTATTTTTGTACTGCAATGAACTGCGCAGTTGGCTCCGGGCGCGTAGCGTATCAGTCCTACTCCGTACTTTTTGCTGTTCACCTGCAGATCCGATTTGGGAAAAAGGACAAAAAAGGGACTAACACTGCGGGACTTGACTCCCGACTGTATGTTGTAGATGTTGATGCTGTCGTCGTTGGCCGATGTTATCATGTAGACTCCGTCTTGACTGTAAGACACGCTGTTGATCTCTTCCGTGTTGTCGCTGAAAGTCTTCGAGGCGACCATCGAATTGATCACATCCTTCTCTAAGGAGATCGAGGGAACCGTCATTTCTGAACCAGAGAAAAAGTGAACGCCTTGCAAAGTAAGAAAAAAAAATATCGTGACGTGAACCGACACGGAGATATAATTTATATCAGGCAAAATTCGAAAAAATGCATTACATGGAAAGACAGAAAAAAACGCTGTATCGAGAAAATTTTTCTAGAATTATCTTCTATATAACAAACTGTCAAAACAAATTTCAAAAATAGATGAGCTTCTAGAAGTCAATAAAGCCCTTCAGCGACCTTATCGACTTCTGGTTTCAAGCTTCATAAATTTAAAAGTAAATAGTACTATAAAGCGTTGTAAAATTTTGTCAGAACAGCATATCTGAAACGACGTTGCCATGGTTGCGAATGCAGTGCATTCAAGAAATTGAAAAAAGTACTATGAGCTTTAAAAAAAGTGCGAACCTTCAAGGAATGAAGGAATGTTTGCTCTACGGTGATGTTGGCAGGGCGCCAACGGCAAAAGTCGCCAGCGTCGAGGCCTTTTAGCTCAACCGAAATCCTACAATTTTTTTGATTTGAACATTTTCATTGATATTTCTTAATTTTTTTTTTTCATTATCCTTGTTAAATAATCACCCAATTTATTCAGTGTACATCAAGCTGTCCAAACAGCTGCCAATGGAGCCTTTTGACGCGATTCCGCCTGACCAAGTCTTTGTTACGGAACAAAAGCCAACAGTGAGAAAATTTTCGATTTTTCTTTCCATGACTAAATTTTTCAGGAGACAAGGCTTTTAAAATGGAGAAAAGTTACTTGCGCAGATGGACCGACGCCAAGGTTATAATTTTTTTTTGATCAAAATGTTTCGAAGATATTTGCTGTTAACCTTGCTTTTTTGTTTCGAAAATTTAGATTTTCATTTTTCTCAGTTAATCAAATAAATTTCAGACCTCGTCATGGACATCGATCTGTTGCTATCAAAGAATTGATGGTAGTCTTTGGAGGTGGAAATGAAGGAATCGTGGATGAATTGCACGTGTACAACACGAGTGAGTGTCAAATAATCTTTTTTCTGATTTTTTGTGTAGGCATCAATCAATGGTTCGTTCCTCCGTTGCGCGGAGAGGTTCCGTCTGGCTGTGCGGCTTATGGAATCGTGTGCGATGGAACAAGAATCCTTCTATTTGGTGGAATGGTCGAGTACGGAAAGTAAGTTTTGTATATATGTCATTAATACGTTTCTGATAAAAAAAAAAGAGTTTCAGATACTCTAACGACTTGTATGAACTGCAAGCCACTCGGTGGGAGTGGAAGAAGCTTCGGCCAAGAGCTCCGAAAGTTGGAGCCGCGCCAGTTCCTCGCCTGGGCCATTCTTTCTCGATGAGCAAAAATAATGTAGGGATTGTTGTTCTACAAGTAGTTGGTCAACGGGAGTTTTTTAGATCTGTTACGTTTTTGGAGGCTTGACCAAATGACTCTGTAGAGCAGAAATTGAACATTCCGCGTTATCTGGACGATCTCTACACCATTGACGTGTCGGCTGGCGTTAACAATCTGCAATGGAACATTCCCGAGGTTCCTTTTTGGACGAATTTGGAGGAATTGTGGGATTCAGACGTTTGGCCAGCGTCCAATTGCTCGCGAATCGCATTCGGCTCTGATTTACGAAACGGAGAGTGCGCGAAATCTCATCATCTACGGAGGAATGAACGGTTGTCGACTCGCCGACGTCTCTCTTCTGAACTTGGACTCGATGACCTGGACGCATCCTGAGGCACTCGTCTTTCCTTCTCTTCCTTTTATTTCTTTCTGTTTCAGATCGTCGGAATTCCTCCGGCGCCTCGTTCGCTTCACACTGCCAACTTGGTCGACAACAAAATGATTGTTTACGGCGGCTGGGTTTCTTTTTGGAAGTTTTCTGAATGTTATAGTGTTTTTTGCAGGTTCCATTATCTGAGCCATCCTCGGAAGAGCAGCAAATGGCGGAAAAAGAGTGGAAGTGCACGAATTCTCTCGGTTGCCTCAACCTGGACACAATGACTTGGGAGAGTGTCACCTTGGGCAGCTATAATGAAGGTTTGACATTTAAATTTTTTTCAAAGATCAGAAAAATAAGATTATGTGTAAGACTTTTTTGATGTGAGTAATTTGTTGCTTTCAGAACAAATCCCAAGAGCTCGTGCCGGCCACAGCGCGGTCGCCATCAACACGAGGATCTACGTTTGGTCGGGCCGAGACGGATATCGGAAGGCTTGGAACAACCAGGTATCATCAGCTGTTGATCGCGCTTTGAAAGGACTTCTGTTCAGGTCTGCTGCAAAGACATGTGGTTCCTGGAGACGGCGCGGCCGGAAATGCCAGGCCGAGTTCAATTGGCGCGCGCCAGTTGCTCCAGTCTCGATGTAGGTCTTTTTTCTCTTTGAAAAGGCTTTTTTTTCAAGAACTTTCTCATTTTCCGCATTCGTATAATGCCATGTCTGATAAAGCGAAAAAAAAAATTAATTTTCCAACTATTTTTTTTAATGCTTTCGGATATTAAATCTGCGAATTCGTACATTTTCATCAAAATATGGAGATGGATTTGATCATTAAAATCCCAAGATTCTTTCTTTTTCTGCAATTCTCACATAAATCATAAATTTTATGTGAATATCTTTGATAAAATGCTAAGTTTCGATAAAGTACTTCTTTTTTTCATTCGTTGCTTCATTCATCCTTTGAATTAACTACTTTCCAAAGTTATATCTAGAGGGTTTTTTTGTAGTCGCTTGGTAAGGGTAGTGAAAAAAAAACTTTAAAGTGAGGACATTTGTAAATAAAAAGGGTTACCTTCGCCTTCAGAAGAGGTTAATGGACGGAATCTGCATTCTTAATTGCAGATCACCTGGGGAGGTGTCCCCACCGCCGAAGCCTATCTTCTCCAAGTGAGCCGACCTGACATCAGTGGTTCGTCCTCCTTGGTCATCGTTTAGGCTCCCCTTCTTTTCAGCAACCAAAGCGGCGCCGCCAACTCCTGCCCCCGTCAAAGCGCCTGTGGCGACTCCGGCCAAAGCTCCTGGAACAAAAGCGATCATCATCACGAAGAACAGTGCTGACGGAACCCAGAAGTGCGTTTTCGACTGAAAGAGTGAAAATAGAGGCTGTTCCAGGGTCGTTTATCTGGCCAACGAGAGCATGGACACGAGCGTTCCGGAGACTCAGCCTTCCGGATCGGTTATTTCGACCCAAGGCACCACTTACACGGCCCCCGCGGCCAAGCAACAGCAGCCCGACGAGGTTTTTCTTGATTTCTGATGGCCGGACAGACTTAGAAGACTTATTTTGTTATATTTATCTTTCTATGTTGGATTTGGGATGGGGAGAAATAATTCCTAGAAAAGTTAGAAAAGCTCACAGTTATGCATTTTAGAAAATTTTTTGTTGTGTTTTATTCACGCATCTAAATTTTTGATAGTCCTTTGCCCAAAAAAAATGGATTTAAGGATACTTTCACTCAATCGATCATGATTCAGGGCGGACTGCCGCAGAATCTGTTCGACGAATCTGGCACCGACGACGTCCAGCAGCCTTCTTCGCCGACCAAAGCGACTGGAGAATCTTCTGACGTTGTGAGAATCTTTTTCGGAGACCATGTTCCATTTCTTGGCTTAGCAGCCCGGCCCTACGTCTGCACCGACCGACGGAGAGACGCCGTCGACGTCTTCTGCAGACCCAGCCTCTCAAGAGCCTCAGCCAGCTGCTCCAGCTCCTGCTGAAAACGCCGAGGTTCAGCCTGAAATGTCCAAAAAAAGCAAAAATATTCAGAACGTCGAAAAACCTTTCGGAAAATGAGAGCAACTCTACTGCTGGCCAGCCAGATGCAAACAGTGCAACCAACAATGGAAATATTCAAGAAGTTTTCAGGCATGCCGATCAATTCGGATATTGGATATTTGCAGAAATCAGAAGACGGGGAATGGTTTGATGTGGGCATTATAAAGGGAACCTCGTGTCTTGTCTCGCACTACTTTTTGGGCGGCGGAGAGCCTTTGGAAAACGTCTTCGGGGTCGGTCTCCTTCCCATCTTCAAAACGTCAATTTCTTTGCTCAGGCGGATCAAGACTTGACCATGCACGCTGGGAACATTTCCTACATGGAGAAGTCGGAACTCGAGTCGGGCACCTCCTATCGTTTCAGAGTCGCCGGAATCAACGGACTCGGCAGAGGCGTCTGGAGCGAATATGCCACTTTCAAGGTTCTCGAACTCCGCTCTACCGGTCAACTAGTCTTTTCAGACGTGTCTTCCTGGCTTTCCTGGAGCTCCCTCTTCGATACGCATTTCGAAAGGCGTGGATGGCGCTCAGCTCATGTGGGAGCCGCCGAATATCACGGCAGGTTGGTTCAATCGAACGATTTTCTCCCATAATGAACACTTTAAGGCAAAGTTTCCGAGTACAGCGTTTATTTGGCGGTTAGGAACGCCTCCGGAAGCACGGACAGTCAGTTGGCCTTCATGAGGTTCCTTCATCCAATTTGTCTGTGGAAAAGTTGATTCGACTTTCAGAGTGTACGTGGGAGGCGAGGCCGAATGTGTGGTGCCACAGGCGAATCTGGCGGCCGCCTACGTCGACACCAGCAACAAACCTGCGATCATCTTCCGCATTGCTGCCAAGAACGAAAAGGTGACTCTCGTCCTCATTAGGACTATCCTCACTATTCATGTGCAAAGCCATGCCTTGAGAAGAATTTGCTCCTTGTTAGAAAAGTGTACTTGCAAGGGAACTTTATGCAACTAGCGGTAGAACTTCTGTCTAAAAAACTTTTTTTGTTTGCCATCTATCCCTCCATGGTGAAGCAGTTTATTCGCTGGTACTACTAACGGGCCAAAATTATTTCCCAACGCTAGCTGTCACTCCGGGACGTATTGGACAACAATTGTGGACCGTAACCCGCGCCGACGACTAACTCTTCCATTATACCATGATTCAGCAGAGATTTTCTTCATCTTACTCTGAAGACTGAATAAATTGAATAAATTGAATTGAAATTGAATTGAAATTGAATCTATCCCTCACCGCTCGTCGCAAAAAAATTTTTTTGAAAAATTTTTTAAGGCTAAGAAAAAAAGTTTTTAAATAGGGATATAAAAGATCGGAAAATCGCTAACATGAGTATCTAATTGTGATAGAGGAAAAAACGCTGTCTTTCTGTTGTAAGGCTTTGACAATGGAACGATAAATTATAGGGCTACGGTCCGGCGACTCAGGTCAGATGGCTGCAGGACCAGAAACCGGTGGGTCCGGTCCGTTTCCCGGTCCAGAATCCGCCTTCCTTCTACCAACAACATCAGCCTCTTCTCAAACGTCCTCGACTCGACTAATCTGTTTCTCTTCGTCATTTGTTCTATCTTGTACAACTTCTGATATGTATTATACTGGCCCATCCCCATTCGGCGTTATCTATTGTATCCAACTGCGAGATTCACGCTTGGGAAAGATGACTGGCACGTCTTTGTCACTTTGTTTGATCTACATATTTTGAGGTTTTTTTCTTTTTCTATAATTTATCAATGAATCAGTTTCTCGGTTAACATAGTTATGATATTGGGTATGACATCTCATTTTATAAGGAGTAGAAAACATTTTAAAAAAGATGGATCCAGCCCAACTTGATTTTTTCATTTATTTTGTGCTTTATCAACTGCCAAAGTACGGAAACTTCGTTTAATCATTTATAAAAATGAATTAATGCAAATGAGGGAGAAATCATGTCGTAAAAAAGAAGTTTGGCTGGTGAATATGTTGAAAGTGCAAAGAGACACTCGAGGTAATTTTACTTTACGTTCGAGAATTTCCTGAAACTTCGTCTTTTGTCTACTTTGGTAGCGCGACTTGTGATTCAGAGACACGTCATCGATAGACTTTTAGGATAACTTTTGAACTGAAAAGGAAGGACTTTTGGACAAAGAATGATGCATTTCGAACTCTTAGGTCTGACTAAGTCTTCTGGAAATGAATGGAAGCTCCGAGTCGGATGACGCGTGCGGAAGAGGCGGAGTCGCGTCATGGCAACCGCTCATCAATGATATATTATCAGTTGGCAGCCCCTCAAAGAGCTCACAAAATGTTCTGGAGGCTTTTTTCGCCGGCTTCCGCCCGCTGCGACGATCGGCGCGAAATTCGCACCGACGACACTTTTCTCTTCTGCGAGGCCGTCGTCGCCGAAGTCGATGCCGCCGTCGCTGAACTCGAGACCGCCAAGGTTCTTTTCTCATAAGTGTAATGCAATTTTTCGAGTTACTTTCTTTCTTGGTCAAACTGGAACTGCCAAAGTGAGTTGTTCTGATTAGGCCAACTAAACTAAAATGGTCTGAAACTGAATTTTCGATCGAGGATTTCCTTTGTGCAGGTTTTTTACGTTTACTTCAAAGCTTGACGTGAAAAATTTTGCTTAGGTTTTTAAAAACTATGAACTCCTAAAGCTGAAAAATAAACACCTATAAAAATAAACAGCTATGATTTTTCTGTTCTATTTTTTTTACCACAGCATCAAGCTTTTTATCCTATCTAAATAAGAGCTTAGTTAGAGATCTTTTTCCAGCTTTGAAGGACTTGATCTTTTTTTTTAACTCTAAAACTTTTCTTCGCATAAATTTAGAGTCACCATGAGAAATTGCATTCAAAAGTCTGACTATGTGTTCAGACAATGTCCTGACAGTCTTGAATTTTTAACTTGTGAAGTAATGCCCCTGGCAGAGGCCAGAGACGCAGGGGAGACCGCCTCCTACCTATAAAAGGCAGGGACGATCTTCAGCTGGGTCGAAATCCTCCCGGCCTGAGGTCAATCCCTCGATCCTATTTTTGACTATATAATATTTTTCTATTTGAGACTAATGAATCTTTATTAATATAGTCTATATATTCGGACCACATCGAAACTACCGATGGAGTCTCGGCATGGCCAAGCCGAGGACTCACAAACTTTTTTTTCGGTTACCCCATAAATTAGTTTATGGGGTAACCGAAAATAAATTAGTTTATGGGGCGGGCCATAAACTTCATTTGTTCCTTTTTTTTGAGCTTTTTTAAAGTTTAAACCAGTCACTTTTTCATTGAAACCGTGATAACTTCAGGAAGAAGCTGACCGACAAGAGCGCGAAAAACACCGCTTGCCGGACTACACCTGGCTCGCCACTGGCAAGAGTTCTCTCTACCGAAAAAGGCTGAATATAGAGGTTCCCCTCTCATTTCGTGCTGGTAATATCGTGATTGGCGGCAGGAGAAGGCTAGAGTGGAGAACGCGTGTGAAAGACTACGGCCGGAGGAATGGTCGAAGACGGTCCGCAACTGGCGCAGCCGCATCGAGAACGCCGTCGACCGCAAGACGATAGTCGACGAATTTCTCAGCGCGACCCATCAGAGCATCGTCAGCCGTCAACTGGCGCCACCTCCAACCGTCATGGCGACGCCGCCTCCTGCCGCTTCCACGGTCAGTTCAATCGATATACTTTCGTTCAGAGTGCATTGAAGTGGCTGGAGGAATTCTCAGTCTGAAAAGTTGATCTCAGAGGACACCTACGAAGAGTTTTATCTGAACTCGAAACATCTTTTCCAAAACTGAATGAACTTTTCATGTAAATGTAGGTCTAGAAAGCCAGGATCTTCTCCTAAAAAATGAGAAAAACCTAACAGGATGCCTTTATAGTGAAGTTTGGAAGAAGCTAGTCAAAATCAACTCGTTTTCAGCCACCTTCAAGTCATCGCGAAAAGACGCTTACCTCTTCGCGGTCCGTGGCGCAGCTGTCGATCATCGAGTTGAGCGAGCTCGTCTAGAAGAGGTGAGAGGGGAAAAGTCGCGGAACGCGTGACTTTGATTGTTTTCACGGGTTCAGCCGAGAACCGTATGAAGAACAATCAAAAGCACGCGTTGCTGCCAAGGGCCAAATCGAAAAATGAACGAATCGCCGACGGCTGGTGTCTGTGTATATGTGCTCCTAATGCAAAACATGTGCGATGAGGCCAATTCTCGGACCAGCCCCCATGTGCCAAAGTGGCTCAAATCATACACAAAACGGTCTCCTGCAAATTGACACCGATCAGTGTCCCACTATTCGTTGCACAAGCAACACTTTACTAAATAACAACAAAATTCATTTATCGTCAGTTGGAGGCGAAATTTGGAGGCTTTCACTGAAAAGATATACTGCCTAAGAAAGACTTCTTTTCATTTTAGTCTAGCATAAATACTGTACCATATTGACACCCTAAGTGTATCAAATTGTGCGTTATCCTATTTTGGAACCTATGAAAACATTTCTTATAGTTTTGAGCTCTCGACTCCGACTTTCAGGCTTCTGAGAAAACATTTAGGTGATACTTTCACGTTTTCATCCCAGACATCAAGGTTTTCGACGAATTTTCAGAAAATTCCAGACTTTCGAATGAGAGGACTTTTCTCGTTCGCTAATATAATCCATGTCTAAAAATCAGAAATAAATGACTAGAAAAAGGCCTTCCACTGAAAAGAAACTGAATGTAAAACATGAAGAAGAGAGCTTGAAAAAAATTAAAAAGTAGAAGAATAAAACGATTCATTCGTAAAAAAAAGTGCGAAAAAGTGTTCAGAAAAAGAAAATAGTTTGTGCATCTTTTCGGGAAATTGAAATTTTGATAAATTCTTGAACTTTAGGCTTTGCCCATGAATAAACAAAAAAGACAGTTTAAACTACAGTAACTCTCGCAGTCTTTCGGACAAACTAGCGAATGAAATATAGCTGGAAGAGTCTGTTAATCTTTTTTTTTTTGCACGAGGAAGTTCTAACGAGATACCTTTTCTTGACAAGCTTAATCGCGTTAAGCTCTTTGTGAGGATTCTTGATACTTTATCAAAACAGAATGAATGAAAATGGAAAGTTCTTCCGAATGCAATTAGAAATGAGTATTTTAATCATTTTTATCTGTTGAAAAAGAGTCGCTATTCAGACGCGAAAGTTCATCCGGCGACACCGTCTTGATCATCAGCCAAAGGCAGAACCAACGAGTCAATCAGTTTCCGGACGTTTTCTTCAGGGTTCTCCGATCCTCGACACGTCACCAATTTGCTCACGCCCTTAATTTTTCGAATAAAACGAATCCTTGTTTTAATTCTTGATAGAAAATCTCAATTTGAAGAAAAGAAAAGCTCACATTGTTCAAAATGTGCTCGGCGAGCAGCGAGTGCACCGAAGAGTACTGTGCCGCGTTCTGAACTGCGTGCAGACGACCTGCCCGAACCTGTTTCAAAGATTCCTCGACGCTAAAAGACGTGAGTCGCTCCTTGTGGAGACTTGCGTGCGCCACCTCAAAGGAGCTTTTTACCTCCTCCACTACTTTCTGTCACCTCAAAAGTAGCAAAGGTGCCAGCGCGACCGCAGCCTGACAAACTCACGTACACATGAGGTCCTGAGTACTTTCTGAGAAGGAGTTTCGCGAAGACGGGACGGGAACAAACCTCATGACAGACTGCACTTGCCAGAGGTCGATCAAGTCCGAAGGCGTCTTGCCGTGTGGCCAAGATGAAAGGTGGTGCAAGTGGATGAAGCTGCAAAGCATGTTTTGGAGACCAGGAGAAGAAATGAAAAGACAGTACCTTTTCTTGTTTCCGTTGGTGACGCTGATGACCCGCATGGTCCAGTTATTCTTGATAGTGACGCGCTGGAATTCGCCGACACGTAGGGAACCTTCTTTGAAGTAAAGAAAGTCCCTAGGACAGTTTTTGAAACTAAATGAGTAATTCTTACTGAGAAGCTGGGAAAGTAAATTCCCCTCCCATCTGCTTGTACTCTTCTTCCGTTATAAGTAGAAGAACTCCTTTGACTCCGTTTTCGAGAATCATTCGCCAAAAACGGCTTGCCGTATGTGGTAGCGGTAGTTGTGTGGCTATCGCCTAAAGAGCAAAACAGTTTCTTTTCTTTTGAGATTACTCGTCGACCTTTTTATCGTCGGAGATTGTTATCCAACTGGCGTGGATATATCCACCGGTGTGGAGGATGACGCGAGAATGATCCATGCAGACGATATCTGAAACAATTTGCCGCTGCTTCTGCAGAAACGCAAGACTGAAAATACCCATGAAGCGATTGTCGCGCATGTTTTTCAGCCACTCGGTCCTTGAAATCGACGAGGGAATGTAGCCAGCCACGGATGCAAACTCAGTCTAACAACTTCATGGGTTCAAAAAAACTATCAGCGAAATTTACAGTTATCATGTTTGTGTCAAGAACAGAACTGGCGTATATAAGCCATCTTTCTTTTCGTTCCTCGTCATCTGAGAAGAAAATTTAATTGACATGTTTAGGCCTCTATTTTGTGGAATGTCAAGAGTAAGAGAAGTTGAACGGTGTCAGAAGAAACGCAATGTTCGATCAAAAAGGCTCAGAAGTTCTAACGATCTTCGCGAATTTCTTCTTCACAGGCCAACGGTGAATGAAGTTTGAAATATGAAATATCTACTAAAACCTACTACAAACAGCTTCTCCAATATTCGTTTTCTTGTTTTCGCCAGACTCTGCAAACAGAATAATTCCTATAAAAAAGTTTATCAACTTTTATTCTTGACTGAAATTTTTAAGCCGTTCATGTTGAACTTTCTTTCCTGTTATTTCTCACACGAGATTTGGAGATCCGGCTTTGCGCACACACTCAGCAGCATTGGCGCATTTAGCTTGCTGATTTCTTTGAATTCAAATTCTGACTCCTCACGCTCGGTTTACGAAAGCCGCTTAAGCGGTAAATTAATTCAAAATTTTTTAACTCTTCTTCCTTCTATAATCGTGTTTGAATTTCCTGAAAGGAAATGTTTTTGTCTGGAGATTTCTTTGATTTAGACATCGGTTATAACTGTAATTCAAAAATATAACGAAAACTGTTTCATTTAACAAATATTTTATTTTACCATTAACCACCCACAGTGTTCTGTTAGATAACTTAATTGATTCAAAATGCTCTTTCCATTTTCTTCTCCTTTATAAAGCAATATCCAAACAAGGTTATTACTGGAAAAATTAACAATAAAAGTTTTAGACGTACCCTTTGATCCTATGTTTTTCTTTTTCTTTTCTGCTGAATCGCTCTTCTTTTCATCCTTTTTATTCTCTTCTTCTTTTGTAACTGGTGGTTTCTCAGCCGCTTCTTTGTTCTCGGGAACCTGTAGTGGAAACTTAAAGGTTTTCCAATAAAAGTCAACCTCATTTTTCTTCTCCGATGGAGCTTTTTTTTCGTTTGCTGATTGATTGACTTAAGAAAAATAAAAAATGTTAAACAAAAGAATAATGAAAAATTAATTACCAATTTTAGCGACTTGAGCGTTTTTTTAGCTTCCTCTTCTGCTAGAAACAGGTATACATTTTTATTCGAGTATTTTTTTAATAAATGTTTCACCTTTTTGGAACAGCTTCTCCCACATCTTTCACGAGAAGTACATTTCCCATTTGCTGAAATTACATGTAAAAGTGAAAATCGAAATATTTTGTGTTACTTCATTAGCAAGAGCTGGCGGTTGTTCAACTACCGCAGGTTGCTTTGGTTGTTTTGACTTTTTTGTCTTGGTTGTCGATTTGCTAACTTTCTTGCCCTTTTTCTTTGCACAACATCTGAAATACTTCGATTCGTGCAAATCAATCGCATATTTTTTCAATGAAACTTCGGAGAAAGAGCTGAATGTTTTCATACTTTTTGAAACTGGATATTTCAACTTTAAGTATATATTCTCACCCGAAAATTCCTTTCTTTTTGCTTGACCTCCGTTTCTTATGGTGTCGCTTCACATGTTTTTTGTCTTTTGATTTGGAAGGGTGGTGATTTTTTTTGTGTTTCGTGTGTTTTTTCCCTACGTCGGTTCCGCCTTTCATTCTAAAAAATCTCTCGTGATTAATGACGGAACAATTAAGAATTTCGGACTGATAGATGTAAGTAATGCAATAGGACAGACCTCGTAAATTCACACAACCTTTTTGGACAGGCAGGTTATCACAATGACTTATCTATTAGTTTTTTCACGTCTTCTTTGTGTAATTTTATTAAATTTTTTTGCAGCGTACACTGTGTTCTACAGTTCCAAATGATTGAAGGTTTTTGTTGGGTCAAAAAAAAGACTGAACAGAGATAAATTTTTTGAGGTTCTTTTCCGCATAACGAAGTGTCAAGATATGCCGCTTTATCTGTCGCTTTTTTTCTGCTAAATGACCTGGAGAACCAGAAAAGTTACATTGCTAAAAAGACGGTCGCAACTGGAAAATCGATTTCAACGAGTCTTTCTTCATCTGGTAAATATATACATGAAACTTCGAATTTTTTTTTAATTTTCGAATAAAAAAGTGCAGTTTTTGGTTAGGTTTTTTGAACTTGCTGATTTTCAGAATTTTGTGAAGGATATGGGAGAAATGAAATCCCGGTTGCTGTAAAAGTATCTCCCAAGTCCAAAAAGCGGTCGAAATTGGACGCGGACATTAAGGAACCTCGAAAATTGCGTTCGCGTGCTTGTAAAGGAGCTCTTGTCCAATATTTCCCACTTCCGACGAAGGTTTCTCAGAAAAGAGAGAGTGTACGGACTGTAATTGTTTTTCAGACTGTTGAAAGTCTCACTAAATTGGTTCTTGTTGTGCAGCGAAATAAGAAAACGACCTGGCGCGATGAACAAAAACTTCAACTGGATATTATGCAGTAAGTTCACTTTCATCTACCGTAAGAATGTAATTATTTGTTAACTTTGAAAATCTATTTTCAGACGAGTGATCTTCGATAAAATAGGACGTTTCGAAGCTGTTTCGCACGTTCGTGAGAACTGGAGCCTCATCGGGGCACACTGTGCTCTCAGTGCTGTGAGTCTGGTGCTGTATTCTCGTCGAACAGATCCATTCAAAGGGTAGGAAGTGATGAAATTTGTTTCCAGCCGCGAAATAAGGCCAATCACGAGTTAATACTCAGTTATACTGTGAACTCGGCCAAACTATTTGAAGTCCTTCTTGTGAAAGGAGTTGCGGTATCCTGTCTCTATTTTTTATTTTCAAAATTTTCCTTCTAGGAAATTTCAACATATCCTTCGCAAGTCGTTTACCACATAATTGGGAAGTTTCTACTGAAAATGAAACCTTTTTCGTTCACTTCCAAGCCTTGGAACCAAGCCAAAGAGGTTCTCTTTTCCTTTTTGGACAGAAATCATTCTCTCAAGGTTCTTCAAACGTTGCTCTCTACTTTGACGATTCAAGCTGTCCACTATAGTCTCGTCGCAACATTGTCCGATATACAGCGAAAGTTAGTTTTATTAGTCAAACTTTTCAGTGAGAAAAATGCGAATCTTCTGTAGTTCAGAAAATCATTTGCAGTTGTATGTCGAAATTTTTATATCTTCAAAATTCCAAAAGCGCATGAAAATATTCGGAAAAAAGTATTTTAAGAATTCACTTCAAAGTCGCGACGCGTTAAGTTATTTTTTTTTAAGCTGCGTCTTTTAAAAATATTAACTCTTAAATGTTTTCATTTGTTCGGTTCGTGCACGTTTTCTTGGTTTTGAAGGCTCATCAGGGTTTGGGCAACGCGACAAACTCAGAAAGACGACAAGTTTTTGAACTACGCCATCGGACAGCTGTGCGACTTCATCGCGATTTCTCATCGCCGTTTGAGCCAGATTGAGAATTCAAATCGTTTTGGACTATCTTTTTGATTTTTTTCATGGCATTCTGTTCTAAATCGAAATTGTGAAGATTACCTGTCGAATCGTCCAGTTTTTTGCTCCTGTATCATAATTGAATTTTTATATAAGATATAAATAAACTGAAATTTTTTTTAAATCTCTCAAAAGATCATTTTTCTCAAAAACAAACTATATATTTCTTTTATATTCTGAATGAAACAGCCGTCGAACTTATTTGAGGTAGTGATAATATGACAAACTAGGAAATTTCTTTTCCTTTCGATTGCCCGGCCCGGGGTTTGGGCCCTCCTGTTTGAGAAAAAGCTTGCCCGGGATCGGGCCAGACTCCGAAAAAAATTTCAAGTTTTATTAAAATGATTTTCACCGATAATTTGTTGCTTGATTCTTGAAGATAATTTGAGTTTTTTGGGCCAGGCTTGGAAAATATCAAGGGGCCAATAGACTCACCGGCCATTTACAAAAACTGAGCTCTTTAGTTGGAACTATATTCGGACGTCACAGATAAAGCGTTATTGTCTTATTTTTCATAGATGTATTTTGTAGGTTTTCATATCTCATTTTTATTTATATTGGCAAGTTTTGAAGGCTTCTTACAAAACATTTGTCGGAGAAGATCATTCAAATCAGTGTTGGAGATCATAAGCTCAAATAGAATTAATTTATTGTGAGGGATATTTTTGATGGTTTTCGAGTATCTCTTGGAGTAGCGAAAAGATAAGACGCTCTAGAAAAAAAGCGGGCGTCAGACAAGCCCAAATGTGGGTCAAGCCAGCGATATCAAGGATTCTCGCCAGAAGCCTTGATTCGGGATGATCCACGGCGTTTTGTTGGTGTCGCTTCTGCCGGTGGCCTTCGCCCTGCCGCCACCTGAAGGAGTTCACCTGAAGAGGGCTCGCCACCTTCCCGCCAGTCATGAAGTCCGCTCTTCGTCTTATTTCTCAATAACCTCCCTATTTCAGGACAAACAGCTCGAGCCACCGCCAAACCTGAAGATCCGTTCGAGGATGATGGCAGCCATGAACTCGGTAGGTGTATCAATCAAGAAACGTCTCATTTTTGGATTACTCCAATCAACTAAATTGGAGTGGAGCTCCCTTTCTATGAGTATTCTTGGAACTAGAACCATTGCTTGTCACCTATTCACTTAAATAACGAGTCGAAATTTTGCCGATTTTCGATTGCCGCACATCTCTTTCTGAAGCTTGAGGAAGTTCTGTCAAAGACAAAAAAAAGGAAGAATTTAAAGAAATGACTACTTTTAGAATCGATCAACCGCTTCTCCCGAGAAGCCAGAACGGCCGTTGGTTTTCACCAAGTTTCGAAAGATTAACAAGGGGGTTAGTATTATTTGTCAAAGTAGCGGAGAATATGTGAACTACTAGTTTTTTAAGAGTTATAAATTGTTTACAGGAGCAAAAACCAACTATTGAAGTGATAACTTCAGCTCCTTCGACTACAGTGAAACCCGAAAAGACAGGCAAAGATGTAAGGCTTTTTAAAGATGTATTTTAATGGCTTTAAAGTGAAGATGACTTTTCAAGACCTTGTTATTTCACTTTTTTGTAATTATTTTACAAATCCACGATTTATTTATCCTTTTATAGACTTTTTTCAGAGCTTTGTTTTCTTTTTGCTGTTGAAGTTCACAGGTGTTTAATAGGAAAAATAAACTTCGAAATTATCAAAGAAAAAAATTTTTCATCTTTATTTAAATATTTTTTTCTTTTTGACGATCCATGCATTCGTGAAAGTTTTTGAAAAAAATAAGAGGGTTCGGAAAAAAAGTAGGGTTAAGGGTTGAAGAAAGCTTATGAGCTGAAAGCGGCCGGGAAATTATTTTTTTTTCTGTTTACGATTTACAATAACTTTTGAAAAAACAAATTTCTACTGAGGTCCCAGTTTCAGTCAGGAGAGCGTGTGAATCTTGCCGTCCGGCCTTTCTTGCAGACCAATTTCGTCGACGCCAACGGCCACATCGTCCATGACGTCATTGCGATTCCGATTCGCGTCTCCGACGGACATATTCATGCAATCACGTACGTTAATGAATGATTAGGAAAAATATGCAGAAATCGAACTTTTTTGCGAGAGAAAACCAGCGTTAACATGACTTGAAATTTTCAAAGTATTTTTCTTGGGGCTCGACTTGGAGCATCTTTGTTGTGGGTGGAATGGCTTGAGGAGGCTGTTTCTCTAAGATACCGCTAGGCGACCGTGACGCGTCCAAGAATTCCACTTGCGATCTTGAAATTCCAAGTGAAGAGTAATCAGTGTTGCTAGATCCATTTCTTCAACCGTTTACTTCAGAAGGAAGCCCAATGCGACAGCGTCTTCGGCCGCCGTCGAAGCCGAAGACAAGGACGTCAGCGTCAAATTCCAACCATCTCAAACGGCTCTCTAATGCAGATCGAAAAAAACCTAATAAATATAACTTCGATTTCAATAAAAATTAATAAAATTTTTTTCCAATAAGTTTCGATTCAAATTTGACCATTTGATATTGTGTTTATCCAAGTTTTCAGAGCTCGAGTACTGTTTGACTGCAACGGCGCCTTGTTCAAACACGTGTGTCCGCTCATGCTGCAGCGTTTTTTGTCGCTTTTTCACCACTAACCAGTTCTCATGCAGGTTTCGCACTACTTTCTGGTGACTCTTCGTCCCACGCTGTACTAATTTTAGCATTTTGTTTCTTTTCGCCAATTTTCGGTAGGCTCTTTTTTGCGTATTTCTTTCAAAAATTGATGTTTTTTGCGGAGTTAACGACATTTTTCACGACCTCTCAAAAAAATAATTTCATAAGATTTTTTTCAAAATTTCCCAATAAGGTTATCTACATCTTCTACTCAGCATTGAAAGTTTGGGAACTTCCTAAGAAATGATTACACTGCGTTCATGTATAAAGTTTTTTTTCCATTTTATCACCAGAATACTAGTTTTGAACAGTTTGCCTTCTCTTCTATTAAATATCGACTCGCTTTCATTCCACAAAAAAAAAGTCCAAGAAACGAATTCAAATAAAAAAATTATATTTTTTCGTTTTTCGTTTCTTCTTTCTTCTTTCAACTTCAAACGTAACTTTACGTTGAATATATCTGTCCAGAAAAACTGAAAAGAGAGAAGGAAAAATCCGATTCCTCATGAAAAAGATGAATTTCCAAAGGGAGAATGACTCATGCTGCCCACATGCGTATATTGGAATACTTTTGTTTGTTTTTCAAAGGACTTTCCTTTCCAGTGTCTTTTCTTCAAGTGAGAAGGACTTCTTCGTTTAAAAAACAGATGTTTGAACGCAGATCAAAAAATTAAAATAAAGTTTAAACTTTCTAGAACTCGAGAAACTATTTTGAGAACTCTGTATTCTTTTCTTTCATATCTCACAATCGGCGGCTTTTTTCCGATCAGAGATTTATCAAGTGGTCGCACGATTCTCGAGATGTTGCTTTTAGCCTTTTATTTTCCATCAACATCGGTTTTCTTCTATCCTCGTTCGCTGGAAAAACTCACGAAATCTGACCAACAACAACCGAAAAATGTTCTTATTACAGTAGCCATGTTCCGCGAGAAAGAGGTGTCGACACGGCTGATTCGGCCAGTATTTCCTGAGATAAACCTCGACAAGCTCATGTTGTTTGTCGACCGCTGGAACCCTGACTGGGAAATCGACGCCAGCATTCAAGTATTTTCCATAAATTTCCATTAACCCCTAGCTTGGGACCAAAGTATCACAGAGAAGTCTTTCGCTGCGAAAAATGAATTTAATATTGTCTGAAACAAACCTAGTAGGAAGTCGTTGGAGCATGACGCTTATATTGAGCTGATTCTAGAATGTTCGATAGTATCACATTTCTAGTCTCATTACGTCATAGGGATCATGGGTAAAGGTTTCCCTTCTAAAAGGCTCCACATTGTTCTCGATTGTTCTATTGCTTTCGGGACAGCTCTCTAAAACTCTGGAATGTTCGATCTTTTACTCTAATTTCGATACTCTCTAAAATCCACCTTTATTCTGGAAGATTTAATAATAATCTTCGGGATCTCCTCACTATATAACCCCTCGTCTGTTATTTTGAATAGTCCGGTCTAATTTCTTGTTGCTCAACAATCTTCTACTACAACGTCTTCGCGGGCCACCTGCGGGCACAACAGAATTATGAGTTCAAAGAGGACTGCAAGCACGGAATTTATACTGTATTTTTGAATAATCAGGTTCCTTTCAAGAAACTATGGGGCATAAAATGAAATGATCTACGCGAACGTTTTTTTTTCTTTTCTTTCAAAACTTTTTTTGAAGATCTTCGATGAAGGGATCGCGCAGTACATGCTGGTAGACCCCGAGTCGCACTACAAGTACTACGCTGCCGTGATCCTCGGCAAACCCAGCATCCGTTGCAAGATCATCGACGATGAGCCTCACGATTTTCTGGACGATGTCGGAAACAAGTTCGCCGTTGTACGTTTTAACATTTTCTTTCTTCACCAACTTTTCTCGGTGCTGTATAATTTTTGTTTCGCAAAATATGTTCAGAATCGGGATTTTTATCCACTTTCCTCGAGAAGAAAAACACAAAAATCCAGACAAAGACGAGATTTCTGCAGGTTTGCAAGGGCGCCATGTCCGGCGACGACGAGAAACGCGTCGACTATTTGAAAAACGTCCTCAACAAACGAGGATATCGATTTTTGTAGGCGTCGTGGATTTTTCACTGCTTCTCCCTACGTGTATAATCCTTTATTCCTTTTTGCTGAAATAATTTTTTCCAAGTATGGACTCAATTAAGAAGCAAATCCGAAATTCCTGATTTTCGAATTTTTCTTTGAAACATTTTTTGTTCCAGCCATCTGATATATATTTTTTAGTTCATCATTCCTGCTTTTTCTACTCTTTGCTTCAATCTCGCAGATTTACATCTCACACAGACAAAAAAATTCAAAAAAATTTGCGAATAATTTGTTTTTTTGTTTAAGTTCCCGTGATAAAAATACTTTCCAAGTTTTTCTGATCGAAATAATGAGAACATTCTTCATGGTTATCAAAATGGGCAGGCCACTTATCACCTTCAGGAAAAAAATTAAACAACACAAAAAAAAATATACTTGTGAAACGGCAAGTTTGGGTGAGATCAGCCTTTAAAGAGGGATTTCTCAAGTTAGGCCATTTTTTCAAGACTTGCCGCCGTTTGCAATACTTCATTTTTTTAAAGTTAAAATTTGATCTTTGAATGTTTTTAGTGGTGTTTTTTTCTTCAAAAAGTGTCTATTTTTTTCGTACAAAAAAACTCGTTATTAACGGAGACATCGCCTTAAAAACCTCGATCGGTGTATAGCTGATTCACGGCCAGCTTGGGACGTTAAGGGGGCGTGTACTGTCTGCGCTCTCCACGAGCCAGGCGCTATCCCGTGCATTATCGTGTCAGGACCATTTTTTCGATGGCTCAAGCCAGCCGTGAATCAGTTATATGCACAATTTGAACCTACAAAAACCCAAAAGACGTCGTGCACTTGTGCACTCGTGCGAGTCGCGGCTGAAACATTAGACCTTCCGCCGAGAAAAAAATAGTCATTTTTTTATTTTTATATCTATATAGATATGTATGTACAATATTTTTTTAATGAATTGATCACTCTTTTTTTCATAAAAAGACGTTAAATGAAAAAAATGAAAGGCCTTTTTATAAAACCACAGAAATATGCCAAACGAATGATGATTTTTCAAAATTTGCGATACCTATTCGAATATATTCGAATAGAGTTTTGAAAAAAAGTTTTGAAAGATCGAATATTCGCTTTCAAATTATTTTTGCTAAAAAAAACGAGCGTGTTTTTTTAAGAGTGCTCGTTCACTGATTGATTACTTTCGAAAAGTAACAAGAAAAGACTTTCAGAAAAAAAAAGTTAAGACTAAAAATTGCGATGATATATATTTAAATGAAATATTCAACGAATGGTACACCATTTTATTGACTTTCATAAGATTCAATGTGAATATAATGGCAAAGTTCGTTTTGATCTACATTACTATTTTTTAACTCTTATCAGAGCGCATCTCCATTTTTTCCCCTGTGCGATTTCCTGCCCGCGAAATTCAAAAGTTTTGATAGTTTTTGTCGTTTTTGTCGTTTTCGCCCAATTTGTGATGTTTTCTAGAAATTTGCTGTCTATATTCTTTTTTCTATTCATTTCTTCTCCGTTTGATGTTAATAAAGGAACTCTATAAGTGTTTTTATTTCGGTTCAATATCAAAATCAGAAATTATTTTTTTCCAGAAAAAAAATTGAAACAATAAAGGAAAGAAGTATTTCTTCTTCAATTTTTTTGAAAAATTTTTTTATACTTATGATAGAATTTCTTGTTTTTTTCTGGTTTATACTGGAAAGCTCTTTGTTATTTCCTGATTTCCAGCTTACAATGGCGATTCTCAAAGGAACCAAGCGTTCTAAGACCAATGAAAAAAACCTTGATCGGTGTCTCAGTCACTTGTCGACTTATTTTTCGGCAGTCACATCTTTACAAGAGAAGGTTAGTAAGAATCATTTAATAGATCTCATCATTAGTGATTCGAGGTCGAAGCTAAAAGTCGACAAGTTTTCGGCGAGGTGATAACCCCCGAGGTTGTGACGATGACAAAGTTAGCAAGGATAACGTCGGAATTCAGTCTGCTGCACACTGAAATCGTCAGAGATCTTTATAGAACCGTCCATGTTCGTTTTTTGAGCTTTAAAAAGTTTTATTGTGAATTTCAGTCATGTTTCGTGTTCTGGCAAAAGCTCACAAAGGAAGGAGGAAAAGAAAATCAAAAAAGTTCACAACTTATCAGTATATCCTCGCAATTGGCGTGCATTTATTTCCTCAACGGCGATGTAAAAAAAAAAAAATTGAAAAATGAGCAGTTCTAATTTTGTATTCCAGTATTATAAAGCGATTATTTGTCTCATGGGTTATCTGAATGCGGTTCCGGAGGACAATTACGCACGCGAACAACTAGTCAAGTGGAGTTTATTCCTTGGTAATTAAAAATAGAAGTTGGCGTTAATTATGACAATTAAGGCGAATGGGAAAACTCCGCCAAGTTACTTGAGGAGGCGGCTGGCAAGAAAAAGTATTGGAGCGGTTTCGATTTTTATTTGGAAGTTGCGCGGGCTTTTATTTCTTACAATAAAGAACCAAAAACACGGGTTTGTTGGGGACTTTTGTTGATTTTTATTGGAATTTGATATTTTAGGAAGCCAACTCCGAAAAGTTGCTCAAACTGTACACAAAGTCGATGGAAAGGAAAGAAGCGACGTTTTGCAGCTACGATGAACAATCGTTAATTTCCTGGATCATATCCAACTGCGGCAATGCCGAAAACGTTAATGTCAAGGTGATTTTTGTAAGGTTTTTTTTGTCTATCTCCAAGTTCCCATTTGATTCTTATTTAATAGTGATACTACTCAATATAGCGGGATTTTCGCCTCACTTTTTTTGAACTTGTTGCTGAGTATTAAGCGATTTCTAGACGCTCTGATTTGAAGCTTCCTGACATGCTGACGACGATGGAAATGGCGACTGTCAAAGCGGACACGGTCATGAAGAACCGGTTGAAGGAACTCTCGGTAGTGTCCCACGAGCTAGTCGGGAATCCCAACTTCGGAGAGTATCTCCAGAAAAAGTCGCACGCCCCTAGCGAATACAGTGAGATCCAAGCCGAATTTACTCGCAGTATTTTCGTGTTCAGTCAAGTTGGGTGCTTCATTCGCTTGGCTGATGGAGATGCGACGCGAATCGGCGAACTTGCAAGTGTCGCTGGCCCAGCCACGTGAGGCCTATGCCATCGTTCTCTACAATTGGATGTGCTCGCTCCGATCTTCGGTTTTCTTCCGGTTTGATCATCTTCTTGAGAGCTTCCAAGTTTTTTCGGTTTAAGTCTTCGAAAAGGATCAGAGGGGAAGAATGATAGTGTTTCAAAAAATTTTATGACTGAAAAAAGGAGAGGAACTAATGCTATCTCTATTAATACAAACTTCATGTTTTTTTTTCAATCGGTTAGGAATAATTCAGAGTTCTGCAAAGTACTAACAGAATGCTGAACTTGCGCCACGTGATTGACGACGAAGACTCTCCTTTCGAATGCGAATTGCTGAAACGGACGGCCTCCAGTTTGCTTTCGGTGAGATGAAGTGTTCTTGAAAACATAAAATACTATTGATTTTTGTGGGAACTTGAGAAGCTTGAAATAATGAAAGTGAAATATATTTTCGAGAGCATTCTCCAAATGAAGAGTGTAAAAATGGGAACAAACTTTTTTTAAGTGTTCAAAAAGTCGGGGCTGAAAAACGTCGAACTTTTAAATGTCTTGAATATTTAATCTTGAATATTGCAATAAGTCTTTTCAAATTACTATTGAATCCTACCTCCCTTTCTCATAATTCTTTCACTAAAATTAAGATTTGAGTGTGTGCCGGAAGTTGTCAACTTCTCATCACCGGCGAAGAAGAAGAACGACGAGAAGACGTTGGGAACCTCGTTCGACCTCAAATCTCCCGACACCATGCTCAAATCTTTCAATGAGATGAACATTTTCGAGTAAAAAGTCTCATTTTGTTTTCACTTTGTTCAACCTTATCCCGTTTCAGCGGTCCTCAGCTTCACCGTTGTTGCGCAAGTTGCCTCTGCGACCTTTGTCGACTCTTTCTTGTCAATTACAATTTCGCCAGCGAGTTCCTCTTTTCACGATCTTTTTGCGATGGTTTCTCCACGGTTTCTTTTCCTTTGTGTTGAGTTAACATTATCGTGTTTAGGAATCAGTTGAAGAGTTGGAGGAAGATTTTGTCAACTTGAGATCCTTCTCCTCCACCGACCAGTGCGCTGTGCTGGAGATGGCTGTTCGACCGGTTCATTTTTCATTTTTTTTTATTACAATCTCTGGAACATAGTAGTGTTGCAAGTTTTCCGAACATTCGGCAAGAAATTTCGAATGAAAAAAGAAAATTATTTGAAGAGGGAAAAGTTATCTCGAGTTCAACTAGCCGGTGCCGTATTTTACATTTCATTTTTTTTTCCAACACCATACCGAAAAAATTTTTCAGATTCATCAATTTTCTATGCATTTTTTCAAAATTTCGGATTCAATTTAACAACTCAGTTTTTCTCAATTGATAGTGATTTTTAGAAAGTGATCACTTTGGTATTTTATTTCCGAAAAAAAAAGAAAAATTTTCCAGAGACCTCCTGTGATCCTCAGCGAAACTTTTGGAGTAGTCGTGGCTCGATGGCTGGAGAAAAAGCTAGAAAGCGGCGAGAAAGTCGAAGCAGAGAAATTGAAGCGGATCGTCGACTTTGCTTTGAAGGTTTCCAGTTGGTAAAAAAATAAAGTGTTAAAATCAAATATGAAATAAAAAAAAAAATTTCTGCGGAATTACATTGGAGATGTTTTCGGTTTTGTAATTGATGATTATCAGTAGAGCGTACGTTATTGCTCTTATTTTTATTTTTTTCTCCGTTTGAATGAAGTTTGCAGAGATATCATTCTAAGCAAGAACATTAAATATAGTAGAATAAGAATGGGACTTTTATAAATTTATGCGCCGCCGTTTCCGATCTCGAAAATCGGTGTAACCCATAGTCAGAATCTTCGTAGTACAAAAAAAGTTCAACTACATATAAAATAATTTAAATGTAAAATTTTGTTTGCAGGTTACAAAGTACGTATTTTTGCGAACGACTTCGCAGCACCTACTGATCAAGCAACTCGAACGTCGTTACCACGCGCCATTCTCTTCGCCCCATCCTTGGATGCTACCAGTCGAGAAATCAGCCAATCCTCTCATCCGCGGAATCAACACCGCTGTATGTGTGTCGGAGATGACTAAAACTCGGTCATAGACAAGTATACACTGCTCCACATAATTATATATCCACCCGCGATTTTTCGAAAAATCGAATATTTTGAGAGTTTCTGAAAATCTTTTTGTTGTCAAAAGATGGGAATTTTGATCAGATTAATATAGCTATCAACAAAGTTTCTATTGAAAAACAAATGTTTTTTTCAAAAAAATTTCGATTCTTTCAAAAAAACCCGCAATTTTCCGTTCCACATAATTATATATCCACCTAAGACTTTAAACTTTTTGAACCATTTTTTCCGGTTTTATGTATCAGTTATCATTTTTCTCATCATTTTTGTTTGAAAATAAGAAGAATAAGAGCGAAAAGGATTTCGAAAAAGCCGAGGAACCTTGGATTTGATCAGAAAACGGTCGCGGTGCTGTTTTGTACTCCAGCTCCACAGTCATCAATGTGAGGGTTGAATTTTCATAATCAGGGTTAACTCAGAAGTTTTGAAAAAGTTTATCACAAAAAAGATTCTTAAATGGGCGTCAAATTTTGAAAATAAATTTCAAAAACCGTGAGCGCCTTTGGCAAAGTTATCAGTTTTTTCAACTTAAACTCGCTTTTCTCAGTCATTGAACGGAGAAATTCTTAATCTACAATGGAACAAGGCTGAGGAGGAAATCAGCAATAGTTTAATTCAGAAAAATCTGACAAAACAAATCTCAAAGCTGAAAAAACTTCAGAGAAACAAGAGTCAAAAAAGGATATTTCGTGATTTCGATTGTGTTGACTTTCTGTTTAATTTTTTTCGCTGAATAAGGATAGTTATGGATTATTCAATGTTTTAAAACAAACATATAACTGTAATCTTTAGTATTGAGAAGAAAAGAGTAGTTTAAAATTCGAAGAAAAAAAATTTTCAGATTCCTATGAACTTGACTTGAAATTCCCTTAGTTATTTACCAATTTCGCTCATTCTTCTTTTTCTAGAAGCAGGTTTTTTTGATGAGACCAACTATTCTTGAAATAAAAAAACGATTTTATCTCAGAAAAAGTTTACAGAAATGGTCCGAAGACATTTTAAGCTTTCTATTTTTGGCAAAACTGCAAACAATTCATAAATGTTATCGGAAAACTCCCTCTTTTTCAATGCAAAGAAATATTTTTACTGAAGTTTTTTTGAACTTAAATTGTTGCTCACAAGTATAAAGATACTCATGAAATCAAAAATATTCACATCATAATTGATTCAAGAGTAGCTGGAGTACAAAAACAGCACCGCGACCGTTTTTCTGATCAAATCCAAGGTTCCTCATGCTTTCTTTCGAAAACCTTTTTTTGCTCTTATTCTTCTTATTTTTTTAAACAAAAAAATGATGAGAAAAATGATAACTGATACAAAAAAACCGGAAAAAAAATGGTTAAAAAAAGTTTAAAGTCTTAGGTGGATATATAATTATGTGGAACGGAAAATGCGGATTTTTTGAAAAATCGAAATTTTTGAAAACATTTATTTTTCAATAGGAACTTTGTTGATAGCTATATTAATCTGATCGAAATTCCCATCTTTTGACAACAAAAAGATTTTCAGAAATTCTCAAAATATTCGATTTTTCGAAAAATCTCAGGTGGATATATAATTATGTGGAGCAGTGTATAATGAAATTTTTCCAGCGAGATGTGATCAGAGCGATTTCGCCGTTCGGACAGCGGACAACTGTAAAGAAGACGGCTGAAGCGACTCCTTCAGATCAGAAAGAAATCGAGGCGGCGCGAAAAGAGCTGCTCTCTTGGAAACACTATCTGTGCAGGCTCGTCGAAACATTTTCTTCTTATTCTTACCCCTTTGTACCGCTTAAGCGCCGTTGGCGCCACAAGTCGATTAACCGAGGTCCTATCCTGATACCAGTGGACTGTCTTTAGTGTCATATCCTCCCTGTGTGTGACAGTTGGGGATTCCGGAAACGTGGTTTTTCCCCTATTTCACTATAAACATTTCTTAAACCCCTTGGTTGTGTCCCCGCTGGGATCGAACTCTGTGCACCGCCGACAGGCACACAACCTGTTGTGCTATAACGTACCTTCGTTGCAACATTTTCATTGTCGTGAAGCCCTATTTCATATCATTTTCAACTCAATACTTAAGCTTCATTGGTTTTCAGTGAATGGCGGTTCAAGATCTGCACCTATATTGGCCGCGCTTCGACGGACCCCTGGATCTCTGCGATGGCGTGGGCCGAATCGACGACCATCGGAACGCGAAATCTTCAGCAACAAGTTCTGGGCAACACCGGCTCCGTCGTCTTCAACTCAGAGTCGCATTACAAGAAACACGTTCAAAGGCTTCCCGAAGGTTCTCTTTAGACTATGCACCTTCTGACCGAATTTCCAGACCTGACTCTGATCCAACTGGCGATGAGCGACGACGATTGTCTCTACATGGTCAAGATTCACGCGGATCGCGAGCCTTTGTGCATTCCGATCGCTCACAAGAGCAAAGTGGCCGAAATGATGGAAAAGCTGAGACTGATTCTGGCCGAAGACGAACGAGTGACGAAAAATGCGTCCGCCATGACTCCGAAAAAGTTTTGGGACGGGAGATACGCCATAGACAACAGATTCAAGGTTTTTGACAGGTTTTTGCGAATATTATTAGAAGAGCAAAAAATGCAGAATTTCCTTCCTGAAGTCGAGGAGAATCTTTTGTGCGGCGCGGCTGCCTTTATGTTGCCGTCGGCGTCTCTTTCTGACAGTCTTGGTACAGAAACCGACGCCCTGATCAAGTATACAAACTCCAAGTTTTCCCTCAGCGATGCCAAGGTACAGCAGGAATATGTTTTGAAGGAAGGTGTTTCTGTTGAAGGAGCTGCTCTGGCTGACTTTTGTCGCGGACGAAGAAAATTGGAGAGCAGCGGTGGATCGACTGACGGCCTTGAGAAATATCGACGCGAAGCGAATGGAGCAAGTCAAGAACAGCTACGCCCAGTTAGCGATTTTCTTTTCCATCTCACTCCCTATTTTTTCCAGGCTCAAAAGGAAGGTCGCCAAAAAGATGGACACGGCTGAACTTGAACGTAAGCGTTACACGCTTCTGGAACTCAACTCGGTAGGAAATCTCATCAAAAGCTGAAACGATCTGAATTTGGAGGAAATCTCTTTGTTCCCTTGGGAGAAGCTGCCTGTTCTCGAGAATCATTTGTTTGTGAGCCGAATCGCTTCGATTCATGCCTTTTTCTTGCACATACACACGAAACCGGAGGTACTTGCAGAAGTTTTGACTTGAATGGCAGTTTTTTTTTCGCTGTTGAGATTCCTCGAGCCGTTGACATCAACAAATCTTACTATCTGCTGGACCCAGACAACAATCTTGGGGACACGAAGAAGCGCATTTTTGACTACATGGCTAAGTTCCCCTGGAAAGGCGTCGTCGGCGGATCGCCCAGCGTTGCCGACATAACTGAGGCCTTTGCCAACATGGACATGTTCTTGTGAGTTCCAGTGGGGCCTTGTCGATAGTTCTTTTCGGTTCAGCTATTTCGGACATGGATGCGGAACGAGGCACGTGTCGCGGAAGACCATCAAACAGAGCAAGTGCAACGCGATCAGCATGCTCATGGGCTGTGGAAGGTTTGTTCACGAGGAAATTTCCTTATAACATGAGCTACTTGATTTTACGATTTGAAAAGAAAAGCTCTTTTGTGTTGCGGCTTAGAATTTTTTGTTAACTGCTCAAAAAAAGTGGTTTAGATTTACAATATCTATATCTCTAAATTGTCAAATTGAGCAAAAAAAAATCCTTAGTTTTCGATGAAGGACGTTTCAAGTCCAGAGATGATTATAAATCACCAGTTTGTATATCAAAAGTGTTTCTGACCAACTTTCAGAGGATTTCCAAATTCAAAGGTAAAACATCTTTCTTGTAAGTTTTTTGAACAGCGTTCACCTTCATTTTTTCTACGTCTTGTAAAGAAAATCGACGATTCCATCTCGAAACGAGGAAAAAACGTCAAAAAATTAGAAAGTTTGCGGTCGATCTCTCTACCTCTTTTTCATCCTTTTTCAATGGATTTTTCGAACTTTATATATATGCTAAGATAATTATTGAAAGTAGTTTTTTTCATTGAAGACGCCTATGTCAGACTTTCAAGTTTTCGAGTTACAATTTTTGGAGAGAAACTGATAAGATTATTTATTGCGGGTTTTTTATCAAGAAAATATTTCCCTGAACAAGCTGACTAATGTTTGGGTAGTTATCGAGTTATGATAAAGATTCTTCACGGAACAGCAGAAAAAAGAGTATGTTTGAGCGTGAAGACAGTACCGCAAGGACGCGGATTCGACGGACGGTCTGTGGTTTACGACTACGCGATCGCGCAGTGCCCGCTGATCGTCGGCTGCCTTTGGACGGTGACTGACGGCGAAATCGACCGCTACCTTATGCGGATGATCGACGCCTGCTTCACCAAGGAGAAGACCGGCGAGCAGATGCCGCCGGTGATCGTCGAGGGTATGAGAGAAGCGCGAGACAAATCCAAGCTGCGCTGTCTAACTGGCTGCGCCGTTGTCTCCTACGGTCTTCCAGTCGTCGCACGACAAGACGCCGTCATCGACGTCCCTCGAGCCACGTCTCCTGCTCCTGCCGCCAGAAATGGCTCGCCACGAAGACTCCGCAGTCATTCCAGAATCGATGCTTGATTTCCAATTTCTTGTATTATTTGTATAATATTATTGTCGGGCTTAATTACGTGTATTTTTTGATCCACGATCTCTTCCTGTTCATCCACTCACCAATTCGCTTTTTGATAGAATAATGGCACCTTTATTTGTAATATGACTACTGCTCAAAAATAAGGTTTGATAAATTTTAATGCTTATTCTAGTTTGTTGGAAGCGTATCAAATGGTGGAATCGCCAAAAGCAACAAACGTTGTTTTTATCTTTTTTTTTTCGAAAATTCACAATCGTTTAAAAGTAGATAAGCTAGATACGTTTGATTCCGAGCAGACGGTTTTTTTTTTTGGTAAGATGATGGCGTTTGTTGTTTTTCCTTGTCGGTATAGGCCATTCTGCGCCAGCTTGTCACGTTTTTCTTTCCGCTAAAAGGACAGGTCAAATTTGACCAACTTTGCTTCAAGACCTTCGTTTCTTGCCGTTATAAAAGCTTAAATTTGATCTAATTAGGAATAAATACGTTCTTTTTAGCGGAAAGAAAAACGTGACAAGCTGTCGCGGAATAGGCGGAATGTGTGCTTGAAAGAAGTATTTAAGAAACTATAGTCTGTTCAGATTTTGAATGTCAACCAGCTAACTCCGCCCCCGCTGAGAAGGTACCTTTTCGCGTCGATGTTTTATCGCGCGGGACTAATTTTGATCTTTTTTGATAGAAGACAGAAGAAGAAGTCAAAAATGCAGTCTTATTAAAGGGACATCGTCATCTGTAGATAAAAAATTTACGCGAAAGATATTGTAGCCTTGGGGCGGAGTTAGCTGCTTGACATTAGAAATCTGAACAGACTATATGGATTGTTCTGCGTTTCTATTTATGAGAGCTTTCACCTCTCGAGAGGTATACCTTCCTATAAAAAAAAGTAGAGTTACCGAATAAACGGAATCAGACGATTTAGTAAGATTAGTCTGCTTTATCTTTGAAGCATCATCATTCTAGTTGGATATAGTTTGCATTTTCTATCATTCCAAAGTTCGGTGCGAGAACAAATTATCTGCAAAACGGACAATGATTCTTATTATGTAAATTATTCTCAAGAAAAGTTTGATGTTAGCCTTAAAAAAGTATGCGATTTGTCGAGAGAAAAACACTTTGAACTCATTCATAATTTTTTTTTTTCTTATTGTGCGGTTTTCGCTTCATGTCTCTTCACTGGTCAATCTGAAGGTACAAGTAGGTACCGGGTAGCAATCGGTGGTCGTTTGTATGCGACAGGGTACTATCTCTATGGTACCTGAATACTACCGGAGAGGTATCGTGATGCTACCGGGTATGATCTCTGACGAGCGTATGCTTTCGGGTACCATAAAAGTAGCTAATAAGCTACCTCACGAGCGGTTTGGTACCTACTCGCATCGACCTTCCAATTCACCTTTCTCGCCTTTGATTCCTATGAAACTTACGAAATTCCTTGGTTGAGCAGAAAATAGTTCATTTTTATATGACTTTTTTTTCAAAACTTTTTTTGTCTAGAATTCTTAAATTCGTAGGCTACCTCTTTAAAATCGATAGGAAACGAGGACTTGAATTATTCTCAATTCAGTTAAATTTTGAAACAAGCAAGCATGAGAGGAAAATTCAGAATATTTATTTTTAAACGGTACCAGTTTCTGCTTCGAGAACCTGGAAAGAATAAAGCAAATAGATAAATGTAAGTCTTGTGGAGTAGACCAGAGCGGTCTCGTTAACAATAAGACGAAAAGAGACGGCAAGGCACCGGACAGCACGAGATGAGCCGCCCAGCGTTCCTTCGGTCTTCCTCGCATCGTTTTGTGTTGTTTTCCGCAAAAACTTAGTTAACCGTTCCAGATGAGAGTCAGCTGAGAGGTGAGGCACTCGAAAATGTGACTGGCACCATGCGAAACCGCATCTTGAAAAATCGTTCAACCCCCAGATCAAAAGTCGAAAAGTTATATATATATATAAAAAGTTTTTTTGTAATTTTTTTACAAGTTTTTTTCGCACCTTTATTTGTTGTAACAAGTGGCTAAACAGAAAATTTATATTTTTTTGAATTCAAAGGGTTCGATGGCGTCGTAATTTGGAATCTCGTAGCGAGAAATGACTTTTAAAAGTTGAGAAAATTCTCGTTATTGGCTGGAAAGGAATAGTTTTATCGCTTATAATACTTGAGAAAAAAGAGAAATTTTCTGAGGGAAATTGTTCGTTGGTGTTTCGCAATGAACACGTCTCGCCAAACAGAACATTCCAGTGCTTATTATCATCTTCTTTTCGAGCCTCATTGTTTTATTGTTTTTATGTTCAAGGTGCTCTTCAATCAAATCTTAAGTTTCCATTCAGTCACTTTTATTGTAAACTTTGTTTCTTCATTCAACCATGTTTCAAATGGAATCCGTTTTCGATCTTTTTTTCATCGTTCACTGGTTCGCTGTTTTTTTTCTGTTTTCTGCTAATGAAATATCTATTATTCCAGTAAAAATGGAACAGCAGCGGTTCACTTGCTTGAACTGTCAAGGAAACCTGAGATTGGACAGTGTAAGACGTTCTGAAGGAACCGACGACGAAAGAAGCAAGGTAAATGGTTTCTTATCTTGTTATTCATTTTTCCAAGTTTGACTCTCGAAAGGTTGCAGAAGCCAAAATATTTCTTGAAGTCTAGTCATTGCTATTTTTCCTTTTTATAATTTGATATTTTTTAGTATACTGAGAAAGAGAACGATTCAACAGAATCTTTGCAAGGACAAGCGAAAAATCTGATGAAATTGATTTGCGACGCACAATGTCCCAGCGATGCACCAGTTTGTGGGGTAATTGATTGAAAAGGGATAATAAAATAGAGAATCCATTTCGAGGAATGCTCTGACGAACTCTTGGTTGGAATGGAAAAGCAACTAGCTTCTCTGGAGGAAGAAAGGGCGTCTTATCAAACTTTCTTGGATCATTTGAAGGCCACGCATTCATCTTCTAATATTTCTGAACTCAAAAGCACTTTGCAAAACCTGCAGGTTCGTTTCTGACCTCATTTGCCAATTAGAAAGATTTGAAAAAGTTTCAGTCACTCCTCTTTCTGATACAAACAATAAAAAATCCCCACATAAATTATGATAGGGATCGTTTGAATTGAAACGTTTTTCAGGATCAAGAGAAGAGCTTGGAAAATGAGCTTGAGAAGCTCATACTGGAAGAAAAAAGCATCGACGAAGAGCTCCAAGTGAGATTTTTTGAAACTTTTTTTTTATAAAAATGGTTTTCACCCTTCAAATGTTATGTTCTGTTTAGGCAAAAAGAAAAAAAAATAAGGCGAGCGAGCAAAAGTCGGAGCATCTTTGGCAAACATACCGCGACAACTTGAGGTTTTTCTAATTCCGAAATTTTTGATTTGGTTTTTGTGTTTCAGAAAATTACTAGAAGCGGAAGACACCCTTCGAAGTGTTGATTCTGAACTCCGATACGCCGATATTCAACATAGACGGTTTCATCTCGATTCTAAAATTTTTTTCGATTGGCTGTTTTCCAGGTTAACTGATACGAATATCCTCGATATCTGCTTCCACATCTGGGTGGAAGGACAAATAGGTAAGTTTCTTCTTTTTTTTTTGATTAGTTTTCATTTTCTAATTTGGTCGCTCTCATAAGTTTTTTTTTTATCGACGGAAGGCTTTTTTCGTTGCTAATAGTCTCGTAAAACGCTGGAGCGAAAAATTTTTAGTTCCTTTTCTTAGTTTTTATCTGAGCTTAAGTTCAAAAAACTGCTTCAACGATGAAAAGCGAAGAAAGACAGCGAAATATAGACTTTCGTGCTTAAACAAAACATTTCAATCGAAAGCCAGGGCAGCGAAAAGAGTATAAGTTTTATGAATATTTTATTTATTTTTTTTTTTTTTTGCGAAGGATGCATTTTGAGATATGAATAAGAAAAAACTCTGTGATCAATGAAATGAAAAAAACTACTTGCAGGCGAGATCAACGGTTTTTCGACTGGGTCGTCTGCAGGAAGTACCCGTGGACTGGACCGAAATCAACGCCGCTTGGGGCCAAGTCGTTCTTCTGCTCGATGTGAGTTTCACCTCATTTCGACTTCATTCTCTTATATTATTTGCAGATTTTGTTTGAGAGATTGGGTATCAAACATCCGAACCTGGTTCCTGTTCCGATGGGCAGCCATTCCTTCATCAAAAAGACGAGGTTTTTTGCATCTATTCATGGACTCTTGAGAATTTTGCATGGTCTCCAAAAATGAAAATTAGTCAGTCTCTTACATTTCCCAGTCTAGCTCTTTGTTCCTTTTTCTTTTGATAGCAGCTTGAATTTTTGCACTCGAATTTTTCTTTTGAGAAAGGAGAAGTTTTTAAGTTTTCAAGTTTTTCTTTATTTTTACGGTCAAATTTTTTCTTCTCTAAATTTTGTTTTTCGAGCCTCGCATTCCGATCGGAATTCGTAAAGTATCGAAAAACCATCAAAAAAAAACTATTGTGGAGTGGATTTGACCATCCCTAAAGTTGTTCTCTGATTCAAAGATTTCAAGGAACGGCATCGACGCCGAGACGTATCCATTGTACGGCTCTGGGAGCCATTTTGCCGCGAATACCTGCGTCGACAACGGAATCAAGGAATTTCTGAAGCTGCTGCAGTTCCTCCAGCGCGAGCTCAAGGTTCTTTTTTTTTGTTTGGTCTTTGTCCTCAGCACCTGACCACAGCTCAAACCATCATGCGCTCCACACAACTGTTCCTGTTGTTTTCTCTCATTTGTTCTTTGAAATCGTCTAAGGTCTTCCAGATCAAATTCCAAATGATTTATTTCGATAATCCTTATTCTCATGATTTCCTTGAGTGATTTTATTTCACACTCTTCTATATTATATTAAGACGCTAACAGTTTCTTTTTTATTGACTATCATATTTTGCAATTTGACTTTCTTTTTTTTCGAGAACCTGCAACATTTTCATGCCTTTATCTTAACTTTTTTCAAATGATTTGTCATTTTTGAAGTTTTTCTCTTTTCAACCCTTTTTTTGGGTTCTAATTACTTTATCAAAAAGTGTTTAGTCCACGTTGCTCGAACATCAAGAAAGTTTTAGATAGTTTTTCTCTTTTGGAAATCCGTTCATAAAAGCTTGTTTTCTTCTAATTCCTTGTTGAGGTTTTTGGCGGCACAGAAGCCTTTCATGAAAAAAATAATAACTTTCAAAGAAATTCTTTTTCCCTAATTTTTTAAAATTGAAATGAGCATGTGCTTCTCAAACATTTTAGCCAGGGTAGGCATTTTGAGCGGGTTCAAGAAGCGCTGCTATGTCAATACGTACATAAAAATCCTAAAAAAGGTAAGATAACGTGGATTGTTCGAAAATATTCTATATTTCTTCTCACTTCCTCAATTGCAGGATCGGAACCCTGACTTCAATGCGCCTTTCCGGATCCACACAGACCGACTGATCGACAACGGCGTCGAGTACAAGGCGGTGATGATGCTGAACGTGGAATCCCGCTGGACGAGGGCCATGAGCATGATGCTCATCGACCTCAAAGTCGCCATCGCCCAATGCATCTCTCTTCGCTCTCCGGCATAGCTTCTTCTCCACTTGCTCTCGTACTAATCAACTCCAACACCTAATTAGATAATCACTACTCATATTCTCTTTTTTTTATTCCATTGTGTCTTGCCATAAGGTTCTTTTTTCTGAACGGATTCATTTATATCGAAACAACTTTGTCTATACTTAATAATGGATATTGTACAGATTCGTGTCAGTTTTTTTTTTTGGTCCAGTAGGTTTTTCTCTTCGGTTTTTCTTCAAACTCAGGTAAAAAGGAAATTTTCACTTTCTTGAAAAAAATCTTGGAAATTGGAAGACGCATAGGTAAAAAGTTATAACCATGGTTCGCATTAATTTTGCCGTTGAAAAAAAAAGTTGCGCCAAAACAGTCACCTATTTGCTCTACAAAGTTTCTTTTGACTCCTTGATTGCCGCGAAGACATACAATTTCCAACGTCTCATACCATGGAGCTCTGTATGGAATTCAGTGTCTTATTTCGAAATTTCTCATTTCTTGTTGATTTTGTAAAGATGTAATATATTGTACTTCACATAATTCATTTTTCCTATGGGTTGTACATATTCTGGGACGAATGTCCGTGGCACCTGACGAGTAAATGAGTTTGGTCTTTTTTCGATGCCCTCTCTGTTTTATGTTCGATGGTGTCCGTTTTACACTTGATTATTTGCTCCCTGCGTTGGCCATCCGGCTTCATTCTCGTTTGGTTTCAGAATCGCGTCGATTGGAAATCCACAGGGTCTATGGGAGGACGACGCAGTGGGCAACGGCGACGCGGCCATGGCGACGACGAAGAAGAGACCGTTGAGTCGCGTCGTCGCTCCGGCGAACGATCGATTCGCCATGGCGACCTTTCGGTGAGAAATTCATCTTTTCCATGTTTTTTTGCTGCTCACTGCGGCATATTTTTAATAAGGAATTTGACAAACTCTCCAATAGTCTTTTTCATTAATTTCTGGTTTTAATCTCCTTCAAAAAGTTTTGCTTAGAAAACCACTTTGTTCGGAACGTAGGATGATGTACTCGGAGCTGGGTCAAAAATCCTATATGCACAAAATGTTAGACGTATTCCAACAGAGAAAAAACTCGCCGGTTAAAAAAAAAGTTTTGGTGCTTTTTATTTCGGCAGAAGAAAAACTACTTTTTCTGATTTCTGTCTGACACGCACATTGGAGATCTTTTCCGCATTATTTTTGAAGTGCTCACTTTAGTGTCTTAGAGCTCTACCTATAGATGAAGGGCGGTGACTTTTTACTTAAAATTTTTTTTTTGAAAGTTAAATTTAAACAGCCTTTTTTGTTAACAATTCGAATGCAGAAAAAAATAGACTTCGTGGTAGTTTGTAGTACTCGATGTTGCATCTTTTTAAAATATTTATGTTTACTACAAGGGAGACTGTAGAAAATGTGACTTGGAAGGAAAAGGCGTGGTTTATATCTTTCCAAGAACTTGCTGTTTGGCGGTTTATTTGCGGCCGCCACAGAAGTCTCCGTGTAATTCGATCAATTGCCTCGTTTTTTTTCTCTCTTTTTGTAGGGCACAATTCGTGTGTTTTACTCTGACATCACTCAGTTTGTGAGTGTCAGGGAAACTACGCAGACGAGTAGATTATTTGAGAGAATGGCGGAATTCAGTGTGATAGGAGAACTACATACGACTTTTTCCTTGCACTTTTGCTATAGTCTTTATTTTTTGTCTTCATTTATTTTCTTTTCACGTATTGTCGATTTCTGACTGACGCAGTTTTTTTTTTTTCTTGTTTACCGACGAGTGAGACACAAAAAGTTGGGGAAAAAGACTAGGACATGTCTGTCTGGCCGCACTGCATTTTTTCGCGCACCTCTCGTTTCTCTCGCGCCTGATGTGTGCTGTTTCGAATTGTCATCATTTTTTTTTTTTCTCTTGCCGGCCCGGTAAACCGAACTTTTTCCAGAAGACTTTTCTCTATTTGAGAATAAGTTCAGCTCTACATTTTATTGTTTTTTTTTCTCCGGGTACTATGTTTTTCCTTTAAAAATATAGTTCCACCTTGTTATTCCTCCATAATATTAGTTTCTATCTTTATAATTTTATTTAATCTCAGAAGTTCTGTGTTTCAAATTCTAAGATGTACAGTTTTAAAGCGTTATCAAAATTCAAAATTTTTCTACAAACCCGAAAGCTGCTATGTACGTAGTTGGTTAAAAATGAATGTACCCTTTTAAATTGTAATAAAAATAAAGGAATTCGAGCCCTCATCGTTAGAATCACTTTTGAATTTCCCTTTTATAGGTAAACAATTTATCTTTTGAACTTAAAAGGTTTTTTTTCTTTTCATGTTTCTCTGTTTCTTTGGTCAGAGGTTGTTAGAGTCTTTTTTGTCAGGTGCTCTTCGTAGTTTTTTGCGTGTTTACCACTTCCAACTGAATTCTCTTCGTTCTGCGATTTCGCAACTACTGCAAATGTCTACTGTATGTGGCACTCGTGCCAATTTTTCCGCACAAAAAATCAACTCTTTCCCAGGGTCTTTCGTCTGCTCGTTTTTTTCTAATTCGTTCTATCAGTTTATTATCAGAGTGCCGTGGGAAAGTTCAATTAAGCTCATGACACTTTTTTTTTTCTCCTGTTCTATGAATTTCTAGGTAGAGGCTGGTTTACAACAGCGAATGTCTGCCGATTCTGAGTTCTTATCTCATTTTCTACTTCTACGTTTTCGGATTAGAAAAAAGTGATAACAAACTCGTGGCCACGTTTCCCCTTTCCTTTCCAAACCCGTTTGAGAATCCGTCAACAGGCCTTTCTTGCAGATCGCCCTTGCTCTCCTTGTGACTTCGTCGGCGTTTTTCATCTACAACCCACCAGAACTACTTCCGTCCAAGTTCAAGCCCTCTTTTGACCCCTTCTTTTTGAGCAATCAATTTGGATTCGGATCTAGTAAGTTTTTTTTTCTGTTGAAAGTGGTTTGGTTTCAAGACATCGATCTCTGAGCTTTCTTTTTTTTGCACATAATGCGTAAATTGTTGGGGTACAATCTGTGTGCGCCGTTGCCATGACTTTTTTTTAATCTCTATTCTCTCTTTTTCTTTCCTTTTTTACGTTTTTGCACTGCTTCCAACCGAAACGTCGGTTTTTCAGAAGACAAAATGTATGCGAGAATTGAGAACGATAATTATCAAATGAATGTCGGCGCAAAACCTCATTTCGGGATGAGACCAATGGGTCTGAGGTGAGAAGTTTTTCAAAGTTTTCTTCTTTCATGTTTCAGTTTTCAGATGGCGAGACGACGCTCGAGCCGCCTACGAGTTCTCACAAAATTCGCCACAGGTACCTTCTAACATACCGAAATGTCCTGAAAAGTGCAGTTCCAGTTGGCGATGATGCCAGTTTTGACGGAACAGAGGACGCAGTCGCAGTTTGGCCGCTCCATCTCTCCGACCAGACCCACCACGTCGAGCTACGAATCACGTTCTTCTCACGAAGACACTCCGTCATTGGAGGTCCGACCTTCATTTCTTCTCACTCATCAGACCTCTTTTTTCAGGACTTGGACCTCATTGATGTGCTCTGGCGCAGCGACTTGGCCGCCGAGAAAGGCGCTCGGCAGATCGCCCTCGCCGAACAATACGAGAGCGACCTGCAGATGCTCACCGAGAAGAGTACCCACGCTGTCAGTATCAAAAATCTTTATTCGAGTGATTGTTAATCACGGTGTGGGCAATTTGCACATGAAATACTGGGGAAGGTGCTCGCGACAGCCGTAGTCGAACCAGGTGCCTCGCTGCTCCTGGTGGAACGCCATGTAGACGCAGTCGACCTGAAAATTCTCTTTCATCGAAAAAAATCTTGGGTACAAAGCCTCAGGCTCATTCGGCTGCGTTGAGTCCCAGTTGAGAAATCGAACTGGAGAACCGTCGCTCCACTTGTAGACTTGATTAGTGTCGTTGAGCTTGTTGAGACCGATCCAAATATTGTTTTCTACAAACGATCGATGCCAACTTTCGATGTTAGTTTTGATAACAACTCTTCCGAAGCTGATGAACAAAGTAGTTTTCCGCCTCGTCCCTGATGCTCACCAGATGCCCTCCCATGGAGCGGCAGAAGTTCTCGGCCGGAATCCACATCAGATCCGCTTCGAAGAGCTTGTACCAATGATCTTCATAGAGTTGCCAGCCCTGAATCACGTCACACCTTATCAGCGAAGGAGCAATGATTCGCAAGGCGTATGATTGATGTAAACTTTCCTGACCAACCTACATTTTGATGCAAGGCAAGCACTGTCAGCAAACGGAGGTTGGTGTCCAGATTGGTGGCACGATTTCCAGCGATAGACTTGTAGGAAGATTTGAGTGGCGAGGGAATAACAACTGAATCTGTAAGTTGTAGAATAACAAGTGAGCCGATGGCGACTGACAGTTTCATTTTTAATGAGAGTTTATTGTTTATAGGAGTGGGAAAAGAGGTCGAATTTCATTTTCACAATCAAGCAGTTTCCTTCAAAATTTGAATCAATTGCTTCACGGATCGAAATTGTCATTTTTTAGACATTGACTGCTGAAGAACGGGCACGTTATGAAGACCTGTCGAAAGTGTTTTTCGAAGACTTTTACTCGCCGCAGTCGTACCGCGACGCTGAGAAGTCGATGTCTCTTTGCGGCTCCGCCATCGACATGATGCGCGAAACCAATACGCCGACCGATGTAAGGCGGGAAGCAAAAGTTTGGAAACGCAAGAGATGATTCAGGAGGAGCTTGCCGAACTTTTCGAGGATGTTTCGAAGGAAGGTGGACAGCTGGACCAACTCGATTCGATGCTCGAGCCGCAGCAGCAGCCGCTCGTTCAGAACGTCTCCCTCGCTCAGGGCATCGTCTACACCCAAAACAACTGTGAGCGCGTCTCCGCGCCTCGTGTGTTCATCTTCTTTGTTTCTCAGTGACTGAGTTGGACTCGATGCGCGAATCGGCCTTCGCTCAGCAGTGCTCCAGCGGCTCTGCGCAGATGGCGATTCCGGCCAACGCTACTCTTTTCAACAACACCGACCCAAACATCCAGCCGTGGCTCGGTCACTCAGAAATGACTCCCGGGGATGGTTAGTTCAAGAGATCTGACATTGATAATAATGAAAGCGTAGAAGGTTGACTTGGAAACGTTTTCAAATTTTTTTGTGATTGAGTAAGCTTGAAAGTGTTGACAACACATTACAAATTTTTTTTTATATTTCTGCTAATTTTAATTTTCTCAAAAAAAAAAATTTTCGACACCCTTTTCTAAAAAGGAAGCAGCAGTTTAAAACATTTTTTCATAGCGCTTTTCTTAGCTTTTTTCATTTTTTACCTTTTGCCTTCTTTGCTCTAAAAAGGCGCTGTAAAAATTTTCCAAAACCACTTTTTTGTCATGTTTCACGCCTATTTTGCATCCACTACCTTTTCGTGTTTTTCCGGACTTTAATTGTCATTCGTAGTGTTAACCGTACAACATTAGCAGTAATATCAAATCAGGCCTCACTAATGATGATTTAAAATGATTCTTTGCAACAGGACCTGATAAGGAAACAGTTAGAACGAGATAAGGGTTTCTGTTAGTACGAAGCCAGAAGCATGTTTTCCTCAGAGGAATATCTTCCTTCTTCAGTGTTCCCCTACATGACTCTGCAAAACGACACGGTCGAGCAGGTCGTCTCCAACGGCAACGTCGACTACGACCACTGCTATCAGTCCCGCCAGGTATCAGCAAGAAAGCAACATCTTCTTTGAAATTTTCAAGAAAGAAAATTTTCACATGAAAACAGAGTTTCCATTGTGTTTTAAGATTAGAAAAAAAAACAAGAAGGAATGGTTGACCCGCCGCACTCCCTCGTTGACCTACTCATTTGTCGTCATTTTTTGCTGGATTACTTTTTTCTCAAAGTTGCAGTTTATTTTTCGTCTTTTCACAGTGCCTTCTTGAATTTAACCATTATTTCTTTATAAATCAACTGAACTTTCAGCGTCAATCCATCAGTCCAGCTTACGATCCTTACTACTCGAACCGCATCTCTTTCAGCAATACGACGTGATAAAAATTCTTTTGAAAGTCCAAATGTATTTCTCTTTTCAGTGATTCGTCAATGTCGTCGCAATCCTCGGATTATCACAGCGAGACTGACAGCAGGTCTTCGCCATCCTCGCGGTCAGTCTGGGACTAGTGATAACCTTTCAAAAAAAAATCTGCTAGTCTAACTCTTTCAGTTTTCCCTTTTGAGTTTTAGTGTAGTTAGTTTCTTTTTTTAAAGAGAGTTTGTTTTCAAATTCACAAGTAGGGCTCCAAAATCAGTGTGCCAAAATGTTTAGTTTCTTAACCGACTTTTTTTTTGCTTTTATTAACTGTGAAATACACAATCAACCTATTAATTGATAAAAAATATCAACGGTAAATATTTAAGAATGGTTTCAGATTCTTCGGCAAACTGGTGCCTGACGACCGGAAAAGTCTTGAGTCTGACGAGTTTTCGGATGCAGTGGTGCCTCACGACGAGCTGAAGGCGGTGCCGCTGAACGGACAGCGCAAGCGAGGCCGACAGTCCAAGGACGAGCAGCTGGCATCCGACAACAAATTGCCGCTCAGTGCCAAGCAGATCGCCGAGATGAATCTCTCCGAGCTGCAGAAGGTGCTCAAGAACGACAGACTCACCGAGTACCAACGCCAACTCATCCGCAAGATTCGTCGCCGCGGTAAGTTTCAAAAGAAAACAGTCATTGGCTCTCGAAGACTAGCTATTTATAACTTTATTCCAAATCACAGGAATTTTACGAGTGATTTTTAAATTTTAAATTTGCCCTTCCAAACGTTAGCCACCTTTTCATATACATAATTTTGCTACTTTTCTTGTTTTTCTTAAAGAATATATTTTCAGGAAAGAACAAGGTCGCCGCACGCACCTGCCGTCAGCGCCGTAATGATCGTGGCGACAAGAAGGATGGATTCGAAATGTGAATACGATTTTTTTTAAACTGTTTTCTTTCGTCTTTTCATCTCTCATTTAAATCAGATACCTCCGTTTGATGTTCTCTCTCTTTTTCTGTGTATTTCTCCCGGTGTCGGTTGTGTTTGTATCTTTTTTCTGTTTTTTTTTTTTCGATTGCTTGGAATTTTCTTAATTTCTTCGATTTTTTTTGACGCTCACGGGATTTTTAATAATTGTGGACAAGTAATCAGTTCAAATTTTCCTGAAAAGTTCTTCTGAGCGCCATTTTTCGAGACGAAAAATCTTGGCTGTTTATATTCGTGAGTGGGATTATCTCATAATAATTATAATACGTTGTAATTTTTGCATCCGTGTTAGGATGGAGCAGAGGATTTTAAACATATAGGTCTATTTTGCATCCACCTTAATCTTCTCTTCTCGATTTTTTTTTGTTTGAATTCCAACCGATTATTTTAATTTATATTCCACGAATTAAGCGTTCGCTTTATTCAATAGGGCTTTGACCGTTTGCGCGGTTCTAGTGAGTAGTTGACGGGTCGCCTTGAACCCGATATCAAATCCCATTGCACTTTTTTCTGTTTTCATATTTCCTGTTTATTTATTGTTTTCTTCCATGTGTACAATCAATGTTCATACGTTTCGTTTTCAAATAAAACTACAAAACACAAATTGAAATGTTTTATCAATGAATTTACCCGAGTTTTTAATGATAGAAGTTAATTGCTTTTTTTACTTGTTTCGTTTTCCAACGTCAATGTTATTCCACCCTGAAACGAGATGAATGAATGGCATAGAACTTTCTGGGATAACTTCGCTCAAAGTCTCCTCCAGGCGTTCATCAAGTGCTGAAAGGACAAATTCTTGGTCGATCCTTGCTGAAAATGATCTATCTCCAAGGTCTGGGGAAAATGTTTACGAAGAGCAGAAGGAGAATGGAAAGAGTTGGATCCGGGACACGGCGACGTTGCCGGCGACGGAACAGTCGGTTGAACAGATTTTGAGCGCCTGAAAAAGATTTTTCTTTCTTTAAGGCTCCATGCTGGCTTACATCAAACTCAGCCGTCTTCCTAGGCTGCTCCATCGTCTTCGATTTCCATCTGAAAGTACTGTATGGACAAGAATGAAGACCTGAGTACCTTCGGGATAAAGTTGATGATGGAACGAGTGGGAGCTGTCCACCTCGACCATCTTTGCGCAATCGTTCGTCGGAAATCTGAATTAGCGAAGGATACACCCCAATTAGTAAGAAATTACGCATTTTGGGATTTTTTGGAAATTGAAATGTATTACAGTACTGGCCATAAAGGTATTTCAAAGTGGTTATTCGAGCACAACTTCTCTGAAAGTGGCTCAAATGACTTGAAACTGCGTACAGATTTCAAATAACTACGCAGTAACCCTTTCCCGAAAGAAGAACTCATTTGCCCGAGTCAGACCGGATTTGAGAGCTAAAAACCAAAAAAATCGTAAAAAAATGAAGATTTTTTTCTCTTGAGATTCGAAAAAAATCATATCTTCAAAGAAACTTCGATTTTAAATCAGAAACTTTTTTTCCCCGGTGAAAACAAGTCTTCGGCTTTCTAAAAAAACCTAATCAGCCCCTTACCAACCCGATAGTAAGAGCGTAGTGACTTTTTCTTCGGAAGGCCTTTTTTTCGTTTTGACTCCTCGTCATTCAAATGGACTATACGAGGTCATTTTTGTTTGAGAACACCCTGTTTCATGTTGAAAAACTTGAAAACACCCTCAAAAATAGTTTTACACTGATTTCTTCAGCATTCTCATTTTATCTTCTCTCCAGAACTCGCTTACTTCTTTAGGTCTGATTTTGAAACCTCTGATTCGAACAGTTTCTCTGGACTTTCGGGCATTCAAAGCAATTTTTATCTGATCATTTGCTTTTAATCGTGAATTCGAAAATAAATAATGGCTAAATTGCAGGCTCCTACTTCTTGAAGACTGCTAATTTTTTTGCTGAAGCATTAATTTCACAAGACCAAAAACTTATTTTCCCCTAAAGTTCAAAGAAACTTTTTACAATGCTTATCTTTGAACTGAGAGCTAGAAAGTGGAGTTACAAATTTATCTCATGATCTTAAACACTTAAAAAAATATAAAAAAAGGGGTTTTTTTATCATCTTTCAGAAACTCATTATAACTATATATTTTTGATTAAGTAAGCAAAAACACAGTGAGTCTTCTTTTTATTTTTAATTCATAAACGGTTCTGAAAAAAAGCTTTGCTGAAATGAGAAATCGAGAATGTTCTGATTTTTGAAAAAAATGAGCATAACCGCTTCGAATCAGAGGTTTCAAAAATCAGACCTAGTGAAGTAAGCGAGTTCTGAGAGAGGATAAAAGTGAGAAAGCTGAAGAAAACAGTGCAAAAACTATTTTTTTGAGGGTGTTTTGAAGTTTTTTTCAACATGAAACAGGGTGTTCTCAAACAAAAAAATGACCTCGTATAGTCCATTTGAATGACGAGGAGTCAAAACGAAAAAGGTCTTCCGAAGAAAAAAATTCACTACGCTCTTACTATCGGGTTGGTAGAGGGCTGACTAGGTTTTTTTGGAAAGCCGAAGACTTGTTTTACCGTAAAGAAAAAGTTTCTGATTATAAAATCGAAGTTTCTTTGAAGGTATGATTTTTCGAATCTCCAAAGAAAAAAATCTTCATTTTTTTACGATTTTTTTGGTTTTTTTAGCTCTCAAATCCGGTCTGACTCGGGCAAATGAGTTCTTCTTTCGGGAAAGGGTTACTGTGTAGTTATTTGAAATCTGTACGAAGTTTCAAGTCATTTGAGCCACTTTCAGAGAAGTTGTGCTCGAATAACCACTTTGAAATACCTTTATGGCCAGTACTGTATCATAATTGCATAGATCTGGCCTTACAAATTGCCGCGAAACGTAAAATGATTTATTTAAAATTTCTTTTTACTGATAGATATCGCGCACTGTCCTATAACCCGCTTTTTTTCCCGAAAAAATTGTTTGATTTGAAACTATTACTTTTATAAATTACTAAAAAAATGTCAATGAAATTATGGGACAGATCGATTTTTGTTATTTTGAAATTATTTTCGATTGAAACATTTTCCACAATCCGTCGCCGCAATTTGAAAAATTAGTTAAAAAGCACATACAATGGTACGAGTCTGGTTCGGAAGTCCCACAGTGCGTCCAAACTATTCTCTTCTTCTCTCTTAGAACTTTCTAGTAGGTCGGTGAAGTTGGAGTTGGATCTTGTATGGTTTAGGAACTGACTCGACGTGAGAAGCTGAGCCGGTGAGCTTGTTGACGGCATGCTGGGCGCTTTGCTCCGAGTACATTGGGACGAATTGCGGACTCGAGAAACGGTCGACGTGGAGAATGGGACAAACGTCGTGAGCCTCGTCCACGATCGCCATTCCCGTCTGAGAGGTTGGTCAAAATTTCGTCGGTAGTTTTGAAAAACAAAAGGATGATCAAATTGCTATCAAAGATCTCTGGAAACCTTTTTCCAAGAAGTAAGTGGTAAATTCGTTTACCATCGTTCACAGAAAAATGGTAAATGGCTCAGACTTGCTATTGAGAAGTCAAAATAAGTGTTTCACTATGCAGAATCTTCTACGGCAGTATTTCATACAGGGCTATGAAAATTGTTTCATTCTAAAACCGGTACCTCTATGTTTTTGTCGATTATCCAGTTGCCTTCGAAATCGTCGTCGTCCTCGCCTAACGGGTTGAGCAATGCTTCAGCTACCTAAACGAACGGCTTTTATTTTTTCCATCGAAAAGTAATCCATAACTTCATCCAGCCAACGAGGAAGATAAACTGAAGAATTGTCATAAAAGGCAGGAATAAGTCAAGCTGAAAGGGACGAATTGGTTCATTTCAAGATATTTCAATCCACCGACAGGACTTTCATCGTTGAACTCGTGGATTATGTATTGACGCGAGACGAGGCAAACCAGAAAGTACATCCTGACCGCCAGAAAAACGACCTGAAAACTTCAGGATCATGGGCAGAAGTCTGAGGCCGACCTGAGGATAAGCAATCGGAATGGGAACCCAGTCGTATTTGCAAAGTTGCTCCAGTGTCACTCGAAACTCTTTCACATTCTGAGAAGTATCAGCTCGAAAATTCAAGAAATAGACGCTTACATTGAGGACGTTGTTCAACGAAACAGGCGTTTCCAGATACTTTTGCTGAAATTAAAATAACATATAAAAGAACGGAAATTTTTTTGGTTGGACTCTGAACTTTTTTTTTAGGAATACTTTTGAAAACTGGAAACCAAAATTGAAAAAAAGTTTTTCATACGAAGAATTTCACGAAAGAAAACCAAAGCTACTTTGAATAAAAAACTGAACGACATCGTAGTTTTCTTTGAAACTTCTTTTTTCACTGGAAACTTTTTTCTGGAACTAGCATGCGACAAAGGACGAACGGTGTGCATTCGACAGATCAAAGTGTTGGCCCAGTTGATCGGCACCCAATACTTGTTGTAGCCAAGTTTTGACGCTTCCAGATCTTGCAGCTCATTTTCGAAAAGGAAACCTGCACATCTAATTGAAGAAAAAAAGACTCTCTAGTCACCCGCTTCGACCAGAGACTTCATTGTGGGGAATCGTCGGCGAACTCGCATGGAAATGTCTCGGAAGACGAGAACCAGAAAGAAATCTCTGAAGTGAAAGCTCTGGTGGAGACCAACCTGGGAAAGGACAATGTAGCGGATGATGGAACGACGCGCGAGACGTACGTTGTTGTCGGAGCCACGGATGAGGCTGCACACCGAGAGCGCTACACTGAAATTCTTCCTGAAGAGGGCCTGGAAAGGCCTGGAAACTTCTCGATGAAGCCGATGTTGTTGAAGATCTGCTTCCAGCGGTCGACGACGATCGTCACGAAGAATCCCAACATGAACGTGAGTGGAATATAGCCCAGCTTGTCGTCCAGGTGATTTGAGATTCGAGCAAACATTCTGCACAACTTCGTAATCATGTTTCTTTCTTTTATAGCTCTAATAGAACGGAGAGAATAACTTAAGAAATCTGATTTTCTCAATTAAAGCTACAGGGAAGCTAACAACACTTGAGTGGTCACTCAATGGCTCAGAATTCCTTTGTTAGTTTTCAGAGGAAAGAGACTATAATATGAGCAAAAATCGCGGCAAAACTTTATCTTGAAAGTGTTCTCCATGAAAAAAAAAATTAACTTGAAAAGTTATTCATTTGGCTGCAAGTTTTCTGGAAAAGATAAACTTCTGACTTCTGAGAGGCGTCATCAAGAACGCATCGGTAGACGAGAGCGACCACATAGTAGGCGACGACCCAGACGAATAAGCTCCCATCGGACCGACTTGAGAATGGAGCCGTTCCACTTGCAGAGGAGCTTGGCAAAGGCCAGCGAGTTCACGGAAGAGACGTCCAAGTTGTAGGAGACCGTCATGCCGTTTCCGTTTGACTGACTTGCTGGTCGGTTCTGTTTCTCGATTTGCATAATTCTATTCGCAGGCTGTTTCTGCAGAGTCGCCATCGGCTCGCGACCCAAAAAGAACGTCAAGAGACCATCACGTCACTGGAAATCTAAAGAGCCTAATCAAGATATTATATCGGTTTCCTTACTTAAAAAAGGTTTCAAGAAAATCCAACTTCCCTGAATGTCTTTCTTACCACCACAGAACTCTGTCTGTGAGCAAAAATAGAAATTCCAATGTACCATATTTCAGAATTTGACCTTTTGTTCTAAAGAAGTTGCAAATAGTTTTTCAGTTTTTCCTAATACTTGAAAAAGGAAAAACACGTGTGCAAACTTCCCACGTGGAGTTGTTATCGGTAACGGTAGATAATAAACGTCGCAAAATTTATTGTGTTTCACTTCGTAGTTTACAGGTATCATTTGAACGAATGAGAAATTCTTTTGCTCTGTACTTGGAAAAGTCCTTTGCATCGTCTTCGATTTTTCTTCTTCAAGTAACAGAGTCAAGCAAGTATGCAATTTTTGCAGAAAAAGTTCGTGGATGAAAAATCCAGTCGAGAAATAGCTTGAAATAGCGACTGAACTCCAGTGCAAACAGCCGAGAAGCGGCTGGAAGTTGAGAAAACCAATTTGATCGGGCCTCAATTTAAGTTAAGGCTTTGTACGCGGTTTTGCCACCTCGTGAGCGCTTTTTCATCTCTTTGACTTATCAGCCCGCAATTCCTATCGCTCGAAGAGAAATTATCACATTGCCGACGAAATTTTTCGTGCGAACTTCCATTTATTTTTTTATTCCGTGTTTTTAGGTTTTGTATTATGAGCAAGAGATTGAGAGTATAACTTGGAACTAATTCAATATTTTCAATTTGCTTTTACCTATCCAATTTATTTATTTTTTTAAACGAGAGAAAGAAAAATCCCTACCAACGGTCAATTGCGTTCTACCGGAATTCTAAAACAATAAATTTTCAGAGCGAGGGTTCTTGAGAAGCCGGCGGCGGTAATTTCCACTTAAAAGCTCCAAACAGCCGTCATTTTGCCATCAAATGGTAGCCGATTATCAAAGTGTAAGATATTATTCTGCTTACTTGATCAAGAAGATGGGTTTTAAGAAAAACTTATTTTCTCAAACTCAATCAAACAGCCGTTTCTAAACTCAGTATGAAAATGTATAATTCACATCATTGGTACTATCCAATCATGTAAAATGAATTTGATTTCTTAAGAAGTATCAAAGTTCATAGGGCAGCCAAATTTCCGACTTTTTGTCATGCCGATCTTATGATCTTATCACGGTTATCGTCGACGTTTTCTAAGTATTTAGTTTGAATGCTTGCTCGGCCAAAATTGATGAGAATTCGAAAGACGTTCGGAAAGCGCCTTATCAAGGGCCTCAGTTGCAGATGCAGTGGCACGAGCACAACGACCCGGAGAAGACCGAAGACATGACCGAAGAGACGAGCTCCGCCAAGGAACTCGCGGACCTCGAAGACGTTGACGTCAAAATCGACGAGGTCGTGCCGGATGACACGGTGGGTCTCGTTTCATTGAAAGTGTAGATATTCTCAGAAATGAATAAAGTATATGAACCATTGCGATTTTTAGTATTTGTTCACATCAAAACTAATTTTCACCAGAATTTTTTCTCATCACACTTTCAGAAAATGATATTCGATGGGATTTTTGTTTTTTTTTTTCAATGAAAGTACCAAGAACTAAATGATGGAGCTAGTGACGCGTTCGAAAAAGACTGCAAACCAAATTTTGAAAATAATTGTGTTTGCAAATAAAAAGCTGAAAAAAACCTAATTGTTTGATTTTCTACTTCAATACGTTCAGTCGTTTTTCTGTATAGGCCTCAGAGTAACTGACATTTTTTTTAATTACTGTGAATTCATATTCGAAAGAAAGATTCTCACACGCAGAAGTGTCTATAATCGTCTTGTCATTCGGTTGATTTAAAACTTTTAATCTCAACATTTTCGTCGCCTAAAGATTATTTTGAAAGATGCAAAAACCGTTATCAGTTTTGACCATTTCATTCAACGTTTTGATGAGTCGCAGACTATGGGAAGACAAGTTTAGTGGAACGCCGTGGCATGGATCATCTTATTGAACGGCATTGGAGTGCTGCTCCCGTGGAACATGTTCATCACCATTGCGCCACAGGTTGACGATCTTATCAAGTCTGAAACTGATCGGGAAAATGCAGTACTACGTAGACTACTGGTTCACGGTGAATGGGACCGAGACGCACTACGGCACGAGTTTCATGAGCGCTTTGGGAATCGTTTCTCAGATCCCCAACTTTCTTGTTGCCTGCATCAACGTTCTCAATCTGATCAGGTAGCGAGGGAAAGTCTTTTCGAAGTCAGGCTGGATGTTTAGAGGTCCAGTGATGTATCGGATAGTGGGGCCATTGACCGCCAACTGCCTCTTGGTGGGAGTGATCCTCTCCCTCGTTATATTCCAGCAGCCTTCTGACTCAGGTTCTTGATAGGAATGGGTAAGAATATCCGTGATTTTCAGCCAGAGGATGGTTTTACGTCGTATCCCTCATCATTGTCATGACGATGAACGCCACAAACGGCCTTTATCAAGTTTGAATTGCACAAAGTTTTCATTCAATGGAAATCTGCGCAGAATTCTTTCTTCGGCCTGGTCGCAGACTTCCCGGCCAAATACACAAATGCCGTCGTCGTCGGCACAAATGTCAGCGGCACCTTCACAAGTCTTCTCTCGATAATTTCGATCGCAGGTATCCGCTTGTTTCGTATCGAATGCGAATGAACTGTTCCAGCTTTCAACAACAACCCGAAAACGGTCGCGCTCATGTATTTTTCAATTTCTTTGGGTGTTCTATTCGTTTGTATGGTGTCTCTATGGCTCGTCAGCAAACAGGTGACAACTCTTCAAAAACAAAAAAGAAGGTTCGAATGCAGAAGTTCTTCCAATACTACGTGAAAAAAGGAGCCGTGGCAAGACTTAAAGAGAACGTCCAGAAGTTTGATATTCGCATGTACTGGGAAACTGTCAAACACGTAGGATCTGCCTTTTCGATTTTCGAAGCCTTTTTTATTTCAGTGCTACATGCAGCTTCTGTCCGTGTTCTTGGTTTATTTTGTCACTCTTTCGGTTTTCCCGACGATTTTGGTCGGCTTTGAACCGACCAAGTCGGACGGCACCTGGAACTCTGTCATTCCAAGTGATTGGACTCTACCAGAAATTTCTCGAATTTGATCATTCAGACCAATATTACACCGGTGTGACAACCTTCTTGAACTTCAACTTCTTTGCAGCTGTCGGCTCGACAACCGCCAGCTTCATCCAGTTTGTGAGTTTCTTCTCGCTACAAAAGTTGAAAACCCAATTTTTTCAGCCTGGACCGAAGCTTCTCATTATTCCGGTTGCTCTTCGGCTGCTTTTTATTCCGTTTTTCATGTTGTCCAACTACTTGCCCAACTCTCGCGTCATGCCTGTCTGGTACAGCAACGAGTGGATTTTCTTCTTCGGCAACACCATAATGGCCTTCACCAGCGGATACTTCAGTTCCCTCGGCATGATGTATGCTCCGAGGTTCGTTCCGAGCTTCCAACATGTGATAAGGTGAACTTCTTGCAGAGTTTGTCCTCCCCACCTTTCGAAATTAGCGGGTCAGATTGCCGCCCTCTGCCTCGTCACAGGTTTGCACTTTTCAAAATGAAAAAGGACAATCTTTTGCTTTGAAGGGATCATGTGCGGCGTCGCATTCACACCTTTGATAACCACGATGGTGCAGAACATCAAATAATATACGGGTCTTTTCCGTTTTGGACCCTCCTCTCAAACTTTACATAAAGAAAAATTGAAACTTCATCATCTCACAAAAAAAACAGCGATTTACTTTGGAAACGGCACGAAGGTGCGTTGGGCCCTCGGACGCTCGATAAAGTCGGATGAAAGGCTCGTTGAAAGTTGGTCACAAACAGGAGAACGAATCCTCGAGTGTTTGTGAAATCTGATCTGAGATCCACGTTGCAACTTGTTACCACGTGTCGACGTAAAACTCGGAAAAAATCTTGCAGGATTTCAAGAATCTGGCGACACAATGGTCGCCATTCATTTTCTTGGACCGAAGCTAGGGTTACCTGCGTAAACATTCGATGCGTTGGCTGCACTATCGCAGTACTGTGGCTTGGTTTTTGAAACGAGTGCAAGATCAAAAAAAAATGTAGTCCGATCAAAAATCCTTGTTCATAGGCACATGGGGCTTGCATCACCTGAAATCGTTAAGAATGTGGCTCGCCGCCTTTCGAACAGAAAGGAGTTTATTGAAAAAAAAAGAAAAAAACAATTTTTTTTTCACAGGTGGGGTTAGTTAATCCACCTAGTGGTCTTTTTCCCTCCCTGCAAACTCACCATACCATCCCGATTTTGCGAAAATGAAGTGATTGAGTTTCTTTAGAGTCCAAATATCAACGAAAAAGTTGAAGATAAATTATCATGTGTCCGTTTTGACACTAATCTGCTTTATAATGAATGAAAAACTTTCGAACTTCTTCATAGTTTAGAGGGACAAAAATATTACAAAGAATCAATGGTAAGAGAAATGTTTGTATAGGGAAGAACAATTTCGGAAAAAGAATTTTCTTTATATCTTATTCCATTTTGACAAAAAAAATGCACAGGCAGATGATTTATTAATTTTTTCTTGAGAGAGTTTACTGATAGTTCTACATTTATCTTTCATTTCAAACTAAAAACTGGCTTATTCTCACATAAAAAGCTGGAGCAAACATTAAACATTCCACATTTTTTCTTACCTCAAAACCTAAAATAACGCTAGGAAGTTGCGATGAACGTTGATCATTACAACTTGGCAGCCATTCTTCGAAGTTTGCTCTTTGGGTGGCAAACGTCTTGAATGGAACTGAAAAACGAACCTACGAACTGTGTGTTCTCGGCAAACACCTTCTCATTATCGTATATAAAGCATCTTCGGCTAAGCCGCGGATGTCCGTTTCCCATCAAAATAAGGTTTTTTTTTTAAATTCTCACCAACGCGCCACAACTTCAAACTTTCGTGGCCGTGCGTTGGCTATAAGCTTGGGGTCACGTTTCGGTAAAACGTAGGACCACAACATGTATGAAATCTTAGCTCGCTCTGATGCGCTCCGATAACTTCTCGCTTAAAGCTAGTCTTAATGAAACCGAGCCATTCTATGAGTGACCAAACCTTTCAATTGCTCATCGGAAAAGCTTTCAGCAATGAAAACAGTTCTGATGATGACGGTCCTTCTGGCCGTCGAATTTTCTTCGGCAGCTCCCTTCGACCCAAACAATCCAAACTACGCCGATACCGTGAACCTCACCTACAATGGAAATCAGCTTCTCAACATGGACGCTATCGACAACTGTTAGTTCGAAAGAAATCAAGTCTAAACAAAAGGATTCAGTAAACGGCATGGATCCACAGATGGCTTCCAATTTGAAAGAGGCCATTCATCGCGAACTTCCTGAATATTTGGCGTCCAAATCAAATGATTCAGTGTGTTCCGCTTCATTTTTCCTAAAAAAAAAATCTTTCTATCTAACATTACTGTGGTTTTCCAAGCAAAATTCACTCTTAATTATTTGTTTTTTTTTTGTCAGTTTTCGAAAATTCAACAATAACGTGGCAAGATTTTGTTAAAACGCACTTTCTTTGATGATTAGAGTGGGAAATAATAATGAAACATTATAATTAACTGTTCGGTTGAATGAAAAATAGAACTAGAACTTTAATCTTTGCCATCCCTTATCTTTTTTTGTTTTTCGAAAAGTAAGAATAAAAAAACTTTAAGAGCATTGAAGCGTCAAATCCGTCTGCAGCGAAGATACTTCACGACTCACAATCGAATAAGGTTATATTTTTTTCAATGAGTCATTAGGAAGCCCATGTCCTTTTTTTCTGAAATATTGTCTAAAACAAAGTTCAAAAAAATAAAAAGAAGGAAACAATCCGTTTGCAGCAACTTTATAATAAATTTCAGTCGTCCGAAGAGCTGATCGAAACGACAACCAAACTTCATTTATTCAACCTCGGGTTGGTGTTCTAGCTTTTAAAAAGGGAACTGAAAAAAATCCAAGAAAATAATAATTTAAATTTCGATTTTTCCAGTATAAAATGTTTTTTTCTTTCTGAATAAAATATAAATCTATGAAACTCGAAACAAACAAATGAAAAATTTCAGGTCCTTCGTCATTAGCCGAGACCGCAATGCCATTGCAAAACAGCCTTAGCTATCTAAACACAACTTCGACTTTGATCACAACGATTTCGTCGAATGTCTCTGATCCTTTGCTCTCCATCAACACAACAAGCGTCTCTTCGGCAAACTTTACTGAACCTGAAAACAACGGAGGATCTGAAACTACTATTTCTTCGACTTTCAGCACTTCGACTCCGATTCTTGCAGCCAGTCCTCAACTCAAAAATGATCCTACTGAATCGTCATCTGAATATTCGAACTCATCGTCTGTTTCCACAACTGTGCTACTTGGTGACGCGTTTTCTGTACCTTCAGTTAATGAGACTGAGACTTCATTTGGCAGCTTAAACGTTTCCAATATCACGTTATCTCAAGAAAATGTCACCGTGGCAACATTTAATAACTCCGATGCTCTTCAGACTTCAACGACGACCTTGGCAACTGACCAAACTGCTCCAACTAAATCCGATTTCATTTCTGACCCGAGTAGCAGCACAACTGGATCCGGAGAAGTTGGACTTTCGACGTCTGACCCAATGGCTATGGAGACTTCCACTCCGACCGTTACCTCCACAAATTTCAGCGCATCAGATTCAACTGTGAATGCTTTCCTTACGCCTCAGTACGATTCTGTCAGCCAAGTAACTTTTTCCACCCCAGACACAATGGCTTCTTCTAACTTCGTCCTGATTCCGACCACGACTCAGCCTTACGGCAGCGATGCGGAATTCTACGCAAGAACTGGTTTCAAGATAGTGCAAGTCTAGTTTATACTAAATTATTTTTCTTTCAGACCTCATCACTTATCAAATCAACATAAACGACAACTCAGCGACAGAAACCTAACTATTAATTATTTTCAGTCACATTGTAAATAGATAAAAATATAAAATAAATGTATTCTTTTTTCTCTAGAACATTGGAAACAAAGCTGAAAATCGAACAGGACTATTGTATGTACATGGACTTGGATGCGATCAAATACAGATTTCGCGGTCATCCGTTTCATTCAGGTCATGTTTGACAAACCTTCCCGCCTTAACCGCAACGATTTTGACCTTCGAGGAGGTTTATGCTCGAATCATCTGACATTAATTTCTTCTTGTTTTTGGCTCCAAACTTGTTTTTGATTTCCATCGACCTAATCTTTTAAACTTCCTTGTTCCCAAAAGTCTATGTAAACTTTTAACTGACTACGTAGGCAGATAAAGTGTCTGAGAGGTTGTTTTTTCTGCCTATCGTTTTTACCATCGGACAAATTTTTTCACGTGAACTAATTGTGAAATTTTCTTTCAAACACCTATTTAATGTTAACCTTATCTATGTTTTTACTTCTAAATTTTCATTTTCGATGTTTCTTCGTATTTGAGAGAATTAACTTTTTGATGATATTTCAGGTCTCTCACTTCGATGGTAACGTTGTCAAGAGCTCTTTTGTTTAGTTGTGCACTAATTTGGCGAGTGAACTGTCTCAATATTCTCGTGTGGGGGACAACCATCGGTCACAGTCACATCGCCTTTTTGGGCGGAATCGGCGATATTCTTCAGAAGGACGGTCATAATGTCGTATGTTTCATTCAAATCCCGCATTTTCAAACAAAAAAAAATATATATACTGTTAAAAAAATATTTTTTTATAAGTCTGTGTACTGAAATTCGTTTTTTTCTTCGGATCTGAACACCTAAAATTGACGCAATTTCCGTGCGGGCGCGAGTCTTAAGAAAAAAATTTTTTTAAAATAAAATAAAAAAATTTGGCACTATTTTTTTACATAATTATGGCATTTCTACTTTTTCATCTTCTCTTTGAAATCATTCTCAGAAAAAAATAGAATCAAGCTTGATCGAGATCAAGGATAGCTGCACAATTATGAAATTATTCCCTGGAAATTTAAATCAAGCAAAGAAATCAAGATAAATTTTGATTTACGTGCTTATCTTACATAATTTCTATAAGCTTGCAGTTTTTTTTTTCTCCTTTCAACATGCCCTGTTTTTTCTCCCTTTTAATTTATAAAATCCAAATTTAGAGAAGAAGAGAGAGAGAGAGTTCCACATTCTAATTCTATATAATGAAAGTAGCCGAATTGAATCTTTATTTTTCAGACCATGTTTCTTTTCGAAAATGACCCAGAAGTAACGACAAACGACATTCCTATAGGGCAAATCATTAGGTATCCTTTTATCATTTTTCTTTCGGTCGAAGGACTTGAGCATAACCCCATTATCTTAGGTATAACTCGCCACTAGTTCCGAAAGACGAATGGTCAAAGTTGAACTTCAAATCAAAGGACGTTTTCCAAACACATACGATGGAAATTGCAGATTTCTTCCGCATGCAAAGTGTTAACCACCGTGTTTGTCAAAGTTTGGAGTCTTTGTCAATTTTTTTCAATCATTTGCAAGTTTTAGCGATGGTAAATGATGATCATATCCTACAAGTTTTGCGAAACTCAAAGTTTGACCTCGCTATCGTTGAGCTTTTCCATTTCTGTCCAGCTGGAATTCTCGAGTTTGTAGGTTGGTTCTCATTTTTTTCCCCCAAAAAATGCTACATTAGTGTGTTTCAGGAGTTCCTAAGATAATACTAGCGACAGCTCTTGGAATGACTTATGCGCATTATGAACTTTTGGATCTCCACGTTCCTATGAGTCATGTGCCAGGTTTTTATTAACTCAACTTTTTTTTTTTAAAGTAGTTTTCAGCCCAGATGACCCATTTGGGTAGCAGGATTCCATTTTTTGGACGGTTTTATAACGTACTTTTCAACTACGCGAGTAAGGTTGTCGATCGTTTTTATTTTAAAAACAGTTCTTTTTTTCCAGTTTTGCTATTATTACTCATTATACCAAGATCAGTTTATCTTCATTCGACGGTTTGGGAAATTCCCGCGTTTAGACGAGCTTTACAAGGTTAGACATGTTTTTTTCGTGATTGCAATCAAATACATTTATTAGATTGCGGTACTGAAAATAACAAAATGGTAAATTTCTAGAAAAAAATAGACTACGTTTTCACGAACACCAACGAATTCACCGAGTCGACGCGGCCAACTCTTCAAAGTATAAAAAATATTGGCGGGAGTACGATGATGACTCCAAAGCCGCTCGACAAGGTTCAATTTGACTATTTCAGTTTTTTTTAAACTAATTCGTGCAGGACTTTGACTCTATTCTGTCATCGGCTCAAAAAGGAACTATTCTTTTTTCGTTAGGCTCTCTCGTTAAGCCTGAAACAATGCCCAAGTTCATCGAAAAAGGCAAGACTCTATTTTTTCTAAATAACTTTCTTCTTATTTGCAGCTTTTCTCGATGCATTTTCCGAGTTTCCTGAATATAAATTCATTGTTAAAGGTCCCTCTGAGAGCAATTTTACGTATCCAAATATACATTATCGCAAGTGGATTCCGCAAGTTGATTTGTTAGGTTTTCTAAAAATTCTAGCTTTTAGTTTCCACAACTCGAAACTTTTCAGCCGATGGCCGAGTGAAAGTTTTCATAACTCACAGCGGCATGAATTCTCTTCATGAAGCTCTTGCCTTTGGAGTCCCGACTATCACGATGCCTATTTTCGGGGACCAGGTGTTTCTTCATTGGTTTTTTCATGACTTATAATAAGAAACTTCGCCCTTATGGGAACTTTTAACAAAGTTTTGAAAAAGGCCAGAATCCATTTTCGTGAAGAGAAAAATTATTTCAGGACTCAAACGCTGTCATCGCCTTTGAACGAGGCTATTCCTACCAGCTGAACAAATTCACAGTGACGAAGGCCAGAGTTGTCGAGGCGATTCGAGCGGTTATTGGCGAAAACGGTCAAGAGAGGTATTCCCAAAAGAAGGACTTCTAGAATAACTAAAAACACCAGCTCCTATACGAGGAGTGCGAGAAGAGCCGCCCGGATCTTGAAAGGAACAAGACCTTCGGTTCGTCGGGAGATCGCGCGCCTCGCCAAGGTATCCGGTAAGCCGACAAATCCTTCTTAGAAAACAAACACGTCTGGCGAACCCTTTCTCCGTAGCGAATGTCTTGACAGTAGTAAGGATATGCTCGTCAAAATGACAGATTAAGAGTAGTCTGTTCATTAAGGAGGCTTGCGAAGTATTTGGGGGCGCCGAAAAAAAACCAGAATTTGTTAAACTGGATGAACCTATAAGAAAAGTACTGTCCTTTTTTCATTTTCTGAAACGTTCATCATCTTTTTTTCTGAAAAAGCAAAGGAAAATTTCACTAGTCAAAGGTTTTGGGAAACTCAATCAAAAATCCATGTAGATCGAGGGAAACGTTTCGAAAATGACGTTTTTTTTTTCATGGAAATTTAGCCCATTTCCCTTATTTCTAATTTCGTCGACCAAGTGAATCACCGAAACTGGTCGGTCCCATAATATGACTGCTAGTTCAAACTTTTTTGATAGCACCTTTAGAATAGTTGTTGTGAATGGAAAGACCGCAATGAGTGCATCTGGCACGTATCGCACTCCGCGATGACGCCACAATCGCGATTGTGACGCTGTGCTTACTGTGGTAACATATCGCCAAATATCATCCGGAGCGAGGAACATTTCGAGGTGTCAGAGCAAACAAAACCGCATTAAATAATGAAGATAAAAATAAAAACCTTCCCTATCGAGGAAATAAACGATACGATGTTCTCAGGCTCGGAACCTCAACTCCATCACTTGCGACTCAACGCAGACCATCTCAACTACATCGAGTACTACAATATCGACGTTTACTTGGTTCTTCTTGGCTCGGTTTTCACTGTTTTGTACGCATTTTTCCGACTTTGTGGCCGGTCGGTTCAAATAAAATTAAAACTTTCGCAGAAAAGTAAGTTATCATAATCTTTTCCGAGTCTATCGTGTACAATAACTGCAGTTATAAGTCTCCGAGAGTCACGAATTCATACATTTATTGTTATATACTGGTTTGCAGTTAGGCGTTAAATTTGGTTCTGTATATTGCCTGTGATTTTTAACTATCTCTTTACCTTTTTCTTGTACTAACAGTTGTCTTTTGAGACGTCGATTTTAGCTTGAGTTCACACTTTAATAGCAGAGTTTGACTACTTTGAGCCAAGCTAGGACCAGTCTCATAGTTTTCGTGTACTTTTTAACTTTGATCTTTACCTTTAACTTTTGTGAATATCTGCTCATGCTGTCAATAAACAGCTTTTTTCCGTTTTGAGCTTGTTGTGAGAATTGTTTTTAGCATTTTAAGGTAAGAATACCTGTGGAGTCAATTTCTTGAGTTTACTATTGCGTAAATAACTATGATCCACAGAAGTCGTAGAAAGCCAGCCTATGAAGATAAGCATATGAACTTAGGGCCTTATGGAGATCGGAAACAGCTCTTCGCTTTTTATGAACTTGAGCTAGAAGTGATCAAGGAGGAGTCTTTGTCACAACAAGAGTCCACACACGACAGTGATTAACCTCAATCAGCCTTTGTTCTCTTGTCTCGTTCAGGTAATCCGTGGAGAACTCAGTGTGGTGCGAAAGGTGTGAACTGCCGCCAGGAACTCACGCAAGGCCCAAGCTCTTTGCTTGGGCCGAACTGTTTGGGTTGCCAATTGCCAGAGTAGGTTACGCCGCAGAGGGCTCGTGTTCTTTTTCTTAATATCTTGGCCGCTTCACACATTTTTGGTTTCGATAACCATCAATTCTTTTTCTCGTCTTCTCCAAGACCATCCTTTTTCTATCACATTTGACCGGTTAATTAGCCTTGTGCACGAGCCAGGTCTAATTGTCGGTGCCTTTACCAAGGCGGATCTTTTTTTTTGCTAGACCAATGGTTTTTCTCCTTTTAAAATGTGTGAATCATTCGAAAATTTATGTATTCTTTTCAGAACGAAATTGGCTCTAGTGCGTACTAAGTGATCGAAAGAGTCTGTTTTGATTTTGTTTGTTTTCATAAATGGTCTCATGTACAATAGAGAAATCCCGACCTACACGCAAACAGATTAACAATGATACGATAAGGACATGTAAAAGGTCAGCAAACATGTTCAAAAAAAGTTTGACCTTGCCCCTAGGCGTGTCGTGGTATCTTCTCTTTGAGTATTTTTTTTTCCGATTGATACCGGACTGTTTGTATACTTTTTGATTGATTACCTTGTTCTCAATGTACAGTTCGGAGATCGAAATTTCTTTTAAATAATCAAGAATGATTATGTCAGAATTTCCTATTCAGGAAATTATTTGACTCTTTTCACCGTTAGCTAGAGATGAAAGACATGTGATTGCAGGTTGTTTTTTTAAACCCTAAGAGATTGTGAAAAAAAGTAAACTTCCCTTCCAAAAATATATTATTTTTTTTTGTCTTCTGAAAGCTTGATAAAGAGTCGTCTTCGGATTTACTACCCTTTTTATTTGATCATTCTGTTTTGACGAAGTAAAAAAAGTTCTACGAAATTTTAAAAAAACCTGGTAGAAGATAGATACGAATTTATTGTGGTTTCTTTCGTTTTCCTTACTACATCTACCAGCTTATCCCTGAGAAGGTAATTTCATACTATTATTATTATATTTTGAAAATTGGCTTGAACTAGTTTTTTTGGTTTTGATTTGAAAACGAATTTGGTAAAACTGCCACGAAGGCGATGATTGGCGGAGCCTCATAAACACCTTGTTTTCGTCGGCTCGCAACGATCATTTACTATTAGTTGATTGTAAATAACAACTGGGAGGGTCAGGTTTCGCGGCGACCTCTTCAAAAGCGCTCAAACTGCTAAAATCGTTCTACTACGTATTTGTCGGATGACAAGCTTCAAACTCGAACGAAGCCAATTGCCGCAATTGCCTTCGCTTCGTCGCCTCTCGAATCTTTTGAATTCACCTTTGTTCTCGCTCACAGCGACGTCATGCACAAAAAACAGCACTGTCTTTCCTATTGTTTCCGCTGGGAACAGTTCTCAGACTTACTCTCGAGAAAAAGTATTTGGGTCGATCTCTTTTTGAATCTTTCTTTTTTTGAATTCCGTGTATTTTCTTCACTCGAAGTGTTAGCTCTCTCGATCGGCCGAGGCTACCCTAGAGTGTACACGGAGTCCGTGCCCGAGCCCCACCATCACCGCCGTGCCCGTACAAGCGAAACTGAGGGATCAACTTGTGGAAGAACGAGGCGAAGGACCGTAAGACCATGCTTTCCATTCAATCGACTACACGTTTTGACTTCTTTTTTTCGCCAAAGGCGGTGTTAGTGCCGCTCAAAAAGAGCAATTTTTTTCACCGCCTAGTCGATACCATCTGACTAAAAACAACCAATAAATATTGTATTGTATTGTATTGTAATCCATCAAGTTTCTTTCATTTTTTTTTCTTGCAGCAGTTATTCAAAAAGTTAAAGGGGCTTGGCTCAATCAAAATATTTTCTCCTCACAAAAAAGAGTGATCGCCTGAAATATTTGGAAAATAGTGAATGATACGATATTGATATTCACAAACCAAACTGACAGAGTAGACTAGCGAGTATGTGCTCCACCAATAAAAGATTGGTCCTATTTTTGCGATTTTTTCTCAACCTTTCTGTGTCACAAATAATCTTTTCCATGACTCGAGCCATTAAAGCTCATTTGCGGTCTGGTTTTTCCTGGTCTTCTTCTTTCCTCTCTCAGTTTCTCAGTTTTCTGAGCTGAATTTCAGACCTGTGAGATTTTTGATGATGAACGCCGAAGTTGTAAGCAAGCTAATTCTCAAGTATGATCTGTATGCAAGTGTGAGAGATCTCTCAGATTTGCATTCTTTATTTTCGCCGTCTTCTTAAGAAATTGGCATCAAGTAAGACGTTTCGTGTCGTGGTTTCTAGTTCCAATCAGAAAACTCTTTTCTTTATTTCAAAACTAGAGAAACATCTGGTTATGAGATACTTGAAAGTTTTGCCATTCAAATATTCACGCCTTCGTGCAACGATATTGGCTTATGATTTAGGGCTTTCCTCTTGGAAACCTCGAAGCTCCGCCCACTTTTGCACCTCGGCTCCCACCTCCTCGGTCAGGACCAGCTATCCTCATTCGAGAATTGGCCGTCGTCTCCCTCCTTCTTCATCCTTCACTTCTGGTTCTTCTTTATAATATTCAAATGTTTTCTCCTTGGCCTTAAATCTATCTGAATTCGTTTTTCTTCGCTGATACGCTGTTTATACGTAACATTTGCAGTTCCTTTGCCGTTTTGGTCTTATTTCTTTTCTAACCCCGTCACTTCTAACTCGCGAACCAACGCCTCTTAAAATTTCCTACAGCAATTCAAACCGCGAAAACGGCGATATTCGCCTCGAATCGCGACGAAAAACCCACAAAGCGACCGGGAATAAAGCGATTTTTCACGCACAATATAGCTCGCAGGACGTGTCTCCTGAACGTTTCCCGCACAAAAGGTTCCTCATTCCAATTCGGATTGAAACATCCCAGTCCGTCGTCTCCTGTTTTGAAATATTTCAACTTTGATTTGTCTCCAACTAAAGTGCTACAAATAACCGTGAAGCTTTCACCTTTAGCGCCAGATGGTGGCAATAAAATAAAGTCTTGTGGTCTCTCATTTCGTCAAAAGCCAATAGACCCGCTATGTTCACTTTTTGCCGTTTTGGCGCCACGTTAGCCCACTTTTGGCGAGTTTTTTGAGTAAACTCTGGTTTGATAGATTTTTCTAGTTTTCTGGCGCCTGTCGGTCGCTGTGAAAGCCATTCCAACTTGTGAATGTTTTTCTTATCGTTATAAGTTTAATGGATCTACAGGTTCTTTAGTTTTCAAAACGTACGGCGAAAGCTTGTCACTAAAACCTGAATCGCATGCTATTCGAAAACAGAAAAACAGAAATAATTTCGTCATTTCCAGGCACAAATCGGCTATTCCACAGACTCTCGACATGTTTTAATTAACGCTGCGTCCGCCTTTCGCTGGTTTCAATCTCGTTTCGTTTTTTTCACTCTTTTTTGTTGCCCCTCTCATTTCTCAACCTATCTGTAAAGACTAGCGCGTTTTCATTTCTTTCATCAATCAAAATGACAAACTCGAAATTCGAGTACGTCTAGGTTAAGCTACAATACAACGAAAATAATCTGATTTTGAGGGAACCATCAGGGTTTTGGAGCAGTCAGAGACAACTGAGCCACAGCCAAAAATGTCTCCTCCTTTCTCATACACTTTTTTCTCACCTACCGTAACGGTCATGACGACGAACATTAATCCAGACGATCTACGGTAGGTCATTAACCTCTGAGGACGTTGCAAAACAGGCAACTCGAAGGTTTTGAATTTCGAGGGCCTTCCGGACGACGTCAAACTTTGACAAATCCGTTGGTAGGAAACACGGCCAAATCCATCACATGGGCAGTCCATCATGTTCTTGTCTTTCCACACGTGTTTTCTCTCTTTTGCGACATTTTCACCGACTTTTGCTTTCAGCACCTTGTCTTCGTTTGAAAACTATTATTTCTTTCACTGTATTCATATTTTAACGTTAGATTATAATTTTGACAGCGTTTCCGTCAAAAAAGTACCTTAAAGCTTCAAATGAGCTTGTTGTTATTAACCACACAAGCCAGAAAGAAAGAGGATTCATGAAGCGAGATCTAACTAGCTCACTGAGAATCCTCCTTCACATTGTTTTCAGCTTCATTTAATGCTTCTGGATAGCCATTTGATGCTTTCTCTTTATAACTATATATGCCCATATCTTCCCCCTTTTATTTGACCTTTCCTAATTAAAAAAAATGATCTTGGCTTCCAATCAGACATTTCAAATCAAGGCGATTTGAACATTGTAGATGTTGCGAGAGAGGAGGCTGCACTCGGATAATTGAAACTCCAAGGTTGCGATGCCACGCCTGAACGCCTTCGACCCCAAGAATTGCTGGGAACAGCAGATTCTTTCGCAAGAAATCCTGAATATATTTAGTGGGCTCTGTATTTGAAACAGTGTTATATTCTTTATAAACAATGTAGATAACTTGGATTCGGCACGCAACCGGGCAGATACACAAGTAGTCGAAGCTTTTTTCTTAACTAAAGGAAAGCAGATAATTTTTTTTTGCTGAACAGTTTGTTCTTTGTACTATTTTTGAGCTTAAAAATAACTACACAGCCTACATTTGAGAATAATCACTGCAAAAAAAAAAAATCGTATTTACTACAGCTCAATCTTTCCGATGTTTTTTTTTTCGAATTTCAAAAATTTTGACCAGTCTTGCTCGTGGAATCCTTTTCTCGAAATCAGCAGTGCTGCTGAAGTGTAGCAATTAACGACGAAAAGTGCTGTCGATTGTCGGACGATTTTCCCACGCGCTTCAATCCGCTTGCGCCATTCATTGTGTTGCTCTCGTACACAAACTTGTCGCCTGGCGACGTGGGTGGCCCGTTTTGCTCCGTCGAATTTTCCCCTACTCCTTGAAAGTTCAACTAATCTAGAGTCGATCCTATTGTTCTATTTTCGATATGCTTTGCAAACCAACAAGGAAGGGTTTGTGAAGCTCTCGTGTCAGCGGACGACTTCAAACGCAAAATTCAACTGCGCAAATACCGCCTCTGTTGATTATTATTGCGCAAACATGCGATATCTGCAAGGAATTTGTTTCCCTTCATATGTGCATGTCCATTCTATGGAAGCACCACTTGCCATTCTTCCATTCTTCTTGCAAACGTTTTCAAGAGTCCGCTTACTTCCAATTACTATTAGTTGGTGCAAAACTCGATTTTTTTTTCCAGAAGACGAGAGGAGCCGTCTGAAATAGCCATCTTTTCGGAAAACTCTTTTAGTTCACCTGAAACACGGAAACTATTAGATTGAGGTTTGTCGAGTTGTGGGAATTCACGCTCTTTTGACATGAATAATTTGATAGGCCCTCTTGAATCATTCAACGCTCAGGCCGTTTAAGGGCCACTCTTCTTGTGGCTATTCTTTCTAAAGCGACTCTTTTTCAGATTGACGGCTTCCTGTGTACGGCAATGGTTAGATAATTATCCTGTAGAGTTTCTTCATTTATTTTTTCTTACATCACTAGTTTTTGAAGCCCAGGATTTCCTTGTAAGCGATCTTAATGAAGAACAAAACTGGAAAATAAATGAGATTTCGGTCCAGTGGTTGCCGCGGCAGCCGCCGCCCCTCATTTGCGTATTCATTATTTTCTCGCATCCTTTTCCAAGTTTTTTTTGCTGTTTTCTCGTCTAGTTGGAATTTATTACTTGTTTCGCGAAGAAAGTCGCTGCACGTCGTCCGCCAGTCCATGATATTGCCTTTGTTTATATTATTGAATTGGCAGAAAACAGATCGGAAAAATGCCGTCGGTCGACATTTTCGCAGTGGCGCGTGGTCGGAAGAGCTTTTTCGGTCTTGCCAAACGCAGCGTTAAACGCAGTTTGGTGACGTGCCAGAAGAAGATCCTGAAGCTGAGCAGTCGTCACGACGCTGTTCGCCACGAACCTCTCATCGCATCTGATGAGACTCCGAAGCTTGACGCGGTCAGGAAGCTTGTCCCGATTGTCAAGAACCACGAGAAGAAGAATAAAAAGGTTTTCAGGAAACCAAGTCGAGATAACTTTGCAAGTTTATTTAGGTCGATGTAGAACGTCCTTCAATTGTTCTCCCATACGTCTGCATCAAATCAGACATCCGGGGGAACTTCGAACTTCAGTGTGACCACCTGGACTTGGTCATGGGTGAGAGGATGGTTTTCCAGCAGTCCAATATTCATTTTTTCAGAGCATGTTCTGAACGACTGTCGGGGATTGAAGCACCTCGGCGACGCCGTCACCTTCCAGCTCGACAACGCGCCCTTGGTCTTCAAGACAATTAGTGAGAAAAAGACTATTGGAAGGGAGAAATTGTTCGTGGCTTCAGTTTCAAGTATCGACGGAGTGAAGGAGTTGGTGCTGGACACGGCATGGAACTTGATGATAATGCAGACGATCGTCGACTACTACCAGGCCGCCAACGAGTTCGCACAGTCTCCTCAGAGGTTAGAATCAGAATTTGAATCGAGTAAAAACGGAAAATGAAAATAATGGTCAATCTTCCATAAATGTTTAGTTTTTACTGTGAATTGTTAGTTACCAGAAAATTTCAAGTTTGAACTCGTATTCGAGAATTCAAAAGAGTTTCTTCGCTTTGTTTTACTGGAGGTCAGAATCGAATTTCTAAAGAACTCACCATCAGACCAAAAAAATTTCATCGCATTTCCAAAAACTGAAGTTTTTGGGGATAAGGATCTGTGAACGGCTCTCTGCTCGGATATCAATATCCGCTATTTCAAAAAATGAACTTCGAGTTAGATGTATTTAAAAAAAGTAACTCAAGATGGCATAGCTAAATTATCAGGGAGTATGAAATTTTTAATCATAAAAAGAGTTTTTTTATTTTTTTCGTGGAGTTTTTTTTCAATATGAGATTCCCACTGTTCAAAATTGGTTTCTCAAACATTCATTTATGTTCGAGAGTTTTATCAAAAACACGCTTTTGAAAAAAACTATACTAAAATTTGAGGTTCGCAATGGAGAACCTCTCGATTATTGGAAGTACGAAAATCAACGACATGGACGTGGTAAGAAGAATAAATTGTCACGCGTCTGATTGCGCCAATTTGAGCTCTCCTCTCTGCTGATGCTGACGCGGCGGACTCTGACGAGCCTCCAGATGCGCTACTGCACACTCCACACGGCAGAACAGTCTCTGCGTCTGTGGACCGCCGTCGGACAATGCAGCCGTCTAGTACAGCTCCAGTATGAGCCCTACAAACTCGATTCCTTCAGTCGTCCCTACCTCGTCGACGTCGTTTCCAGAAAAAAGATGACGTGCGTTTTGACTATCGAACAAAAACAGCAACAAGGGTGTTCAGATCGTTGATCCTGACGGACATTGGCGGCCTCACCCAAACAGACGTTTTGACGATGGCTAAGGGCGGTTGTCTGACGGAACTGGCAGTCCTTGGAGAACGGATTTATCCGACGATCTACACGACGCCAGAAGCTCGTCGAGCTCTCTCCAAGTTGAACAGTCTACTCATCCAGGTAACGACCAGGACCCAAATATCTTGACTGGACTTCTGTTTCAGTTGATGCCGACCTTCGATCTTGGGAACTGCGAGTCGCGGGCATCTCTTGTTCAACTTCTCCAACAACTCCCTCGATCTTCCGTCTTGGAGGTGATCAGAATGAGGCTCTCAAAGAAAGCATCCTTTCCTTCAGGTTATCCATTACACCAAGTCAAACGTTGCGGACACTGCGCGGATTATCAGCTACTGGCTCAGGCTCACCAAGTACATCTCTTCCAAGGGAAGAAAATGAAATGAAAGAATTTTTCAGTGACACGGATCGGTATGTGATGTTGAAGTTGGAGAATTGCTCGCAGGAGCGACAAGACGCGGCGGTGGGACGAGTCCTGAGGAAGTGCCACGACGCCCAGAAGTCCGACTGCTCGGAGAGCGGGATCTCCCTGTCACTGAGTTGCGGGGAAGTGGTCGTCCTCGACAAGAAGACCTGGTTTGGCGACGACTTCTGAGCTCCAACTTCCGCAGAAGATCTCCGGCCTTCCCTGTGAATCTCCCTGTGTTCTCACCCGCCTTTCCGCGACTAAATTGGTCGCATCTCAATTGTATAAACTTTCATGGATCAGCATCATTGTATTTATTTTTCACTCCGCCAAATTTTCAACTGTATTTATTGTTTTAATTAGTTTTTACTGTCTTCACGCATATCTATTTTTATTTCGAAAAGAAGACGGGTTATTCATTAACTTATTTTTTTGTTCAATGCCGTTATTTATATTTTTTTAATAAATATTTTTATTAATTATTTTTCGTGAGTTTGAAGGAGGAAAATGCGCAATATGAAACTTCGAAAGAACATGTAAATTGAACAAGTGCTGCTGACGGGGCGCCCCTCCCCGCTGACTAAGTAAGTTGAAATGAAGTAAAATTGAAAGAATCCGCAGAGAAACGGCTAATGAAGAATATATGGGAGGAAGGAATGCATTATTGAGTAACTGTGGAGAAATCTTCTAACAGTGTGACCGACTGATTGAAATAACGGGGTCCCGGAGGGACGTTGTGTCGTTTTTTTTTTCTTCTATTAAAAACTGCTTTGTGCTCGCTCGGTTGAACCTAGGTAACAAATTGCTTGAACTTTTTCTCAAAGCTAAGCTTGTTCTCAAAGAAAGTTTTAAATCGAAAAACTGCTTGTCATGTTTTTTTAGCGCCCCGCGCGAGCAAGTTAGCTCGACGGAAACAGCGCGAAGTTTGAAACTCTTAGTTTTTTTTTTTCATAAAATAACTTTAATAAATATTAAGTTTGTTTGTATCAAATTTTTTTCATAGCCTGAATTTAAAAAAACATGTATAAGGCACGAGAAACATCATGTTTACATGATAAACTGAGATCTAATTGATTAATTTTTTTAAAAATTTTTTTCTTTAGAGCCGCTATTTTATGATGTATTGTATAGTCTTTTTCAAGTTTTTTTCGCTGTAGTATTCGAGTGGTCATGACATTCGTCCGCTAAACCATGAAAACGGAACAGCACGGCTTTCCTTTCAAAGGCAATGTTATACACACGGGTAAAAGACATTTTCCACGTTTTTGAAAAAGGAATTTTTCAAACCCACTCATTGATTTAATTTGTTTTTATATAATGAGGTTTTGTGAATTTGTTCGAATGTACGGACTATTTTAGGGATTCACAACTCTCTTGAATGGAGTCTATGATGGAAGAGTCTTTTCTGCCGGATAATACAATAGATTCAAGTAGTGTAGATTTGGAAACGTATTTCCAAGAAGCCCAAAGATTTTTCGACCGTGATCTGTTGAAAGACGGTGAGTTCCATTCGAATTAGTAATTTTTTTAAATAATATTTAAAAAAATTTTTCGTTATAGCGATGAAAGAGCTCATGAAAATCGTTGCTGTGAAAACTGACGACTTCGAGCTTCTCGTTAAGGTATACCACATGGTGGCGGAAATTTCCTTCAGCAACAAGCTGTTCTTACAAGCCACGGACTTCCACAAAAAAGAGCTTTATTTGCAAGAGTAAGTTCCGGATTGAATTTATGCAATAAATGCTTTTTTTTGTTGCAGAGCCCTGATGAACTACAGCGCTTGTGTTAGTTGTTTGTTGAATATCGCAAATATTCATCATATGCAAAACAAGTTCGCATCTTGCAAGTTATCGTGCACCGAAGCAGTTTTAATGGCTAAGAAGTCTAAGGACGAGGTTTGACACGAGGATCGAGGGCATGATCTAAGTATTTTTTTTCTAGAAACTCATAGAGATTAGTATTGCGAAAATGTGTTGTGCGGCGGTTGAACTAGCGAAACAAGAGGAAGACGGAACGAGGCAATCGGCAATGATCGAGGAAACAAATGTGTTGATAGCGTTAGTTTTAAAAGCGCCAAAAAAAACCGCAAAAACCTAAAGTTTGGAGCTTTCAGGGTCTTCAAGTTTATAGTTTTATGAAACCCTTGAACTATAAAATTTCACAAAATTAGAAGCAATTGAGTAAACTCAAAGTTTTCCACCTCCATGAGCACCGTATTCGATGACTGGGCTTCAGTCGTTTTGATTTTTGGCCTCGAAAAATCTAAAATTAACTTTTTTTTTAAATTATAGATCTTCAATTAAACGGTGCGGAGAGTTGAACCTCGCCGAAGCCCTCTGTGATGCTTACTTCGCGAAGGCTCAGTTGTGCACTCTGCTAAATGAGGATTCTCAAGCGACGCTTTTCTATCAAAAAGTTTATCAGATTTTAACATTATTCACGATCACATGGTCGTTTTCAGTGCATATCTTTGAGCCGCAAGGGTTTGGCAATTTTTGCTCTTGAACGAGAGAAGCTAGTCCACAGATGTTTCTTCGGATGCTATACGATTTTGAAGAAAAGTAATATGAAACATGTTGCTGTAGACGCTCTCAGGTGTTAATATAAACCCAATTTATTTATTTTTTTTGTTTGCTTCTAGAAGCGCGATTATGTCGGCCCAATATTGCAATGACGAGGAGCGCATTTGTTACTACCACGTTTGCATGGCTCAATTGTCATATGCAAAAGGTCAACCAATCGAAGGTTTCTTTTTTTTTCCAATTTCTCATGAATTTTCTTTTTCTCAGCTGTTTCGGATGGATTGAACGCCTTTGATTTCGCGAGAGAAATATCTCACAGTGAACACGGCGCCAGAGCGTCTTTCATTCTTTATGTAGTGCTGAAGAGTTGCGGCGAATTGCGGAAAGCAGCCTACTTTTTGGTCTACTACAGTCTATATGCTTACGAGGTAAAATATGCTTTTGAAGGTACATACGTCTTTTTGAAAACTTTTTCGAAGAAGAGTTGTTAAGAAAAAAATTAAAAAATTAAAAATTAGTGCTCAAATCAACCCAATATTTGAATTTCAGCTTGAAGACGGAGAAATGTTGGCAAACAGCCTGGAACATATGAAGTCATTATTCGCAGCACATCGTGCGATAAGTTTGGAAAAATGGGAAGTGGACAACACGCTGGACAAACTCACGCTCTTTCTGACCGTGCAAGAGTCGGATTGCGAAAGTCTCGAGAAATGGAGAACATCTCGTGCAAATCTTCATTTCGGCCTTTTTTCTGTACCTTATTCTCATACATTTTCCTGTTCGTCAAAGTTGAATTCAGACGGATACCGAAAACAAAGAAAATGAATCAGAAAACGATTTCTTGGAGTTGCTCGAAAAACTGCAGGGTGGTAGACTAGATGAACAGCGATGTAACCTCGCCCCTTCTATCGGAACGAATAGGAACGTCAAAGGTTTTCATCTTGATTTCAAAAAATGTTTTTCTCACATGGCTTTTATCAAACATAATTTTTAGAGTCTAATGCAAACAAAAAGAAAAAGAAAACTGTTGATTTCTTGCCAGGGCTTCGATTGACGTCTCTTTCGAGGTAATGTTCTAATAAGATCCAAAAATACACATCACGTTTTTCAGTCAAAAGTTGGACAAAGGTTTTTTCTCGAGGATGAAAAACTTGAAGAAACTACACTCCGGTTTGACTCAATCCTTTTTTGAAAACAACTTCTTTTTTTTGAGGCCCTTTGTCAACCAAATCAAAAGATGAGACGAGGTCCGAGAAATCTGAAAATTGATTGAATATTTTGCCAATAATTTTGTCATTGCTCTGTAAATAAAATTTTATATCATTTAACGCTGTTTTTTTTTCTTCATTTGGAAGGGGTCCTTTTGATATCGTGCATGTAACTCGGAAAGTGTGGACTAATGATAACCGTTTTTCAGGTCAATAAAATTAATCTGTTCATTCTTTTGTGATTGAAACATTTGAATGAAGGGCGGTTTTCCATATTCAAAAAACGGTCATTAAAGACTCACTATTTTTTGTTTATTGGATTTTCGGTTTTAGATTTTTCAGTAGGTGGTCCAGAAGTAGTTTTCAAATAAAATTTGAACTGTGAGTCATGTCGAAGTTTTGTTAGGATACCACTGATATTATGAAACTTACTTATTTGAACTTTCTCAAGCGAGTGTTAAATACAATAGTTATTTTTGTTGACCCCTTTTCTGTGCGTTTACCTTGTTTTTTTTCATTTACAGACAAAAAAAAGTCGATTCTTAATGGAGGCCGAAGAATCACAGGGAACTGCAGATGACAACGCTGGTTTAGAAAGACGTGAATCTCCTTCAATAGGTTTAGAATTATGACTTGAATTTTCGCAAATCTTATAATGAAAGAAACAAATTCTTCACGCGAAAGTTATTATCGTTTGAAATCCTTCTCAATTGCTACAAATTTTGTTTCATCTTTTCATTTCAGAGGAGAACGAAATCGTGGAAAATGGCGCGTCATCTTCTTACGAGAACCACAACGGCGAAGTTGACGATACAGGAAATCCAGAAGACGACGACGAAATTTCTCGCAAACAACGCTATTTGAGACTTGAAAATCTTCGATTTCCTGGGACGTGGACCCAAAACGCACTGGTTTTTATCGAAAAATTTTAAATTTCTCTTTTGGCGTTCAGATCATGAAATTTATGAACAAGTGCGATCACTGCACTGCACATTTTTCAAAACCGGCCAATTCGGGCGAGAAGGTTGACCTTTCCGATGACAACATTCTGATTTTGAAGGTTCAGCATATCAAAAGCGTTGTCGTGGATTTGGAATTTGCAAAGGTTGAAGACGCTCGAGAAGCCTACGCAAGCCTCCGCAAGGCTTACGTCGATGGCGCGCTCGTCCACGTCATCGTCGATCCTCTTTTTTGTCCGTTTCGCAGATTCATTTTGTAGATATATCAGTTCTTAAATGATGTACTCATTTTTTATATTTTTTTATTAAATTGATTCGAAAAAAATGTGTATTAATTGTTAAGATCAAAATACAATTTGTAGGACTTTTTTTGAACTGTTTTTAATAGCTTGAAAAATAATGAACTTCTGAAGGCTATGCCGCTTTATGATGTTTTTTATTCTGTAATAGTTTTCAGTCAAATCGAGTTCTCCGAAGCCACCAAACGGGCTTTACTTTGAGACGGCGGAAGACGAAGAAGAAAAAAGGCGGACCGTCTATATCCTGGGTCTGCCCGCCACCGCAGACCGCAATCTCATCGAGGAGGTCGTCGGAGCCGAAATCGAAGCCTCTCGCCTCATTCCTCTTTCAAATTCTGAGCATCTTATGCAGGCCCAGGTTTCGTCCAGTCCGCGGATGCTCCGTTAAAAAAAGTTGTCTGTTTTGAAGGTCGTGATGAAAAGCGAAAACGCGGCCAGTGCTGCACGACAAGATAGAGATGGTTTCAAAATAAGAGAAGATGAGACCCAAAAGCCTTTAAAGTACGCGTAATTCGAAAAATGGAAAAATTTTTTTATTCAGGCTTTTCACGACAGAGGAGTATATTGAGATGTCGGAATCTGGGAATGAGGCCAAGAGCTTTGCGATGGCATCGGCAAGCGAAAATCGCGTAGACGAGAAAAGCTCGTCTCCCGAAGCCGCAGAAAAAGTAAACGGCGCAGAAATCCTGGCGCCCGAAATAACGGAAGACGATGTTCTCGAGAAGTTGCAGCAGGTTTCTGTCGTTCCCGACAAAGTGGAAACCTGGAGATATTGAGCACATCGCGGAGCAGCGCATCAACTGGGCGGAGATCAACGAACGCGAGGAGCTCTACACGCTGTGCGACGCCGTCTCGGCCCAGTTCCAGGGTCTGCCCGACTCGTTGCTCAAGCCGGTGATGCTGACCTCGCTGCAGCGACATCTCGCCGCCACGGAGACCCATTGGATGCGCGACCATCTTGAGACTCTCATCAGGTCCTGGGAAATCGCGAAAAAACATTGTAGTTCCTACACAATGTTCGATAAGAGTTTGAAAAAAAAATCTGAACTTGATTAGACGCAGAAAAAGATGTTCGTAAAAGAATTGATTTATTTTTTCTTTTAATATTTTCTCTCGTATAAACTCTCAAAGCATTTTGAAAATATAAGCCTTCTCTCAAGGATGAATCATAGTTTGGAAATTTCTCTTCGAAATCATACAGGGATTTGCAGGATGTGGAAAGCGGAGGTGATGTCCGAGGAATTCTTCGACCGCAGAACAATCGTCCGCATGGAGACGGTCGATTACAAGCCTGTGCCTTTCATCGAAAACTCTGCGACCAGGAACAAAGGGTTCGAAGAGAGAAACAGTTCTGTTTCACTGGGATTTTGAAGGAAGTCCAAAGGTTCTCGTGCGGGAAGAGTGATGTTAGGCGTCGGCGCGATGCTCGAGCAAGCTAGGAAAACGTCAGTTATTCTCCGTTCCGCATTTTGAATTTTTCTAAAGTTTCTTTTTTTATATAAGTGATTCTTTCAGGTACGTACGTCCCGGAACAAGAAAGAAAAAACTCAAAAAAATTGAAAAAAAAAGTTTCTTTTTTCAATGAATTTCTGGGAATTTTTCTTTTTTTTTAAGTTCATTTGTTTTTCTATTACATAAACGCTTTTTTTTCAGTATCTTAACGGAAGAAGGCGCCTTCGACATTGAAGAAGACGATGACGGCAACTTTATGATTGGCGGAGAGACTCTAAGCTTCGAATCTTGGGCAAAGTTCGTTTCTATTTTTGGAAGAAAAAAATTGTTTATATAAAGGAATTTTTTTCAAGATTCGTGAAAATTGAATGGTGAGAGAGATAAAAAAAGGAAAAAAAGCAACGTTCCGATCGGAAAAAAATATAGTAAAATCGATCATTTTTCATCCAAGTGCAGGTAAAAAGAAAATTAGAAACCAAAGTTTAGTATATCGGACGGATGAAACTATTTCACATAAGTAACTTTCATTTGCAATAAATAAATGTTACTGTTGATAAGCCTTTCTCAAATTTTATCCACTCAATTTGAGCTTCCAAGTTTTAAATGAGATATTCCGTGAAAAACTTTCTAACATAGGCCCATCCCGGGGTGCGCCTACCCCCGAAAAATGCGGCATGATGTGTGATTCAGCCGGTGTAAGCTTTTTTTAATAATATTATTTATTTACAGGCAGAACAAAATAACATGTACAGAAAAAAATAATAGGTGAGGATTGCACAAGGTAAATGAAGTAAATAGAAAAGAAAGTATTATAAGTTATGACACAGTGTAGCACAGGTGAATAGGGAATTTAATTGTTTGTAATGATACGCGCATAAGATGGATTAGAGTAGGGCTGAAGCACGGGTACCTGGTTCAACGGAGTCTGCTGGGAATAGATCCAAAAAGGAAATTGTTATCGAGGGATAGTAACAAAGACCTGAAACGATCTGGAGAAACATTGAGGTTTCCCAATGTAGCCAGTTTATTCCAAAGATTCTTTCTATTTTAAAACTGCGAAAAGAAGAAAGTTTTGAGATGGAAAAAAATTTAAAAATTTACAAACTCGGAGATGTGGTGGAAAAAAATCTTACTAAGTTAGAAAAATTAGAAATTTTTTTGAAAAAAGATGGTATGAAAAAAATAGCCAGCGAAATTTCAAAAGGCGACTTTTTCCGATTTTTTTCGTATCGCTAGGGAACTTTCCGACGGCCACCTTTCCGCCGAATCCCTTTTCGACTTTTTTTCCTTATATTTTTTTCGGTTTTTAAAAAAATCTATTAAAAATTTTTTTACTAATTCGTTGTGTTTTAATCATGAATAACTTGCCTACTTTATATAGAAAGATTGAAAAACGAAGAGTTTATCGAGAAAAAGGCGGAAAGGTGTTCGTCGGTAAAGTTCTTTAGCGATATGGAAAAAAATCGGAAAAAGTCGCCGTTTGAATTTTTCGCTGGTCATTTTTTTCATACCACAAAAAAATCAATTTTTAGAAGAAGGTTTTTTTACAGAAAAAATGGCATATTTGATTTTCAGAATAACGAAGACGAAGCAAACGGGTGTCGTCCGCGCAGGGACCCCTGAAGTGGAACCGCGCGGATTGTCAAAGAAGCAGCAGCGGCTGAAGAGAATCGTCGAGAACATGACGGAGCAGGAGTACAAAATCTGGAAGTACGTGTTTTCTTCATATCTTTTCAGTAGATCCGCCTTTTTCATGTTAGGACGGGGTTTTGGTTGCTTTAAGTATATTGCAAAGAGAAGATTCATTGAAATCTGTATTTTTGGAAATATCTTGTCCTTGTGCATCGTTTGGTATATATTTTGTCTTTATTCACTTCGCTTTACGAATAAGAAAACATTTTCAAAGAGTGTTTTAACAAAGTTTTAGTTGCGGGTCCTTTCTCTAGTGATAATCTGGGAAAAATCAACTTTACGGCACTATTCTGTACTATCTCCAAAGGCTCTCTAAATGGGCTGTTTCCCGTTTAGTCAAGGTCTGAGACGAAAATATCGTTTTAAAACCCGAAAACACATTGAATCCAAAGATTATTTGCTTCTGGTGAAAAGTAACAACATAGTGTGCTTCTAGGCTCTGGATTTTAATTGAAATCTAGCTGGGAGCTTCTATGTTACACTTATGTTTGGTCTTTTTTCAATTTTATTTTCAAATTATTGAATGATCTGCTATTAAAAAGCATTTCTTATTAACCATCGTAAAAGAAATAAGCTGTTCATAAGCCGATATTGCAAGTACCTCTCGTAAAATGTCAAATTTTCGAGAAATAATAACTGGAAAGTTGAAGCAAACTAATATGAGACCTCCACAAGTAATGAGAAACTTTTTGAAAGTGAGAAATAAAGAACCTTGAACAAAGGTGATTTGCGCAATCTTTTCTTCTTTTAAAATGCGAGATGAGGTAGAGACCTTACTTTCAACAATTTTTTCGTTCATCTGAAATTTTTTTTTGAATTTTTCTGCATGTGTGTTCGGGTTTGTGAACGAAAAAACGGTTTCATGTTTGAAGAAAAAAAAAAAATTAGAACTGCGATACAGGATGCATGAAATGAGTGGTCAAAAAAACAAGAAAGTAATCGGGATTTTCAGAAAGGAACAAGTGGCTAAACGGAAGGGCGATTTGAAAATGAGGGTTATGCAGAGGGTTCGTTTTTTTTTTTTTTGGCGTTTTTATACAATGTGGGACATTTTAGGCGAGGAAAGAACAGGAAAATTTGGAGAAGGCCGAAAAAGAAAAGGAAGAAGTCGTTGAAGGGACATCAGAAGAAGTGAAGCAGAAGAAAGAGGTGAGATACAAGTGAGAGACATGTTATGAATAATTATGACAAAATCCTTCAAATCTATTAGCTAATCGGACAATCTCATTCATGGAATGAGATTTCATGATGAACATTAAAAACTTATTTGGCAGACATAGAAACTCATTGACACAAAGGCAGAGTCGCCAGTCATGCTCATCCCATGTATGGTTGCAGTTCAAGATATCGCAATCACAGACCTCATTCTTTCGCACATCTGAATTCGGAAATGACGATGATCAAACGAAAGCTTCAGCTCGACGAAGGGGAGATCGACTCAGAAGAAGAACGAAAAATCGACGCCAAAGCATCGAAGGAGCCGAAGACGAAGAAAAGAAAGCACAGTTCGAGTGGATCTTCTTCGGACTCTTCTGTTTCCGACTGGCTTTCAACTTCTGACAGCGAAGATCTCGACGACGACGACATCGGCGACGTGAAGGCTCGCGAACGGCGGAACCAGCGCAGAAAGAAAGAGCAGCGCAAGAAGAAATACGTGGTTGGTTTTGATGGGCATCTCGTAAAACGAAATTATAAATTTATTCGGATTCAAAGTCTGAGGTATTTCGAAAGTTTTGATTTGAGGATTTTTTTTTTTGGGATTCGGCGCACTTGAAGATTTGAAAAGCAATTTCAGCAAACTAAACATGAGACGAGTTAAACAACAGTTATTTATTGAAAAGAGTCCGATTTGAAAATAATAGTTTGAATTAACCAAGATTTTGATTTTAAAAAAACGCATTTTAAAGCTTTCTTGCAACCTCACGCTTGCTTTTCTGTAATTCAAATTTTAAAGGCGAAAAAGCAAACGGCGCAGCCAACTGCAATCACTTCGGCGCCTTGGCTGAAAACGACTTTCGAGCAGCGAAAAGCTTTCGTTTCTCTTCTGCCACCTGCACACAAGGTCGCCTTCGCCACGGCCCTCAGCGAGGTTTGTTCTTTTCTTCCGAGGGGAAATTACTCGGAAATGCTCAGTAAGAGTTTGGATGCGCTGTCCTGAGACAATAAAATTATTATCGTCTCCTCAAGATCTCCCTTCTGCGGCGGTAATAAAATTGGCACGAGGTCCTTCATTGTCGAAGACGACGTTCCATCGGTCGTCTCCTGGGAGTCTCTCGAGTGTGGGATTGTTATCTTGGCGCATCCGGACGTCGTGAAAACATTTGCATATATGCCAGATGTGCTCTCGAAAGTTTACTCTTTTGGATGGGTAGGATTTGGGGTCAGTGGCGGCGAGCTGTCGGAAAGATTTTGATGGTGTGCGATGGCACGTGCGTCTGCTGCCGTCCAAAACTGTCGGATCGCTTTGGTGACACGTGCGAGTTAAGTGCACGCGTCTCTTCATCGGCATGGCCAATACACTAATCTGCGCGAAAGGCCGCCGAAAAGACTATCTAGAAAAGACTAACATCGTCAGTTATTTTGCGTCGAGACCGCTTTTGAGAAACTCCTTGAGAAATCTATCTCCGGCTACTTTCATATATTCTGAAAAAGATATTTTTGAATTTTTACATTAAAATTTTTATATTTTTTTAATCGGAAATTTTTATTTAATTTTTTTAAAAAAACTTTCAATCTTTCTGAAAAAAATTACTTTTCAAAGTTCAAAAAAACTGCTTCCACAAGATTCGAGTTTTTTTGAACGTTTGGTTCCCTCCGGCCGTTCTCAGAAGTTGAAAAAAAAGTTTTTAATATTTATTAAACACTCTAAAATTCTAATTTTTTTAAAAAAACTCGTTTTTTTAAATTTCAAAGAATTCAAACTTCTTGTAGTAAGTTTTCGATAATCAAACGAGAAAAAGTAACTAGCGATCCTCAGGAACACTTTCAAGCTCTCATTGGAGTCATATTTTCATCATGTTCAACCTAAAACAAGCTGGGGTCATCTCATATAGGAGAAGTTCTCTGAATGCTCAAGTATCGCCAGCCAAATGTTTGTATTTTCTTCCTTATTAGGTTTTGTCTGCGTCCTTGAACATATGAGCGCACTTACTGCCCAAACGACGGTTGTTATGCACTGAGTGGAAATAAGCTGCGGGCGCGGTACTCGCAGCTAAACCGATTAGAAGCTGAGCCGGAAGAGAACGTCTGCCCACTGAACGGCAAGACGTTTCCAGCTCGTTGGTTCCGCCAAACGGCTCATGTCAGGACCCCGAGAAGTCTCCTCCACAGCAGAAGCCGAGTTGATTCTCACAGTATGAAGTACTGTCGGCGCTATTTGCAAGCAAATGTGTGTGTATCCCTCGTGGCCGTTTGTCCGCCTGTTATGTGTCGGTTGTGTATCCGGTTACCCAAAAGGAAGCTCTGACGGCGGCCGACGAACGCCGAGCACATGCACTTGTATAAACAGTTGCGGTGCTCGGCTAGACACTGATCTCGCTAGGAACTTTGAGAGATTCGCGTTCAGAGAGGCGGTCTTGACAATGGAGTATCATGTAATCCGGAACTAACAGTCCTAAGTAATCTGATGGTATAATGAAAATGAAGTCGCTTCTTGCGCGAAATTTTTATTTTTTTTTTTTTGGGGGAGCAAACTTCTCAATTTCTAAAACTAAACCTTCGCGCAGGTTTCGGCTATTAGGCATTATCATCTATATTTTCGAAGTGTGCTTGTGCAAGCTTCCAGACTCTCTAACCGCCAATCAAGTTTAAGAGCAAATGATAAGTTAATTCAGAAATTAAAATGAATTTATGTCAAGAATATTAGTATAGGAAAATGCTTTAATGAAGTTATTGATTTTACAGATACGGCAAGGCAACATCAACGTTCCTCAACTTCAAGCGGCTCAGGCAATGAACGAAATGAGCACTCGATTCCGTTCGTACTTTGGTCCTGGCTGGCGAATTTAGTCCAACTCATTGTGAATCACTGTATTTTCTTTTTGTTATGCTCTTAACGGGCTACTTTGTTATAAATGCACATTCTTTTTTACCTTTGATGTCTTATTTTGAACATGTTTCAGTTTTATCAAAGCTATATATAGTTTTGGCATATTTTATTAGTGCTCCTTGTGAACCATTACGATGTCGTTGTTTTGTTGAATAAGAACAGTATTTGAATTTAGATTCAAAAGTTGACGCTTCGAAGGAATTGAAAAGTGAAAAGTTCTTCAAGAACTGTTTGCAACCCTACTTTTCAATTTTGAAGGTGGGAATCTTATCAGAAAGCGCTCACTCAGCTCGTAGTTTGAATATTTTCCAATTTACAGTATTGCCGCCATAATTAAAGATAAAGAGCATGGGCAGACAATGCCAAGTATGTTTAACGATTTTTTGTTGCATGAGAGATTGCGGCGTCCTCGACCTGCCGGCCAGTAATTAGGTGCTCCGGCTCATAATTGTTCCATCGGCAGCGTTTTTCGTCACCTTCTGTGATTTACTGCAGACATAGCTGATGCTTCGAGTGTCATTTTTGGGCTTTACGAGGCTGATCGATACAGTACAACTTTATTATGCAATTGAAAGAAATACACCCAACGATGGAGGTAACAAAAGGAGACCATTTTTTGAGAAGAGGAGATTTCAACAGTTTTCAGATGAGTGGGTCGGTTGGCTGCGAGTTGATGCCGTACTTGCGGATAGTGCAAGAACTGAAGATGAGTCCCACCGACGACGCCACAGGGTCCACTAAAGACCTCACCAACCAGTTCCACGTCTGCAAACGAGGCCATCAGAAACAGTCCGAGAGAGGAGGTCGACAAACCTTGGCGATCCAGTTGGCGGGGATGCTCAGAAGCTTGGCCAGTGGGACACAGGCGAAGACGTTGAGGACAGAGACGATGGCGAAGAGGATGCCGAAGACGATGGCGATCGGAATGGCCACGATCAGAGACAGAACTCGGTAAACGAACAGTCGCGTCCATCTGAAAAATCCTTTTCATTTCAGTTTTCTAGCTGGAACGATTCTGTGGAAATCAAATCAATGAAAAACTGACGTGAAGACTTTGAAAATGAGACGCCAGACGCAGTCCCAGGAATGCTGGCTGTCGGCCTCGCCGAAGATGTCGTCGAAGTTGAACTGCACGTGTCCGTTGATGCCCTTCTCGTCGCGATCCACCAGGTTGAGACCCATTGATAGTTGTTCGGCCTTCTGTTCAGCTTCGCTTTTTGGGCACGACTTGCTCCACCAGCAGTTCTTCTTGGGCTTTTCCACGACGACATTGCCCTCCTCGACGGTCACCTCAGCGCCGTTGGCAGCCAACGTCTTCTTCTTCTGAAGAAAGGTAAAAATGAGAATGAAAATCTTGTGGAAACGCTTACATTCCAAGTGAACCAGGTCTTCTTCGATTTGGGCGTCTCGACGAGAGGAGGAGCCGTCGTCGGCACGTCGACACCAGCGTCCGTGTCTGTCTTCAGAGGAACCTGCTCCAGCTCAGTTCCCTTGGTGGCTTCGTCGCTCATAATTGATCTGAAAAGAGGAGCTCTCAACGGTATGATAACTATGACGAAGAGAAAGTTGAACGAAAACAATTATGACAGTTGCTATATGACCTTAGATGGAATGGGCATTTCAGACCGGACAATGTATAGACACGACATAATAAAACAAAGACGAGAGCAAATAATGAAGGCGACTGCTGGCCGAGCAGATATGGCACTGTGCCAGTGGAGCCGCGCCGCCGCCGACCCCGCCCACCGCTATGATTGGCTCTGGCGACCAGCCAAGTCCCTCCCGAGGTGACAAGAATCTCATGGTAGATGTGCTAAGTTGAGAGTTGCGTCATGTTGAGTAAAGTGCCGAGCGTCATTAGCACACTCGATATGTAAAAATTGTGGCGTCTCTAATCTCTATTGTAATCCTCGAGCGTCCTCAAACGGTTCTCATACCTTGGAACAGTGTAGAGTTTGAAAGGAGTTAACCGTAGATAAATATGGAAAATATACAGGAACTACCGATATGTCGCAGTGAACTGTTTTTTTAAAGAAAATTTATTCGGATAGAATGGAATGGAAAATGAGAACATTTTGAATTCTAACAAGAGGATCATTCTACTCCGGGTTATAAGATTTTTCAATGTATTCAGAATACTTGTTGATGAATGAGGATTTTGAAAGTCTCGACCGGAAAAACTTCCTGGTTTTCAATTGCTCAAAGTACCAAGGAAACCGTCAAGATAACGTAGTCTGAGAGTCTAGAGTCTCCATTTTGCCCACTTTTAAAAAAACTACCAGAAGCTTAGTAGAACGACCTTCCTTGTTAGACATTTTAGCCCCAGAAAGAAGAAGTATTATGTTTGTTACGAAACACTTCGGGAAAAAAAAAGTTCGATGCTTTTTTCAGTCTTTCTTGGACCAAACGTGGATTATCTCATCGAGCTTCCTCGGAGGACCTCAATTGCAACTGTCTTAAAACTGTTCAAGAATCGAAGGTGTTGCCGAGACGAAAGAGACGTCTCGAGAAGCCGGCAAACATTCGGTTTGTCTCATCTTTAGCCTTGCCTCGAGCACCCGTCTAAGTGATGTCTGAGTAACTGTCCAAATCGACGCCGTTTTGAGCATTCTGTTTGATTTAGAGACGGTAAGAAGGAATAATCATTCAGTTGTTACCGTTAAGACATCTCTAATGAGTTTACCTGAAGCTAAAATCGAAGAAAGATATATCAGGTAACTATGGAGGCCTTTCAATTCGAAAAGTTTCTGCTAGAGCCTGGCAAGTTTCAACGGGACAAATTTCTAGACTTTAGGGGTATCATCATTATCATCAGTCCTTTATTTTTTTCGTTTTAGTCAAAGTTGTAATCGACTAGGCTTTGAGCAAGGACTTTTCAAGTCATATCGAACAACCGCCTTTGTCAAATTAGAAGTCCAAACGTGTAGTTGATCAAGTTGAAAGCATGGTCTTACGTTCCTTCGCCTCTGATAATAATATTTATCGCAACACGTTCTGCTGTGCGTAATCCATCCCGTTGCACCTAAAGCGCTCAGAAAGCAGCGGATCTTGTGCTGTAGCCCGGAGATCGTTCTCTAGGTGTAAGCTTCGGAATGAGAGCGACCACTTCGAGTGGCTTTACATGGAGTGTTCAAAATTTTCGAAAAAAAAATTAGTTTTTTATTTACTCGTAGACAATTCTGACAACTTTTAAGGGCATTTTTCCGTACGGTTTAGAAATCGAGAAATAATAACTCAATGTGTTTCAAAAAATTCTTTATTATTTATTTTATTACTCCCCTGAGGGTACGGAGTCGTATGTACAAAAACACGTGAGGCGATAATCGCTGAAGATCAATCGAGGAAAGTTTGAAGGCATGAACAGGGATGAACAACTGTAAATGGCATTAGGAAAGTAAATCGTCGGGGTTCAAAGTTAAGCACAAAGTTTGCCTGGTTTTCGAGAAGTTACTTTTTTTTTTCTCTTCCCTCCCATTAAAAGTATCTTATTCAAGTATTCATGCCTAAGGTTTCAGAGGAAAAGTAGGGGCTTATCCGAAGAAAGGATTGGGTCTTCGGGAGTTCTTCTCTTGCTTGGTGCGCCTTTTGATCGAAGAGTCGTCCGCTGGAATCATCGTTACCGGCGGCAGGTGGATTACTGCAAAAGTCTCCTATATGAGGTAATTTTGCGGATTTTTCCTTTCAAACCAACGGACCATTTTCTAAAATATTTTCATTTTCTTTTTAGAACCGCCTGATCTTTTAGTGATTCATTCTTTTATTTTCCGTTTTTTTTCGGATTTTTTGAATTTAGCACGATGTCTGATTATGACGACAGGTTTAATTCAAGCCCTATTCTTGGGGCTCGATGATCATTTAGTCCAATGAAAGGCTCACTTGATAGTGGACAGGAGGATCTTTTGATGTAGATGTTGATGAAAGGAGCGTAGACTGGAGATGAACGCGTGTCGATCCTTTCGTAGAACTCGCAGGTGAACACTTTCCGGCCTCCCACCATGCCGTAGACCACCGCTTTACATCGCTAAAAGTGAAACTTTTATCTTGTTCCAAGAAGAAATTAAAAAGTCATTTTTTTTTTCTTTCAATTCTTCGTTTAGGGGTGACATTACATGCATCCAGAAGATTTTTATGTAGAAAGTGGAAGTCAGTTTCCGATGTTAGCGCGTTTATAAAAAGGACCCTTCTCGATTAAAAATTATTTTGAAATCAGATAGTCATGGCTCTGGCAACATCTATGGCTAAATAATCCTTTTCGTTGAGATGCGCGAGAGCTAGAAGTTCAAAATACTCAAGGTTCAGTTGAGAATCTTTATAACGATTCGAGGATGAGTCGACGAAACAGAACTTTTTTTGTAAGTATCTATTCTAATTTTTTTTTTCTGAAATTTTAAAATTTTCTTGTTATTATTGAGTCTCTTAATTGAAGTTGTTTTTTTACTTTCTTCGAAAACTAAGATCTTGATGTGAAGGCCTACCTAAAAGCTTATTCTGTTTGATCACCTTCAATTCTTTTTTCGTTGGAACTGAAGCGTAATTATTAAGCTTCTGGCATGGTCTTAAAACTTAAATTTCGCGCAACTTCAAATTGTTTCTCTAGATTGGGCAAGCGACGCCCTTGTGGCAAGGAAGAGCAATAATTTCTGATTTTGAAGTTTGAGGATGATAATGAAACTCTCAGAAGAAAAGTATCAGTCAAACACTTCAAAGAAAACTTTTCTTTCAAGGCTTTTATCCATTTTTCCATTCTTACTAACTATGAACAACTAACGTTGTCGCGAGAACAGGAGGCGAGACAGCGGTCCTCGGTCGAGTCGTAGCCGTCGAGAGCCATGGCGTAGGGTCTGACCGGGACGCCGACGTCGCGGTCTGTGTATTCCACGAAGCATTTGCACAGGTAGCAAGGATTTCCGAAGTGGTCTGAAATGGGCTTATTTTTTTCCCGAGTATTCCAACAACTAGGAAGCCAGGCGGGACCAAGGTTTTTTGCGGAACATATTAAAATGTGGAGGCTATGAGCAGATGTAAGGATGCTTGGAAAGATGTGAGACCACATAGGGTACTGAAAAAAAACCTATCAGGACCGTGCAGAAATCACTCACAAGTTCGAAAAAAAAAACCATCTCTTCTCGAACTACCTTAAAAACACGGCTATCGACAATATGAAAAATTTTAAAAATGTGACTGGAAAGCTATTTGCTTCACGATTTGAGTTGTCCCTTTCTTGGAGTTCCATGACGCTCAAAAGACAACATCTTTCACGTCTAAGTATTGCTACCTGGACCCATGAACACAGAAAAGTTTGATTCCAAAACTGGAGTCCGCGTGGATCCCTAGTTATCTTTATCTTTTAAAAAATGATTAAGAAATCAAAAAACAGGGGTTAATTTTGTGGAATGTAAACAAGGAAAAAAAATTTTTGAAACAAAAAAAATCGGCAAAAAGAAATGTTTTTAGCATAGTCATTCGAATTAAATTAAATATCAAAAGTTTTCGATATCTTATCTTTTCATTTGTCATCTCTCATATATTCAAGTATGCAATTTGAAAAGTTTTTCGAAATTGTTTTTTTCTCAAAACAGCTGCTCTCATCGAATTCTCGCAATAATTCAGCAGAGTCGCAACACGTGTGAAAAACTGGACGTGTCGGGAAACAGGTTAGTCGGTCAGATTCAAACAGTTGTCAGACGCCTTATCAGCAGTTCTCTCAAGGTGAAAAACGCGAGAAAAGGCGCTGGAATGTGGCGGAAGGACACGACTAGGTGGACTTTTGATGCCGATGATTTATGATTGCAGAAGGAGACGTTCTCCGACAAAAGTGCAGGTTTTTCAGGAACTAAAATGGGGAAATTTCTCGAGATTTTTGAGTTATCAATAAAATGCACAGGTTACTGTAAAGGCTCAACAATGGAGATCCTACTTGAAAATCCAAACTTTTCTGAGAGATGATGGCTTTTTCAATTCGAATATAAAAGTATATTTTCAATTTGTGAACTTTTTCGAAGTAGAAGCTTATCTTATTTTCCCAGGTTCTTTCCTCGAGAATCTGTCTGTGTGCGCAATAAAAACACTGGTTAAATTGAATATTTTAAAAGTTGCAAAGTCCTTTAATTTCTCTTCATCAATAAAAGACGCCTAAAAGTTCTTTTATTCTGGAAACTGCGAAAAGTTTAAAGTTATTTGAACTTTTCAGCGTATTCACGAAGACTAGGTAAGCTAAGAATTTCAAATACGCATTAAATAAAACAATTTCGGTCAGTTTTCAAAGAAAAAAAACGAAAATTTTTTTAGTCAAATCAAAAGCTTACCTCCCTCGGGAAAAGCTCCTACCTTTTCGTAAATTATTTCTTTTTCATGCCACACTAATCTTTTGAATAGAGATGTAAGTGAGTTATAAGTCAGCAATGAAAAGCAGTGATGTGAAGAGCTCCAAGTGCGTCAATCTCAGATATGACGCAAAAAGTCCCGCAAAAAGAGAAAAAAAGAAATCTAGAACGAACTTGGACGGTTCCAGGCGTCGACGGCGCCGATGACGACGACTACGAGCAGAAGAGCTCGTTGAGCAGGAATCATGGCTTTTTGGAGGTCCTTCAGAAGTCGCCCGAAAAACGTTTGGCGTCGCAGCCGCTTCTTTTTGTACCTCTCTGCGGTTGGGGAATTTGGGTCAAAGCCGCCTCCGAAATGTTGCTTCACGGCGACCGGCGGGGCGCTTTTCCCTCGACTTATCAGCCGCCGGATGATAGCCTTGCCGTCTTTTTCCAAACCGGCCTTCAGTTTATTGGCGACCGGTTTGTTATGAATGATAGCAGATTTATGAATATGATTAAGCCTTGATTCCGGTTCTCCTGGTCATTGTTTGCGGTTTAACGTTCAAAGGGAAATATTCCTTCGGACAGGTTTTCGGATACTTTTAGCCGAGGTTTGATAATTTTCAGAAAACAAATATACTTTTTTATCCAGAATCCGATGTTCCCATTGAAAAACATTTTGAATTGAAACAAAGAGTATAACTTTTTAAATGAAAGTCTTGAATTCATTTAAAATTCGAAGGTTTTTCTATGCTTCTCAGGTGTGGCAAAACTATCTAATTATCAAACTTGTAAACTTTTCTTATTTAATTTCAGGATTTTTGACTTCGAAAGTAGCAACCGAAATCACTGAAATAGATCACTCTATATTTGAAGTTCACTGGCTCACGAGGAATATCATTTTACCTTTCGTTTGGGAGCTCCCTGAGAATTGGCCAGAACCCTTCTTGATGTACCAAAAGAAGATCTTGAAAGTCTCGGTGGTATGAAAAAAACACCAGCGAAAATTCAAACGGCGACGTTTCCGATTTTTTCATATCGCTAGGGAACTTTCCGACGGCCACCTTTCCGACGAAACTTTTTCCGACTTTTTTTTCTCGATAAACTCTTCGTTTTACATCTTCCTATATAAAGTAGGTAGTTTGTTCATGATTAAAACACAAAGAAATAGGTAAAAAATGTTCATAGATGTTTTATAAACCGAAAAGCATAAGGGAAAAAAGTCGGAAAAAGTTTCGTCGGAAAGGTGGCCGTCGGAAAGTTCCCTAGCGAAATGAAAAAATCGGAAAAGTCGCCGTTTGAATTTTCGCTGGTGTTTTTTTCATACCACCAAAGTCTCAATCTGCAAAACTTCCTAGTTTTCGAGAAATCAGTGGTCAGGGCCCAAAAATGGCTTATTTTACCGCATTTCGAGGGCTTTCTTTGACTTCGAGGGTTCCTTTTTCAAAATCTAGGAAGTTTTTGCACTTTAGGACTTTCAGAAAGTTTATCTGGTACGTCAAGGAGTACTCTGGCGAATTTTAAGGGAATTCTGAACGGCAAAGTAGAACGACCTTCCTTGTCTCAGAGGCTCGTGAGGGCTTCAATTGCCTTTCATTTATTTTTTACGGTTTTGTACCATAATTTTTCCTGTTTTTCAACCTGCATGTTCTTTACATGTTATTTTGTTCTTGCTTTTACGTTCTTTTTTTCAAGTTCACGGCTGTATATTATGAGATGAATTTCATAGACTTGAATCTGAACTTATTGCTCTTCATTCCGTTTCCCTCGCTGTATGCTTCGATCTGACATTAATTTTAAAGGTTCTCCCGCCTCTAACAATTCATTTCAACGTGAAAATGGAACAACGTTTTTTTTTTCAGGATTCTCTTCCCTCCGAAGATTCAAAGTTGAGCAAGAAGGGCGGCAAACGACAGTTACGAAAGTAATGGGTGCTGGCCGTTACCCTGCGTGGGGACGCGGCAGAAACGGCGAGAGATTTGCGATCGCCAATGCAAATAACGTCGTTTGGCCGCGTGCCAACCTAGCCGAAATTGCCACGTCCGTCCAACTCCCGTAATTTGTTCTCCAGCCGAAGCCGCCTTCTGGTCACTCACAACGCAATGAAGCCCCAATTGAGAGCCCCGTTCCTTCTAGAAAGACCGATGGAAAGAAATTTGTATGAAGAAAATGGACTAACACTTCGTTCAAGACTTCTAAACAGTGTAGTCTGTTCAAAAACAGATATTTTATTATTAAGAGACAAAGGCATGTCTCCGATAGATCAACGCTAGAAGGGCATAGCACTTTTGACCCTTCGTCCTTTATTCGTACTGTGGAAAGCTTTATGGAAGCTGTGAACTTTGCTTTTTAGACTTGATGCTTCTGAATAGCAGCAGAAGCTTTTTGAAACACTGATTTCGTCGTTGACTTCTTCATTCTCAAGGCTAAAAAATACAAAAAGTGTTCTTGGAAAACCAGAAAGATCAGAAAGATGATTTCGAAAAAATATTCCCACTAAATCGGTTTTTGATCATAATATCAACGGGTTGAGTTTAGAAAATGCAGCTCAATAGAGAGTTATCTTATGATTTTGAGACAGATTTCACAATAGAACATCTAAATTTCAGCCGACGCAATGTCAAGGAAAATGAGATTTGGAGGTTTTTTCTGCAAACCAAGATTTTTTCCAGACTGAGACTGACATAATTTTCATATGTTGCAAAGACAGCGGCCGATTAAAAAAAAATCTTGATTTTTCAAGTTTCCCTTCTTATTTTTCGATTTGACTGAATAAAACTGTCCAAAGGAAAAACAAAGTGAAAGAGCCGATTTTCTCGGATTTTACGTCAAAACAGAACACTCATCCTAAAACTGAACGCAATTATTTGTTTGAGCGACTTCCCTCTCTTTCTTCTTTCGAAATTCTTCCTCGATGACTTATACATTTGAAATTTGTGAGTCACGGCGCCTACAGCCTCCCACGGTGGGTGCTCGCCAAAAATGGGAAAGACAACAGTTTTTATTACCTTTTCATTCGATTTTTCTGAGTACGTTTCCAATTGATTTCTTGAAGTTGGCCCGAGCTTGTCTTGGAACAGTAAGATTATTGGAAACCAGCGACAATCTACTCCCAAGGAAAGTCGTTTCACTTTACTTGCGGGAAGTTTTTGAAGGTTCGCCATACACTCTTCGATAGAGCAGAAGAAGATACGAAAAGTCTATTTCTGCAAAAAATTTCTAATTTTTGAGATATAAAAAGCCGCCTCGAAGTTCGTTTTTTTCCTCAAAATTTTGCTGTCGGTGTCCCACATTTGTGATGTTCGGCAACAAGAACTAGGAAGTTTTGCAAGTTGAGGCTCTCAGAATATTTTTTCTTTCGCATCATAGTTTGTTCTTCCAAAAATAATATAAAATGACCTTATTCTTGAGTTAGTTTTGAGGCTCGACTTTAGGGTTTCTTTCAAAGTTGCCAGAAATGAATTTTGAACCGAAATCCCATAGAACTTTTTCTTTTGTTTGAGATGTTTCTTTCGTATTTCTTTGACATCATCAGAGTCTCTCCATAGCGATTTGAGTCGTTTTCAGATCAAAAAGGACTTTTTCCTTACTATCAAAAACAGAGAAGCTGACGTGTCTGAGCCATCAATCGGAGAGTAGTGACGGAACACCTGTTGGTGTCCAGCCACGCGAACCCCCACTCCTCTTGTCATCGCACATCCGTCCGCAAAATCGTATAGTAGAAGGGAGGGCCGAGGCGAGGGGCCTAGCCTCATCAGACCGTCGCGCACGCTAGTGTGCGTTAGTGTACAAACGCGGCGTCTCTCCGCCTTTCCGAAATCAATTGCGCGTCGGGTGTGTCCACTCCACCATCTGTCCACTCCAAAGCACAGCCCATTTACCTCCTTTCTCATCTTTTCGCAGCTCTCTTCAGGCCCAAAACGAGTCAGGAATTATCCAGGGAGAGTCTGATTCTTCTTTCAAGCCCCAAAACTATATCAGAAATCTTTATTTCAAAATACATTGCGAACTTCTCCAGAAGAAAATATGTTGGCTTGAGCTTCAGCCAACTGAATGATTTCTAGCTGTTTCATAGCTTATGCTTATCGTCTTGAAACTGAACTTCCAGCAGTTTGACAGTTCAATCAATCTTGAAACTGAATTTCTGGCATATTGATGATCCCAGAATCTCAGTTTGAGTAGTGGGAAGAAAAAGCCGATAATCGTAGGGTACCTGTAGCCCCTGTGACATTGGATCAAGGCCTAATATCACAAATGCTACGGGTTGCCAACAATATCGAAAAAGGCCGAGGATGGTGGGGGGAGAAGGGGGATGAACTCACCGTTTTTCGACGACGTATAGTGGGACGAGTGACCCTCCTCTCTTGGCAATGAAGAGCCAGAGTCAGGACAGAAGGGACCAGACATAAGAGGTTAGAGAGCGGAAGAAGAGGCGGAGCGAGTAGTAGTTGAGGTGTAGGCAGACAGAGGGGATGGTCAGAGAAACCACAACCGAACGCGACGAGAGCAGCAGCACGACTGAGCATATGGGTCGACCATCGCTGGGCTTTTATACGCGAGGAGGCGGACCTATGCCACGCCGACCTCGACCTCGATGCGAGCGTCCACTACGCGACGCTTGGAGGCGTGGTCTTTTGAAAGTTGGCTGATGGCCAACGTTCTGGGACCGCTCAGAGTGGTACGGATGGGTCTCTGATCGATTTTTGGGTCTGCTACCAAGGTGAAGGCGTGCCTTGAACCGGAAAAAGGTCGCCTCGGAGAGAGCCAACGTCTGTACGCGACATTCAATGCTAACATCAGAATGACAAAATCGACTTAACTGCAGACGTAAAAGGTCATCTGAAGCTCTGTCTGAATGACTTAAATTTGAAAGTGGAACTCAAGAGAGACACCATTAAAGAAAAATCAGAAGATTTAGCGATGAGGTCCTGGTTTCTTTAAGCCAACTCAAACTTACTGATATTCATCTACAGCTGAGAGTTTAATTTTATAAAAATGCATTCCAGTGATTGAAGTTCTTCCCTACAGCAAGTTCTGAGTTTTGGCGCTGCTTTTAACTTTGACAGATGATCTTTTCCAATTAGAACAATAAAATGGAGTTAATCCTTTTTTTCTGTTATTTTGAACGGGTTATAAGGAATAAAAAAACGAATGAAAATCAATCGTTTGGCATACTTTCCGTTGGAATTTTTTTGCTGTATTTTTCTGCATTCTCAGATTTGAGATATTGAAAAAAATTTAATATCATCTCATGAGGTATGCACAGCATATACAGAAGTCGACAGGATAATCGCAGGACGGGTTCAAAACCAGAAGAAAAAGTACACGTGAAACGGCTGTGAGCAACGTGAAAGGGATAATAAGGAAGATTTTTTATTACAACTGCAGAATTTTCAAGAAATAGCCAAAACACTTTTCAATAAGCTAGAGAAGATACCTCTCAAACTGTAGAACTCGCTGTTCTTCGAGAAAAACAGAGGCATTGCGGGACCTGTTTTTGGAAAATAGGAAAATTTGCATTGAAACTTCAAAGATTTTTATCTAGTGCATTGAAAAGTGTTCTGACTTCCGAAAACTTCTGGAAATTCAAGTGAAATTATCTCTTTTGTGAGGCGTCATAAAGACGAAAAAAATTGTACAAATCATACCGAGATTCAAGAATCGATGGAAAATTCAGTCGCTCTTTGCTTTGAAGATAGCGCGAACCCGTAGACGTGCGAGCGAGAAAAAGCAGGAGCTGGAAATGAGAAAGACGAGGCCGAAAAGAAGAGCCGCCGCATCGAGAAAGTAGTACTGGATCGTGGTCAGATTGCGCGCCTCCGTGTTCATTGCCTCCACTTTTCCGTACCTGGAAATCAACTTATATTAGAAGAATTAGATGTAATTGAGACACATGAAAAATAAAACTCTGGCGCTCATCTAGCAAGGTTGCACGGAAGAGATTTGTGAAAAAAAAAAATTGAATTGAAATTCCTAGAGGTATAATTTTCACATCGGAAAAAAGTTGATGGTAGTAGATCTAGAAGTATTTAAAAGATACAAATCAAAAAATTATTTTCAAATTGAACTAACATCGTTCAGACGAATCCAAAAATAGCAGTTCCATTCCGTAAACTGATTTGGGACTTTTTTTAAATCATGGTGCCACCTATGGAAATAGTTTTTTTAGTTCTTATCTTCCAAACATACATAAAATCACTATTATGAACTTTTTCTCTGATATTAAAAATCTCCCCTTTCGAAAATTTTGATTCAAGTGCACTTCCGCGAATTTCTTCCGTGTAACCCTCTCATTCAGGTCACGAGAATTGAGGCAGTGAATGCGAAAGTAAAAAAATAAACTTGATTTTTTTAAAAATTAAATTCAAGATTTTTTCGAAGCCGGGCCCGAGCTGGCGCAGGCTTTTTCTGAAAAAAATGAAGACCCAAAGCTCGGCCTGACGCACAAGCCTGAGTGAGACGCAGCAAGTCTGGAAACGGCGAGAACGACAGAGCAACCTTTTTCGAAAAACAGCGAGATTTACAGGTTTAATAATTATATTATAATTCTTATACAATTTCTCAGACCCTCATGACGTCAAAGATATTTTCGACCTCAAATTTTCTGATGTTTCGAGTAGAACTTCTTAATTCTGCTGTACATTTTTAGCTCATCATGAGTTAGCAACAATACCTGGATGCAAATTTCATATACTTGACAAAAAGCTCGCGAGGCGAGAACGCTTGATTGTGAAGCATGATTGACAGTTTCTGAGCTCTCTCGATATAACTGAAAAGAGGCGAAAATTGAAATTCCTCCGGTACCGATCACCTTTTGTCTTGAATCATACGTCGCAAGGCTGAGATGATGACGTCAGGATTCGCGAGGTCGGTCTTTTTGAGGAGAATGGCGGCGCCATGACGTTCCATCATGCGAGCGTTCCTTGCCTGGTCTCCGAACACGGGCACCATCACGGAGGGCTTCCCTCGGTACGCGAGTTCCATCGTGCTGCCGAGGCCTCCGTGTGTCAAGAAGACGTTCAGTCGGGGATCCGCTGAACATGCCGATTACACAGGCATCCACAAAGGGAAAAAAACAGGAAAATCAAAAGTTGACGAAGTACCTAAAAGAGCCATCTGCGGCATCCAAGAGGTGAGAACGACGTTGTTGAGGCTCGAGTTGTACTTTCTGATAATGTCGGTCTCGGGATCTTCGTACTTCCAGATGAAGGTCGTCTCTGGCATTTTCTCAAAGACTTTCAGCAACGCATTCCTATAAAAGGAGATTCACCCCATATCTCGATCCAAAACCCTACTTGTACTCCAAAGGCATATCGATGGACCGAGCGTTGGATCCAAACGAGATGAGGACATTCGAAGAGCGCAGAGACAATATGTTGTCGTATTCCTGCAGAGGTTCCGGTTTTTAGAAATAAAAATTATATAATAGGTAAAGTGGAATTTATTGTTGAATTTTTTTTTTCTCCGTCACAGTTTCCCTTTTTTTTTGGCAAATAGACACTTTTTTCTCGAAACTCACTTCAGGAAGAGATTCTGTTTCGAGCTTGGAAGTGTCAATGGTGAGGCCTCCGATAGGAATGGTTTTTGCGGTCGTGGGATAGGGAAAGTCGATGAAAGGATTCGAGTTGACAAAAACGAACGCCGTGTCGTACAAGAGGTCCTGCAAACGCAAAATTTCCTTCCTTAAAACCATTCTTTTACATAAAGAGAAAATTAATCAGTAATATTTTAATAGAACTAAAAAAAATTCAACAACGAATCATCGTTTTTGGCGTTCATTGACTTCTTTTAACCATTCCCAAAATGAAACGTCTTATTCTCCTGCGTACTGTTTCTCAGTGGCACCAAAGCAATCAACATTTTCACATTCGTTCTCCGCTGCGCCGTCTATTTTTGATTAGGTCCAATCAATTGTCAGGATGTTCTCAAGCCCGAAAAGATACATTTTAACAACTAAACTACTGAAGAATCATCCACAGGAGGCGGTTTTACCTTTGTAGAAAAAGTATGTAGTGTCAAATAAACGTCTTGCAATAGATATAATCAACGACATATGTCTGTCGAGCAGTTGAAAGCTTTTTTGGCGCCTTTTTCCTCGTTTCTTACGACTGCCGTTGCGCAATAACAGCGTGGGCAGACGTGCCGATGCGAGGTCAGGTCACGACGCAATCACGCAGATCAGGTGGACTTCCTCAGGTCAACCTGCCTCACGTCGGACCCCAATATCCCCCGTCGAACCGCGCAACTCGCTAACGTCTTCGCGTGCACAGAAAGAAGGGAAGGCATTTACTTAACGTTTACTTATGCACAACTATGAGTCTAGAAGAAAACAACTGAAAAAATAGTTTTCGGAGGAAACAATGGATCCTGGCTGAAAAAAACGCCTGCTTATCCAATAAAATTTGGAGCATTTTTTATGTCAAAAATTTTGCCGTTATCTATGCTCTCAGGAAGAAAACGAAGCTTAGATCAACTATGAATACATCCGAAAAGTGATATATCAATAAATTCAACATTGATCACACCTTTAATAGTTACCGCTGTATTTGAAAAAAAAGTGGAATTCTATGACGCGAATTATAAACTATAGAAGTAAATATAGCCATTATTGGCAAAGTTGAAAAAGCATTAGAAGTATATGAGAAAAGATTTTTTTAATGAAATTCGACATTGAAAGAACCAATAGCGAATTGATTCTTGTACATTATTTCACAATCAGCCCACAAAATATGTGCTTCTGACCTGCCAGGATTTCTTATTGTAACGGTCCTTGATGATGGCAAGCTCTTTTTCGTAGATATTCTCAACAAAGTAAGAACTCAAGAAGGTCTCGACGGCGTTTTTCATTCGGCCAAAAACTGTTGTCAATGTCTCGGCTGATGAGAAGGAGGCTAAAATTGGTGAGAATATTTACTATACCTTATTCACCGTGATAAATATATATATATATATATATCAATAGTTTTTCAAGAACCTTTCCCACAATATTTACATATCAAAACGCCGAATTCGAATATGTTGAGAGAGACCTTTCAATTTTTTTCTCTGAAAAGGGTTCGATCTGTCAGAAGTATTACAGTTTCCATATTATCGATAAAAAGGAGGTTATTGTGACCTGGAAGAAAGCTGGCGGCGTTGGGATCGCCGTGGGCCGTCTTGACCGGCTGTAGACCGATGTGCGAGTCGATCGTCACTGTTTTTTGGATTCCCAAGTAGTCCGCCAGTGCTGAAATCGCAATTGAAACATTAAGCTTCTAATCTTCCGAATTATTTGAATTACAAGTCTGTCTTTTTCAACAAAAAAATTTCATCAGAATCTTTCTCCTTTCGTTAAACCACTACTTTTTTTATTTTTTTATTATTAGAAAAAAATAAATGTATCTTGTTCAAATGAAGCAGCTGTGCAAAAAAATCCTTTTGCGTAATTCAAAAAAAAAAAAGAAAACAAATGAGGCGTCCTGGAAGCAAAATCTGACTGAAAACTTTCAGTAGTTATTGGAGTTGATTATTTACATTTCAAAATGGCCAGCTAGGTGAAAACTTCTCACCAAATCCGCAAATGAACAGCGGTTCTGAAATTGCGATGTCGAAGTTTTCGGCTCTCAACCCCGCCAAAAGTCTGTGCTGGTTGAACAAGTCTGAAAAAAAGCCTTCGTTTGAAAGTCTACTGCGTGATGTTGTTATCAAGAAAATCAAAGCTTATCAGTATTCTCTGTTTTCTCTCGACGGCGTTTTTTGTACTTTCAGCTTTTTTGAAAAAAATAAAGGAAACTCACTATCGCAGGTATGTTTGTACACGTTCGAAATATTGGCTCCAACCTGTAAAGTAAAACTTCTTTAAAAAAATTTTTATGAGCAATTTCAAAAGTGCGCGTCTTATTAAACAGAAAAAAAACCTCAATGAATCCGTGAATGCTTGGACGGAGGCCCCACGCAAGTTTCCTAGTGTCCGAACCTCCCATTCCATCAATAATCTTCTGGGCTCTGAAAACCTTCCACAAAGCTCATTTTTTGAAAATATAAATTACTCAGGTGCAACATCCACAATAATCCGCTTGTCGATTTTCTTCAAGAGAGGTGTCAGATCTTTGAGCGTTGAATCAACAATTGGCATCAAAAGAGTCTGCAAAAATTATCAATGAAATTCGGGATCAAACAGAGAGGTTCAAATATTTTGAAATCACAAAGAAAAAATGCTTGCTATTTATAAAATTGTATGAAAATGATTGATCTTACAAAAATAAAGTAAATTAATCTCCTCCATAAATCGACAGGCCTAGGTTTACGCCAAGCAAAGTCGTTATGAGGAGTGTTGTCTGTCGTTATTCTTTACAGATAATTTTTTTATAATTCGTGTGCCCGTTTATTATTATTTTTATAATCTTATAATATATAATTCATAATCTCGTTTTTTTAGATTCCATTATTAATTCGGTTTTTTTCAAATTTTCAGAATGTTACAAGTTATTTAATTTGAGAAAGTTGAATGAAAGCTGCGAGAAAATAAGGGAAGTTCGGAAAAAAAAGGAAAGCTCACGACGTCATAGCCTTCCTCGACGAGAATTTGAGAAACAGTGCCCATGAACTTCATGTGCGAATGGCCAGTGATGGGATGATAGACAAGAACTTTGTAGGCGTCGCTACCGACGGTCAGCGCCGACAGGAACCAGAGAAAAAACGACGTTCCGAAACGAAGCATGCTGATTAAAAAGCAAATGATCGCTATCAGCTTTCGCTGTGCCTTTTATCACACCCTGAGGCATGAGGCGGAGGTAACAGTCACGTCATACGGGATACGTCGACGTCGCGTTTTGTCAGCGACAGCTCGTAATTCTGAATAATTTAGTCGCAGTCATGCCGTTCTCACATCTGCCAGCAGTCATCAATCGCCTCGGGCCTCAACTTGTCGCGATTTACACGAGGTGAAAGATCGATTGAAGGCTTTAGACTGACTCCATGGATAGTAATGTATATATTGTTTTCACAAAAGGTGAAGTCGAAACAGATTATGAACTGGCGGTTTTGTTGATTGTATTTTATAAAAGGTCATTCTAAATAACTTATGTTATATTATTATTCAAAAAAAGAACTGCGACAACCCAATATAATTTAATTTACCTAATAAATGTTTTTCTTATCTTTTTTCTCTAAATAACATGATTTTCGAGCCTTATGTAATAAAAAAATGTAAGTAAACTATGAGAATATTTCTTTAATCATAGAATTTTTAAAAAAATCCTTTCTAACAGAAAAAAAGTTTCTATTCTTTTGGAGTCTAACGGCGTCAAAGTCTTGAATGACCTAAATTAACACGGGAGGCGACTTTTTCCAAATTATAGTTTTATGAAAAAAATTTTTCGCAGCCTTCAGTTCAACGAGGACTGTTGAACGGTATAAAAAAATATTTTTAAATGACAAAATAAACCTTTAGAAAACAAAAAAATAACTTCGAATATTTTTGTTTTTGGCTCAAAAAAATTTCTCTTAGTCACCTCTGACCTCATCTCATACGTCAGAAAGTTCAAAATAGTATGGTACACAATTATCTTATCACTGTCTTATCAAATTGGCACAAAATGACGCCGCAGCCTCTTAGAAGCCTTCTAAATCAGTTGATAACGCCGAAAACTGCTATGAAACTTGATCATTTCGCCCCATTCCCTGGAGAAAGAGAAAAATATGTTTGTAGAATACTTAGGCTCAGTTGAAAAGAAAAACAGTTTGCAGAGGTTTTTTTTATTCCAAAAACAACTCAGAAAAGTTACGTCAAACTCCTGAGAACAGGCAAATCCGAAATGCATTGGCCGATCAACACGTGTGGAGCTCATCCGAAATGCAGTACTACCCCCTTTTTCTCGAGACAATAAATATTGCATTCAACAGTGCTCATGGGGTCAAATTTGGACAACAGCTGCAGATCCGCCCCGTTTTGCGCCATTCTTTCGCGCCTAGATCGCCAACGGCGACGACACCTACCGTACTCCTACAGCTTTCTGGTTATCAGCCGCATTTCGCTGCGATATTCTGAGAAAATAAACAAGTACAGTATTCTCAATGGAGACGGCACCGCTGAGCGCCATGGGCCATGTGATCGAGTCGATTGGAGTGGACTTGGACATGCAGGTGATGATCCGAAGAATGGAATCTTGTCTTTTCAGATATCCAAATCGAAAAGAAGGAACAAAAAAAAAATCAGCTCCAAGAACTCTTTTCGTTTCATCCAAAGCAATGTATCTTTGAAATCTCCATATTTCAGTTTTTCAAATGTTCAAATATATATTATGATGTCTTTCAGAACAAGTGCAGCCATTGTGGCGCTTCGATTCTTGAAAAGATGCTGTGCAAAGTTTGTACTTGTTTCCCCTGGAGTTGTTCTGCTTTTGCTTCTTTTTTTTTCGTGTTTTGCTCAACGCTTTGTTAAAGATACAGTATATTTCGTGACGGGGATCTTTTTTTTTCCAGATCGATGGTCGGTCCTACCACGAGTCCTGCGTCAAATGCAGCGTCTGTGAAGAACCGCTCGTGGCCAAGTGCTTCAACAAGCACGGCCGGATCTACTGCCGACAGCACTATTTCAAGTGCGTCTCATTTTTTCCAGTTTTCTTTGCAACTATAAAATCTTTTAGTCGATTAAAATTAGCTTGAGAAATTCAGTTACAAGCAGAAATCGGTTTGAATAGGCTTGAAAATGGAAAACGTTCGAGGCAGTAGAAAATTAAAACATGATATTTTCACTCAAATGTAGTTACTATAAATGAGAAATAAGGAATTGGATCATAAAGCAAACAAAGGAAAACAGGAACAAATAAGGAATTTCGGATCTTTTTTAGGGACTGCAGTGCTCACCGATGCGCCGGATGCAAGGAAGGAATCTCGCCCAGTGATATGGTCTACAAGCTGAGAGTTGGTGGATTATTATGTTGATTTAAGGAAACTTCTTGATTTTCGAGGCTCAAAAAGCTCCGAAATGTTTTTGTTGCTACTTTTGACTGACTATCTTGCTTTTTGGTCCGGTCATTTTATCGGAAAACCTTTGAAAGGGTCCAGCTGATGATAACGAGAATAGCTGATAAGAAAAAGAAAAAAACAAGTTGGGTTCAAAATAAAACGGAAAAGTTGCTTACGATTACCAAAGAACCAATAAAAAGCTATAAGCAGATCGCAAAGTTTTTTTTAGCTACATTATCTATAACATGTTAATTGAGAGCCATAATTTCATAAAATATATATATCACCGGATGCTTTAAAAATTTTTTTCTTATATTCTGCACAAACCTTTATAATCATTATCTAATATAACGTGAAAAAAAGACGGTTCCGAGGAATTAAAAAGATGCATTCACTGAAAGGGAACGTTTTTTTTTATCAAAACTGTTGCTAAAGTACTCTTCGAAACGGTCTAAAAATTTTAGAACGCTTTCAAGTCGAGTTTCAAATACCGGAGAGTTTTGATGTTTTATTCAAATCTTTTTTTAGTGACAAAAAGATAATGTAAAACGCAAACTTTCAAAGTGATTGTCGAGAAAAATGCTTCTTAGAAGTCAAAGTCTCTTTTTGCAAAGACAACCTTTTTTTTTCAGACAGGCCTGGTGTTCCACGTAAGCTGCCACTGTTGCGCGACCTGCGGCCGAAGCCTGAACCCCGGCGAACAGATTCTGGTGGACGAGGGGAGTCGCACCGTCGCCTGCATGTCCCACTACGACGAGACGTCGGCGCCGCCGTCCTGGTCGATGCCGCTTCCGCAGCTGAACTCCCAGGACGCGTCGTCTCTGCCGCCTCCGAGCGTCGAGGATGGTGTCTGCGAGTCGATGCCTTCCTGTTCCAGCGAACATTTCGTCGACTTTTCTGATTTCCACATCAAAAAGGTTCTCTGAAAAATCCGAAAACTGATCAGAACTTTCTCTTAGGAAGTCGACACTTATGGATACAATTTCGAAAGCTTCTCATTCGCCGACTTTTGTGACGACGACTCGAAGATGATGAAAAGGCGAGGACCCAGAACGACGATCAAGCAGAACCAGGTTTTTCTTTCCTGTCATAACTGAGATTTCAAAAACCCAGGGCACCCGAAGAGAAGTTTATTTTTAGAAAATTGAGCTGATGAAATCTTAAAATCTGAATTATATCTTGGATTCAAAACAAACTAGTGTACAATTCAATGTGAATTGCATTTTTATCCTTTTTATAGCAGCTTAAGCCTTTGATTACACAAATATTTGAAGAAACCGTGATAATTTTGCTTTCTAGCAGGCTCAACTCAAACTTTCCGCTTTTCAAATTTCTTTTTGGTGAATAAATCAAAAAATGTTTGCAAAACTTGAAAAATTTTAGAAAAAGAAACGCGAACTTAAAACATATTTATGTTTTTCAAGCATTTTGAAGTCACTAGGTAAGTAAGCTTCTACCTTTCTTATTGGGTTGAGAAAAAAGGAATAACTATAATTTATCGCATTAAAGTTTTTTAACATTCTTTTAAGCAAAATTTGAGGATTCATGAGGACCCTATCCTTTCTCAAAAAAAAGTATTATATGTAAATATTTAATCCTATCAGAATTTTTGCAGCTGGATGTTCTGAACGAAATGTTCTCAAGCACGCCGAAGCCGTCAAAACACGCCAGAGCCAAGCTCTCTTTGGAAACCGGCCTCAGCATGAGAGTCATACAGGTCTTTTTTATCCGTTCGGCCTCATTTTTACATTCAAAATGACTTCTTTCATTTGGTTCTCTGCAGGTTTGGTTCCAAAACCGAAGAAGCAAAGAACGACGGCTGAAGCACCTGTGCAATTACCTGCGGCACTACGAGCAACGGGGGCTCATCCCGCCGCCGATTCAGTTCCGTCATGGCCAGTTTTTTCTTCATTTCCTTCGCGTAAACTGTTTTCGAAGAGAATTTCCTGTGTTTTGCAAGTTGTCAAGTATGTTCTTCAGCTCTCATCTTTTTCAGATGGAATGACGACTTCCGGAGAGTTCAACTCGCTGATCAGCCCCTTCGACGACGACGACATCGAGGAGGACTGAAGCCTACTTTGTATGTACTTTTTCGAATATTTGCGTCTTTTTCCTCAATAAATTATTTTACTTCAGTGGTTTCGTTTTTTGCTGGATAATCTTTGGCATGTAGTCACTTGATTGCTTTCGGTTTGCGCATGACTCGGCATTACTTTTTTTTTCTAATCTAAGAGTTTTTGGAAGTGAACTTCCTCATGGTAGGTGGTCAATTTTGTTTCAAGTTTGTTTCAAGTTTGTAACCAACAAAGAAGACACATTGGAGAGTATTTATTCAGGAGTCAGTAACTATATTCTAAAGTTAGCCTGCTCTTATTGCGATCGGGGAGCAAGAAACGGACTTATTTCAACTATTCGGAATAAACTAGATCCGTTATCCTGTATAAACTAAACTTTTACATTCGAAACACCTTGGTTGCACGAGATATGATTCGAAAACTCGCACAAGTCGTTTGAGGTCTGGCGCGTTTTAAAATCACCACCGCTTTGAGCGATGGGGCGTGTCTTTGGGTCTTCAAGTGAGGTTGATTACAAGCAACTATGAAGAAAAATAATTGAAATATTGTTTTTTGAGTGTTTTTAGAATCCCAAACCTAGTTGTGTTGGTAACGTTGTTATGACTGCAACGACAAAGAGATTTGTTTTGGTCGGTACTGATCTATATATGTGTATAATTTGGAGTGATATTTGAACATGATCGCTAGTCTAAAGACCTTTCAAAAAACAATGTCTATCTTTGGTTTGGGATTTCCTGACTTGGAAAGCTATCAGCAGAATCCAGGCTCATCTCGGCGGAAATTGCGGCACACCGTATCCCAAAGGACGTCCCTCGGCAAAAAGTCATTTCCTTTCCATCTTTTACGATCCTACGTGTGGAAACTCAAGTTCAGAAAGCCTCAGTTTCCATATCTGAGCTGAGCAGTTCTGCTGACTTGATTAAACTCGGCGAAAATATTCCTACGAAAATAGTTTTCTTGATCCAACTGGAGCACAAATCCAGTTTTCCTAATTATCTCCCGCTGAGTTTTTATGCTTTTGGCCCCTTTTCATTCATATCACGTTACGTTTAGAGCACAAAAACTACAATTCTCGTCATTTTGACTCCACTATTTTATCAATTTTCACAACCTTTCTTGAGAATTGGCCGAGATTTCAAAATGAAAAAGAGCCATTTAAGCTTGAAGAATTTTCAAAAATCTATTTTCAGTAAGACTCTTCGAAAATCTCAAAAACCTTGGGTTGTAAAAATCAAAAAATGAAGAAAACCTTTGCTTTCCATTTCACCCAACAATTACCTCGCCAACCCATCATTTCGCTGCAGTATCCGTTCCCACGGCGCAAACCTGAGACAATTTTTCGAGCCGAATACTTCGCTCTGTTTTCAGTTTGACTCCCTCCAGCTCAACTTCATTATATTCATGCTCCAAAATCAATCTTTAGTTCTTTTTTTAAAGCAACTATTACCTGCCCTTTCCACATCGATGAATTTTGAAAATAATTTCTAAGTTTGTATTTTTTTTCTTTTCAGCCAATGGAATACTTCAACTTCACAGACGCCTACTGCATTAAAGTAAGTTTTTTGATCTTATCTATGAGAGAGAGTTTGGGAAGAGTATGTTTGATAGCTGGAACTACTTCTAACGATTTCCAGCATTTCGGATACGCCTTCAGTCCAGTCCTCCGAGTCATGCAGCTCTACCATGTCGTGAGCACCGTTCTGGCGATTTGGGCCATTCTTCATTTCTTCCTCCGTTTCCGGGCTCACTTCGTCCTGCACCCAAACATTCGAGTAAATATACTTCATTCTTGCCACGAAATGTGGTCAGGCTACTGTAGGAAATTATAAACCACTTCTTTTTTGCACAATATTTCGTGATGAGATATTTTCCGAGAGCACTACAATCCTTTTTAATGATAGCCCAATCCAGAGATGAATCAAATGTCTTCTAAAAAACATCAATCATTTGCAGATTCTGTTTACATGCCAGTTCATCGCCTGCTTGATTCACTCGACGTTTCTCGGAGCTTTCCAAGTGAGTGAAGAATGTGAAGGGCCGTGGGAAACGTTGGACTTGAGGCGCACCACTTCTACACATCTTTGACGACGACGGAGCCGTGCGGAGTGATCCTGGCGCCGTCGACCTATCTGACGTTCCAGCTGCCGTTCGCCGTGTCGCTCTTCTGCATCGAGTTCTCCGAGGTGATGATGCTGATTGAGCGTTGCGTCGCAAGTTACTTCTTCGCCTACTACGAGAAGGTCGACACTCGTCTGGGCCATCTTCTTCTTTTCTTTGCGGTCAGTCTTCTTTTCCTTCAAAAGGGATATTCCGAAGTATTTCAGATTTTCATTCCAGCGATGTTTGCCTACATGATTTACTCGGTGGAGACCTACGAAACTCCATACGTGAGACTCTTTTTTTTAGAAAACTTCTATGGGTCTTTCAATCAGGTATCTGCTCTGACGACTCCAAAAACTGCAGCCAACCTAATCAACGGCCTCTTCTCTATCTTAATATTCTTGAATATCTGCGGTTTGGTTATTTCATCTTATCTCTATCATTACAACAAAAAGCAACAGAAAAGGTTGGTTCGACCTCATTTCGGTCTCAAGAAATCGAAGGATCAGAGCTTCGTTCGTCTTATCATCGCGATATCAGTCCAATGAGAACTTGACGTCTTCGAAAATGTTGACGATGCTGACAACCATGCAGCTCGTTATATTCTTGGTTTACGGCGTTTCGCAGTTTTCTTTTCGCATTTTCTTCACCAACGAGTTCTACGCTACCGACATCGCTCAATCTCTCATCATTCTGGGATATGTGAGTCAACTGAAAAGTACTTTAAAGTCGTGATAGCTATTTGTATCATTTGCTGTAGTGGAATGGGGAGAGACTAGTTCTCATCCGATATCATTTCAGACTCCGCCCTTGTACTGCCTAGCGCTTCCACTTATTTCCATGATATTTATCAAACAATCCCAAAAAGAAAGATCTTTCAACATTCTATCGTTAGTTCAGGTTTGCACCCAGTTTTTTTTGCCAATATGATAATTTCATTTCGCAGGTGAAGTCGACGGGCCGAGAAGGCTGGAGGAACTACTCGCAGCAGTTGGCGCAACAGTGGAACTGAACTGAATTCGAGATGGGATCTGGTCGGAACGGGTTCTCCGACGCCGCGTCCAACTTATTCCTCTCTTTCTCAGAACTCATCTCTCTTTAACTTTTTTTTGCGGGTATTTGTTACCCGTTTTTTCCAATAGTCAATTTTCTCATTAAAATTGGAAGCTTCTTTTTTCGGTTTTAAGTATTTTGAAGCATGTTTCACCTTATTCACGGATCTTCAGAACTTTCTCTTGTTTTTCTTGTTCAACGAATGAGTTTTTGAGGCATATATAGAAATAAAGAAATTTTTTACATGGTTTTATTAATCTAATTCTTGTTGTTCTGATAAAAGTATGATGTCCAAAGATAACGCGAAGTATAATTTTTAAAGAAACTTCTTTGGATGAAGAGTTTTCTACTCGTTGTGGCAACTTTCTTTCCTCTTGTCCATCCTGACTTGCTCACGAAAATAAACAAAGACAAAATTCCTGAAGAAAATGCAGTTTCGGAAAGTAAGTTACAATGGGAGACGTTTTTTTCGGCATGTTTTTTCAAGAGGAAGCGGAATGGCGATTGAAGGCGATAAGGAAGCTTTGGAGCGAACGCCAAAGTATGGGACGCACACCTCTCATTAGATTCTCGGTGATTGTGCGAAATTCTAGGGAAATTAACTAGTTTTTCAGCCGAGGGGGCTACCGAACTCGGATATTTTTCTGAAGAACGAAACGGCGACCAAGACGAGGACTCTAAAACATCGTTTCGTCTGGGCGCTCGTTCTGTGGGCCATCACAGAAGGGAAAGTTGGGATAATCGGAGAAATACCAATCAGAACCTTTTTCTCAGGTTACCAGCAACACCTCCGCCGTCTACGACTCCACATCCGGCAACACTGGTGCCAGTGAAGCTTACATGTGCTCTTTGATCGGAGTTCCGTACGTTGCTGTGGTTTTTTATTTTCCAAAAATAGAAAACGTGATAATTTTCCAGGTTGCGGATAACTTAGAAACAGAGAAAGTGCGACAAATAGAAAGTTTTGGAGGAAAAATTATGAAGGTTTCCCCAATTTTAAAGTGATCGCAATACGTTTTTCAGGTGCCCGTCTCAGATCGTAATAAAAGAGCCAAAGAAGAAGCCAAGAAAACGGGCGGATTCTACATCAACCAGTTCGGGAACGCTGAACGAGCCGAAGAGTACCATGAAAGTAACCATCTTTTATCTGATTATTTATTCATTTCTTCCACTTCATTAGGCGGCAGTTTCCACTACGAAAGTACCAACGTCTTTCATGAAATACTGGCTCAATTTGAAGAGGACAAGCTGCAAAAAGCCAAGGTTCCTGACTATTTCGTCCACTCGGCGGGAACAGGTGAGGAATCGCACTTTGAAAGGTTGCACAGGAGCTTTCAGGAGGCACGATTTCTTCGGTCGGTCGTTATATTGTCCGATACGGAATGCCGACTCGTGTGGTGCTCGCCGATTCGCAGTATTCCTTGTTCTACGATTACGTCATCAACAACCGCTTCACGAACCAGTCCGGCGCCGGAATCTGGACGCCTCCTGGGATCGCCGGCATCGGCTACGGCTACGACATCGAGCCGGTCTGGTATGGCGACACGACGAGGTCAGTCGGTTGCAGGAAAACCAAAGACATCTTAAAATTATCGAAAGGCCGGTCATTTTCAGCCTCGTCCGACACGTCGTCAACGAGGCGATGAAAATGCCCGACGTAGCGACTGTAGCTGCTCTCCACGAGCTCAATGGACGAGGCCTCAACGTCGGACCGTCCACAGCCCTCAACTACCTCGTATCTCTCTACCAGGCCTACAAACAGAGGTTAGAGCAGCGAGCCAAAACTATAAAGAAAAGTTTCTTATGAGATTTTTCTCTTCTAGTTGTACCTATATTGTCACTGTTTGAAAATAGTCGTCTCTGTGTTTTTTTTATTCTCAAAGAAAAAACTTTCCAACCACCTCAGGGAATAAAACAAGAACACAACCTTCAAAAACTTTTTGATATAAAGTAATCAGACTCAAAAAAAGAGTAAAATAGTTTAGGAAGATTATTGAAAACAGTTTTTTTAAAAAGGATCGAAAAATTTTTATACATCTTCTTGAAATTATAAAACTTTGAAGTCTCTACACCGTACGCTGAAAAGCTTTTTTCAATATTTCAGACACTCTTCAATATCCAAGCGTCTCACAATAGTTACAATTGCTTGCGATCCTGGAGATTTCTACCGTAGCACTTACCTGAATTCTACCTGGGTTGACGCATCTCTTGGCAAGAGCGGGGGCATGAAAAGCGTTAAGTGTTGGAGAGAGGTGAGATAAATCCTTTCCGATTTCTTTGCGAGAGTCTTTTCAGGTTATTGTGAACGCCATGGACAAAGGCTCAGACTTCCTCGGCCAAGGCTTGACCAAATGCTACGGCAATTTCCAGTCGTCCCTCTGAACTTTTCCTTTCATTATTATTTTTTTTTCACTCATGAAAAAATATGGGATCTGCAAAAAAAAACCGTCAAGTACGAGTCTTTTGAGTGTGTTCCTGTGTATAAAAAAGGTAAATAAATTTTTCATGAATTTGCAGAATATCGTATCTATTCAGCTTATTAAGCTTTATTGAGCAACAAATGACATCGAAAAAACTTGGAGGATGGAAGTATTCTATTAATTGAACAAAATTGACATGTCCTACTATACTTTTTCGTATCTATCGTTGATCAAAGTCGGCGGAGAAGTCCATTTTCCACTCCAAATAAGTTCCAACATCAAGAAGGCCTTATAGATTGCAACGGGAGAGATCAAATTTACAATTGTGAATAAATTGAACTTTGAAAACGCAGACGCCAATGCTATGATATAGCCTATGATTCATCGATCTAATATAAATCGTATCGTCGGCGTCTGTGCTTCGCGATTTGAAGGGATATAGACTATCTTCTTTTTAATCACGATTTTCTAGATTTCTGTAGTTTTCGTGATTTTCTGACAGAACAATAAACAACCTAAAATACACTAAAAACCTTGAAAATTGTTGAAAAATGAAAAGAATCCATTATTAAGTGCGCAAAATTGTTGAAAAGCGTGTGAATATTAAAAACAGTTGTTTTGTTTTTTTAGGGTCAACGCGTAAAATTTTTTTCATTATTGCTTTTCTTTCGGCTATTATAAGTGGTTATATGATCTGAAGAAATGTCACGCACCAGTTTTTCGAGTATCTGTGCTCAAGAAGAGAGTATCGAATCTACATTTTTGCTGTGTCTGAATTTTCAATTTGACTGTTATGAATTACACATTGGAAGCTTTGCTGGCATCACTTTTGTGGGTTTCATCTGGCGAAATAACTGAGTCGAGCGGATCTCTGAAGCAAGTTGCCCTGGCCTTTCGAGCCGCGACAGCGGTACTTTCAAGCTGAAAATCGAGTTTATTTGTCGGAGCAGACCGGAGAGTACGTGAACGCCATCGTGACTGTCGTCGACGTCTACGGTGATGCGACGACCTACGCCTTCTCTCCCGATAACGACTCTTCCACTGACTTTTTGTGAGCTTTTCGCATTTTATTTTTGAAAAATGCACGAGAAGGTACGAGCATCCGTTACCTGAGATAACCTACACTGCGAAGCCTCTCGAAGACGCCTTTTCTTTTTTTGTCGCATCTCTTCTGAACGTCAGCCTTGTTGGCGAGGCCAGAATCGTTGCTGTGAGTCTTCTGAACGTCTCTGTCGTCGCCTATTAGCCCTTTTCAGAACAAACTTACTTCATCCATGAACACGACTTTGGATTCTCTTCTCTTGGAACCCAACATGACGCTGCCGATTATAAATGCTTTCCATTTCAGTACCTACGACGTTTCTCTGATTCGAAGACTGTTAGAAGTTACTGTCCATCAGCCTGAGCGAATCCGCATTTCTTTCTTCTCCTTTGCAGAAAGAATGATGAAGCTCATCGACAACAGCGTGCTGGATATCCCAAAAGTGAGACTGACTCTTGTCCTTTGAATCAATGACGTCAAAGGTGAGACGCACGAGCAGACTTCTGATGGACGGCATCCAATGTGACGCCAAAGACGAGCAACTTCTGAATCTCTCTTCCAAAACCATCCAACTCCGTTCCTTAACATTGACTAGTGCCTCTATCAACACGATCCTTAAGGTTGGTCCCGGGAAAAGTCCTAATTTTTTTGAAAAGCACTGGAAATTCGCTCAAATCACGAGCAATTAGTTGTTTTCGGCGAGGCAGGTGTCGCAAATGTCAACGTTTCGAGTTTTTCAGGACTGATGGCATAAAAGCAGCCCAAAAAACTCCTCTTTTTATTCCTAAGCTATTAAAAAAAGTTCAATAATGTGTTTAAAAACTTTATCAGAATACTTGGAGCTGGTTTTTGAATGCGAACATACTTTATTCACCTCGCTCGTCGCATAAATTTCTACTAATTTCGAAGTTAAAAACTCTGCTACGAAAATAATGCGTCAATGACTGTTTTTGTAAGAAATGTCTCGTATTAGCTAAAAAAGTTCAGATTTTTCTAGCACTGGCAAGACGGCAGCCGTGAATTGGAAAATTTGCGGATTGTTACCGACGATCTGCAGCGAGCTGAAGTGATGACAGGCGTCCAGAAAAAGTTATTATTCATCTCTATCGAACCAATTTTTCCTTTAGGACGATATCGCGCAACGTGTGGCGCGTGCGAAATCGCGCCGGCGTCGTTGGCACAGTTTCAATCAGCCGATCTCCAACAATAATGTTCGACCCCAAGCCCACTTTTGAATTCTCAATTAATCCCATTTTCATGTCCTGAGGTTCATTTTCCGAAATTCATTCAAGATAAACTGTCGAAAAAACAATAACGATGCATTCATATGTATACACGGTAATCACAGGTGGCCATCACATAATGAGGGAACATTTACAAAAAGCAAGTTGTATCAAATTTGAAGGAAGTCGTTTCTCGACGTCGTTCGGAAGCTATTTAACCTTGGGTGGCTGGTTGAAGTTCCGAGAATTGTCGAAAGAAGAAACAAAAGAAGAATGCTTGCGGCTGTTGCGTAACGGAGATTCGTCTGCAGTTCAAAAAATGTAAATATCAGAGAAAAAACAGCAAAAAAAACCTCGATTTACAATCAGTCACCGCTGGTTTGAAATTTACTACGATTAAGGAACTTAAAAAAATTATGCTTATATCAATAAATAGTTTTAGGTCGTTTTGATTCAAGCCATGGCCAAACTTTAAAATAATTTCCAAGATCGAGATTGAAGGTGTTAGTTTGAACTGCAAAAAAAACATACAGTCTGAATTTGGCGAAAAGGAGAATTCATTTCTCTCAAAATTGTTGTCGACGCTTTTCTTCTTGTCGTTACGCCAGTACTCGCTATACTCCTTTGAGAAGTTTGAGCCTCGTTCTGAAAACCATCAAGATCGAAAACTTCTTCGCAATGACATGTGACACATTTCCACACCTCACGCAGCTGTGAAGCCTTCAGTGTGAAAACTTTCTTACTAATAAACTAGCTACTTTGGATTTCTGAAAAAAAAAAAAGATAAAAAAGGAACCATCAGGTTTTCTGCGGCGCTTGTAGTAGTCGTCGCAGCGAGAGTACTTGTTCATGCCGTTTCCCATGGTCGGAAGCTGAGAAAACTCGGAAAAGACGAACGGAAGACCCGCCGAGGAGTTCTGCAACTTGAGACTGAACACGAGTGATCTATCAAACGATGTGAGGGCGGTCGATCGGGAGCGGGAGGAGGTGGCAGCAGCTCAGACGTCTTTTCACACCTCCACACAACACATCAAAAGGGATCTCATGTTTTCGCTCTGATAAGATCAAGAATCTCTATCCCTCATGATAATGATTTCTAGGGAAACCAAATTTTTAGTCAAATCCTCTACATTTTCCGAAAAGAAGAAAAAAATAGAAAAAGAGTAATAAATCAATATTGAAGGAAAATGAGAAAAAAGCGCGTTCCTCGAGTTAAATTTCTAAAATCAAAAGTTCTTTTGCTTTATACCGATTTCTCATTAAGGAATTTCTCAATAAAAACCAAGTAAATAATAACTACTGCACTAAAAATGACGTGATACGAATTCGCGTAAAAATTCTTGTTTTCGAAGATTCTGGACGAGCCTGAGAAAAAAGGTTCCAAGAGTGTCTAGAACCACCGTCTCAATCAATATGTTGGTTCGAATACAACGGGAAAATATGAGGTGAGGAAACGCTCATGAGAAGATGCGAAAAAAGTGTTTAACAAGGAAAAAGGTTTCTCAAGGCACGAGCAAATGTGCCACCTTGTGTCGGAACAAGTCTCAGGTCTTCGATATGATTTTTTCCGAGGAGGAGGTTCTTCCTCGGAGTGGGAGGAGTGGAATCAAGAGGGCTTACATCGAATATGGTAATTATGTGGACAAGTCTTGATGTCATTTTCATGCCTCTTGTCGTATGCGTCAAACTACACGGAAAAGGGATAACACTTTTACATTGCACCTTGAACCTTTTCGAATTTGTCGCAATTTAAAAACTCAAATTTAAAAAAAGAGGACAGAACACATGTCACGAGAAGAAGGACAAAGTGCACATTCGGAGATCTCGAAAACAACCTCCACTGACGCAAAAAATGGTTCCCGGTTACTGTAGGACTCTTATTTTGGCCAGTAGCACCCGCGGCTTTTACCCCGATCCCCCATTTAACCCCAGCCGAGCACCCGAAACGCGATTTTTTATCGCTCGTTTAAAAGATCCCGTTTAAGGCCAGCGGATCTACGCAAACTCCTAATTCACGCGCCGAGTACCCGTTTAGGTCCACGGGATCACCCGAAACGTTGAAAAACAACGTGTGATCGGCAGAGCACCCGCAGAACATCCGTTCTGCAAAATGATGACGTTTCAGCCCATAGAGTGCTACTGGCCAGCATTAGAGAAGTTCAGGAAGCCAATACTTGCTTGATCAAAAAGAAAAGTGAAGTTTAAATATAAAATGGCGACTTTCAAAATGTTTTAAAAACCTTCTAAACATCGTAAGGAGCAGTGAGTCTACTCAGAGCTTTTCATTGAAGCTCTTTTTTTTATACTCTTCTCCTGATCTTGTCAATTAAAAAAACGGATATTCTATTTAAATCTTTTTGCAATTACTCCAGCAAAGAAGGAAATCTCTTTAAAAAAAGGAGAAAAGTATTTTTTTGAAAAAAAACTTGGATTTTTATGCGATATGAGGTAATATAAGGAATTCTAGAAAATTTAAGCTAAACAAATGAACCTTATTTTTTTGGCTTAAATACTGCTCAAATTGAATACCTTTGATTCTCATAAAAATATTTTTAGAAAAAGCTTTGAAAATGTTATCCAAAATAAAGCGCAACACAAAACGCAGTAACAAGTAACGCGAAAAATTCCATTTTCAGAAGTACATAAGACTATTTTCAAGAAAATAAAAATCGCTGTGCGACCGTTACTTTCGCGCGAGAAGCTTTTCCACCAAGAACAACTTACATTTGTCCTTTGGGTTGTTTTTGAGTAAACGCCCTAATCCTTCGCCTCACTCCGGACTTTTGCTTTCAGCTTTCAGCCCTTATTTTCTAAGAAAAGTTCAGTCAACGATACTGCAAAAAAAAACCAAATAAAACATATTAATCAAAGTATCACAAGTAACGTCTTCTAAAAACCATCTTCTACAAACTGCGCGTGTTCCACAATATTTTTAGCTTCTTTTTCCTCATGTTTCAGTAGGTTCGTATTGCATTGTTTGCTCAATCAACTGAAGTGTGCTCGAGTATAACTCCTTATAAGAAACCGCCGAGTCTCCTTTAACACATAACTCCAACCAAAAACATTAAATAATGAGCTTTTTTGTTGTGTTATGGAAAAGGGTTGTGCAAAAGTCTGACAATTTGTTTGGAAGATCGAGAATCTAGTTAGGGAGAGACATAAAAAATCCAAACAGAAAAGTTGAAGGAATAGCAAGATGAAAGACCAAAAGGACAGATTGAGCTTCGTCCAAAGCTCAATATAAACAGAAAAGTATTGTTTAGATAATTTGTAAACGAATCTTTGCAAAAGACCTTTGAGAAATGAATCCTAGGCCAAAAGAGACGGCCACAATTGGGCTCTGCCGCTGGAGGCGGGGACTCAGTATCACAATGAAATCATCAAATCATGTTGATGTCTTTTCATCGAGGAAGTCCGGATTGAGTAATAATAGAAAACTCAATCAAAAATTGAACACTTCATGTAACTCAATATCAAGACTCTAATTTTCCTTGTTTTGTTTTCTGCTTTTCGTAAAAAAAAACTTTTTTCGTTTCCCATATTGAAGTCCCTTCGGCAAGTAGAAAAACAATCAAAAAATAATAAAAACGGTTTTCGTTCAAATTTCAGCTCTGCAGTTGTTTTAGTACGTTTTGTAATTGTTCAAAAAGCGCAGAAACATAATTTTATGCCCAACTATCCAAACTCATGAATATTGAAAGGAAGCGCTGCAAAGCGTCAACTGAAAGTTGTAATTGGGGGCGAGGAGGTATTTTATACGCAATTATGCCTTACTATCGGGAACTTAATCGCTATTCATATATTCATAGGCTTCCATTGTGTAAAGACATGGACGTTCTCTCAAAACAGCTTCATGTAGAAGAAAAATCGAGAATTTATAGATATGGGTTTGATCTTTTTTCTCCTAAGTTTTTCGAGGAACGAGAAACAGAAAAAAGTATAAAATGATGAAAGATTAGAAAAAAAGATTAGAGTCTCTGAGCACCTAGAAAACAATTTCGGAGAGAATAGCAGCTCAAAGACATCGTTCCCGTCTGTTTTTTCGTATTGTTTGTTTTTAACAGAGAGATTTGTTATGTGAAAATGGAAAACGGCTGGTTTTTCCGAATCATTTCTCCTTTGAAAAAAAGTTAATATTCAAATTATAGAAATATACTTCATTCAGTCAAAAAAAGAAACGTTTGATAAGTAGGATTTAGAAAATCTACAGTATTATGTGTATAGTGAACTCTAGTTGGATTGGAAGAGAACATGAAGCTTACACTTCTAAATAGCGTAGTAAAAGAAATAATGGAACCTCATTTTCTCATTCTAGTTCTTCTCAGTAAATTGAACGAAGTGTCTAGCTGCATAATTGCAGGTTGCCTGAGTTGCAAGAAGATGAACAAAAGTCAGAAGGATGAATCTTTTGTTTTGTTTGGAAAGCGAGAAATTCTTCGTGAAAATGGTACGTAAGAAAATTCCAGTGAAAGAAGATACGCTTGGAGTTTAAAGGCACATGTCTTCCGGTTGTGTTGCGTACTTGTAGAGGAACAAGGGAGCAATTGCTGATGTGAAGAATGATTAGTATCAGCGCCAGTTTAGAGGAACTTGCAAAAGTTATATTCTTATAATTTCCTGTGAACACAAAATTCATCATCGCTTCCAGTGAAATCATTTCCTTCATGGCGGCGAATTCGTTTTTCTTTTCCACGTACCACCTTCACTGTTTTATATAAGCTTCTATATAAAGTAAAAATTTAAGAAAAATAGCGAAAAATATTAAAATCAAACTTTAAAATGTGAAATTTGAAACTAGTGCTCAAAACCTTCTGAAAAAAAAAACTAGACGAACCCACTAGATCAAAAACGTATTTTTTGAAAATAATGACCTAAATTACGGAAAAAACAACTATTCAGGATGTTCATTTTTCCTAACAACCAGTGCAAAATGACGTGTCTGTCGTTTGAAAAACGCCCTTTTTGTTATTTTTGGACAGGTAATGCGATCCAGACGCCTACTGGAAAAGTACAAAAAACGGAAAAATTATATTGACCTGGATTACCCGATACTTACTGAAAAAAAGAGCAGCAACAAACAAAGCAAAACAGAACACAAACATCAACCTTGAAAAAAAAAACACACTGAAAACCTAATTTAAATAATTTTTTTTTGAAGATCAATAACTAGATCTACTGACTTATAAATACTTTCAAAAAAAAAAATCATAACAAAACAAGCGAATTTTCACGCTCAGACGGTTGATAAAAAATTTCTAGAGTTCAAGCGTTTTTTTTTATTATCTTCTGATCAGATTACAGAAATCATCAAAAAATGTTCTATGTTGCATCCTATGAACTATGAGGACTCTAATCTTCAGAGTTCACAGGATGCAATATAAATGAGACTAAACGAAATTTGAAGAAGAAGCGGTGCTTTTCCCGAGTTGTTCAGGCTAATAACAAGGTTCTGCTGGGCACCAGCGAAATTTGATCGAGGGCCGTTAGTGTGGGAGGAACGCCTAATTTCTACCAACAACCAGTGGACTGAAGAAAGGTGAGCCGACACGGAAATCTCCCATTTTCCAGAGTCATCTAATACCCAACGTCCTGTCTTTCGATTAAGACTATCTAGTCAAAGTTGAGTAGTTTGTACTTCATTTTTTCGCGGTTTAAAACTTCAGATCTGAGAATGAATTGGAAGAAATCTGATGCCTCCACGCAGAAGTGTTACCATGAACCGGCAAATATCTCAATTCTTGTTAAATCTATCAAGTTATTAGTCTCAAATTCGCTTGAAGTTTCGTTGATACTGGAGAATCATTCCATTTTTGCTCTAGATTTTCAGCTTTTTAGATTTCAGAATTCGACAAAAAGGGAATACCGTTCAGAACAATGAAATGGGAAACTGAGGACGAGCGTTGAAGATTAATGAGTAGATGAAAAAATAACGGATGCCAGACAAATGAGAAAAGGGCAGGCGTTACGTCGGCTTAATGAAACTGAGGACTTCCGATGTCTTCCGTGAGCCCAGACATTGTTGATTACTGTAGCTATGAAAGAGCTCAAAAAGCATCAAGTTCCCTTATTTTCTGTGAAACGAAATTAACTTGATGGGCATAATTATATTGATGAACAGAGTTTACCAACTAGAAAAAATTCCCTAATGAAGAGAAAAGAGCTCACGACTTCCAGTTTTTCTGAGGATCATTAGGGACAAATATTGATGAATGATTGGAAGGACATTGAAGGGAGAGAGAAAACTCAAGAGTGTCCGAAATGGGCTAAGAAAATCCAAACAACGCCAAATGAAGGCAATAAACGGCGTCTCGAATGGAGCCGCTCGCATCAGCATTTTTCCGCAGATAATTGGATGAGAATGGGAGGAACAGCAGCGTTTTTCCACGGATTTATATAGTCGACGACGTCGAGTGGTGTCCTTTTAATTTTTGGGCGAGCGCCAATGAAAAAGCGAGCCATGCATGTCGGCATCGTTAGTCCAGTTTTTACACGAGTCCAATTCGAGTTCAGAAAAAGTCCTTTCGACTTCTGCCCTTTTTTCTTATCACTATACACTATTCATCTACCAAAAAAATGAATTCAAAAAGTTTTTAACGTATTCAAATATAAACTAGTTTATTTATTGATAGAGAAGTTTTACTCAGAGAAGAAAAACTGGAAAAAAATAGACGGGAAGAACTTTTTTTAGTAAAAAAACAAAAAGACTTTTTTTCGATCATTTATTCGGCCTTTACATTCAAAAATTTTTTTGCTTGAACCTTTTTTTGAAGGGATTGGAGGAGCATGACAAATTTGAAAAAAAAAAACAAAATGTATAACTCACGTTGAGTTTTCCAGCAGAAAGTCGTTCAGTGGGTCGCGTGAAGAAGATTTCACGGGAAGAAACTCGAGACTCCCCAGAATATTGTTTGAAACTTGCGCCTCGTCTGGCCTGAAAAACGAAACTGACTTGAGGATTTTCTGCAATTTTCAAACAGCTGATCCGCGGAGAACAAGTGTGATCTCCAGATCTGATTAGTTATTAAATTCAAAAAAAGAAACTCTTATTTTTCAAAGTTAGCTGAGAAGGCGACGAAGGAATTTGCAAAACGCGCTCATTGTGAATATGGTGTTTAACAAAAAATGCTGTTTTTTCTAACCAAAAAACGTAGTTTATCACAAGTTTTCATCTTTGTTTTTTGAAATTCATTTTTCAATGAAAAATTGTATACTACTCCAATTTTTCTCGGGCTGATTTAAAGAAAAGGATTACTGTAGAAATTCAAAAACATTCGTTCGCACTCTATTCTTCGAATACATTTTAACCAGACTACATGAAAGGAGTGGATCGCGTTCCTTTCATAATATGACTTACAATCATTGGTACGAAAAAAGAGGGGTGAAAAAAAGTTATGTGAAAATGACGTTTTTTAGATTTGCCTAAAAAAAAGCAACAAAAAGATTCCAGTGCTTATATAATAAAGATGGCAAAGTTTTGAGCCAAAAAAAAAGTCAAAAAACGAAATCGCGTGACTTGTTAAGCTCAAAAAAGAAAACCGTCAGAGAAGCGGTTGAGCGTCGTTGGCGCCGTTGTCGTCGGCTCGGAACCTACGATTCCTCTTTCGCGACAGCCGGACTTCCTCCTCGCCGATCGACGTCGTCCCACACCAAATGTCCTAAATTCCAGACCCATCTAAACACCGAATTAAGCGCTCTCTTGCTCGAGATTTCAGTTCCTGGTGGGGGCGGACAGACTTCTCCCATTGGGAGTCATTCGCCGAGTGACTGATTCCATAAAGTTCTGACACATTTTGTTGCATGCTTCTGCTCGGCCAAAGTTACGTCATTAAGAATTCCTATGTTTTTCAGTTGAGAAATGCGTCTATTCCCTTGTCCAGCGGAATGAGTGAAACAGCCGAAAAATATTCAAAACTATTAACTAAACATTAGTTGTTCAGTGAATGTCTCCCTAGTCATTAATTATTGAAGAGTGCATCGGACCCTAGAAAAAAGTATTTTTGAGAGTTTTCATTTCGCATCCCTTCACCCCAATTTTTGATTATATTGGCTGTGTCCGTGTGAACCTAGGAGGCTGCTAAAAAAGAACTTATTTCATTCAGGACAGCTCGCTGAAAAAAAAAAGTCACTCTGTGATTTACTGTTTATCAGGTTAGCAGAGGTGTTCTGTGCTAACTTTTCCGTTTCGGTGATTCAAAACTTCGAAAATTCTGAAAAATTGCCCACACTATAGGAGGAAACGCGATGAAAAACTATGACCTACGCCGTTAGAACTTTTTGCAACGTTTTAAGGTCATGTTCTCTCATGAAGCGAGGCTGCTCCCTGCTCAATTACGCAGATGTTTGCTGTCAAACTTTCGTGGTAGCTCATAAAAAATTCGAAAAAAAGAAGTTCCCAGAAAATATCTTGAATTTGTAGCCGTATCTATTTTCAACGGATAAAAAGTTGCAATGCATTTCACTACTATAATCACACAATCAGAAGATATGAAAAGTTCATTCAAGAATCTTAAACGGACCCGTGTCATATAGATGACCATGAGAAGCCAAAGCACCAGTAGGGACCACCCAAGACGGCAAATTCTGATCTCGCGCTCGGCAGAGCTGTCGTTCTGAGGAAGCATCTTCGCAGAAGATTAATCTGCTAGAAAGGATATTAAAAATCGAAATTTAGTAATGAAGAGTCGAAGTTATATTTGAAAACAATCAAAAGAGCAGAAAAAATTGATCCATTGCTTAACCTCATATTAACGAAAAAGTTTAAAACGTGTTAAAGAAAATATAAGGATTAATAAACGAAGCAAATTTTTTTGCTCTGAGAGAAGAAAAAAAATAATAAGAAGTTGCAAACTTGAAACTTGAAAGTCTACCAGCCAGTGTTACTTCTATCTTCTCAAGTTTTTCGAGCCGCTAAACCAATTTTTGAAACGGAAAAAGGGCTGCACATTAACAAGGCGAAGCATGAGAAAAGAGAGAAATTTATAATTGACAATTTAAAAAAAATATAAATAAGAGAGAATATCATGATTGAAACTTCTAGACGTTGAGATAGCGACTATCAATTTTTTTATTTTCTAATATGAAAAGATTTTTATTAACGAGTATCCACACATCAAAGTATCAAAGTAAGTAAAGTATCCACATTTTATACGCTTTCATCGAAAATTAATCAATTTTCTTTTTTTCCAAGAAAGAGATATTTTAGAAGTTAGGAAAGAAGGCAAAGAGTTTGCGGACCCTGAAAAATTCGTCAGCCTGAAACTTGATAATCTGCTGTTTGCCCAGAAGCGAAGTTTACACCTATGACATAGCAATTTTTGCAAATTGTCTTGAATTACCGTGAAAAAACACTATAATTAGTTGTGATATTAACTGTTTCGCAAAGTGTCTCATTGATAAACTGCTTTCGACATGAAGCTTCATCGGAGTAAAAAAGTCTCTAGGGAAGAAAAAAGGTCTTTTAATTCCTGCTATCCAATTTTTACGACTTTTGGCTCATCGGCGTCGCTTCAGCCGTTACTCGTTTATGTCTCATGACATCTGGTGCAAATTTAGTTCAAAAAAACGTCTTGAAATAAAGAGACTCATTCGTTGAAACAATAAGGAAGAAGCTTTCTGAAGTTCGGGTTTTTTTTTTCCTTTTCATGTTCAAATTAGGCGTGGGTGGAAAATAGTCTTACAAGGGAGGTAATTTTACTTTGCGGTTGATAGTTTCTTAAAGGTTAAAACACTCTTTTAGGTACACTAAAGAGATCTTGAAAGTTTCCACCTGCAATTTTTTTATTTTTTTTTCTAAGAAATGAGAGTTGAAAACCTGAAAATGGCCAACTTTCACAGATTTCGAAGACTATTTTTTAACTTTTAGTTGTCTTTTCTCGAAAACTAGGAAGTTTTGCAGTTTGATATTTCCAGGATCTTTTTTGGTTACATCAATGAATGTTATGGCTAATTTTCAGGAAATTTTCAACCGAAAAGTAAAATGACTTCTCTTGTTAGGGGATTCGAACAGCTGAGCATTTCAAAAGAATTCGAACCCAAAAAGGTGCTCAGGCTGAAAGTAAGCACCCAGGGGAGAAGTGCGAGTGTCACAGATAGAGAAAAACGTTTAAAAGTTGCCTGAATGTGAACTTGTGTCCCACGTGTCACACGCTGAATCCTGATCCTTTATTCCGAAAGGAGAAAATACTTTAGAGAACCTAAGAAATCAATTGATTTCGATTTCGGAGTTCTTGCGTGCCGCCGCAGCTGGACGAGGCGTCGTCTTTGAAGCGAAACTGTCGACATTCCAGTTCATGTCTTTGATGTTGACCGATGCGCTCTAAAAAAGAAAGATTCGCTAAATGTTTTAAGAATGTGAAAATTGACAGGAAAACTTTCATTGATGAACCGATTTCATGAAAACAAGATTCTGACCGATCTGCGAAGTGGAGGGATAGTAGTAGATACGGTGGGGAGCATCGTTGCCTTCGCAATCGTCTCTCCAGCTCGAAACTCAGTTCCACTAAATATTTCTTTGACTTCCGTGAAAATCGATTTTGAAAAAGGGATACAACATCCAAATTAATTTTGAAGCGGTTTAATTGTCGCGTTTCAATGTCATTTTGAAAGTATTTTTACTAAGCTGTGCTTTGATATCCAATAGTCCAAAAAAGTTCACATACTCTCCGCGCCATTCGTTGCAGTCATCGAACTGACAACAGCAAAAAGTTTCATCCTTGGACTGGAAATGGCAGCCGCTCATCTGAAAATCAACAAAACCGTAATGAAAGTGAAATTGCATTATTGAGAATATTTTATCCGGTTTTGAGGATCCCGTTGAGTGAACTGAACTTCTTCTCATTTTGAAAGACCTACCGGACACTTCTCCTCGATGCTGTGCTCATCGCTCCAAGAGCTACACTCACGTCTGAAAAAGAATGCAGCTTGATTTCTGAGGAAGAATAGGCCCAACCTCATTTCCCCTGTCTTTTTGTTGATTCGCTGAATGCAATAGTTCGATATTCCACCGCAATGCTGCAGATTTTCGATTTTTCGTTAAAAGATATACAATTAGTAAGAAAAAAAGGATTGCGCTTAAGTTTATAAAAAAAAAATACATATATCCAAAAGCCAAATTTTTTTTGAAAAACGAATATCTTTTCACCAACTTTTGCAGGCGTTTGCAGATTGCTGTCGAGTCCAGAAACCGTTCCTTCGTAACATCGAAGTCCGTAGGCCAATGGGAGAATGGTAAAAATGAAGAAAATCGACGCGTTCATGTCGCGAGGCTGGCGTCAATCGAAACCAATCACCGAGCTTTACAACATGTGCTCACACGAAAAACAATCTGAGATTTTGTTGACCACGACAAATATCTTCACAAGAGTTTCCTAGTTACCTAATGAAATTTGCAGACAAACCGTAGAAAGATAGCATTTTTTTTGTTAGCAAAAAAAACCAAAAAAATGTCACGTTTTTAAAACGTTTCCGCTCACCATTTGAGCCTCGAAAAGTTTTGAAAACAGTTTAAATTAACTTTTTTGGTAACTACGAGCAAGCTTTTGAACAATAATTGTCTATGCCCTTATCGATAATATGATCAAGCTCCAAAAAATGCAAAAAATTCATAACAGTGAAAATAACAGAACAACAAGATGCAAAAAATTACTGAAAGTTTAAACCCGTAAGTAAAACAAAACAGAACAAAAGTAACAAAATAGATGAAAAGAAGAGTAAAACTTTTCAAGTCGCATTCACAGAATGATTAGTGATGATTTGAATATTCGAAGGCAAGTTTTTAGGAAAATGGATGTAGGTCACCTGCTCTTCAATTTCGCCATCCACCGTTTTCTTCCAATACGTTTTGATCATCTCGTATTTCTGCATTCCTTCTGAAGCTAGTAAATAACTTTTTCGCATTTACACCTTTGTTCCGAAACTTCATAATTCATCTCCTAATATTCTCTCTAGAATTTATGGAGAAATTTTTTTTGCACAAAATGTAACTTCATAACTTCCATTGCCCATTTTTCTGAATAAATTTTTTCTCTTTTTTTACTCAAATTTCTACTTAAGCAGCTAACTTACACTGCACTTCGAATCAAACTATCAATCATATAACTTGCATGTGACTTTTCGAAAAAAAAAATTATTTTGTCAAAACATGGAAAAATCTGAGTTTTTTTTTCTCTCAAACACGCTGTTTTCATTTTATTTCCATAATTGTATGACCTCGTAGGTTGAAAAAAAAGAAACGCAGAGTGAACTGAAATTTTCAAATTTGTTCAAAAACAATCTGCGACTGCCTTCCACGGCATTCCTAATGGGGTGAGGGAAGGTGAACGAGGCGTCAAACTTTCTGAATTTACAAAAACAATTTCGTGCGCGCTACGGATAAAATGCACTGAGTATCAAACGTTAATAACTTGTTTGTTCGATCGCCTTCGGCTGTGTACTGTAGATTTCAAATTTCGCGCCAAATTTTTTTTTTTGACGTCTCCCCACCCCGTTTAAGAACACCGTGCCTTCCACTTTGACAGATAGCCCATACTATTTTCAGAATAACTAATGATTATTCAGTTAAGAAACGAAATGGCTTCACTGACGCTCAACAAAGTTGGAAGTTAAAAATTTTGAATAAAATACCTGGGGATTCGTTTACATTCCTTTCAGCTCCTCCTACTGGAGAAATCGATCCAACCGAGCGCAAATCCTTCGATCAGAAAAATACTTCACATTGAGAGAAAAGACGAACCTTCTGGTACATCTTCGAAGAAGAATCTGAGTCCAAATCTTCTCTTTTCTTGATTGCACGTCGTCCGAACACTGATTGCTGAAAAAATAGTTCTGGCATTTTTTTTTGTTCATATTCTGAAAAGAAAGAAAAAAAGCTCGAAAATAAGATGGAAAATTGAGAAAATTAAAAAAGAAAAGCTAGAAAAGCTACGGAAAACAAACTCTTTTAATCAACCGAAGAAAAATATGAGATTATAAATTTTATTCGGAGTTTAAAAAAAGGTAACTACGTTTGATTCTGAACAGTTTACCTGCATGTTGTGAGCAACTGGCCAAGCGTCACGAACCGAAGTTGAGTTCATTTTTTCTATTCCATGATACTGTTGTACTTCGAAGCCATTGCTATCAATATCCAAGCCTAAAAATGACTATAAAAATTGTTTTCGATCTGAAAAGGGGAAACTGACTTTTCATCGCTACTGACATACTCCCAATGTGGAGGTCTCGCGGACATTCGCGCGAATCGTGGCCAAAGTGGCCGCAGCTGTAACAGCCGCCTGCTATGCCTTCTTCGTCAAGCTGACATGTATTCCGCGACCTGCGCGAAGTTCTTCCGCGACCACGGCGACGACGCGACTCAGATGATCTCGAAGCTGTTGCCCCCAAATTATCCATCTTTCCGCCTGAAGAAAACCGATTTAAAGAACTACATATCTTACATACTCTGAAGCCGAGGCATGAAATCTACAGAACGTCCACTGTGAATCGAATTCCCGTAAACCATCTGAATATGCGCTATTATGAGCAATCACAGAAAAAGGGAATCTTCTCGAAAGAGTGAAATCAAAACGCGAATGAGCTTACCATTAGACTTGATGCAGCCGGATTAGTTAATGAATAAATATATTTCACATTGGCGTATCCCCAGAATCAGCAAACAAAGTGCACTCACATTTTAATCGGGGTATGCTAACGGTCAATCAATAAATAGGATACAGAGCCTATTTTCCGTGTAATTTACTCATATTTTTCTGCAATCAAAGACTATTCCACTGATATATGGGCTCGCGAGTGCTAAGGAAACTTTGGAGGCAAGCTGCCGGATAGCACACCGATAGCTATCTGACCGCGTTTCATATTCACAGACTTACTGTGCGGATACTTTTGATTGATCTTTCTCATAATCAACTTATTCATTTTGTAATAAATAAAATATCTTCGAAGAACCATAAGACCTCTTATAAGAAAAAACTGAGCTTTTTAATTATGGAGATTTTTAGAAAAGGTATGAATAGAAACGTTTTTACAACCTTTGCCATTAATTTTTTTATTTGATACAGTCCACATATAAGCTTCACATATGAGCAGACGAAAGTAATTTTTAAACTCGTTTTTCAATTTTTCTTAAAGAATCTTAACATACTAAATGCATCCTAAATACTTGCCGCAAACGCGTTCAAACGTTTTTGAAGCGACAACGATGTATAACTAATGTTAAAAATTTTTTTCGAGATCATGACGAGTTCAAGGGTGGAGTCCGAATCGAACATCTACACATCAATCCATTTATCTAACGGTCACAATTAACTGAACCTCATGAAACCAAACCTGGATCGAACCTTATAAAGTTTTTCTAATGAGAGTCTAATGAGCGACAAAATTTATCTTTGATTGGAAAAGTTCTGGGTCACTTCAAAATTGGCAAGAGTTTTTTGAAGACGAAAAAGAGAAAAAGTCCAATTGAAATTTTTCGGAAAGGAACACTAAGAATAACTGCCGAGATAAACGCGAGACACTGGCGGTACATTGACGAGCTCGCAAACATCTCGCTTTTTTTCTCGCGCCGGTTTCGCATTTGTCTGGGCGCGAGCTCGCATTTTTCTAGGCGCGAGCTCGCATTTCTCTCGCAATTTGAAAATTTCCGAAATGCGAGATAAATGCGAGATGGCGCCGAGAAAAATGCGAGGTCGCGCCGAGAGAAATGCGGGATCGCGCCTAGAAAAAAGCGACATTTTTGCGAGTTAGTCAATGTACCGCCACCGAGCTCGCGTTTATCTCGTCAGTTATTCTTAGTGAACGGTCTTATTAAAGGCGCGTGACAACATGGTTGAAAAAACATCGAGCACATCGCAGAAGGGATCCCTCAAGTGATCATACACTTTATTCATTTGATTTTATGCCGTCAGACGCGTTCCAAAACAGCCGCGGTTGTTTTGGAATTTGCCGAATCACTTTGAACACGGCATAATAATTTGACGACTTCAAAGTAATTCATTTTTTAAACGCTGTTCTTCTTGTTTTAAGCAGGGTTCAAATTAATTTCCGCGAAATGCAAAATTGTCTCTAATTCTACAAAATTTAATTATCTTTCTCTGACGGCCGTTTTGGTCTTCTCGGGATTATTTCAATCACGCCATTATATTCTCTATTCTTTTTCTCATTTTTTCTTGAAAAAACTACGCTTTGATTTATAATTCTCTTTGAGGTGGTACAAAAATATAACAAGCACTCCTATAGGCCTCTTTAAAAGCATTTTTCTTAGCGGTTCCCTGGCAACGACTCCTTTCTATTCTCGTACTAAGTTTTCAACTGGCATGTAAGGGATTAAAGAGAACTGGAGATTTCGCACCTTTCAGGCTTCATATTTAGTTGCTCCGGCAGCGATTATTTCTTTCGAATACCTATTTCTATCACAAAAAGGGTCTCAAATTGCCTCAAAACGCAACGCGTTGCATAATTCTATTGTAACATTGCATCTCGGTCGTCCAATAAATTAAAAAAAAAAAGCTCGTAGTCAAAACATTTCGTCCATCGAATTTTTTTTATGTTTTGAAAGTGACTTTTTGGGAGATAGAACAGTTATTGATCAAAACTTATTTGAATAAAAAGAAGCTTTTTCAAGCTCCTGTCAAATAAGTTTTATAATACAGATAGCTTGAACTTTTCCTTATTAAATCACTCGAAAAACTTTATTATTTTTGTTCGTGTTGTTTATAAATGGGTGTATTCTTTCTTAAGCTTTCTTCTTCGATTTTCAGATGCCGTCGCAAACGTTCGAACTATTGGATTATTTTGCTCCACTCTTCGTAGGGGGTGTCTTCGCCGTAATTGTGACCATTCTGACCATTATCTTCAATTTTATCTTCATTCATCGATCTGATGAAATCACAGCCTTCGAGAAGGTTTTTCATTTGGCTTATTTCGATCAGTATTCGATTTTAAAGAGCGAATTGCATTTTTAATCTCATAGTTCTCATGCGTCTCAAGAAGAAACAATTTTAGGGCTTATTTTTCAGTTGGGCGCTAAATATAATCTTCACATCGGACCTCACCGTCTTTCTGTTGTGAAAGCTCGAATGCAAAAGCATGTCGATGAAGATGGGAACGTATTTTGAGCTTTTGAAGCAACTTTCCCGCACTTATATACGTTGGTTTTTTTTAAATTTATTATTTAGATCTCAAAGATTATCATTTTGTTTAGACTTTTTTTTGTTCGAGAATGAAATTTTTATTGTTTAGTCTCAAGGTCCACACTGCGTGTTGAGACCTTTACACAGAGCATTGTTAATGGAAGATACCAAAGAATCTAGTTGGTCGTAGCCTGAGAAAAATGCAAAGCCGTTTGCGTAGGCGAGCTGTGCGATTTGTTGCTGTTGAAGAGAGCTCCCCATTCCAACTATTATAATTTTTGTGTCTTCCGCTGTCCTTGTAAGATGTGAGAACTCAAGAGCTTCGTAGAAGTCTTGTTCCGAGCTGAAAAAAAAAACGAAAACACTCCATTATTTGCTAATATTTGACTTACTTTGCATTCGAAGAAACAAATACAATGGCGACATGCTCTATGCCGTCACGTTCGTTGAAATCTTTTTTCCCCAGTGAGTCGAAAGAATCGTAAGTGTATCGGAAAAGGCTGTAATTAAGATTCAATTGAAGCAATTGAGTGAGTTTCATATTTTTTTTTGTGCCAAATGTCTTGATAAAAGCCTACAGTTTCGAAAAACTTCAAATTGCATATAGAAGTTTTTTTTTCTTCTGATTTTTTCGTTTGTTCGAAAGTTTTTTTGTTGAAATTCTAAAAGGTCGAATATTTATTTCCGCGCATTGCTCATACCATTCAAGATCGGTGCTATTGTTTTGAGTAACGTCAGGCACGTAGTCGGTTAGCGAAAGAATTGTCTTCGATAGCTCCGTATTTGTCGGCATATCTTCATATCCCCAGATTACGGCGTAGTCTATGTCAGTCTGGCACGTGGGTCAATGGGAAAATTCACACTAACAGAAAAGAAAATACCTGGAAGTTGATCATGGCGCGGACCTTGTCCGCTCCGATTTGCCATGTTGGTGTGAGCTTGTTTGCGAGGAATTGCAACTGCTAAAATCAACCGAATTAAGACTCATCATCGTTTTAATTGGCGACCTTTTGGAAGTTACTCTGTGTTCCCACCGTAGCCATTCCATTTATTACCAAGAGAATATCGCGGTTACAAGGAGTGGTAGCTGTAATCAATCACAATGCTCGAATTTTAATAATTAAAACTCACAAAAAGTTGAGTTATAGGTGAAAGAGAAGCCGGACCTTTGAATTACTTCATTACTTTGGAAAGTAACGACGGCGTTTCGAGTGGTAGTATAATAAGTACCGCTTGGCGTGGTCAAATTTGTTTTAGGGCCCCCGAATCTAAACTTTTTTCGTCGCATAACTGGCTTTAACCGGAAACTAACTGTGCAAGAACTTTGCTGTTGACGGACGGACCATCGTATATTGTTACATAGTCGCAACAAGTTTCCAAGTCGTATTGGGAAAACTTGAAGCTGTAAAAATCAATGAGATATTGTAAAGTACTGTAAAAACTTTGTTTCGCATAATCGATTTTTTCGGATTAAACTTAATTTATATTGCAAACATTGAAGATTTTTTCTGGTACTTTTATAAAAAACAATCAAGTATACTTGTTAACAGAAAAAAATTATGCTAAAATTCTTAAAATTTCAATCGCTTTCAATTAACTTTCAGAGTTAACAAGTTCGATCGCTATCGAATTTAAAAACGATGAATTTTCGTCAGAGGAGAGAATTATTGAGTTGAATATAACTTTTACACAACGATGATGATTCTTCCAGTTGCTACAAATCTATAGCACCTTTAGTTTGATTGAGAAAATACTCAGAAAAAGTACTCAGAAATGAGAAAACTCGATTGCAAACCTGAGCACTTTTCCAGGTTCGGCAGTTATGTAATAGTAGCATTTCGTGCTGGGAGGATACATATTTGGGTAGTTAGGCGATGAAATGACGCCATGGTAGTAGAAGTCGTTGTTCAGGGGACACGCGTACGCCGCCTCCGAGATCTCAACTTTCGAACGACCCTTTAATATTGGTTATTCAGTAAAAAAGAAGTTTTCGATATTTTTCAGAGAATGTCTATAGATGAAAGTTTTATAAACTTCTGATGACCAACCCGAGCGTTTTGGCGAACCCCATGCGAGAAGCTGTCCGCAACTTGTAACAGAAAAACGGACAAGAAAATGAGCATCTTCAAGAAAATTGTATCGATAATGTGCCGATAAGCGCTAGTATTTTATCAGGCGTTTTCAGGCAATTGAATTTTGAGTTTATTGATTAGAGATCTGTCGCAAGAAAGCGTACTACGATCGCGGATAGCAATTCTTTTGCAGGGTCTTTCATTCCTCGGGTCGTTTCGTCACTTCATAATCCGAAGGCGGCGTTTGTAGACATACCACAAAAAAGAGGCTAGAGAACGAATTGCAGTGACTTTAATAAAAAAAATTTTTATTTGGGAAAGTGAATCGTCACAAGAGTAAAAGATAAAATTTATTCAGATCATCCAACTAAATGTACTCACTACCATCACCACCACATAAATATAACAATCAGAAAAAAAAAACCGGAAGTGAAATTCTCAAAAAAATGAGAAAAAAAGTCGAAAAGTTGTTCAATTTTTCAATAGTTCCGAACAATGCTCTGAAATAAAATAATTTTTTGTTGTACCGAGACTCACGGATAATACCTCAACAACAAAATCGCGGTTGTACTGGCGGTTGACGTCTTGGAAGCGGGTATCTCCTAAACACAATTACTTCAAAATGGTCTTATTTGCGTGTGAAACTTTGAAAAAAATATCTTTTGGCAGGTTCTTTTTATATAAATTATTATATTAATTAGTTCGCGGAAAAAATAGTTCTGTTGAATGTTTGAAAAACCTGTCGGCATACGCTCAACGGTTCGGCTCCAATGTCTGCCCTCGTTAGGTCCATCGCGGAGCAAAGTGTCGAGTTCTCCCTAGAGTTTTTGCTTAAGAAAGGATCTGTTCCAATAAAGAACAACCTTCCATGTGTTGTGATTCTTCTCGTCCACCAGTCTGCCGTTTTCGTCCCGCCATTTCCAGTTCTCGTCCCGTTTCCTCTCAACAACCCCTGCAGCAAATATATTAAAATTTTACTTTGATCATTTATCAGCGACCTCGAAGATTATTTTGTTAAAAACAGGAAAAGAAAAAATCGATGAATAAAAATAAATATTTTACAGGTGCTCACTGTCCCGACGAAATCATTGGTCAACTCAAGCAACTGGGTGTCAAAAAGATAGAGCATAACACAAATTCGAAGCTGTAGCGCTGAAAAAGGTACCGCCTTTCTATTTAATTTCATGTGTACAGGTTGGTAGAAACAGTTACTTCATTTTCGCCGAATAAAATTGTTGAAACAAGAGATTTGTCTTCTTCTAAGGCAAAATGACAATGACGGAAAACCAAGAAAAGAAAAGTTGCTGTTGGACGCTCATTGATATTTTTTCAATAGTTTGATTCTTTGGCTCAAAAAAAATTTCGAAAAAATATAAGGAAATCTTTCGGAGAGTTCGCAAAAGAGGATCGAAACACATGAGATCTCTGAATGGAAGCATAACGAAGTTGGGCTCCTTCTTATTTGTTTTCGAATGATGTCAGAAAGAGATAGGCGATTTTCAGTCAAAAACAATTAGATACGAAGTGAGAGGGTTCGGAAAAATTGAAAAAAAAACAGCCGTCTGCATTCATTTTGTTTTTCAATACCGTAGTCTGTGAGCCATCGATGATAAGCTACTTCCTCAAAACAATAATCAAAAATTATTTTCTTGATTCCGAAAAATCAGCTTTTTTTTTTTACAAATTTTTCACATTATAGCGTTGAAGTTTTTTTTGGCGTTACTGAATCTGTAGTACCCTTTTTTTCAAAAAAATAGAGTTGAGAATTCTATATAGTAAAGTTAAGAACTTCTGAGTAGTTGTTATTGGACTAGTTAGCGACGTCTAGAGAGTAATAAAAAGTTTGCAAAGGGAGAAAACCAACTTCTGCACATGGTGGTGACCATGCCAGAGTCGTCCTGGTCTCTCATGCTTCTCTGTACCCAGTCGTCCTTCGTGAGAGCTCCAGTGGCGTTGCTCGGCGGTGGCCACTGTCGCACCGACGATTCCACAGCTCCTCCTGAACTGCTTCAAAAACTTGCACGCATCGGAGTTTTGTGGGAAGTTCTAACGGTCCAGTTTTTAAAGTTTTGCTGTTCTATTGGTAGATTTATTTGATCGCAAAAGAGCTTTTTGAGCTCTGCCGGCAGTTGCTTTGGAAAACTGGAAGTACAAAAATGTCGAAGAGATGATCTTGCGAATTTTCGTCGCGTTCATCTGTTCGTTGGTTAACCAATAGCACTTAATAAAGTATTAACTCAGAAACCGATTTCAATTGATAGAAAATTCAGAATGAGTGCTTCCAAATGGGGTTGAAATTAAAAATAAGCGTCATTAAAATGAAAGTCTAACCCTTTTTCATGTTTGAGAGCTTTTAATCGAAATTTTTTTGCTCAATACGTTTCTGACGTTTTTTTTTTCAGAAGCTAAATTTGTCATAATGTTCCTTTTGAACGTTTTTATATTTTCTGAAGTGTATCCGTCTCTTCTGAAGCGGTATAATTGGATAACTTGGCTGTTTAATTGGAACTCCTATTCGGTTTCTTTTCGTTCCAGGGATACTTTTGATGACTTTAGCTATTTGCTATTTTATATTTTGGAAATTAACTCGAGAGAATTATCTACATGAAATTTTAAGGTTTCTTTTAATAACAATAATGAAAAAAAACCTATTCGACTTGAGGAATGACGGATTTTCATTGAGAAAAAACTGTTTTGCTTCTCAGAACACTAAGTGTTATGTGAAACTTGTTTCTTTTCATATTTGATCTTTCCTAACTCACCCTGAGAGACATCGTTCCGATCGTAGGCGAAATTGGCGGACCGGTCAAAAGAAACTGGCGTCTTGCTGCGGCGAGCCGTGTGTGACGTGAATGGCGAGGCTCTGAATTCTTGAATAACTGGGAGGTTTCCTTCGTATATTTACACTCTTAATGAAATAATCTTCACCAAATTTATATTTTCATTACGTCATCCTTAAATAAATTGTTTGCGATTACTACTAATATTTCCTGTATAAAATTATGTTAGCCACTCTTAAAGGCATAGGGGCAGTAAAAAATGGGGTTTCAGGTGAAAGCAGTATCTTATATAGTTTTTCTTTCCGAGTCGAATGGTGTACTCAAAAAAATTAAATATGTGACCACTTTAGAAGAAAAACGCGATTTTACTTTCCCGCTTTTATTTTTGAAAAAAGCTTTGGATCGGTATGCAGACAAATGTTTACAGTAGTCGTGCACGCGATGTTGCGGAAGTCTCATTAGACTCGCATTTTGTCAGAAATAACCGGGTATCTGCTTCAAATTAAGGGTTTCTTCTCTGAAAAAACATTTAGTCAAACAAAAAACACACACCGATAATAAAGAAAAAACAAAATAATGTTATCCCAATCGAAACCTGTGTGAAATCATCATTTTTCACCAAAGAAGCGTTTTTGCGATCAAAGTTTGCAAATTATTCATGAATAGAAAGCTTTTGTGACGAAAAGAACTTTGGTGACAACAGAAAAAATTGAAAATTGAAAGAAACGAAGAAAAAAGCGAAAATCCGGAAGATGGCGAAGCCTGTTGTCCATAGAGCAACTTTACTGCAAAGTGCTCTTTTTGCGGGAACTCAAACTTCCCTCTCTCCGACTTTGAATTACTTTTTCTCCAAAACTAGGAAGTTTGGTACGTTTCAAAGTTCACCGTTCGATTCGCAATGAAAAACTCTACAAAGTACTGCTTTGAACTAAAACACCGTTTTTTACTGCCCCTATGCCTTTAAGTTCCTAGAAGTGTTTTGACAGTTAGACAGCCTGCTAACCTTTTTTTTTTCAAAATTTTCCGCCTTTGCTTCAAAAAGTTTTGATCACACACACACTTTCTCTTAGTAGTCGAGAAAATTGACAAGATTTTTCGCTTCTATAATATTTATCCTTCAGCCTCAAAAACCTTTTTTCGAGGTTTTTTTTTTCAGTTCATCAGATTAAACATCAGACAATGAAGAAAATGTGTTGATGTTCATTCATTGAACTAATGACCGTTTTGTGAGGTCAATTATATGATTTCTGCTTTTGATAATTATGATATCATAACTCAATTGGAAAACTGAAGTTCAAGTTATGATAAATCAGAAATATAGAAAAAGAAACCTATAAGCAGCGCTGAAAGGGTTCCTGTAGGGTTGAGGGTTGTACGGCGCCGGCGCAGAATTCTCGTATGGACCAACAGTCCGGGATCGTCTTTGCGTAGGTTCGAATCTTCAAAAGCATCCATTACATCGAGAAGTCACAGTGATAGGCATTTTTCGTATCATATAAAATATGATAGGATCAGTAATTTCGTTGGGGAAAAAAATTCTTCTTGAAAATTTTTTTGAATTTATATATAAGAAGTTACGCTTCATTTGTTAATTTTTTTAATAAGAAACTTTTTTTATTTAATATTCACTATAGTAATTTTTTTGGAACTATTCTCGGCCGTTTCAATATTGTTCTTTTGAGTATACTAGATTTCCTTTCATGTAAATTATTTCATTAACTTTTTGAAAAACAGTTTCCTCTAATCAGTTTGATTCAATCTGTAGCTTGGGCATTTTCACTTAATCAAAAATAATAGCATCATATTTTTATCGAAAAATGGAATTGAAGACCATTGAATGCATCTGAAAGAATGATTCCCATAAAAAGATTCGCTTCATAGCTTTATTCCCATTTTCTGAGACCGAATAGCACTTAAAACGGCAGTATTTCATCAATGGAATTTCTCTGAATCTCATGGACCTTCGAAAAAACTTTGATGAATCTTTCGAAATGAACAAGAGCTTTTGTCCTTTTTTGCGTGGGTTCGTAGACCCACTTGAAGCTGTCTCGACTCTTTTCCCTGAACCAAAAAGGTTCTGCCTTAAAATTAATAGTTTGTGGTGCATATTTTTTTCTTAAAAGAAAAAGTTTCAAGAAGTTTAATTTTTTTTTTTGAATAAAAATTAAGGGAAGAAACAAGTTTATGATTCATTTAGAAACCTTCCAATCTATAATTTTTGCGCAGTTTCTCAAAAGTGTTCTACGAAAAGAAAAGCATGACTTTTTTATGGCGACGAGACTTTTTCTTGGGAGTCCCTCTCTCAATTTTTCAAACTTCTCCGTAGAAAACAAACTTAATGAAATTGGCTTGTGCGGCGGGGGTCATGTTGAGGTCGTTTGAAGCGAGTGCGAACAAATTTTCGTTGGGAATTCATGCGCGAAGAAGCACCGACGCCGAATTCCAACGCTTCTATGGGTCTACGCGATTTCGTCTACAGCCTTTTTTTCTCGATTTTCCAGATTAAAAACCAAATCCTTGATCGTTCAGAGTCACATTTCGCCGCGCGGTGATCAAGTTGAAGAAGTCATTTGAGGAAACTGAGAAGCGCATCCGAGAATCCTAGGTTCTTTTTCAAAATTCTACACTAACTTTTGAAGATTCGCGTAGGTATTTAGATTTTTCAACGGAACGAAACAATCACAAGCCCTAAATGAACCTCACTTGTTGAATATATTTTTATAATAGATTTTTAAAAAAAGAGATTCAGAATCATTTTTCTGTCTGTAACTCACTTTTTGAGGGGAACATGCATTCAAAAAAAATTTTTTTTGGAACGGTTCTGCTTATTTTTTTCTCTTCACAAAGCTCTTCAAAGACTTTCCAATAGCCCATTTTGCTGAGCCCATCAAACTCTTTGAGAACCTCGATAAAAAACTCAATTTTCACTTCAATTCGAGGACTCCTAAAGAGAAAGAAAACTCTGAAATACGTCGGAGAATTGAGTTTTAACTGCGGAGATTCTCATTTCGAGTCCGGTACTTCACATAGAGAGAAAAGTCTCAAGCTCATTCAAATTCTCTTCCCACGCACGAACATTCCGTTCACATTTCCAAATCGTCGATCTCAGCTTTGGATATTTTTCATGAATTGAACTACTTTTTGTTGTCATGAAGCATTACCACATAACGGAAAAATGTCTTTTCCGCTGGGCTTGATGTTTTTTTCGGTTCAGTCTTTCCTAGTTTTAGAATTTTCTATTTTTTGTACTGTCAGTTTTTTTCTTTATCACTTCAATCGCTTTCTTGTTTTTCATGACGCAATCGCGAACCATTTTAAGACCTTTTCTATCCATAACAGTCGGGAAAAGCAGGAAACAAGATAAAATCGAGAATTTTTTCTAAATAAACGAGAAATCTATCGAGAAAAGCCAACAAGCTACTCATCGCATCTTCTATTCATTCTGTACGCCCTTCCCGAAAAATCTAGCTAATCCACAAGAAAAAACGACGCGGCAGGTGATAAATGTCCATATTTAGATTAACAAAGGTATATTGTTGACATGATCCGACAACTCTTGAAATGAGTAAGACGTCTCTAACCTCTTTTCTCTCCGGCTTTTTCTTACTTTTGAGCTGACGACAATTGCTCGCCTAGGCAACCGTCGAAAAAAGGCCACGTTCTAATTTTCTCACCTCAGAAAATTCGCCTAATTTCCTTGTACCTTTCTTACTTCCCTAGTCAAATCTGGGCTATTCGTGACTCATTGCGATCAGTTTTGTGGTTTATCCAAGTATTTTCATAATAAATACATCTACAGTCGTAAGAGAGTTAATGTGGTTTGAGAACGCAATGTCCAAGATTTTTTCTAGGCATTGAAACTTGTAAGGCTCAATGTCTACTGCTCCGTAGTTTGAAAAAGTTTCTGAAAAGTTTTCCAAAACATGTAATTATTGAAAAATACGTGTGCGTAGACCATTTTGAACAAGCCAGCCGCTCTTTCCTAATTTTCGTGGATTGAAGTCAGTACTACCTTCCGAAATTAAAAAAACCGTTTATTTCCGTGACCACCGTCTCTTTACACCTAGTTTATCAGAATTTTTTGTAATTCGACTCCTCCTCCTGGACCAATTGAGTTCTGTAATTGCTCACCTATTTTGTCGTCGTGCAGACCAGTTTTCAGACTGTACTATTGACTTTTTTTTGTCTCGGTAATCCTATCTGCTTCCTTTTTTGAGTAGATTATTTTTTCTCAATTAGATGTGACAAAAATCAGAAATTTGAACCAGAGGTTCAAAAGAGAGTGCCGTACTATCAAAGAAAAAAAATTGACCTTCGTGTGCATCAAATCTTGTTTATCATTAATTAATTCGTTGGAAAATATGTTCTTTTGAAAGATCCTCTAACAAGAAAGATCATTTTAATGATAACTTCGAATTTTTGAGAACTTTATTTTAAAAAAATTGCTCGTTTACCACTAATCGATCCTACTTGATCGCTCTCTGCATGAATTTTTCGTTTTCGCGTTAGAAAATTTCAAAGTTTTTCACTTTTAACACTGGTCACTTTGGCAAAATGTGAGGACTTTGAAGTTTATATCTCTAGAATTAGAAGATCTCGCAGGAGTATTCGAGTTCGAATTGTAGAAGGTATTAATAGGTTATATCAAACCTAGAACTACGTGAACCTGCCTTGTAAAAGGAACTTCATGGAAATGCCACGACTGTCACTTGCACATCAGTTTAATTGGCTCTTTTTTGCGGAGCGTGAATACACTTGTTTGAGCAGCAACAAGAGGGCGAAGAAGACGAAGGCATCAAGAGGAGAGCACGAGGAGTTGTCTAATTGAACGCCGAGAGCACAAGGTCGAAATTGGATTGCGCCGTCGTCACGTAGTATGCTTCTTCTTGTTCTAACACTCCTTTGGGTACACAGATGCCGCAAAAACAGCCGCGAAAGGTCCGAAGCATGTGTGCTCCTTGGCTAATTCTTGCAGAAACGAGTGTAGCACGTTGGCAAGGAAATTTTGACCACTGGAAATTATAATATTTAGCTATCGATAAGTATTGCTCATGTTTTTTTTTTTACGGAGGATTGAGAAGTATCAGAGAAAATCAGTTTCAACAGGCGCTCCATGGCCTGTATTTGAGAAAAAAAAAGCGACTGGGATATTGAAAATGAAATCAATAGTTTTGATTCCTAACTTGAAATTTCTTTGAAAAAAAAATCGAAAAAGTTGCCTGGTTAGTATGAACGTTTGTTGTAGAAAAAGTGAAACAGCAGTGATCTCAAAATATCTCATTTTTTTCAGAAACTTTTAACGGAGTAATAGAATAAAAAAATTTTTGTGCTTACTAATATCATGATCACATAGACGAATGCGCGATGTCAATTTTCTAAAAAGCAATTTTTTCCACAAAATCTTAAGATTTAGTATTTTGTCCGCGGCTGTTTTACTTATTCTTCTTTTGACGCCGTCAGCGCTTCTCCCAGTATTTTTGCTCCTCTTCCTACTTCTGTTATTTACTTTTCGTGTCGATTTGCCGAGCCGCCGCCCTTTTGTGGGGGCAGTCACTGAGAGAGTAAGAGAGCTTCAGAGAGAAACCAGAGATATTCAGTTTTATTGCTCCGCTGGTTAATTTGTCTGCTCTTCGTTCATCAACGATCTTTTTTTCTTAGGTAAATATCTTTCAACCAACATGTGAGCTTTTTCAAGCTTTTCTAGCTTCTGAAAGCTCATCGAAGACTTTTTTTTCGACTTGAGAGACAGCTAATATGAGCTCCTACTGTAACTTTATGTAGTTTGAATTGATCAGATCATACCTTTATCAGTTATCAGAACGAAAGAGACTTGGTTCCTCCAAAAGTTTAGCAGAGCTCTAGGCCTATTTGCAATTTACTGTAACTGCGATGAAGTAATAAGATTTCGAGACAACAACAAAGATAATTTAATGGAAAACTGTTATTTGATATTTTTAGAGAAATTATTTGTTTTTTGAAGGTTAGCAAATGCTTTACATTATAAATTCACAGTTTTTTTATAAAACGGTTTTTTTCAATAAATAGTTCCTTTGTAGAGGACTTTTTTTGTTTATGTGTCTTCCAAAAAAGTCTTTTTTGTTTTAAATGATCGAAGAAGGCATCTAAAATGAAAGATAATGAAGGTTGCTAGACTTTCTAGGCAAATCAGAAACTTCCGCGTTTCAATTCTCAATTCCTCAGTTCCCACAAGCCTAAGTGAGAGAGAAAAACCCGAATCTCGCCTCCAAAGACAATTTCACTAGTGCACGTGTTGCATTCCCTATAGAAAAATGAATATATATCCGTATGTGTGCCCCGCGGCGATTTTTCGCCACGGAGCGCAATTTTCATTCGTTCTTGGCTACAAATTTTTTTCCTTATTTTCATCTGTAAATTGCAAATCTAGGAAGTAATGCAGAACAGAAATAGAAATGGACTTGTCGTGAGAGTTTGAATGTTTTCCAAAACTTGGAAGAGCTCAAAAACCGTCTATGGTGCGTTTGTGAGTTCTAGGAAACGAAAGTCTCCCTTTAATTCATGAATTTCCGTTCTCTGATACAATCAAACTATTGCTTTCGAACAAACTTTCGGAGAAGGCGTTTACAAACTTTATCATCTTTAAGAAATAAGCTCTCGAATAAAATTATCTATTTTGTGTTGTTTAATTTACTGTTCCGTACTTGAACTATCTCAAAAGAGCCCGATAATTCTGCATTTTCCCTCAAAAATACGGGAAAATCTGCATAAATAAAGATTTGGTTCGCAATTAACGAAGAAATTTCCTCTCTCTTTTCCCTCCATTTGATTATTCATCACATCTCTGCCGCTCAAATGCACTTCACTATAGCTTCTCAGGAAACCTGAGACTTTAAATAAAAACAGCAATTGTGCTCCGAAGAAAAATAACATCTGCGAACGTAGTTTGTTTTCTCAAAAAACTATATGAAAATATCGAAATTGGAGTCGGACTAGTTTGAAGCGAAAAATCTTTCAGGAGAGCCGATTTCAATTTTCTTCTCTTCAAAAAACTTAAATAACTCAATAAATTTCTCTGTCAACTCAACATTATTTCGACTTCAATCATTCTAAGTTGAAGCTTGTTAGATTTACCAAGAACAGTCAGAGATTGCAAATGAGAAAAAATTGGACTTTATCAATGGAGCGCAAACTAACCTTTGTGTGCTTCTAGAGCTCCTGACGTCTTCATAGTGATCTCCTCCGTGATAACCCCCGGCTGTCGATGTGCCAGTGGATCTGTAGGTTTTTAGATTTTACTCTCATTCTTTCAGAGAAATTTTTTGGTTCACGGAGTTTATTTGAATAGAAATCAACTTATTAACTTCATACATGTCTTTACGAACATTATTCGAAATCAACTTTTGGCATGATACTTTGTGCTTAAAATTAATAATTGAAAATTTCGAACTTATCGGCTCAATGACTGTTTGAACATATATTTATGACTCATTCTGACGGAATATTGTAGGAAAGGGAAGTTTTAAGAATAAAACATTGGAAGCGTTACGTAAACGTACTAATTGACAGTGACTCACTTGTTAATGTGACTCCTCATTTGCTCGGCTTCTTCGACGGGCGTGAAAACGCTTCGGCCCATCATATAGCCGTCGGCTGCCTGTTTTGGCCTGAAAGAACCTACTGGCTGAAACTTTTTTAAACTTTTATCAAGTTCAAAGCTTTTTTCTTGAGAAAGTTCTTTAGAAGGTGGTTTTCAAATCTTTTTATATTTTATCGTGGTATGTCCTTTGGGAAGTCTTTAATTTTTGATTTTTGGAATCTTTCCATTCTTTTTCTCTTCGCTAAACCTCTTATGTTCATGGAATCCGTAATGCCTCAAAAAAACCCTATCCAACCTGAAGACAAAGTTGGCCTCTTCGTTGTCGTCGTCGTTGTTGACGCGGCTGACGACCTGTTCCAGACGTCGCATCGACGGTCCGACGCTGCTGGCTCGCCACGGCGTCGACGCTGCTGATCGATCCGACCTGGAGTTGATCAGCGTTTTCAAAGAGTTCTTTCGTATTTCTCACTCTTCGACTTGCTTCCACTGTGCCATGTCTGGATGGCAGCTCTGTGTCATTTCCCGTTGGGCGGATAGTCCTCGTTCTGTTCTTTGTCGTTGTGCTTCTGAATTGTCTACTTTCAGAGGGAACTTCGAAAAAATAATATTCTCTTCATTTTTCATCCAAAAAGCAGAAACAATAAAACAAAAAAATCTAGTTTTATTTCGTTTTTTAAATGCCCCAGGAAAAAGGAAGTTCACTCCCATTAGTAAGATCAAGATTCGGAATGAGCAAAATATAGAAAAAAGAAGTTGCGAAGGCCGTTCTTCACCTGTCAAGTACGCTCCACTGACAATTGTTTAGATCACCATTGTTTAGGCTATCTCAAAATAATGACAGCTGCAGAGTGTGTTTGAAAAAGCGTAATTTTTTCTCTAAAGGATCCAAAGGTGAAAGTTTGTTTGGAATTCGCTTTCCCACGGATAAAAGCTTCATGTCTTCAATAGATTTTTTTGTTTTGATTGAAGACCTGCTTTCTTTCTTAGTATTTTTTCTTTCTGTGAGCAATGATTTCAAAGCAAATCAATATTTTCATTTTTTTTTTCTCAGACCATTTTGGTTTCACAAAGATTCTACAAAAAAAAACAAGAAAGTTTACTTTTTATACAATTTAAAAACTCAAAAAAAAGTATATGATCATCTTTCCGACCGTGCAAATGTTTCCTCACCTTCTAACTCGCTCATGACTTCACGGTTGAAGCCTCCGATCCCGCCACGGACTTCTTTGGACTTTTCTCGGCCAGGAGTCGTGGTCTCGCGCTCTGCAGAAGCCTGTACGCGGATGGGCTTGGCCGGCGGAGGCGGTGGTGCAGGTGGAGGCACTGATTTCTCTCTGAAAAAACTAAAATCGTCCTTTTTTCCTAGTTGTGGTACCTCTTTGGCTCTTCGTAGACTCTTTCATAGTAGAACGATTCTCCGGTCGGCGGAACTTTCGTGGCTTCTTCTCTCTGCTGGACTCTGTCCTTGACGCTGACCTTGGCTGGTACGTCCTTCAGTTTCGGTGCAACAATATTCTCGCGGATCGTTGGTTCATCGTCGTCGTTGGTCTCATTCACTGCGAGGTCGATTTCCTTGGAGAGCATCTCCGGCTCAGGGGGCTCAAACGTCACTTTGTTGTAGCTAGGCGAATCGAGGCCGTTGGCTTTGTACGGCTTCGGCGTGGCTGGCAGCGTCTGCGAAGGCAGCGACGCGCCGAAGAACGCCTTGATGACGCCGAAAAGCCAGTGAATCAAGCGACGTGCCCAGTGATAAAAGTTGTGGGCAAGTTCACAAGCTTTTGCGGCCAGGCGTTTGGTGTAATGAACGGCGGAAGAGGCCGATCGTCGGAGCCAGTCCAGCCAGCCGTTCTGGCTACTCGGCGTGAAGCTTTTATGGGTCGAGTTGTAGTTGTTGAAGTAAGATCTAGTGGAATCCGAAGACGTCGAGGCGTGGTCAGAGCAACGGTCACCGTCCACGCAGCAGATTTTGGTCGAAGGACGGCTTGCTGTCGCGCATTTCCACTCGGATTTACCTCTGCAAGTTATTTATTCAGCATTTATCAATGACTATAGTCGTTTTTATGATGATCGTCACTTCTTAAACCCCACTCTACTTAGGGGGAAAAAAACAAAACATTATAATAATTGCAAAAAATTGGTTAGTGTAAAAATGAAGTTAGTGAACAGCTCAATCAAAAAAAGATCGACCAATAATTTTTCCAAGGACTTAAGTTAGATTTTAACAGAAAAGGAAGTAAGTCTGTAAAAAGTGAGGAATTTATAAAAAATATTTTGGCCTTGAGAACGAAGCCCATAAAAAAAGAACTTTAGTTTATTTTACAAGTTCACTTCAGTTTCAACTTTGTTTTCCGAAGTTTGAGAGAATAGCGATGGTTAGAGCCTAATGAAAAGTGAGTTAATGAAAGTAAAAATGTTCAGTCGTTACTCTGAACACGGCTATCGGTTTTTTAGTGTAATTTTTTCATCATAATGAGCAATTCACAGCAAAAAAAGGTTGCAAAGGCCGTTATCCTCCTGTCAAATGCGCTCTATTGACAATTTCTGAGATCGTCAGTGTTTCTTTTAAAATGATAACAGCTGCAGACTGAGGTTGAAAAAAGTTCTTTATTTTGAACACTCAATCAATCTGAAGATGAACTTTTGTTTTGGTTTCTCTTTCCTACTCTTAAATGCTTAAAATTGCAATGGCTTCGAAATTGTTTCTCAAAAGTCGCATTCTATCTTGAAAACCCTTCCTTTAGCTAGCTTATCCAGTGTATAAAAACTATAGAGTTCAATAACCAGCAATTTCTCGTCCAGGCCTATTTTGCACCCACTCTTTTCTCTCATTACGCTGAAGTAGGCTATTTCCGTTGGAAATCACCATTAAAAGCTTCTGCAAAGACACACAGACGCACTAAACGAAAAAGAAATCAACGTTAGAGGTGGACAATTAAGTAACAAGTGCTGCCTTTTTCGAGTCGCAAAACTGTAGAAAAGAGATTTCCTCTATCTTTTTTTGCTCGAAAAAAAGAGAAACGGCGCATCCGTTTTTCGGGTAATTGCATTAATACTCGTTTTTTGCAGAGCTCTCCGCACTTTTCATTTCATTTTTCCAGTTTTTGTTGTTTCTTTCTTTGTTTTTATCGGAAGTAATACCAAAAAAATAGAAAATTTTCGCTTTGCTTGGGAACGTTTTTCACCCCTCGAAAAAATAACTTTCCCTGGTTAGTTTGAAAAGAAGAGGAAAAACGGGCTTCGAAAATTTTACTATGAATGTTAGTAGGAAAACTGTTTTTTTGAATCAAATAATAATGGAAATCTACCACCAGCTCATTATTCCCTCAAATGTTAGGAAATAAGGGAAATTTCTTCTCTAACCTTTCAAAAAGCTTTTATATAATTTCTTGATGACATCACACTATAATTTTCATTGGAGACGTTTTTTTAACCTTCTTTTGCTCCGTTTTTCTAATATATTCTTCCCTTGGAGCAAAACTTTGCTGGTTGAGAAAATTTTGTTTTTTTATACGGCCAAGCTCTCACAGTATTAAAAAAGCCTCGAATTTTCGAAGATTTCGAAACTTGAAAAATGTTCTGATAACAATTATTTTACACTTAGTCATAGTAGCAAAACGAAAATTTCACATTTAGAAAACGTGAATTTTTTTCATGGAGATTCTTTGTTAGGACGACTTTTTTCAAACTTTCAATCAGGTTATGTTTTACCAAAGCTCGATAAGCTCTTAAGCGTAATATATGAAAAGATCGAACGCGAAATGTTTTATTTTTTATGTTTTTGAAACTTGAATTTGTAACAGTTGTTTATATGAAAGTTGGGAAACGTTTATGAAGTAGAATGTTTTTTTGTATCATGAAACATTTCATGGGAGAAGGAAAGCCTCAGATTTGTGTAGTTTTTTTGGCGAAAGATCATAAATTTTCTTATTTTCTTCATTTTTTTCATTGGAAGAAACAAAATAAATGATTTCGATTCTCTAAATTTTTGAGTATAGTTTATTTTTGATTTCTATTTTTCATGGTCTATAAAACTAAAAAAAACTTAAATAATGTTTTTGAAGCTATTTTTTTGAACTTGGAAGAGAATAACCTTTGTGAAGTTAATTATTGAAATGTGATAACAAAAAAAATAGGGTTTTTTTAGTTTTTTTATTCTGAGCGAATTTTTGAGATTGATAGTTTGCCTTGGTGAAAAAAAGAAGCTAGCTATAGCTTATAAGATAAAATTAGTAAACAAAAGGAAATTTGATATTAGAGTGACAAAGATAGAAAAAAAGCAAGGCGAAGAAAAACAAAAAATAAAGAGAATAATAGTATTTGGAACAGCCGTATAATATATGTGCACAAAAAAGAAACATTGGTTACAAAATTTCCTTTTCTTTTTCATAAATAAGTGAGACTATTTCCATGGTCTCAAGAATGTTATTCGAAATAAGAATGAACGAACTTGAACAAGAAGTAGAAAAAGTAGACGGAGGTCCAGAAGACGGTAGCGACGCCGTTGACGACGCGGCTGCCCAGCGGCGGTTCGGCCATTCCTGCGCCGGCCAAGCCAACAAGAAACTTTTTGACTTTGAGATGTCTCGATTGTTCGAATTCGTTCGGTAGTAACACACGGAAAGTGAGGCGAGGCTTGGCCCTGGACGGCAGTGTAAACCGCCGAGCAGCCCCGCCGCCTCTGATTAGTAGCGCCACGCAAAGAGTCAAGAAAACCGAGGGTTCATACGTACATGTTGTGGGATTGCGCCCTTGTTTCTTCATACTACGGCCAGTTGTCGTCAAGTTGAGCAAGTGCGAGATCTCACGATGAGCTGGAAGTAACGCTCAATGAGGGTGTCTTCAGAAAAAAAGAGACAGGATTTGACATGGACCAAATTTATATGAATCTTTTTTTTTCATTTGGTTCTTACCGGATTTCTTTAGTTTTCTAAACATACTAGAAGTCAGAAATGATTCATAATTCGGAAAGTCTCGGAAGACATTTGACAAGACTAAAATCCACATATTTTAAATTTCTTTTTTCGAGGACTATCCGTTATCGAAGTCGGTTCTAAATTTTTCTTCAAAAATAATAAGCAAAAAAACGGAAAATTTATTCTGTTCAAGATTCCTATTAACCTTTTTTTTTCAATACGTGATCTCATATTTTTTCGATTGGATTTTTTTTTTCTGGGAAATTGATTCCGATTTCACAGATGCCTCTTCAGATGCCTCCTAGGCGTCGATGAAATGTTTCGACGTGCAAGTCCGAGCACGAAAAAGCAAGAAGACGTCAAGAAAAAGACGACGGCAAGAAAGATGACGTCACCGTCAAAGGCGACGACGTCGAAGGCCGTTTCTACCACCATATACGTCATCTACAACGATTGTGAGGGTGAGCTGAATCCATTGAGCATTGAAATGAGATTCGAAGAAGTGTAAACAATTTTTTTTAATTCTTCAAACAACTTTCCATCATTATATTTCACAGTTGGGAAAGTTAGATCTTTTTTTAAATGAAACTTCGCGTTAAGGTCACTTTTGGGATGGATTTCGAATACCAACACTAACAAAATGAACGAGCGAGTTAGGACTAAACAGTGGTACAGATCAACTTCAAGTCTTTAGAATTTCCCCTGGAACGGTCGGTCCTGTGGCAAGACGTGCTGCCAGAACTGCAGAACTACGGATTCCATTCGAATTTCGACGTCCAGTGGGTGGATGTAGGCCTGGAATTTTCCAAACTCACTAGTTTCACTGCTGAGAAGGTTCTTCGACGTTGGGAAAACGATGAAACCAGTTGGATCGTGGTGCGTGTTTGTGAAGTTTCAATGAACTTTAACAAAAACAATTTTACAAAACAAATCTAATTCTTCTCACTTTTTTGTATCAGCTTTGTTTTTTGCCCGATATTTGAATTATAACTTGTACCAGAAAAAATGAGTTTTTACCCAAGTCTTTCTCGGAATTATTTGAGTCTTGTCAGCCGAAAGAATACAATTGCTCATCACAAAGACGAAAACATCTATTATTTCTCCGAACAAAAGCGTAACGAAAAGATGTCTGTGATTTGAAATTTCTTGGTTTCCCTTGTTGCTCACGAAGAAATGGGTGAATTGTCATGGAGAAAACTACAAATCTCCCGGTTTTAGTGCCTCGTCGGCGACAAATACGGCGCGCCGACGCCGCCGTCGACAATCCGTAAGCAGGAGTTCGAATCGATTCGCAGCGCCTTCTTCGAGAACAACGGCGGTATTTCTTTTCTTTTTTTGCTAGAAAGTCAGATGATTCATTCCTTGTGAGATCGGTGAACTGTTGTTTTGGGGATTGGTTAGTTAGGACCTGGCATAGCAGTAAGCGAGGACTTTTCCAATATTAAAAGTTTGGAAGATGGAATTTCCTGGCTTTGAGCTCGCATTTTGAAATGAAAGTACAAATTATTTTACAGCAATCACAACTTATTTAATGAACTGTTGCTCGTTGTTTCTTTCGCTTTTCTTTAAAAAAATAGTTTTCGATTTTGAAAAACGGTTGAAAAGTTTAGATGTTCGCATAGAAACTCTCATGTTCGGAAGTCAAGGTCCTTTTATTTTTCAACCTCGATAGCTATCGGTATTGCTCAAAATTTGTACGAAATGAGTAAAAATTGAGAAATTTTCAAAAACAAAAAACCTTTTCCCAATCACTGGCCGTTTGATTCGTTGAACCTAGTGGAAGAATAGTGGACTCCATTTTGGTTAGTCTCTCGAGATACTTTTGCTAATCGCGTCAAGCACATCGTCATCAGGAAACGTACACTTGCCCCTTGCAGAAACTTATCATTTATCTCATTTTGACTCAAAACTTTTTATGTATCATCTCTTCAATTATTCTTGAAGATGTGCGGATTATCGACCAGAGCTACGCGATAGACAGGAGCTACCAGTCGGACGAGTATCGGCTCCAGCCTTCCATCCTCAACGACCCCAAACTTCGCGCCAAACTCACCAAGGCCGTCCAGAAAGGCGCTCAAGCGGTTGGTCGACACATTTTTCGAAATAAGTTGTAAATTATGTTTGAATAGTATCTAGAACTGTGATTCAAGCATAGAAACTGCGAGTTTCTTGCAGAACTTCAAAAAGGAGTTTTTCAGAGGGCTGTTGACAAAAAGCTTTTTTACACTTTCCTTCCCTTCATTTTGACTTCATCCTAGGTCACTTTAACCCGCTTCTCTTTGACTGCATAAGTTCATCGAGCTTTATAAAATAATAATGGATTCGAGGCATTCGACGAGGGTTCGATAAACCAAATCCACGAGGAACGTCAACGACGTTTCTTCATCTCCCCGATCCACGTCGTCGCCCAAAGAATCATCCAAAGTCCCACCAACAGCCGATGCACCTTCCTCCTTCGTAAATTCGACGGTAGCCTTTTAAAGATTAGTTATTCATAGCATATGCATCATTGGCGCATACAAATTTAACGTTGAAGTTTTTTTGAAGTTAGACTTGCGTTGATATTTTTTATGAAGTTTTGCGAAACGAGTTAAAAACGGAGAAACCATCTGAAGAGTTAGCGAATAGCCATTAGATATATCCTAAAATAGGTCAAAAGTGCTAGCTGAATCTTCTTTTCTGGTTTTCTGTTTTTCTCAAAAATGAAAAAAAAATGTGATTTTCTGTAAAACAGGCGTTACAATCGAAGCCGCAACGACCAACGCCAACTTCCTAGAAAAGACACCAGATTCGTCCAGGAAAGTTGAGGATTTGAAGGTTTTTTCTTCTCAATTTCACTCTAAAAGTAGATTTTGTTAAGAACGAAATTTCGGCAAAAATGGACGAGAAAGCGACATTTGCGCATGTTCTGACACCAGAAAATGGCGACATCGCCTATTTTTTCGCATCGAAAGATGGGGAGAAGTACCGCGACAAATTGACACGACAAGTATGTTTTTGTAACATGCAATTATAGCTATTCTAATGATAGCCTTTGAATCGAAATTGGAAAAATAAATTGTCTTGAAATGTACTTGCTGTCTGCGGATTGCATGAAAAGAATAATTCATATTTTCTCCCGTTTCGCTCGACGCTATTTTGAGTCTTTTCTCTTTTTTTGTCGAAGAAAAACTCCTCGCAGTTCAAATATCATCGTAGAGCCTGTTTCAGGTTACAGAAAGACTGAAATCGCAGTTTTCGCTTATGCATCGAGACGTTCGGCCAGACCCGCCGGCGTCTTTGATTGACCTCGCCGATGAGGAGAATAATTCACATTTGGGTACTGTTCAATTATTTGAATCGAGGAAGTTCATTCATTTTTCAGCCCATTTGAAACATCAGCTGTCAATACCACACTATTCGAGGACAGATATTGACAAAAAAGCCGATGAGATTTTGTCCTCGAAAAAAGGCGGCAGCGTTTATTTAATACAAGGTTCTGAATTTCTAAACTTGAAGAAAGCACATCCCTTTTTCCTTAACTCATACATTTTTATGAACCAAATTGGGAAATAAATATTAAAACGGAACAACTGGAAATTTTCAAAAAAACAATATTCAAATCTTTCGTTGATTATTGCGTCAGATAAAAAAACAGCAAACTTGACTCTAACGACTCGAAAAAAAGGTCCAGCAGAGTTCGAGATTTTATTTTTCGATTTGATATTCCCTTATTTGTTCCACACCTAACACAGCCCTTAAGGCCTTGTATCTCATTCAATTTTTCAAATAGCGTGTCTTCAAACGTGCTTCTCGAATTATTTCGTGAGATTATAGAATTGCGCTCCAGCTTTATCCAATTTAAGAAATATTTTAGCATTTCGCTTAATTTTAAGGTCCCGATGCAAGTGGAAAAACGCAGGTTTTGTGCCGAATGTTTGAGAAAGCGCCGGCTGATGCTCACAAAATTATACGGTTTGCTCTCTTATTGACAATTTTCATTTTTCTTTTTTCGATTCACTAATTTAACCTACGCATCGACGTTTGCCCATGAATTTTGGCGTTTGATCTGTTTTTCCGTCTGCTCGGCTGCGAAATTCGATCCACAAATTGTTTTGCAGGTAAAAAGAAGTTTATAAACTTTGTTTGAAGTTCATTGAAGATATCTACTCGTTTTTCTGATTTGAGTCATTTTCAGCACTTCAAGCTTGAGAAAATCATTGAAATTTTCGAAACTTACATTGAAAAGCTAGAAAAACCGCTCTACCTGTTCATCGACGACATTCATTTGCTCAAACATGGAAACTTCCTCAGCAATTGTGAGAAAAGAGTCAAATCGGTTGGTTGAAAATCTTCATCTTATTAGTTCAGTTGTTTTAAAATCTGTTCAAGTAAAAAGTATTATTTTTTTAGATTAGAAAAAAAGTTCTTTCGGACCTTGATAACATCAAAAAAACACTGAATCTCTTCACATAAGTTTAGTTTTTCGTAAACGCAAAAGTGTTGGAATAGACTGTCAATAAACGTTTCAAAAAATAATTTTGGTAATTTTTTTATAAAGAGACTTTTCTAATTATCGTCCTTAAGAAATGAAGTTACAAAATTTGTTGGTACTTTTCTCGAAGAGGAATATCCTGATTTTGTATTTCTAATTGAGCAGGCTCCTCAAAAGCTGATCGTCTTCGTGACGGCCTCCAACGTGAGCCCCGTGCAGTCGCTGTTCACCATCACGCAGACTTTCAACGTGACGACGCCTACAGAAGATGACGTCATCGAGATGATGAAGAAGGTCGTGGCGGCGGAAGGACGGAGGCTCAGCAACGAACAGTGGGGCGCTGTGCGGCAACAGGTTCAGATCAAATCTCCTTTCATATTGATTTTTCTATTCTCATAAGAATGTTATATTCATAAAAAGAAAGTGTTCAGATAGTGGGTTCGAATGAAAACATTTTGTTTGCGAAGTCGTTGATCCACGAAATGCTTCAACAAGGATCCTTGAATGCAAAAGGCGGTTTCGAAGGTTAGAAATTGTACTTTTTTTAAATGTAATTTTATATTTTTTTTTGATAATTGAAATCAGGGATTATCTTCAGCTTACAGGAAGAAGGTCGAAGAAGAAAAATATCTGAGGAGGGTTAAAAGATAAGTATGAGTACTCGTTTGCAGATTAGTAACTACCGAGAAATTTTTTTTTGGTTCCCACTATAGCTTCACATCAAAAGTTTTTATTTCTCACACACAAAAAGTAAATAGAGATAAGAAAAGGAAGGAAAGAGAACATACGGTTTCGGGACTTGGGCTGAAGAAGGAAAGAGTCGTGTTGACCAGTAGAAACTGTGAAATTTATTACGCCCATAACTGTTTTTTTTTGTTTTTGAAATAATTATAATTTGCAGGGAGACTGGAACGACTCGAAGTGGAGTTCGGAACAGCAGCCGTCCAAGCCGTGTGCAAGTTCCTGAGCGTGGCCTCTCACGGTCTGACGCGACTGGAGCTCCACGACGTCTTGTCCTCTCAAAGGGACCTTCTCTCCCAAATCGGCACCACTGTCAGCTTCCCTCCACTTCTTCTCGACGAAATCTTAGAAGCTTTCGGTTCGATTGAAACCCGAAAGACGGAATTTTTTCTTGTTTTCCAGGACCTATTCTTCACACTGTCTTCATCGACCAACGGAATGTGATATCAATCAGCCATTTTTCATTGTTAAATATTGTCCGCCACAGGTTCCCATAGGCTCTTCCCCTAGGCAAGTCAAGTCCAACGGTTATAGGTATCTTTCGAGCACGGCGGATCTGAAAGCGACTCACGTCGCATTGTCGGATCTGTTCAGCGAGCACGGCGTTACTTCAGAAGAGCTGTCGCCTCGAAGTTCCTTTACCTACACCAATTTCCCTCAAGCGCTCAAGAAAGAGAACGGGTCGACCAATGTCCGCAAACTGCGGCTTCTTTGGTTTCATCTCCTCCACACGGGTTGGACGGATGGAATATTTCTCGGAATAGAACGGACTTGACAGGTAATATGGACGCTCTAAAAGAGCTCACCCTCTGCCATTTCGACTACATCGATCTGATCGTCCGCTATTTTGGCGTCATGCATCTGTTGACGTTGTACGAAGAGTGCGCGATGCAGGTGCTCCATCACGACTTGCAAGGTAGTCTGGTATGAGAATGGCGACTTTGGTTGACAAAAATAGGCTTGAAACGCACCCGGGACAAAAGTTCGTTGAAATAAAGGTTTTTGTTGGCGTAATCAACTTTTTTGAGTAATTCTATTTCTGCAACCTTGGAATCTTCTGAAATTCGAACAAAAAATTATTCACAGTTTTGAAGGAATATCCAGCACAGTTTCTAATCTTTCAGAGGCGCATGAAAGCTCTTTTTATTGACTTTGTGCTAGAACTGAAGCTTCGATTATATTCTTGAAAATAGAAAAGTTTGCAGGTTTTGGCTTTCGCTATCAGGAATCACCCAAAACATAAATAAACTGATGAGTAATCAGAAAAAAGAAAGAAGATTAAGCGCTCTGTGAGCAAGTGCTGCTGCCCTCGCTGAGTACTATCGTCAGAGACAACGAACAACTCGCCGCCGAAGTCATCGGCCGGTTGCGGTTCACCAGAGGTTACTTTTTGGAACGTGCTCCTTGCAGGTTGTAGAACCGAGATGACCCTGGCAAAATTTAGAATGAGACAAGGTTTTGCAGCCGACAACAGCCATTTTCTGAACACCATGGTGGAACAGGCGATGGGCTGGGTCGACCTCTACAACCGGCAACCTCTTTTGGTCCCTCTGACGTGTTGGATCTCGCCGCCGACCATGAAAATGTGTCGAAGTTTTCTGCTCAAGGTCAGCTTCTATCTGAAAAACTTTTTTCGGAACAAGATAACCAAAATTAAGACTCATTTTGAAGTATTTACTAGCTTTTATAGCATCAAAAAAGTTTTATAGCATCAAAAATATCTCGTCATAAGCTTGTTTTGAATCGCTATTTATCTTCCAAAATAATGATGTGGAGTTTGAGGAATGGAAAGCGGGTCAAACGGTGCTGGCGCCTACCCAAAACCACCAACATGTCCTGATTTCGGGGAACCAATCTGCTCCCGGCTTCATATACATGTACCACATCGCTTCGCAGTATCTCATTGCCACTTTCAAAGGTCCGAAAAATGAAAATAAAAAGATTTCTCACTGGGGCACGATTGGCGAGTCGAAAAAAGCTTTTGCAGGTCATTCTGCCGCTGTCACTTCAATTTGTGCGAGTAACAATGGAATGTTTTTCGTGAGTACTTCCGTCGACCTAACCGTCAAGATTTGGAGCTTCGTAACGGTTTTCCTGCTTGCCGACTTCTTCTGAATGAGAGAAAGGCCTTCAGGGTGAATGCTTGAAGACGTTGAAGCCTCACTCGCAGAAGGTTCTGGGGGCGATTCTGAGCAGCGACGACAGCTTCATGATAACCGCGTCGGCTGATTCGTCGGCGAAGGTTGGCACGAAAAGAGAAGACGCGAAGGAGAAATGGGATTCAGATGATCAACGTCGAATCAGGAGACGTCATCCGGTCTTTCAGTGATCATACGGGAAGCGTTGTTTCCTTGCAGCTGACTTCAAATGATCAGTTTTTGATAACTGGTTAGTAATTCATCGTTTTAGTGTGAAGATCTAAGGATGGAACAAGAAATCTTATTAGTCAAGCATGAAAAAAACTCAGAGAGTAAAAAAAAATCTACAAACATTTGAAATTTAGCGCTGAGTCAACTATGGATCAACTTTGATTTAAAATTTTGAAGAAATTTTTTTCTGCTAAAAACTAGCGAGTATATCTGTGCTGCTAGGAATTTTCGCAATAACAATCCAAAAAATTTTTTTTATGGAATGAGCCAAATTCACGAATTATTTCTTTGAGAATTGGATTCATGAAGTTGAAGAGAGACTACAGTAAGTATCCTTTCAGGCTCTGGGGACTTTGTAGTTCAAATGTGGGACGTCACCAATGGAAATTGCATATCCAGGATGGGCGGTCTCATGGCGCCCGTCAGCTGTTTGGCTATCACGACGTCAGAGTTTCATTCTGAATGAAGACTTTATTTCTATTTTTCCATGTCTTCTTTCAAATTTATTCATTTTAAGGAATGATGCTTTCGTTGTGGTGGCCTGCGAGGACGAGACTTTGAAAGTGTTCAGCACGGTTTCTGGACAAGAACTCCACGAATTGATGGGCCACGAGGGGAAGGTGCTTTTGGACAGTTTTTTCGAGAGAAAAAAACGATAATCTCTGAATTCTGACACCTTTTTGAATTCTCGCGAGCTGTTTTCCGCTTTATTTCTTATTTTCGAGGAGGCGACTTATTAAATTACACTACTAGATCGTGATAAATCTTCAGAAAGATCTTAAGAGAAGTTAAATTTGTATCGAAAAAATCTAGGTGTCTACTGTGTGTTTTCGAAAACAGTCCTTGGCAAGGTGTTCATAATTTTTCATGACGAGATTGGAAAAAAAAAGATTAGAGATTGTTCTATTCAGGTCAACGCCTTGGCATGCGCCCAGGACGACTGTCAACTGTTTGCAGCGACGAAATCCAAGATCTTCTGCTACGACATTCACAACGGACAAATGATCGACGTCCTCGACTGCGCCCAACCGTTTCCCGTCTTCAGTTTAAAGGTTTCAGAACTAGAAAGAGCTTGCTTTTATTCAAACTTTCTTCTCTGAAAAAGATTTTTTTGATCGGTTTATTTTTTTCCAATTTTTGATGGATGACATATTAAAAATAACGATTTGGAACTAAAATCTGTGGAAATCTCGGAAAGTCGGGGTGTGAAATTAACTCTGTTTATGAGAAGCAGTCGCGATGCTTTTTGGCGCCATTTCAAAAATTTTCGAGAAGAAATGTTTGAAATAATTTTGGGAAGAAATGCAACCGAAATATGATATTCAAAGGATTTCAAAAGTTGCGATCGTTTTGTTGACTTCAACCGCCACACCTTTTTAAGCCTGGGAAAATCGTATACTCCATTTCTTCCAGATCTCTTCGGACAACTACTTTTTGGTGTCTGGTTGCGGACCAAAAGTTCACATCTGGAACATTCAAAAAAGAAATCACGACGCGCACGACGTCACTGTGGACAAAGAAGGCTTTCTGACCGCCATCGCCATGTCTTACGACGAGAAGGTCTCTCGGCAGCATTTTGTTTGGAAATGAAACAACTGGATTATTTTCAGGTTTCCGCCTGTGGAACGTACAATGGGATCGTGGCCCTTTGGGACCTGGACATTTGCCAATGTATTTCAACGGTAAGACTTTTTATTTTCTCATGATGTGAATGTTTTTCCATAATTCAGTGATTGGCTATAATTTTTCTGTTCTCAGGTTGTACAAGCGAAAGGAATCCCGGTCACGTGCATCACCTTCACCGTTGACAATGCGTTCCTGATTTCTGGAAATTCGGTTGGGAGCATTCTTCTGCTTGACGCGGCCAACGGAAACGTCATCAGGGACATCAATGTAGGGATGAAATTCCCCTCGGAAGCAAAATCAAAAGATTTCCAGTTCCACACAACGGAGATCGTCTCGATTTGCTCTTTGTACACGGGAAAAGTGCTTTCCTGCGACAAAGACGGCAAATTCATCCAATGGGACACGTTCCTCGAAGATGATATTCCGGTTAGTCTCGTTATTTATTATTTGGAGAAGTCTGCATTTCTTGCTGTAATATTCTCATATCTGACGTGTTAGATCTCTTCTCAAAATCAATTTTGTGTTACTCTTAAAGGTAATCTTTTTTCAATGCAAAAACTAGAGAAATTGATTAATTAATCATCGAAAATGAATAAAATCACACTGCGGAAGAAGTTGAAAAAATAGTTTTTTCTTCAGTTGAACTGTTCAAATTTCAGGAAATGGTGGTTCAAGGTGTCAAGCCGCCAGTTTTCGTGCCACCCAGCGGCAGAATATTGATAGGTCATTGCCCAGCCAACGTCAAAGAGTCCGACCTCCACATACGGGAAATCCGCATTTATTGTGTTCAGAATGAAGATTTGGACGTTGCCGGAAGAGGCGGCGCCGGTGCAAAAGAACAAACTTTCTCACAATGATGAGATCACCTGTTTCGCGACGGCGCCCAAGGGAGGATCTCTAGTCGCCACGGGCTCCCTGGACATGTCCCTCAAGCTTTGGAATATCGAATCTGGCTTTTTGACCCAGGTAAATGCTCAAAAGTTGATTTGAAAAAGGTGACAAGAAACTTCAGCAATCCATTGTTTGGAATGAGTAGAAGTTCCTTTAGTATCTAGGAGTTTGGCTCAGATTTTTTGAATAAGCATATGAAGTTTTAATGAGCGCAGCTTGATGATTGCATGAGACTACGCTGGCTGGAGTTCTATGATCACTATTTGTGACACAACCAGGAAACAAATTGCTCGATTTGTTTGGAAAAGAAGTTTGGAAAAGTGCTCTCTGGGGTCAATCGCGCGGTAGAGTTCACGTGGTCGACAGACACACTCGACTCGGCAACGAAAATAGTCAAAATTTTTCTGAATGCGACAAGGGAATTATAGAGAAAATTTCAGAAAGCTTTTGATGATCCTCAATCTTTTTCAATTCGAAACTTCTTTTCCCGTCTTTTTGTTAATATGTTTGGTTTAAAGGTGAGTAAGTAAGCAAAACTCAAAATGATTTTTTTTTTCAAGGGCTTTTCTTTCCGGAATTTTTTGAAATAATAATCTGATGAGAGTGATGTGAAAAAAATAATAATTTTCTTCCATTTTTTTCTTTCCAGACTTGAGAGCAAGTCCAATTTTATGTGACAGAAATGAAATCAGAAATTTCGCATCAATATTATAAGTTTTCGATTGAGAATCAAGTATTTTAGGTACTGGTTGGTCATGACGACGTCGTGACGTGCTGCGACCTGGCAGACGACGAGAGGATAGTCGTTTCCGGATCTCGTGACCGGAAAGTCATCATCTGGAACGTGGCGACCGGCGACGTCGTCTGCAACATCTTCGCCTCGGCTTCGGTCACTTCAGTCGCGTTGACGCGCGATGGAACTGTCGCCTTCTCATGTAACCTCTTCTCGAGAATCTCCCTTCTAATCGACTTCTTCAGCGACTGAGGAAGGCTGGCTGGAGGCCTGGACGACGGATAAAGGCAGACGTTTGTCGTCTTTCAACGCGCATCGGCCCATTCGGAAGGTGATAACGTCATTGGAAGCCAATCGGTGAGTCATCCTGGGTCGCGTGGCCGAGGGAAAGACCATTTTCGCCTGATTCACCCCAACATTTAGTGAACGAAAATGATGTCAGGATGGATAGTTTTACATACTCGTGATCAAAAATCAAAAGTTCTTTGTGCTCAGAGAAAGGTTTTGAATGTCTTTGTGTCGACAAAATGTCATGATGATTCACTTGGAATACAATCATTCTTCTTAAGTTTTCAATGTCATTTTTTTGTTAGTTAAAAGATTAATCGTGTAGGTTTATAGTTGATTCTGGCCGATAATGTCGAAGAACTACTGTAGATGAAAAAAATTGGTGGATACGGCTTGTTATGATAAAAAAATTAAAAACACAAACCGTGATTTGAAAAAAACTTGACCGCTGCTCTTCTTTTTTTCGAAAAAAATTTCCGTTTTCTACTTTCAACTCTACTGTTTGCTTTTTTTATAGATTTTTTTGTTTGAATTATGCAGCTATTCTATATTTTTTCAATGGAAAAAAACTTGCAAGGGTGCAGCACAGTCGTGTTGAAAGTTTTCTTTGTGATTTTTTTCAAAGATTTTTTTAAAAAAATTTTTTTAAAAACTTTTTTGTTACTTTCATTACTTTTCAAATTAAGAGAAATCGGAACAGAGTCTAGAGTTTTTAAGTGAAAAAGTAATTCATTACGGAAAGCCCAAATTGTTTCAGGCCAGTTATGTGAGAACTTACCAGTCCAAGACTTGGTCTCAACATTTATCGAGCCAACGCCGCGCAAAGTTTATATGTGAGGCTTTCCAGACTGCTGGTTCACCTGACCGGATGTGCTCAACTGCCGATCCTCTGCCTGCACAACACGCCAGCCAGTGCTCATGCGGCGACGAGACGTCGAAGTGCGCGGACTCACTCCGTGTCGAGCATCGGCAACGAGATCGTAACCGCTTCCGACGCCAAGAAGGAGACGACGTCGGCCTCGTCAAACACTTTGCAGACGGGAAACGGACAGGCGGCCACGGGATCTGGACGTCCTTCCCAACCGAGACCCACCTTCGACAAGTTGGAGCGAAGCAAGAGCCGCACTTCCTTGATTGAAAAGGTCCGCTTTGCCCCAAGGAAATGAGAAAAGTTCCAAAGTTTTTTCTTGTGTCTTTGCTTTTTCTCAGATCTTCGGAACCTCGAGCTCTGAAATTTGTTGCATTTAAGTTAGAAAATGTCTTACGAGGAAAGGTATATCAAGTCTGATGGTGTGTAGTCCTAGGTTAAAGTACTCGAAAAGTTAAAGAATTTTCTTTTAAGCGCCATAGATTGCTAAGAAAATTCCGGCCGAAAATTGTAAAGAATAGACTAAAAATGCTTTGCTTGGAAATTTTGGAGAAAACGTTTTTTTTTTTCATGTCGCTCATGAGGGGATTCTGATGAGCAGTTAACTTCAAAACAACAAATACGAAAAAAAAAAATACAACGGTTCTCAATCGTTTTCTCGTACATTTTCCGCCCTTTTTTTCTCGGTACTCTGTAGCAATTAGCCGCTTAGCATACATTTTTTTTTTCTGAGTATCTCCATCTAGGAATGTCTAACACATCTACGATGTTTGCCTCAGATACTTTCCTCGTTAGAATGCGAAAAAAAAAATCATGCGATTTGAAGCGTTTTAGAGCTGGTTATTGATACTAAAAAGAATGAGAAGCATCAAGCTTAATTTTACGATGAAGCCTGTGTTTCGACTCATAAACCCCATGTGTCATTGATAGAAAATCCCCGGCATATAGTTTATTTACCCTCAACTTGTCCAGCTCTGAATTTGTGCTCTCTCTTACCATATTTCTGACAAGGGAGGTCATTTGCTTCATGCGAATTAGGAATTTCTTATAAACGATCTCAAAGCCTCTTTGGAGATCTAGCACGAAATCTCTAGTAGTTATCACCCGCACAAGTGTTTGGTTTTGGCTTCATAGAGCTTTAGTTTGAAATTTTCAATTTGAAAGAGATGTGTGTGAGCAAGTTTTCGGAAAGTTTCTAGAAGCAAGTATTCAGAAGGCGTTAAAAATTCACTTCAAAATGGCCTCCTCTGTGAGACATCTGTGGCTTCGTTTGCCTATCATGTCATTGACTGATCTTTTGAAGGAGTGGGTGAGATTCATAAAAAATAATAAAAATTTGCTGTGAAATTTTTAGTATGACGTATAGGCGTTTAGAAAAGATGGTTATTTGAAAAAAAAAATCAACGTTTTCCATCTTAACAAGCTGAAGCCAAAAAAAGACGGCGCTTTTTATTGAAAATTTAAGCTCTGAACCAACTTGGAATATTTTATTCTCTCTGCACCTCTCACTAGGGAACTACTCGGACTCGGGTACCCGTTTCGAGTTGAAACTTTGGTGGCTAATAGACCCGGGTAAGATTACTTGGAAACAAGAAAAATTATCTGCTAAACCCCATAGGCTTCTGAGAAAAAGCTTTTTGAAAATGAACAATTTAGGCTTGAAAATTATCAAATTCCTGCTTTTCTCCTTCTTTTGGCTGGAAAAAGTTTTTTAGAGTGTATCATAGCCGGATCATCCAAGGCGAGTGTATTAAAATATGAAACAAGGAAAAAAGCAGTATTCTGAAAATTTTCAAGCCTAATTTTCACATTTTCAACTAATTTTTTCTCGGTTCTCTATTTGGTTTAGCAGATATTCTCTCTTGTTTTCAAGTATTCTCACTTAGGTCTAAAAACCACGAAAGTTTGAACTCGATCCGCGTACCCGAGTCCGAGTAGTTCCCTAGTCAGTCGACTCTTTGAAATTTTGGAGTTAGAACATATTAACAAAAAAGTTATCAATTTTTATGATGGCGTTTTGCAGGACCGGCCGACCACTTTGACTCAGGCCGTGACGCCAGTTCAAAAATCCAGCATGTGCAGCATTTTGTAAATTTGAATCACATCATATCTTTCATCCTTAGATCTGATCTCACCCGATCTTTCTCCCCTACACGCGGTATATCCATCAGTTCGACACTTTTCTTCGTTTAAATGAAGTTCTTTCCTTCAAGGTGTGTGCTGGACGCAAGAAATTGATAAATGAGACAAGAAGGGTGGGCCTCACTCCATGCAACTCTGATTAGGTTTTATCACTTCGAGTTGTGGAAATGAAACGGTGTGCACCGTAATCCACGCTCGATTTAGTTTATCGATTTGATATTTCATTTTTCATTCAAATCTGAATCACATGTTTTAAAATCAGGTGGCTGTTTTTTTTTCCTAACTTTCATGCTTCTCGAAAACATTCCCTAAATATGTAGAAAAAGGTCGAGTACGAGGAAATGTTTGCGGAGAGCAGTAAGAGTCAATAACGGGTCGACATTTTTCTTCCGTTTCTAATTTTTTTTTTCTATTTTCTCGGGGACTCCCGTCCGATTGTCCCTCCGTTTGACCGCAAACAACAATTTCTTGTTCAGACCTCTGGACAAACCTTCATTTTGCTAGATTTTCGTTGATTTGAGCAGTTATGATTGAATCCGCAGCTGTTGAGTGGGCTTCTTCTGGCGTTTTGGTCGTTGGGGTATGATTTTTCAAAACATTTCATATCAATGTGAATCTTCATAAACTTTACGATTTTTGAATCACTCTGAAGATTTGAAACACGAAATGCGATATAACCAAGTTTTGAGCTGAAAATTTGTTTTTAACGCTCAACTTGTCACAAAAATTTAGGGTTCAGGGTGTTTTCAAGATCTACCGATTAGCTGAATCGTGTGGTAGATAAACACGCTTCTAGAATTCCAACATTTTTCATTTCTTCAATTTTAACTAGCTTTCAAATAAAAGAGGTGGTTTGAGTATGTTTCAACCTACTATGGTGCGAAATTTCTTCAAGTCTTATTAGCTTTCAGGAAAAATGAAGTGATGTTTATCTTTTTCTAGGTACGGGACTGTGTATGAATTGCAGGTGGTTTCAATACTTTTGACCATTTTCCACTTGATTCACACGACTTTGAACCCTCCGCAGTGTTGCAGATACCAAGGTTTTTGCCCTTTTGTTTTCGTTTTGTCTTTTTTTTTTCGATCTCATAGGAGGTCTCCTATCGTTTGATGATATTGAAAATATTTACAAACTTGAATTAGAAGAGAGGATATGTTTCTGAAGGAAAGTTTTTATATTTCAATCCTTCATGCTTCCTCGCGTTTTAGAAATTGAAACAGCTCTAGTTTCAAAACGATGAACTTTGGAATGAAGGTTTATTGCTCACTTTTTATAATCCGATCTGATTTCTAGTTACCGTTGGTTCGCCGCGTCCTTATCAAAATCCTTTGAAATACGTCCGGCTCTCGAATCTCCAGCCTGAAGTCGACCATATTCACAAAGAAGCTTTCCCTGTTTTTGATGTCTGATTCAAAGAAATTTGCCTTTGTGATTTCGCTCTCCCTACTGGTTTTACTTTCATCCTTTCATTAACTACGTAGATTTTGTAATTGTTTTATTCACTGACGAAAAAAGGAAAAAAAATTTGAAAATCTTATTTAGCCTGACATTTTTTTTTTTTTGAATTGTACAGTTTTATTTTCTATGAAGCCTATTTTCTTGAGAGATCGAGAAACCATACATTAATGATCGCTACGTTTTTACGATCCATCAATAAAATTGTCGAGATTTTTTATTGTTGTAAGTTTTATGGGAGCTTGTCCGTATAAAAAGCCGAGAAGCTGAAGGAAAGACATCATTCAACCGAAAATGAAACTTCTCGCCATCCTTCTCGTCGTCATCTTGGGCTTCGCCGCTCTCGCCGAGGCTGAGGTGAATTACTCTTCCCATTGCAAAAAAGTTTGTCTTTCAGACGAAGGAAGCTCATCACAAGATCGAAAGGAAAATCGGAGGAAAGCTTTCCGACAAACTCTTCTCGATCAAGCACAACCCGGTTTGATTATCCAACTTTTCGTCTGCAAGGTGTTCCTTTTCAGAAGCTCAGCCAGAAGCAGAAGAAGGGTGCCCTTAAGAAGTTCTTGAGCAAGAACCTCAAGCCAGAGGAGATCCGTTCTGTCGGAAAAATTTTGGCGGAAGACAAGCACAAACATCCAAAGAAACACTAGAAACATCGATCATAATATTTTTCGATGCTAATAAAACTTTGAATATGAATGTTTGTCTGTCTCTCGAAGATTCTCTATGTTTGAACGGAAACAAGGAAAAAGTCTAAAAGATAGAAAAAAATTTTTTTTCATACTTTGTGGACTAAAATTTTGGGTTTCTAGAGCAATTCACAATCTTTTGCAGTAATTCAGAAGTTTGTTGCATTTCAGACTTCACATACTTAGAAGGTGCTATAGTCTGTTAGTTTTTGAATGTCAAGCAGAAAACTCCGCCCCCAACAAGCTCTGTGGATGACTCGTTCTTTGATTGGTTTTATCTACCCATGGAGGCGGAGTTTGAGCGATGAGTCGGCATTCAAAACCTGAATAGACTATACTTTTTTTTTTAGAAAAATCGAACAAAAGTTTCATCTCTCAACTTTCGTTAATCTCACCCGCTAAAATTTGAACTGATAATTACTCTATAACCGATTTTTTTTTCATGTTTTCATTTATTATCACCAGGTCAGTGAAAGAAAAAGAGAACGGTGACAATCAAGACTGTTTCCATTTGCGGCAGGCTTCGAAATGCGTTAGAGAAATAACAGTGCTACCCTGAAATGAAAAATAAAAAAACCGTGAGCGTAATTGTAAACATTCATTTCACATAAAATGTCACCGGCGGCTGATCCGAATAGGGTTTCTTTGATTTAAAAGAAATATTTTTTTACAAATCTTTCAAGAATCAAAAAGATGCAACGAGCGTGTCAGCTTTGATGACGGCCCTTCGAGGTGTTCGCAAATCCAAGTCATATCATGTAAGTTTCAATAAGACACTTCGAAAAAAAAGTTCTACAGAGTCAAGAGGCCACCGATCGATCACTGCAAAAAAAGAAAAGTTATTCACTGCGATTCTACGTTTATATCGCTATTTGGATCACCTGTATTTCTTACTTGTTTGCTTTGCTTAACCGCGGCCCCGTTTGTTCTATATTGGCCCGAGATAATAAATCTGTCGATTCGTACCTTTATTTTTTTTTTCAACAATGCAATGCATGAGTACACAGAAAGTAAAACTTCTCGGGTACGATATGAGTAATGTATGTGATGTGTGAAATCCCGTAAGTGTGCACGTATGCCCGCCTATTCAAAAAATGAACTGGAAAGCGCCCAATTTCATTTATTTTTTTGAATTTTATCATTATTTAATAAGAAAAAGTCGTTAAAAAAATTTTTTTCAATAAACAAATTTTTATAGTAGTTTGGCAAAAATCTTTTTTTAAATTAGAACATTTCCAACTATTTAATAGACGTGATTAAGGTTTTCATCATGGCTTCGTATATCGAACGTAGTGCAACTGCTCTGAACACTTTCAGAAGCCTCTTCAATGAACTGAGAAAAGCCGATAAGGTTCTTTCTCATTCACTGTCAAAACCTGTTGTTCTTTCAGACCTTCAATCGCAATTCGGAGCTGTACAAGTACTTGTCAGGAGAAATGCGAGGGCATCAAGTTAGCTAATTCAAATATGAATATAAAAGAGGCCGATTTTCAAGGTTACTCAACGACAATACGCCAAGTCGTCTCGTGAAACAGAGGGTCTGGCTAAGTTCTACTTGTCCTATCTTTCCAGGTTCGATTTTTTTTTTTCAAAAAAAAAAGTTTAAAATGTGAGCTTTTTTGGATTTCAAAAGTTGTTCATTTTTGAGCACTGGTTTTTATAGGAACCTATTTCAGTACACGAAGATTGAACGAACTGCAAGAAACTTACAAAGGAGGCGAGAAAAGCATCGAGGAAAGCGCTAGGATCGTCGGTCTTCAGTTGCCACAACGAAAGAATTGATTTCATGAAATTTCAAAAATTGAATTCAATATTTTTCTTGATGTAGTAGTCATTCTAGCGGTTTACTTGTTATGTACAAAGATTTGTGAAATGATTAGAAAAGGCGAATAAAATTTATATAATTTTCAACACGTCTTTTGAGATTCTCGCTACTCTTTGTTTCGAGTTTCATATTTACTTAATTCTTTTCTGTCGATTTAAAAAAATTTCGACAGTCGATGCCGCCCAAGGATGTGGCAACCAAGAAGCCGCCGAAAGCCGTCGGAAAGTACGATTATCTCCTGAAACCAGTCACCGACCTTGTTGACAACTTCGCCATTGATATATTACATGTTTGTTTCATCTTTCGATTCTCTCATTAGAAAAAAACATGGAGCCCTATTTTTCATTTGGGTATAGATAAAATATTATCATATGGATATGTTAAAAATTTCAGGAGATCGAAAAGTTTCTAGAAGACCAAGAAAAAGCTCAGAGTGAAGGCGATGGTTACACTCGGTTCAATTTTCCCGAGGCTTCGATTTTAATTCAAGCCACGACACAGATTTACGGCCGCAAGGTTCGTTCGTATTCACAAGAGTTGAGGAAGAAGTAGAAAATCGCTTTTGTGAACATTTTCATCAATAATTCTGTAGGTGGACTACGTTTGCGACCAAACATATGCGTTATTGGATACATTGAAGGGTACAAACACCCATTCACAAGGTTCTCATTTCGATGTTCTATGATAACATGAGAAGTCGATTTCAGGAGCAAATGCTAGAGGCGCAAGACGGAAAAGAGGAGTGGCTCTTGGAGCATTGTCCTTCGAACTCGAGGATTATACGAAAGAGATCGAGACGCTCATCGAGAAGACAGATTCTCATGACAGGGATCTTAAGAGAATCCGTCAGTTTCAGTTTTATAATAAAAATTAAGGAAAGATCGATGAAAGTTTTTATGATATTTTCGTATCACATTCTTTTTCGCATAAAAAGCTTTTTTTCTATTGAGGAAATTTTTTTAAGCCTTTAAAGGGCGAATAGTTAAAAAAATGTTATAATTCTCGTATGTCTTTTCCTCAAAGGAAAGTATGCAGTTTTCAATTTTTGAACGAACAGTCCTGAAAATTAAAATGGTTTTTTTTACTTTCTAGAAATTTATGTTTTGAGAAAGACTTCTAAAAAAAAATTATTTTCCCAAATTTTCTTAAAGACCATAGTTTCATCTGAAACTGTTGGTTTTTTTTTCCAAAAACATCAAACCCATGTTGTCTTTAAAAAGTTCTTTTAAGTGGACGACGTACGTTGCATGAAAGAAATCGAGAGGATGCAGGAAAAGTTCACTAACGAATACGTCTCTAAAGCATTGCCGAGCCATTTCAACTCCGAAAAACTAACTGATTACCCATTCTTGAGATCTCAGGTTCAATTTTCACTTTTTATTTTTCTGTACAAGTGACCTCTGTTTCAGCAACCTATTCTCTCAGCAAAAAAACGGCCAGAACTACTCGGGCGACTGGCTGATTTTGAGGTCAAAAAAGCGGAAATGGCGTTGGAGCAGGTTCGGCGGAATTTTCTCATCTACTGGAACAGAGAGCCGTTCAGCAAGTTGCGATTGTTCGCGACGACTACATGAAGGACGTCAACGAGTTCACGTTGCCTGGATCGGTCTACGTCCCTTCGAATTATCTTGAGACCAATTTCGGAGTTCCTGAACTCGATTTACCCAAGCACAACGATTTCTGCTCAAGACCGAATCCTTATGGACCTTTCAAAGATGGTTAGTGAGCGGGAAAAAATATTATGGATCAAGAGATCCTTGAGGAGAAGAGCATTCCTAAAAAAAAAGGAGAAAATGAACTACATATCAAATATATCAAAAGCTCGAGACTGTTTTTATGCAGGAAAAATTAAAAAAAATTTTTATTTTTATCCAAAAAACCTACGATAGACTAGCCAAGAGCACCTAAATAAATGCTAAGTTCATCTACGCCGAGGGATGTTTTTTGAAGATTTTTAAATATTTCATTAATAATGTTTCTCGCTATCTTTGTTCTTTTTCCCTGAGTTTGTTCAATAAAAAAAAAACGAAATTTTTTCAATATCAATCAATATTTATTGGTTGTTTTTAGTCAGATGGTATCGACTTACAAATCATACGAAAAAAATCAATATAATAATATAAATTGTGTCACTAATTGAAAAATTCTTGCAGTACTGACGGGTCGGAGAATCGTGGCGCCGCCACGGTGGTTCGTGGAGCAGGAGGCGACTCGAATGGGGGTCCATCGGCAAGTTTCCCGCGAGCCTCTCAGCGGAACGACGCCGCTCCCGACGCGGATGCCTCTGGGCGCCAGGTCGTCCAATTTTCTCGAGGCTCCGCGCGAGTTGATCAACTCCCAGGTCAATACGACTGTCGAGCCGAATTTCGATAAAAGGTAACTGAACCCCGAAAATGTCAAAAACGCGCAGTTATATATTTGGATTATTTCATGCTCTGAAAAAGAGAGATAGCTTTTATAATTTTCTACAGCCTCTTCTGTGAATGTTTATTTTTGAGCGATTTCAAAAGTTTAAGTTTCGTAGTTGAGCCCAGCTCATAACTTTGATCTTCGCGAAAATATCGCTTTAACCTTGCTGAAGCGAGGAATGAGTCCTTGTAAGTGAGCTACGTCTTCCCTTTCTTAGATCTTTATTATTTTTTGGCTAATTTGCAACTTCTTTCGAGCTCCTAACTTCGAAATCGTTCTTAGTTCATGTCCTTCTTTTAAGAGGAAGTACTCGGCTGACAAATGGCGTCTTCGCAATGACGGAAAACCAAGATTCTGATGGCGCAGAAGCCATGTCGTTTAATGGAGACGACGATGATGAAAAGGAGCCGACGAGGCTTTTGAGAAATGCTGTGACCGTTGACCCGGTAGGAAATTCTTGTTCGAAGGAGACAATATCAGTGTGAGAAGTTTTCAAATCATTTTTGCAGTGGGACGAAGACTTGGACATGGTCCCGAACGGCCACTTGACCCTCGACCAATACGAAAAGAACGACTGGCGACGTTGCGTGGTCTCTCAGAACAGCGCCAAAAGCGCCACTGCTGAAGTTTTGTGCAAGAAAATTGAAGTGAAACAAATCAATATCAAAGAAACTTCAATTTTGAGCTTTTCAGGCTGAGAAAGCAAAGGAGAACACGGGTCCCAAGCGGCTGATGGAGACGTATAACTACTTTCAGACGACGTTCTATCTTAGAGATCGGAAAAAAGCCGTTCCGACTGACTGGGTTAGAAAAATTAGTTGTGAAATGTCTCAATGTACACTCTTGTGTTCGCTTTTAACTAATTAGGAAATGGTAATTTTTTTAGATAATTTTAAAACAGTTTTACATCTTTTCTTTTAAACTTGAGAAAATTTTGAATGGTTTAGAGCAGAAGATATGTTTGCGTTTTATTGATTTGTGCTGATAAATGGTTTTTAGGCCATTCTAACAATGGAAAGGATTACCAAACTTTTAGTCGAAAAATTTGAGAGACTAATGAAAAAAAAAGTTTATTCATTGAAGGCTTCGTCAGTCCTTCGGTCGCTCATCACGGAGAAGGTGAAGAAAAATGCGCAAAAGGCGGAGAACGAACGGAGAGCAAAAGAAGAAGATCGGAGGTACCAGGAAATGCAGAGGCTGAAGCGGAATTCGAGGCGGCGAAGCGCTGCGATTCGTCTCGATGACTTTGAGGAACCCATGAGGCAGACGCCAGATCAGAGGAGAACTTTGCCTGGAGGTTCGTATCGCGAAATATCTCAGAAATGATAGCGTTTGTCAAAGTCAAGGAGTCAAGAAACTAACTAAAATAAAACGTTTTTTTGTTCGGGAGTCTGCCTAAATGGGTTTTATTTGATAACAAATTCAAAAAATGAATAAAATAATATTATTTATCGCTTTTGTTGAAATCATCTCCATTAAGTTGTCAACACGGATGCCAACGTTTCGATGGATCTCGACATTCCCGACGACGACTATGATGATGCCAACGAATTCGACGTAGCCCCTATGCCTGATATCCAACCTGTGATCCGAAAAATGGATGAACTCTCATGATACTCCAACTCCAGGGAACTTCCGAGCTACGCTTTGCGGACATTTCTGAAGACGAAATCGAGACGATTCTCAATTTGCCGGACGAACAATATTTGAAAAGTGGGAAATCTCGGAAGATAAATGTTTATTTTGGTACTCAGGAGGCGTTCCTTTGCTTCAGAAGTTGACGAAAGAGCTGTCGGTAAAAGAGATGATGGCGTACAAGATGGTTAGGTGAGTTATCGGTTTCTTTTTCCAAATGGAAAGAGCCAGAATTGGGATCACTTCGTTCATTAAGTCTCGCTTGTTACTCACAGAAATGACGTAATTTTTGTTTTTACAGTAGAAATGGCATTCCAAACGTTTTAAATCAAGAAAAATTGTGATTTCGGTATATAGTGCACGTTTACTTTGAACAACATTTCGGGTATTTGGACCTTGTTAACGCGAACCGGGCGTGTCGGTGCGTTTCTAGGGACCACTTAATTGGCGTTAGTACTCTTAAGTGGCCCCTATAATTGCTCAGAAACGTTCGGAGCGTGTCCGGTTTTCGTTACCGATATCCATGTACTTATTTCAGTGGGTTGAAAGTTAGATCAATCATCCGATGTCTTATTTTTTGCTCACTCTTTTTCGGCTCAAAGCTGAAAGAAAAAAATATATTTTTGTTGCAAGACAATCTTTTCGCAGAGTTTTCGAAGACGTGGACGACGACACGGAGAGTTCGCTGCAGAGCCGCGTCGACGCCTGGCAACACCGAGTAGAGCCCGTTTTAGAGGAGGAGGAGACCCGCAAAGAGTTCGACATACATTTATACGGCGACCAGATCATCGAACAGTTTGAGAAGCCCCAGGAAGCCCGCGATTTCACCGAGGTTAGGACTTTTGCTTTTAATAATACTTATTCATTGACAGGCAGAACAAAATAAAATGTACAATAATGGTTTTGAAGAGAAACATTGGCAAATTACCCTGAAAAGAATAAATTAAAAGCTATTGAGGCCTCCCGAGCCAGTGGGGTAGCCCTGCGAAGATTTTTAAAAATAATAATTTTTTTATAAGAAAAATGAGCGATTCCTTCTTTCAGCTGGTGGTCGGGAAGAAGTGGTACGAGATCAGTCGCTACTTTTTTTGTCCTGCTTGCTCATGGCCAATACTAACAATGTCAAGGTGATGAAGTAGGAACGAAGTTAAAAGTTAAAGGCAAAATGCGATCGCTATGGTAGTTATAAAAAACAATCTTCAGCTCTTCTAAAAACAAGTTTGTTCAATAATGAATTCAAAAACACTCCAAAATAAAAATAAAGAGAACTTTTTCATGAATCTGTGTGTCCGGAACAGAATTCAAAACCTTGAGGATAAGGTAGTTTTTACGAAGGAGTCATCTCTGAAATTTTTTATATTTTAGTTTTTATAGCTCATTCAATTCAACTTTTTTTGTCGAAAAATTCAATTTGAGCCCCAATTTCAGTTAAAATTTGAACAGCGGCTTCAGTTGTTCATTTGACTCTTTGAAGGTGTTAATCCCTGGAGAGGAGAAAACCGACGTTCGAGAAGAGGGTCCGATGGAGGTCGGACCCATGAAAATCAGCCTTCTGAAGCGCGAACGTCACCACGACATCTTCGACCAAGAGGGCGCCTTGTAATTCTGTATTTATTTTTTCTTGTACTCCTATTACTGTTACTTATCACTATCATTATTATTTTCACCTCACCATTCCCTTTGTTTTTTTCTTTCTGTTCCATAAATTATCTTTGATTTTTGAAGCATTTTTGTCTTGCATTCCTTGTTCGATCGCCAAGTTATCTATTTTGACATTTTCGAAATTTCTTGAGGTATACATTTGTTTTTCAAACAGATGGCCCTTTGGGTAGACAAATACCGGCCTAAGCAATTAACCGGGAAAAAAATGGGCTCACGTACCATTTGAAACAGGTTTTTTTAAAAATATTTTCATAGTATTTGTTGTTAAGAAATTTACTAATTTTTTTAAAAAAAACGGTACAATTTTTACAACTTTTTTTTCAACAAAAATTTTTTTCGTATAGAAGTGCCTTATAGGAAGTTTCACTGATTTTGCTGCTTCGGGTAGTATTGTTTGAAAAAATTTTATCACGAGGAAAACTGGATACATTACTCTTCAAGAGATTAAAATAACTTTTTTCTGAAAATGAATATATCAGTTTTTCAAAGACAAGTTCACCTTTCTAGGCAAATCATCTGAAGCTGTGGGCGACTACGAACAACGTGCCTCACCTGATTTTCTATGGGCCAAGTGGAGCTGGTAAAAAGACAAGAATAAAATGTTTTTTGAGGTAAGCAGGAGGAGAAAATACATGTTACCCTTCGGAACACTGTTTTGATGTGTTAAGTACGTTTTTAGATCAAGCTTTTCCTATTAGAGTACGAATATAATAATTATTTTTCATAATTTGTATGAAATTTTAATTCTGAAATGTGGGTCTGAAAAGATCAAAATTCATCTTTTTGATCGAAATGAAATTTTAAAAAAATAGTAAATAATCAGGTTCAAACGGAAACTTGTTTTCAGAGAGCTCTACGGTCCTGGCGCTGAACGGACGCACATGTTGATGAAGTCCTTCACGACCCCATCCAATAAGAAACTAGAAATCCAGACGATTTCGAGTAATTATCACATCGAACTCAGCCCCTCGTTAGTTTTATCTTTTTCTGGCTTTAATTATGAAGTATAAGGTGAAAAAGGTCGAAAGTTAAGCTCAAAAAAACTGATTCCAGGGATGTCGGCGTGTACGATCGTGTGGTCGTGCAAGACGTCATTAAGGAAATGGCGCAGACGTCACAGATTGACGCCGCCTCTCAGAAATCTTTCAAAGGTGAATCCAGAAGATCTGATTCTGGGTTTTTTTTTTTTGGAACTTTCCTTCGTAAGAGGTCTTTCTCGCGCTGAATATCACCGCGAATTTCAGAGACGTCTTTGTTGAAAAGAGCGAATTCTTTGTCCACCTTTCAAATGTAATCAACTTTTTATTCAAAAATACTCTTTTAAAACTCTTTGCAAACATCAATTCTTGAGTTTTATAAAGTTCATTTTCACAGTTGTGGTTCTGTGTGAGGCGGATTTCCTGACTCGTGACGCCCAGGACGGACTTCGGCGAACGATGGAGAAGTACCAACACAACTGTCGGCTGATCCTCTGCTGCGAGAATTATTCGCGGATAATCGAGCCTCTGCAGTCGCGTTGCATCGCCGTCAATGTGGCGGCTCCAACCGACGAACAGGTCCTTTCTTCAGTCCGGCAGAATAAATCGGGAGTCGTTTTTGTGCGGTTTTTCAGAGTTTTCCAAACTTCTTTTCAAAAATTATTGAAGAACTGGTTGAAGATTCCTCACTCGCTGTCTGTGCAAAAAATTGTTTTGAAGATATAAGAATTCGCGCTGAAGAAATATTGGCTACAGACTTGATATTTTGCAGTGACGACTATGAGATCCTCTCCATCAGTATTTTCAGATTTTTGAGCTGTTCAATAAAAATTCCAAACTTCACACTAAAAGTCTCCCTTTGAAAGAAAATTTGAGCTTGCTTTGAAAAGTTTTCAAACTGGCACCTTTTCGACAAAAGAACATTTTTTTCAACTCTAAAAATTCATTATCAATCGATTAACATCCTAGTTTTTTCAGGTTGCGAACATTGTTGAAAACGTCTGTCAGGCCGAAAGAGTCGGTATTCCACGGAACGTATTACAGCAGGTAAAGTTTTTAAAATAAGACTGAAATCTCTGTTCAAATATTCCGAAAAACCACGCTTCAAAAATTCGAAAATAAGCTGTTGTTTCATGGTAAATTTTATCGTTGAAGATCGTCGAAAAATCGTCGGGAAATCTGCGAAGAGCACTGTTGATGGTGGAAGCGACGCGAATGCAAGACGATTCTGGAACGATTCCGGCAGACGCAAATGTTCCGGTTCCCGAATGGGAGACCTACCTCAAGGAAACAGCCGAAATGATCCTCAAAAAACAGAGTAGCGATACTCTTTTCAAGGTATTTTGCTTCGTTCATACATTTCCAAAAAAAAAAACAGAAATATTTACATCTTCAAAAAGACTTCCACAATATTTCATGAAAAAATGGCACAAATTCGAAAATTACAAAATGTTCGAAAATAATATTTGCTCCGGTTGTTTCACCGAGTTCGATTGCAGGTACGAACTAGGATTTACGAAATTCTTTCACGATGCATACCGCCTCAAATCGTCTTTGACGTGAGTTTTTATTCTGAGAAGTTTGTGGCAAAGCTGAGCAATACCAGAATCCAAGCAAGGATAAGTATTCAATGTCACAGGACTATTTAGCGTTTGAATATTTTTAGACAATTTCTCTTCAGGGAAACCTTTTCTGCTTTCTTGTTCACTTCTGATGCTGAAAAAAAATTTAACTTGTATTGTCAACGAGTTTGCAATTTACAGTAGTTATTTGTACATTTAAAACATGTGCAAGTAGCAAACGGAGTGGTTTGATTCCAAATACATTGGTTTAGGAAAATCTAAAAAAAAAAATAGCGATATTTTTCCCTGGAATGAGCTCCCTTTTTAAGAAAATAGTTGCCTGGTTAGAGCAGAAGACACTGTTTATGTAATGAGAGACGGCGCTGCAGCGGCTGCTGGACGAGCTGCTGCCAGCGTGCGATGACGTCATCGTCCCGCAGATCGTCTCCGAAAGCGCCAACTTCGAACACCGGCTGCTCCTCGGCCAGAAGCCCATCTTCCACATCGAGGCGTTTATCGCCGCTTTCATGGACATCTATCTCACTCACCTGACCAATGCCAAGAGGGTCAAGTAAATGATTAAATTCTTTTGGTGTTTTGCCTCATTCACTTCGTTTTGAAACGCTTCAGTTTTTCTATCGTTTGTTCCTTTTTCACGCGATACTTCTCTATTTATAACACCGCAGCAGTGAGAGAAAAGAAAGCGCAGACGGTTTGGACTTTTCAAATCGGCGTTTGTACAAAACGGTGCGAAAAATTTGAACTTTGATGAAACATTTTCTCCATTTTTCTGAAGCCACATTATTCTTTTCTTCCCAGGATTTTTTTTCGTGCGGAATCAGGTGTCGAAAATAAATTATAAAAGTAAGATAAGAAAGAAAACGTTTCCTTCACGCAGTTTTTTTTCACAATAATGTATTTATGGCTGCCCATGCGATTGTTTCAACTTTTTCTCTAACAAAACGGGCTTGATCCTCTTATGTTCTCATCATCAAACTTTCCTACTACTATACGAGAAAATAAAATCTTTGTGTAATTTTAAAAGCCTTTCATTTATATATAATTATACATGTACTTTTGGCGTGACTAGAGTTCTGGGATACCAGATGAGCGGAAGATGGGGTGGTCTGTTGCTTGGGAAAGGGACAACACAAACAAAGTGGAGGTCAAAGCGGACCACTGTACTGGCAGGCCTGGTAGGCCGTTCCGAGAGAATTCGACAAACCGTCCATCAGCTTCAGCTTGTCCGGTTGTTGCAGACTGGACGGTGAGAAAGACTGTGCCCTGAGAAATATTTATTGAAAATAGGTTCGAGAATCTCATAGAGCACTGAGAAAACGTTTTGAGTATTGGTTTAAGAAAAAAAAAAACGCATAACTTTCATTAGGGTTAAATTTTCTTTCAAATAGTCTCGGAAAAAAACAACCTATTCGGGAAAATGTGATATAAGTGTAGTTTTTTTACTGGAAAGTTCTATATCAAGTCTACTAAAAAAACTATAAATTTTTTTATTTAATTTCTTCTTTTAATCATTTGAAGTACTTGGGCTTTTCAAAGTAATGTATTCGTAGTTTATACAAGTTAAAAGAAAAAAAAAATGTTTTTTGGAGGCTATAACTTCAATCGTTGAGTGAAATAACTTTCTGCAGACACTCCCAAACTCACGTCGGCATTTGGAAAGAGCTCATGGCGGAACTGAATCTTCCTGTCGGCATCATATTGGAGATCGAGGCTGCGGAAGTCGACGAGGTCGGCGTCGTCTGGAACGGCGTCGGTTTCATCGTCCAGCTGAAGGGCTGAGCCGTGCCCCGGGGCGTGTGGTAGCCACTTTGCCACGAGCCACCGTAGCCGTAGAACGAGGCAGCGTCGTCGATCTGCAATTGGCTGCCTTGCTTCATCGTTGCAACAAGGGTTAAACAGTCTATTCGAAAAAAAAAGAGTTTGAAAAATTGAACTTCTCGTGCTTGCAACATCAGGCTTTTAAACGCATGAGAAGACGGTAAACTTGCTTGATCTCGAACTTGAAGCCTAATTTTTAAAAATTGCAATCGTAGAAGTTCAAGTTGAGATTCCACAAAAGTCTTCATCTCCAACTCATTACAGCTACTGAGAGGGCAAATATATAATGAAAAAAAAGCAAAAATAACGAGAAGGAGTAAAAATCGAAATATTCGCAAGTTTAGGTTAAATATAACTTGAAAAAAAAAATTCAAAAAAGACACGTGTGAGTTAAGATGAACCATTGATGTGTCGAAATTAACTTCATTGAAATACTCGTAATCGACGAATTTCCCAGCATAAATACAAATTTCAATAGATTTTCTTTATAATTCCTCAAAACTTATTTTCTGTCTTGCGCTCTTCGAGACAAAGAATAAAATCTATTGTATTGCTTTTTTTTTCCAATTTTTGTAAGTCAACCGAATAGAATTGTTATACCTGTTGGGCCGTGTTGTGCAGAAGAGTGCTGGGAAATCCGCCTTGCAAGGTGCCGAGGCCGCTGAGCTGCGGCTGAAGACTTCCGATGGCTGCCGCCGTCGCCACTGATGACGTCATCGCCGACGTCTTCTGATCCACGTAGTTTCGCTCTCGTTTCCGCCATTTCGCTCGTCTGTTCTTGAACCATACCTTAAAAAAAAGTCATCATCCGGAGGTTCTGTTTGATTCTTCAATTTTCTTTTTCTTTTTCTGTTTACAAAGCTCATGCACTATAGGAAAAGTTAATGAGGGGGTTACAATTTTGAGAGCTAAAATGAATCGTTTGCTCAATTATTCTCTTTATCTGCACATACGCGGGGAATGAAAGAATAAAATTAGTCCGGGAGGAGGGGTTAACTTACGAAAATTAAGAAGAAAAGCAATACAATAGATTTTTTACCTTACTAGGGCATGGTCTCCGCTCGACAACGAGTTGAGAATTGAGACTTTGTGGGTGCATAGGCCTAGGTGAGAGTACTCGGAATCAAAAACAAAATCCTGCTTAACCCCATAGGCGACCGAGGAAAAGCTCGTCGAAAGTTTTCCAGCGCTTATATGGGTGCACTCGGAGGCTTCGGCTAGCAACTGGCGGCGTGGTGTAGTGGGTTGTGGCCTTGTGCATTATCAATATCGTGACCAGGGTTCGAATCCTTTTGGCGGAAAGCGTTTTTGCCGGCTCATAACTTTATTCATTCTTCATTTTTGGGATATTTTTTTCAAAAATCTACAAAAAAATTCACAAAAATCACAATAAAAACAAAATACTGATTTGAAATTTTTCGTTTTTTTTCTCTACTTTAAGACGATGAAGAAAACGATCTGTTTATGAAAATTCACGTCGAGTAGATATGTTATAAAAGTTTGAGCTTTTTTAAAAAGCGATTATCTCTTTTTGATACGTGTGTACTAAACGGAAACATAGTAACACGATAAAACAACTAAAATGAAACTTTTCCGTTCGTTTTCGCCTTCCAAGTGTCAGAAGATATGGCGATTTTCGAAGATTCCAACAGAAATTTGGGCGAAAGAAGCTTAACTTTAATAACTATGCTGCCGATTGCCTGTCTTCCAACAAAAATATTTGAGAATAACCTCCTCAACAGTTCTTCAACACGAGAAGAAAAAAACTTGGCATGAGAAAGAGAGTAGAAATAATAATTTTTCTACAAGTTTTGATGTAAAGTTTTTGAAAAATCCCAAAAAAATGAGAAAGGAATAAAGTTATGAGCTAGCAAAAACGATTTCCGCCAAAAGGATTCGAACCCTGGTCACAATATTGATAATGCACAAGACCACAATCCACTACACCACGCCGCCAGTCGCTAGCCGAAGACTCCGAGCGCGACCATATGCGCGCTGGAAAAATTTCGACGAGCTTTTCCTCGGCTGCCTGTGGGGTTTAGCAGAATTTTATTTTTGATTCCGAGTACTCTCACCTAGGCCTATCCACCCACAAAGTCTCAATTCTCAACTCGTTGTCGAGCGGAGACCATGTCCTAGTTAGGAAGGTAATTTTGTGAAAAAAAAAGATGTTTCGATCTCAACAGGAACTACTGATTTAGGGATACTAGGAAGGAAGTGGCCTTAAAACGGTCTGCTCATGTATATATCTGGGCAAACTTTTCCTTTACGGAATATGAAACTTTAAATCAATCCAAACTTAAAACTTTCACAAAAAAAAACGCTACAAACTCTGAAATCGAAAATTTTCATAACTGAAAGATGGTATATATACTATTGGAAATATTTTTGTTAAAGGACGAAAATTTCCATTGTAAAAAAATGAGGGCCACCTAGCTCGTAAAATTATCAAAATTACAAAATTTTCATAGAATACAGAAAAAAGAACCAGTTAGATCTTAAAAGGGCTCTTTCCTATCCTGAAATTAATTAGCCAACCAACGAATTCGATCAGGCAAGTGCGACAAAAGAGATGATGCGCAGGCGTTGTCTTTTGTTCTGTCCCATTTTCTCATTACCTAGGGAATGAATGCAACATTGGCATCATCAGCCAAAACAAGACAGAACATCGGACACGTGCCAATATTCAGTAGCTGCAAGCGGTTTTCGAAGATATGATCTTTCTAATTTTATTTCAGTTTGATATACTCTTATGATGCTGGAAAGCGAAAAACCCTATGAAAAAGTAACCGTAACCAAAAATGAAAAAAAAAATTATAAATTTGTCTGTTTTCTCGCAATTTTCATATAACCAACTTTGAACGACATTCGGATTCAGTTGAAATTATTATTATCCTGAGCAAAGAGTAATAAAGTTAAAATATCAATACAGATTATAAATACAAGTCTTTCAAATCTATAAAAAAACGAACTCTGACTCGGGGCTCCGTTAGGCTGATCCAAATCGCGATTTCTTCTCTGGTGGCCATATCTGGATAACGATTCCTCGAAAACCAATTCTCCAGCTCAGTTAGCTAGAAAAAGCATTTTGTTTGAGAAAAAAGGATGAAGAAGGAACCTGATGGCTCGTGAAATGAGTCCGTTGCCGTCGCGGCTTCTGGGGCTTCGAAATGGACGACGGCGTGGCGGATCCGCGGCCATTCTCTTCGTCGTCGTCATTGCAGCTCTCCGAATCTACTGCAAACGTCGAAGTAGACTTGGAAATATATAAATTCCTGATTGAGGTTGATACACTCTCATCAAAGAAAAAGATAGATCGTCTTCAAAACTAATTATATGGAGAAAGTGAAAGAAAGAAACAGGCGTTGATAAATCTCTACGGGGTATTTCGTTGTGAGAGAAGACAATATCACTATTATCTTCTTGCCCCAGAGGAACAAACTTAACTTTTTCGCATACCGAATGATGTTCTACAAAAGATAAATTAAAGTTTCAAGAAGTTTTAATTTTTTGAATTTCCAAAACAGTTCTACTATTTTTCTGTTGAAACTAATTTTTTATATAGCCTCAAAAAAACTGTTATGATGTGTTTGTAACTAACTCTTACTCTGGATAATAGAAGAGTTTTTTCTCAACGCTTCAAACTGCGACACTTGTCCTGTTTAGTTATTTTATACACGTTGAACTTGGAACAAAAAAGAAGAAAACGAACACTTGAGGAACTCGCATTTGGGCACCTTCAAGCAGTCGACCGGGGGCGGATAGCTGAACGTCGAGTAGTGGTGGCCGGAGCCGAGAGCGGACAGACTGCTGGCGACGCCGCCACCAGCAAGTTCCGAGGTCGAGGTAAGACCCAAATGACCGCCGTCGAGGGCAGCCGCCGCCGCACACACCAAGTGCGACGGGAAGCTCTGCTGCTGGTTGGCTTGATCCATACGGTTAAGCCTGTTGAGCTCCGGATTAATTGTTCCTCAACGGAGGGAGGCCGAGGAGCGACGACGAGCAAGAAGAAAAGCCCAGAATTTGATCCCAGCGGCTCTGAGAACAAGAGTCGGAGGCGAACAACTGCTGCTTCCAGAAAAGGGAGTAATGTCGGCTTATGGGTGTCCGTTGTGGAGGAGTGCGGCTACGGTAGCCGGTAGGAGACTCCGCCCATCGCTCCATATGGCAGCGGCTGCCAAGAAGCGCAAGGAGTCATCATCGTTTTGGACGGGGGATTAGCTCGGCCGGCGAGAAGAAATGAAATATTTCCATTCTCAGGCATGTCTACTGTACTTTCTTCCCTCAAACGGCTAGTTCTTCTTCTTCTTTTTTTAAATGAAAGCCTTTCTTTCACTTTTTTTTTTGAGTGAACTCCAGGATATTCGTTGCTAACTATAAAAAAAGATGATGTGATAATAAAATTCTCAGAACGTGAGTAGAAACTTCGAAAAAAAATATATATACAGTTCTCGCCTTCTTTCAATCTTCTCTTTGCCAACTGCGACCCCAACATAAAGTTTTTCTCGTGTATTTCATATTTATTAAAATAAGTCATCACAATAAAATTAAGTCTTTCTTTTGTCATTGAGCTATACATGTCGCCTAAATCTTCAATTTTCTAGAAGCAGGCAAAAAAAAATAAGTCGTTAACTCATCCAAAGAAAACCTTCCCATTTATTACCCAGAAGACCCCTTTTGAAAAATTGGACTTTATTTTTTTGCGAGAAGGTCCATCACACTTAACTTCGACACCTTGGGAACGTGCCGAATCGTCACCGAGATTCTGAAAATGAAACGAAATTATTTTGAAATATTGAAGAAAAACTGGGGAAGTCTCTTTGATGAAGTTAGTTTATAAAATATTTGATAATATTTTTATAAACTTTACTTCTTTTCGTTCAGGAACATGAACTACATAACTAAATATTCTTTTTTTTTTGAATCTAGACGACGTCTGAAAATTGAAAATTCCCACCGCTTCTTTCAAGTTTTTGAAAAGTTAATAAGTTTGGATTTCTCCTTTTTTCTCATGGAAAAGCTCTGATCTTTGAAAAGGTGGGAAGTTAGAAGAGGAAAAAGAACCTGGTTCCCCGTTCCAACGTCTTGCCTATCAGGTCATCAGACGCGTTGAAGACGTTGGCGCCGATGACGTCAGCGTCGCGTTCGGCGATGCCGTGCAGCATCACCGTGTAGGCGTCGTCGGTCATCAGAAACAGGCTTCGAGGTTCGAGAAGCATCGATCCGACGTATCTTTCTTCTGGCGTTTGAATCGTCTAAAATCCGGTTTTGAAAATTTGGGAAAAAAAGGCTTCAAAAAGTATATGAAAATCAGAATTGCAAAAAAAGTCCCCAAAAAATCGAAAAAGTTCGATTATTTTCTCGCTAATGCCAAACTCATCTTCGAAAACTTAAAGAATGAGACCGTATTTTTGATCTACACCGTTTATAACTGAATAAAATGGAAGCAATTTCTAAACATCTTGTTTATTTCCACACCTCAACTCCAAAAAGCATTTTCTTTTATTTTAACCATGGAATAGTTATCGTTCGAAGAAAAGCGTTCTATGAAACGAGTGAATAATTTCACCTAGATGAAATCTCTTGGAAAAGCCTCCGCAAAAGACGAAAAATGGCCGACAAAACGGCTCGGCGACGAGAAGCCGCCACAACACATGAGCGATACAATCTCGCGACGGAGCCATCTGGAACGATGGCGCAATCGCGGAAAAGGGTGCGCTAAATCGCGCCGCGTTCAAAAGTGACAAATCGCTAATTACGGTGTTCAGGATAAACAAAAGGACGGCGACCATACGTGAGATAGTGGCGGACTGAGGTCACGGGGATAGGGGACTTGAAAATGTTTTGAACTAAAACAACAGCGTTGAAACTCTTTCGTTTTCTGGAAAATATCAAAATTCAATAAAGTCATAAAAAATTTTCCCAGAAATTATGCACCTAATTGAGTTTTTTCAGGCCACTCATGTTTTGTTTAAAATTTGCGACGATCCTCCAATAGAAGTAATTTTTTTCCTTTCTGAAATTTGATCATAATCCCCATTGCACAAATTTTTCCTTACAACAAAGATCTGTCGTGGCAGCAGTAGCGAACGTTCAATATTTGCCCAGTGCCTTAAAAGGAAAGGCAAACTGTACCAAAATATGAAGAATCACAAAGAAGTAAGTTTTTAAGAAGTTGAAGTTTTCATTTCGAAAGATAAGCTCGATTTTTTTTAATGGAAAATTTATCATAGAACGTCACTAATCAGAAAAAAACTATATTAAAATAATTGCATAAGTATACAGGAACATTTTGAGAACCCTCAGTTTTTGTCGCGCTTGAAAAAGTGATGTTTTCAAATCGATGTTTCGAAATGAAAGAAAACTTTTGATGTTGCGGGGCTTCTAATTAAAACAAATTTGAGAACCAAAAATTAGAAAAAATTTCTTTAAAATTAACATTTCGTTCCTTTTTCGTCCAATCTTTGTCCAAGTTGGAACAATAAACTTCTCTTTGAACTTTTGTCTTCAACTTGGTCATAAAAATGCTGCCAAAAAATAGTGACGAGAAGGTAAAAAAAAAAAAGAATTCCGTACCGAAACCGCTCCCACCTTGTTTGGTGAGAAACATGGTAGGGAGACACATTTTGTTTGCCATTTCTTTTTTCCGCCAACTTTTTCCCAGATTTTTTCGTACTCAACTCTATCAGATCACTCATAATCAACCGAGATGACCGTCAATTATCACAAAGAGATCATGGCTTCGACGCCTTGGACCTTCTTCAAGCTGCTTTTCAAGTGGAAAGGTTCTTTCTAGCCGGAGACAACTTTACAGATTCGAAAAAGCAAAAAGTTCAGGTTCGATTTGGAAAGCGGTCTACATTGAAATGATTGTTTTCCTGGTCATCTATTATGTCCTATCAATCATTTATCGTACATCATTAAGTGAAGAAAGAATGCGGTGAGAGAGGAATTTCATGATTTCTATGAAATTCATTGACGTAATGATTCCTTCTCGAGTGACGTCAAACCTAGAATGGAGAACACACTACGAGAAAAGTTCCTCCAACAATCTTAATTTCCTTTTTTGAAAATTTTCGCTGCAATGGAAACTGAAAATGTCTATAGAATCGTTTTCTCCTGGTTTGATGACGCTATAAAACCTATGAGGGAAAAAAATAAAAAACTTCCCTTCGTTTTTATTATGAAAAAGAATGTCTGGAAGTTGCAATTGAACTCGCAATAACTAGAGTGAAACCATAAACATTTTTTTCAACTCAATAAAATGAAGCTTTCTCTTCATAATTATTATTCAGCTCTGAACTAACCTAATAGGAATCAGGTAACGAAAACGCAATCGCATGCTTGGAAGAAATTTTTTGCCATGAATGAATTAGGGCGCTTCAGTTATCATGTTATTCAAGATCTTTCGAAGCGGTGGTGAGGTTTTTCTCGAAACGTCTCGAATACATTCCACTCGAACTAGTACTCGGGTTTTTCTGCACGCAAGTGCTTGCTCGCTGGACCAAGCTCTATCAGACTATCGGTTTCATCGACAAGTGAGTTATAAGAAAATCTGAATTCCAATAACAAGAGGATTGCAAGCTGAAAAAAAAAATAAAAAAGTACTGAAAGGTATTTGACTGGAAGGTATTAGATGGTGCTAGTAGAGGCAAGAAGTAGATCCCTCTTTAGAACTTTGAAAAGGCTTCTTTGAACTTCCAGAAGTTTTTCCTGAGCACAAGAAACTAAGTTGGTTCAGTGTGGGTCTGATGACAGCTCTTTACGTTCGCGGAAGGACGGAGAAGGCGAGGACATACCGACGGAACATCATGAGGTACAGCGAGCTGGTACAGGTCCTCGTGTTCCGTGACATCAGCATGAGAACAAGAAGACGTTTCCCTACGTTGGACACCGTCGTCGCAGCCGGTTTCTTTTGCACGGAAACTTCAAAACGGCAGTGATTCCCAGGTTTCATGCTTCCTGAAGAGAAAGAGCTGTACGAGAGCTACGCCGATCAGCACGACACACCTCGTTACTGGATTCCGGCGAACTGGGCTTTGGATATGACTTATCAAGCATGGAAGGACGGCTACATCGAGAGCGCTTACTTCAAAGCGCAAGTAGAGGCGGTGAGACCCCATTTTTAAGAATTGATTCACTCTGAAAAAGTCCCTTTTCGATTCTTTATACTTCAGGAAATCCGAACATGGCGGACCAACATCGAATGGGTTTTCAACTACGACTGGGTTCCATATCCACTCATTTGGCCACAAGTGAGTGGGAAATCTCACAACAAAGAATACTTTCTTTTCAAAGGTGGTCTGTCTTGCTGTACACCTCCACTTTTTCGTGGCCACTCTAGCCAGACAAATCATCGCCAAAGGAGATGGCGACATGGTAAAAGAAAGCCTTGGATAGGAAGAGATAAAGAATAGAAACTCAGATCGACGTCTACTTTCCGTTCATGACCTTTCTACAATTTCTCTTCTACATGGGATGGCTCAAAGTGAGCTGTTTCTTTTTTTCTTTTTCTTCAGAATTTCCTTTCCCTTCCAAACAAAAAATTGAATTAAGGTTATCGAAGCAGTCTTGAATCCATTCGGCGAAGACGACGACGACTTCGAAACAAACGCCTTGATCGATCGCAATATCACAGTATAACCGAATTGAATGAAGAAATAGGAAATAGATACATGTTAAGATGGGACTGAAAATCGTCGACGATGGCTACGACATCACTCCAGAAGTTCGGAAGGACCCCTTCTTTGACGATGTCAAACTGCCTCCAATGCTGTACTCCGAGGAAGCGGCCAGAATGCCAAACCACCCGTACCAAGGCTCCGTCAGCGCTGTCAGGTAAGATTGACAGACTCTTTCGAAGGACAGTGATATATTTAGGCTCAAACTATTTCAGTTAAGCTCCAGAATTACTTCAAATTTCTGTAAAGAAAAAAGTCATAGTCTCCCAAAAATAGAAAATTCAATTGATCCTCATTCTAGATGCTGGTCAGGTCAGTTATTCTTTTTGACTCATTTCGCAAATCTTTTCCGAATGGACTCAGAAAAAAAAACTTCTTCCTTTTCAATCCAATAAAAAACAGGTTTATTTATTGATAATTCTTCCTGGCCTTTTCATCTTGAGCAAACATTTTTTGTAACAAAATTAAAAATTAAAAATTGATATTTACATGGTTATGAAGGAAAATTTACCGATAAATCTGCAGGAAAGGCAGTTTAATTGCTAATTGCGTTTCGACAATTCCACAAACAAAAGATCAAAAGAAAAAGTTGCAGACTCAACTCCAAGGTGAACGAAGTCGTTATGGTGCCCCACTCGAGCTCCGAATGCAACCTTCGAAGACTCCAATCGTCCTCGTCCGTTCAAAATGCCAACGGAAATAATCTCAAGCGGAGGGACAGCGGACTTCGGCGAAAAGTTCCAGTCAAAGAGTCAGTCAATGAGTTATTATCAATCAAAGGTGTTTGAAGGGAAAGAACCTTCTAATGGATAAAAAAAATCATGGTTCGGAAAAAATAGGAAAAATGAAGTCATTCTTCATAACTTTCTAAGCAACATCAAGCCGATCGGATTAAAAATTTCTTGCAAATCTAATATTACAGAGACGAGAAGGAGCATCGACGCCAAAAGAGCTGGAGCAACTTTCACATGTGAGCAATGACCCTGACTAACTTATTGATTTGTATTATTTTTCCCAATAAAGTTTGACCTCAGCCTTCTTCGTTAGAAGTCTTCTTATGAAATTAAATGAACGTTTTTGATTGTTTTCGCAAAAAAAAGTCTACAAAATATTGAGAAAGGTAGACTAACTTCCGTGTCGACCGGCTTATAAATGTCGAGAAGAGTGTGAGAATTGAGGGTGACGGTCGTCACGACGCGATGGAACGCCGGACCGTCAACATGTGGAAGAATTCCTTGGCCCGGCTCGTACTAAACTTGGAAGAAGAAATTGGATTGGCCGGAGAGCGCATGAAACAGGGAAAAATAGCCGTCAGAAACCTTGACGTTAACGTGGCGCTTATACAAACCTTCATATTTGCTCAAATTTTCAAGTTTTTCCTATCGGATCAGTAGAGATACTCAATATGAAAACAGGAAACATATGAATATGTTTTTAATTTGATCGTTTTTGGTCAGATATCTGATCACCCACTTCATTCACCAACACATGATTTACTGGATTGGGGAAGACTCCGAGGTCGTCGATTTTTTTCATCAAATATCGGAGCTCCTGAAATTTTTTTCATGACAAAACTATTTTTTTGAAACTGAAATTATTTCACCATAGGAAAGTCGTCGTCTGGAATCAAAGCCGTTTTGCCAACAAGGCCTCCATAATTTTGCAACCGACGGTTGGCGAGTTGACGCCATTTTGGTTGAGGCGCCCGTTCGATGCAATCGATGTAGAGTCTCCAAATATGTTCAAGTTTGCCATGAATCGCTCTTTTAGGCGAAGTGAACTTGAAAGATATCTCAAGCGACAAGTTAGTTATCACTAAAGTGAAAAGATGGCTACTGGACATCGGGAGGTAAAATTTGTCGACTGCTTGCAAGAGCGGTGCAAAATGCTCCAGCTAGTATCAAATATTCGAAAATCTCACTTTTCTTCGTCTTCGTCGATCCAATTCCTAATGTAAAACATGCTAGGAGGGGCCTGAACCGATCCTTTTCATAATATTTTTTTTCTCTTTCGTTAACCTTATGCACAAAATATTCCCTCAGAGCTTCTGGAATAGTGCAGGAGGTCATCTGGAACATTTTTGAATTTTAAAAGAGTAAGTTCGAAAATATTAAGACTGTCTGACTTCCCATCAATTTATACGCCATACCCTTCTTCCTTATTAACATTTATTTGAAAACTGTCGAACAATGTACACGAATACAATCAGAGAAGAGCAACTTATCAATAAAAAGAGCGTGAAATGAAAGGAACAATCGTAGGTGGAAGTAAAGCTAACAAATCAACAGGAAAGCATCATTGCTGTACAGATTCATGAAGCAAACAAACGATTAAAAGTGAAGCACAGCCTCTTTGCAATTAGAACATGAAAGATCCCTAAACACACAAGAAAAACAAAGATTGAAAGACGAGTCGCTGAGATATTATATAAATACAAGCTTAAGTGAATTTTCATGATAAAACCCATACTAAAGTCGTAGAACGTTTATCAATATTATTAAAATTTCATAAAATGAAAGTATGAGAACAATCGAAGATGATAAAGGAACTCTCTTAAAGCACAACCATTGGAGCTTAGGAAATGATGGGGAATGTTACAGATCCTTTGTAAGGACTCGCTTCGGCAGCCGCCGTCAGCAGAGAGTTGTCGTGGAAAGCGTCGCGAGCCATTTCGAAGCTCCCGTAGCAAGCCGAGTACCTTCAAATAAATGCGTTGATGATCATTCGAGACAAAATGACGGTTGAATCCTAATTTTAAAAAGTTAAAGACGTAAAACATTCGCAATAACTTAAGAGATGAAAGTGTGAAAGTTGAGTTTTCGAACTGAAATAAAAATTATTGAAAGTCCCTCTGTGATCAATTTTAGATAATTTGCAGAGATGAAGCTAAGAAACGCAGAACTTCCACAAGCCTTTTGTATGATGTTACTAAGAAAAAAAGCCCAGGAAACTTGTTCTAAGAAATCGAACCTGGAGTTTTGCAAATGACTTGTAAACTCATTTTTTAAAAATTATTTCTTAACTCCACATTTTTTGATCTCAGATGATAAACGATAAAGAGATTTTTTTCAAAAGGAAAGACATCGGTCAATGAACTGAAACGAACTTGAATGGCGAAGTATCCCAGCTATCTTCCTTGTATAAAAGCTTTGTTGGCGTGCTAGATCCTCCACACAGAAGCTCCAATGAATCGCACACTGGACTGTTCATCAGGTCCGAGAAAGGACGCTGAAAACAAACAGTTCATTTCATCACTGGCTCTTTTAGGTTTTTCTATTCATGTTCAGCTTTTCTCTACCTTAGCCTTTGGTGGCATCAGAGTTTCGCAATCAGCGTCGATGTGAAGATCGTCCTCCAAATTAGGGATCTCGGGAATTGGCGGCTCCAAGGGCAGCTCGTCCGGCAGGACGATGTCCTCCAGAGGATAAATCTCATTTTCCACTGGCCTCGAAACCAATTGTTGAGCCTGCATGGCCCTTTCCTTAAAATTATCAAATTATAAAAACAGATGAAATTCCTTCAAACCTCCGTCGCAATTCTGGTCATCTCCAGTTTTCGCTTATTCGACTGCTGATGATAGTTTTTCAAAGCCTGTTGTTGCTGCTGAAAAAAGACAATCTCTTTCAAGAACTACTTTTCGCTTCAAACCGCCAAGTTTTGAGCTCGCGTCTCGTCGTAGGAGTTTCTGAGTAACTTCGCGTAGGATTCCATGTCAGGCAATCCTTTTGTTCCAGTCGTGATAGCGAGCAAATCCTCTGGAACGAGATTATGAGAAAAAGGGCAAAACATTTAATATTTCTCCTAGTTTACTGACAGCATTACTGAAAATTTCAAATTACTTAGAATACGACATAAGAGAGAAAAACACTTTCATTCGCATTGATCACAAACAAGTCTTCAAAGTGTCCTTTTTTCATTGAAAAAGCTGAATTTCTTTCCCAAAAAATGAGCGAAAACTAACGAGGTCTGGCCAATCCTTCCAAAGTTCCGCCCTTGTCCTTCCACTTTCTGATGTCCGCCTCCAACTTTTCAGCTTTTTGCGCGCAAATCATCCAAAGACAGGCTTTGCGTGCAGATTGATTCATGTCGGTTTCGACCTGAAGATAAACGATATACATTTAAATGAGATATTTCCGAAAACCTTTTGAAAACATTTGTTGAGCGACAAATTGTGACGAACGGAGTTCTTCCATCCTGATGGAGCCGTTCGAAAATATGGGAAGTTTTCTCTAAAAAAAAAAACTATCATACTAAAAGTCGTATCTTTTTGCATTTCAAGCATGGAAAAAAACTTAAATTTTCAATAATCTCTTCAAAAAAACTGCTCAAAATAATACCTCTAAGAATTACTATAGAAACTTACAATATGAAGGCATAAATCTCTGAAACTGTCAACTGTCCAGTTTCGCTGTTTTTCAAAGCCAAGGCGATGAGACTTGAGTAGGACCAAGTTGGCTTCGGAAACCTTGGCTGGTGGTTGTTCTGGAAAAATTCAAAATTTTGATTGAATCATAGAGTTCTTAATTATGTTTCGTTTTTTTAAGCTTTATCCTCTATTAATCCTCTATCGACTGAAATTTTTTTAAAAGACATCCTCCTGGAAAAACGCTAAAAACAAAAACGAAGAAAAAACATTTTTTTTTTCTTTTTAAAACTAAAAACTAACTCTATTCTGAGCCGCAGCATTAAGCTTTTTGACCTGCTTCAGGTCGTTACTGATGTCCTTGAAACTCGTGACGTCAATCTGTAAAAGGGAGAAAATTGAGAGGAAGACGAGAATATGACGAACGTTCTCAATCCATTCGTCATCGTCTTCCACCATTTTGAAATCGTCCCCCAAATAGTCGTTGTGATTGAAAATGTCAGCGCTTTTCACCCTCACCATTGCGCTGAAATTCAATCTTTCGATTATCTTTGTGTTTTTGTTTCGGCCCTAAAAGGCACAAGAAAACTAGGCTTAGTGCCAAAGTGTTTTGCTATTTCTGATTAAAACCTCAAAAATATTCACGAACAGTCATATCATTCTTCTATATTCCATTCAAACCTTTCTTTGGAATAAGAAGACGTGATGCCGTACTGCGTCGTGTTCTTCTCATTGCCTGGTCGGACGACTTCGCCAATTTGAGTTTCAGAAGACTGCGGGTAGTTTGAATAAGACGCGTTCTGACGTTGATTTTGATGAATCGGCGCTTGCCGCTGTGCTGTCCAAAGAGCTGAAAGAACTCCTTAACAATGCTTAATTCTAAGGTTTTCGATAGTCTTATAATGACCATGAAATCTTAAACAATGGACTTAGAATCTTTATTCTCGAGATACGTTGTTAATTGTCTCTTCTTTAGGTGCCGAAAAACGCATTCACAGGGCAACACGTCAAAGGACCATTAACACCTTCCCATTCGCACATGTTCCCATTTTTGGAGTGTGATTTTTGCCTATAGCAAGGACATTAAATGTGTGAGTGTACGGAAGAAATGTGTCAAAAGGATTACTTTGCTAAATTGAGAAAGAAGGTTTTTTAAGAGAAACATCGAGATTGTCGTTCAAAGCGAAAATAGAAAGTTTGGGAAGCCATAGGAAAAACTTTTTCGCTTTGGAAATATTAAAAGTATTTTGCTTTAATAGAAGTTTTGGGAAAGAATGTTGTTTAGAAGAACGAATCCTCACCTTTTTGTTCTACTGGCTCTTCGCGATAGGCGATCTTGACAGGAAACGAGACCGCATGATCGCGACGTTGACCCAAGACATTGCTGTTCATCAGAATCTTCTGATTTTTGACGACATTCTGGCGGACTTCCACTGGTCGTGTAACTTTTGTGTAGGTTCGGCCCTTGACAATCGTCGTATTGGATAACTCGTTCTGCTGTCTGGGCTGGCCGGAGACGTCGTTCCGCGACGGCAGCAGAGGCCCACTTCTGACTGCCACGAACTGCTTGGCGAACGGCTTCGGCGGTCCGCACACTTTGATAGAAGGTCTTCTGTTCTCCTCGACGACGTATCGCGCCATCCCGCACTCCGCCGGCGACTTCTCTCGTATCGGAGGATACGAGTCCTGCGGCAACAAAACCCCGCTGCTGCTGCAGGCCGGGTCCATCCCGTCGCCTGAAAAAACTGGACGTCCATAGTTTATTACATCTGAAACACAAGATAAAACAGCGAAAATTTTGGCAGCAACGACTCAATTGGGAATCCTACCTCATGGCTGCTAAATTACAGTGGGGGGCAATTACTGCGACAAAAGTTTATGTCATTAGTGCTGGTCAATTAGAGCTGAATCCATGTTCCAAGTTTCTTACATTTATCAAGCCTTTATCTATATAATTGTCAAGTTTCGTCAAGAAATTCCTTCTATGTCAAAGGTGGGGGCCGTCAATCACGACCAGATCATCATTTTCGCTGTGCACAATTATGATTCATCAGCCTCGCTAATCCGCGGTGCAGAATCTACGGGTCATCAAAATTCCGTGGGTGACTGGTAAGAGCAAAAAAAAAACCTCATTCAAAGAAATTACTTCGATAAAGGATAGCGCCGGCAAACCAAACCAAAGAATTTTATAAAAAACATTATTGGCCTTTGGACTTTAATACTGAAACAATAGCTACTTTCTTTGCTCGCAGTAATTATTCCACATCCTGTATTCTCGAAGATTTTTCGCTCTTTAATCATAAGAGTTTTTTTTTTGGTAAGAGACTGAACTTATACCAGAAAGAAGAACTTTTCAGTATAAAACTTAAATAACTTTTCTAGAAAGAACACCGAAGCAAGAAAAAGGCGGCCGTTGAAAGTTTTAAGGAAAAAAAGAATTCTGAGATAAACAAGAATTAAGAACTTGAGAAATTCAAGTTAGAATGTGGATAAGTTATGAGAGAGCTAAAAAAACCATTTTTCAATTTCTTTTTCATAAACATCCATAAAAGAAAATTTTCAAGAAATAGATACTTCGGAAATAGAAAACCTTCAAGAAATAGATAAACTCGGAAATTTTCTCGTTGAATGAAAAGTGCAAAAAATCATCCCGAAACATTGGCAGGAAGAACAATCCTAAAAAAAAAGAGAGAAAAAAATCAGTTTTCTTTTCATATCATAGTTTTTGTGATGGATTTCAAAGGCGATATCAAGAGCTTAAGGTAAACGTATATCGTAAAACGAGAAATAATTGAATGAGAAAATAAAAGAAAAAACTATTTGGTGTAACTATTATATATTAAAACTTTAAAATTGTAAGAAATACAGAAGAGAAATAGATATTGTTAACAAAATTTGTTCTTTTTTTTTGAAAACTAAATAAAGAATCTAACAATTACTTTAGTTATCAACTGTACAGATATTTGACAAAGTAAATAGACAAAAAAAACTTTGGATATCAGAAATACAGAGAATAGAGGAGAAGACCAGCTCACGTCGAGCCGGGAGAGAAGAATGATAAGGACCGAGCCAACGGCTCGGGCAAAGAGACTTCGCACATCATTAGCAGTTCTTGAAAAGGGCGGAGCGAGAGAAAGTGCGGCCCTCTCTACCTCATCCATCAATCAAATATTCTAAGTAATGAGAGATCGCTAATCTTAAGACCCTTGTGAAGAAAATTTGATGGAGTGTTCATTGAAGAGAACAGAAAAGACACTCATTAACACTTCTCATTATTTTTGATACATTTTTTATGACGTCTTCAACATGGACGAATTCGTCCATGTTGAAGACGGCATAAAAAAATATAAATTGAATGAAACAGTCTTTTTTTACTCCAAAAGTTCTGAATTCGCATATTATTTGCAATTGTAGACAAGAATATTTTTTAACTTCACTAAACGCTTTAAATTTGAAAAAATCTTCGCCCAAGAGATGCATCTCTAGATGGTATGATTAGAGAATTTGTAAAATTAAAAAAATGGTAGAAAACAGGAAATTGATCATATATCTTTCTCCCGCGCGAAATAACAATTTTTCATTCGTTTCTAATTGTTCAGCAAAAAGTTATACAGTGTTCAAATTTAAATTTAAAAAAGTGATCAGATAGTGAAAACATGAATGAATTTGGGAGAATCGGAGATAGTTTTGCCTTTCTCGGGATCACTTTGAAAACGGAGTTAACTGGAGACAAACAGAAAAGAGAAACAAAAATAAAAATATCCAAAAGCGTGTCTCTTCCCGTTATAAATTTGAACGATCAATTGTTGCCGCGCTGTGCGGTAGGGCGCAACGCGTCTTCTACACCCGCCATTTTCCTATTTTTTTAAAAAAAGGAGACCAAGTAATTCTGAATATAAGTCTATTTTGTTAACGTAATAATGAATATATGTGAAATAATCTTTGTCTTTTTTTGTTGCAACAAATATTTCAGCGTCCAAACAATGGCTATTATTTGTTCAAAGTTTTTATTCCACAAGAAAAAAACGAATTCATTCTATGATATTCAACCTTATTAACAACTGTTCATGTAAAAGATTATATTAACAAAGAAATAAAGCAATGAAAGTAATCGGGAACCAAACAATCGCCAGTGAATGCTTTCGCGCAAGAAAGTGCATATAATGGAAATTTTCATACTGGGAAAGAGGTGAACTTGTCTTCGATTTTGAGAAAACAAACGAATAATGTCAGCGAAAATTTGTTGAGTTATTATTCCCAGACAAAAAATAATCCTTCATGCGCAGCTTTCAGAAACGACTTTGGGATTCGAAGGCAAGAAAAAAAGTACACAGAAAACGCGTTTGGCAATAAATAATGCGTAGTACCCATGAAAGTTACAATCATAAAACAGGAATCAAAGCTTATCGGCGAACTAAAGTGAGAACGAAGTAACAGAAAACATTAAAAAAATTTTTTCCAAAAAGAGTTCCAGCAAAAAAAGATTTTTTTGAAATCAGTGCAGCGCGAAGTTTATTCAAAAGCTTCGGGAAAGACTCAAATTTTAAAAAAACTCATTAAATCTTTTTTTTTAACATTATGATTTATTAATATTCGACTTTTGCTAGCTTTAACGCTATCGCTGCGCATTTTTAAGGAAATCATAGAGATTTCAGCATTTGTGGAAATGTAACAGTAAACATCAAGAGTGAGTTAGAAATAACTCTTGAGAACTCGGTCGATTTTGCGCCCACACATAGCGAGAGGACACCAGGAGATCGCCCTCTCGACATCCACACTCTCTTGAAATCTCGAACAGGAAAAGAAACACCTGGAAATCTCAATGAAAGGTATTATAATAGTTTAGGATGGTTAGAAATATTTTCATATAAAAAAATTTGCTTTGCTTTATTTTCTATTGTTAATTATTGAGGACAACGTCGACACAAACCCGCATGGATGTAGTGTGAACTTCGTGTTCTCAGGTTTGAACATGGGGCCGCAAAAGTCGTATGGACAGAAGCCGTCGCTAATCGTCACTTCTGCATCCTCTCCTGAAATCATTGTTTGCATAGATTTAATTGTGTCTAATTTTCCCTTTTTTACGAAATACTATCATTAATTTGCCGAGTCTGGGGCGAGAGAAATGCGAGATATAGACGATTCACGGCTAGCTTGGGACGCAAAAAGGCGTGGCCTGCCTGCACTCTCCACCAACCAGGACACTGTCTCGTCACTTTTCGTGGCAGGACCCTTTTCTCGATGGCTCAAGCCAGCCGTGAATCAGCTATAGCAGTGCATTGACGAAATCGCAAACATGTCGCTCTTTCCTCACATTTCTCTCGCTTTTCTATTGCACTCAAAATAAAATTACCAAAATGTGTGTATTTCAAATGGAGATCTCACATCGAAAACAGAAGGCGAGAGGTTCATTATCTAGAACTACAAAAAAACCCCTTTTTGAACCCGATTTATTATCGACATCACATGACGTCGGTTTTCGAACGTCGAAATATTTTTCTTCAATACATTAGTCCGCGCTTTTTGATTCTTTTGGCACAATTTAGTTGAACCTGGTTTTCTTATCTCTTATCTGCAACAACGTCCAGAAAAAAGTGGAGCCCGAATGTAAAAGTTAAAAAAAAGCCCAAACTGTATTGCTGGCACACGTGGCATTTTTTGAGATTTCCATTGGAGTCCCGCAAACGGATAAAGCAGCCGTTGCAGATGAGATGGCCACACTCGAAAACATGCATCGCCGAGAAACTCGTGTAGCAGACCGGACAGTCGCTCCGCGGGTTCTGCAGGACGTTCGGCATGTTGTGAAACAGATAGGAGATGTCCGACAAGAACATCATGTTTGCCTGGAATTCAAAGATGGCTACATATAATATCAGTTTGAATTTTCTACTGTTCATCTCAACGTTTCTCAGAGGCCACTTGTGCAAACTTACAGTCTCAAAATTTACGAATTTCGCAGAGAAACCTAGACCGAAGTAGTCATTGAGTACAACGTCCCTTTGAAGCTCATCAATACAAATACTGAACATTTTGAGAGACAGCAAAATTCCTTTACCATCGAATAATATTTAGAAAATTTGAAAACGTTTAACCATTACACTGAAACGACCTATCTTGAAGAAATTTAAAAAAAAAATTGAACAATTGATAGACTTTAACTTTTTTTATGACACGCCCCTTCTCTAACTTTCAACAAACCTTTTTTTTTAAACTTTTTTTTAGAAGAAAAACCATTTAAAAAAGAACTGAAAAGTTTATTTTCAATAGGAAAACAACATTTTCCTATATTACTTTCATCAAGATACATAACTGACCCTTTTGCCAGCCAAGAAAAAGTAGTGCTTCTTGAGGTTCATCGGCAAAACTCGCTTGTCCGACGTCATGTTGTATCGCGGGCTTTTCAAGCACATGTCTTTCCACCTGTGACAGTCATCGACTTTTTTTGAACTGCAACCAGAGCAAACCAGATTTTTATAAAGTTCTCGTTAACACATTGGAAGTAAAACTGAAGAACGTCGCCGATCGACCTCGTACTGAATGGTTTGTCCCAATCTTGGCGATTCCTGCATTTTCAGCCAAAAAATCAAGCAAAAAAAAACCCATTCCGTAAAAGCGACGACTGAATTCGCAGAGCCGTGCCAAAAACTAAAAAATTTTCGGAAGAAAACTTAGAACTTTAGATCAAAGATTTCCATTCATCTTTCTCCTCTGATGTTTTGTCAAAAAATCATTGAATTTATACGAAAGCACCGATTCAAAACTGTAGTTAGCTGGGGAAAGTTGGGACTGTTTATGATCCCATTTTAGGTTTTCAACCTTCATCTCTTGATCATTCGCTCAAACCTACCAAAAATTGGAGAGTTCGTACTGATAGAGGTCCCTGGTCTCCAGCTTCTTCATGCTAACGGCTCTGCCAGATCTATGGAGCTCTTCGCCGGCGCGAAGGAACGAGAAGGGCTTGCTGATCTTGTCGGCCGCCTGGAAATTATCGCGTTTCGCAGCGGACGTTTCCAAGACGGACCAGCCAGACGACGTTGAGGACGAAGACGTCGGGAGACATGCTGGCGAGCGTCTGGATGTCCGTCGTGCAGACGATCGCTTCCAACTCGTCCTTCTTGGTTTCGTCCCTCATCTTCTCCTCCTCCTTCAGCACGACGAACTCCATCGCTGTCAACGGCTAAAAGCCTCTAACTTTTTTCGTCAACCTTTTCAAAATATGAACAAGAAAATTATGGAGCACTGACGCAGGCTCTAAAAATATACATAACGCAGTTGTAATAAATAAAAAAAACTTTATTGATTTGAACAAGTAACAAGAATGTGGTACAAAAAGTCCTAATGGCGCATTGGAGAAATGAATATCGTGCGTAGAAATCCAGAGAATTTCATATTAGAGCTACTGAAAACACTATAAAGGGGAAAAAACAACATAACTGACGCGAATATTGCTCATAGAAATCAAAATTTTAATTTCCTTCATTTTTCGCAAAGTTTTTGAAAAATCGTGTTTTTGGCTGCCTTTTTGGTTTGAGAGCTTTTCAAAGTAGGTTTTCTTATATAGACTCATTAGATAGCTTATTCGCGATCTATGAAAAATCTATCTTAATAAATAAAAATGTAGTTCTAGCTAAGAATTTTCTCTTTCAACATATTCATCTTCTCGCGGTCATCTCGACACGTCTCAAAATCTCTTTTAAAAACGACGACTGGCCGGAAATCCAATTTTCTGAGAAGTCGAAGAGCTAGTTTGTCGAAGCCGAGTAACGTATCTTCATTGGAATTCGAACAAAGCTGAAAAATTGATTTTTGCCTGTAACTACAAGTCTTCCCGGCAGTAAGATATCCAAAAAATATATTTTAGCCAAGGGTAGCTTATTCAAATCAAAAAAAGCTTTCTTGGTAAGCTTAAAATCTGGTTTTTGATCATTTCTTTTGTGTAACTATTTTTAAATTCTTTTATAACTACCAATTTACCCCAGAAAACGGCGAAACTAACGGAAAGACATAATAAAACGAAGCGTCTTTTGAAAGTCTTATTTTCTGGAACATTTTCAACGCTCGACAATAGCGTATATGTATATTGTAGGAACCAATGGCTCATTGAAACTATCTTTTAGGGCGAAGATCACCAGACAATCCTGAGCGCTTTCTAGATGAGCTCTCTTACGTAGCCACCTTCATTAACCCCTTCTCGATCACCTGATCGAAGTCTATAAGCCTTGTAGGCGACGACTATGCCGGCGAATCTGATAAGACAGTTCATCAACTCCATCCTCTGACTCACGAGACATGACAAAAACAACCATCGAGGTTTCAGATGGCCTGCGATTTTTTCTAACAATTCAATTTTTCTAGTTTGCATGTTTGATGATTGTCAACACGTGCTGTTCACGCCGCCTTCTTAAACTTCAAGTTCCAAACCTGTTTCGACTGTCCCCAGCCAAAGTAGAAGATCGGCCTAGGTTTCCTGGAGCCCCATTGCCTCAAGGCAACAACGCGGCCAGACTTCTTAAGTTCATTTACACAATTCTCCTCAGGAAAGGAGCCTACATCAGGTTCGGGCAAAACGAAAGCGTCGATCAAAATTCCGGCGTCGCTAATATCCGAGGGCTTGCAATGGGAATCGCATGGCGCCACACGAAAGAGACCCGCCAAAAACGTTTCTCGACACTCAAAATCGTCATATCCTTTCCCGTACTTCAATTGACGAGCGTTTCGAACCTGAAAAAAATTAGAGTGCTTCAAGAAATATTTAAAAGTAAAAGAGCTAGACTTGGGAAATAAATTGAGACTTGGAACATCGAAATATCTTCCAAATATAACCTTCAAGACAGCTTGAAACTTTTAATTTCTCAAACAATTCTGAAGATAAATAATATGCCTGCGGCATTCGACAAAACGAAAAAATACTTTCTCGCTTCACCCACCGATTCAGCTCCAAACGTGACTCCGACGCCCTCGAGGCTTTCTTTGGTCACTTTCGGCCCGTTGTAGCCCGTCAGTTCAACTTCGGCGCATTTATTTATTTGTAGAAGTTTCATAGCTTGATAAAGTCGATACTTTTCGTCTCTTAATGCAAAACCAGAGAATAAATGAAGAGAAGAAGAAACCAACTTGAATTTTCCCTTAAAGAGGACTTCTTGGACAAAGTCCTTATTCAGCACGGAATCAGCAATTTCGTTTGTCAAAAGACCAAAGAAGGCGAAACTTTGGACGACGTTGAGCCACTCGTCAGGGTTCAGGTTTTGCTTCTTGATTATGGAACGGAGCGCCGTCGCGAAACTCTTGCCATCCTGTTGAATTAAAAAGTGAAATGATTCGTGGACTCGTCGAAAAACCTCGATTCCCATACGAGCAAGGGTGCCGACAAAAATAGATAGTTCAGAAGGGGTCGCTTCTTTTTGAATGTTTTGCGCCAATCGAATCAGTGTGTCCCAAGCCTTTTTATCACCAATTCGAAGTCTTTAAGATAATAAAGTTGCATATTGAACATTGGAAATTTCTAAAAGTGAAATAAACTTTGATTCAGTGGGTTTCTGAAACAAAAAGTTAAAAATCCAGACTCCTACAATTTTTTCAAGCACATGAATGCGTTTTTGTTCGATTTACTCGGAGTTTTTTGAACCGAGTAAAGTTGATAATGGGCCACTTTCATGAAATGTTCGCTGAACGAACCTCGAGAAAGAGTGTACGAGGCTCATCAACTGCTTCCAAGAGAACTCGGCGTTTGCGTTGAACTGAATTCCTTGGAGCGTTCTGGCGAAAATCCTCGCGTCGTGAAAAGACAATTTGGAGCAGGCAGCAAGAATTGTGCAAACTTGGGACACAGTCAACCGTTCATCACTTCTGGAAGAAATAATTGAGAGAAAAACACATTGAAAATAACAAACTCGACAATTCTCTGAGCCAACGGCCTCAGAACATCCAGGTTCCTGGAAAATGTGGCGGACATGTAGTTTAAAAGAGAAACCAATTCGTTCTGAAACGCTAATTTTGAAAAAATTGGTAAATAAAAATACATAAAGAGTTAAAATTTTGTTTCACAATAAAGTTTTCTGATGAAATACTTAGTTTACTTTCAAAAAGTTGTCCAGAAGTTCAACTTTCAAACTTTAAATGTACAGATAATGAGGATGAAACTTTTGGCTTAACTTTTGAATTCGAAGCGCAATAACACTTAAATTATATATATTTTTTTGGTTTTTTTATTTCCGATAAGGTTTCCCCTCAGAAAGAAAAGAACTGACTAAGTTCATAACAACCAAAAGTTCGACGACTTTTTTTCGAAATGTCTTCCACTTTCATCCATTCTTTATTCTCGATGTTGTTGAACAACGTGAGCAGTTCCGAGGGCTTGTGGAGCTCTCTAAAATGGTTCTAATGATCCCTGAAATACCCTTTGGCGAACCTCGAAACTCGTTTTTCAATCGACTTTTCAACTGACTTTCTCATCGCCTCGGGCAGAGCTCTTTTGGATTTCGATAATCGCACGGCAAAGTCCAGAATAGTAGAAAATTTGATAGAATCTAAGATTTCGCTGGGGATTTCTGAAAAATAAGGGTACAAAAAAATTATTTTAGAGGGATAGATTTCAAATATGTTTCAGCTCAGAAATTAATCTTCAAAGCTTCTGGAAACTCGTGTTTGTTAACTTTGATCTTCACAAAAAAAGAGAGATGATTTTGAATAAAAAAAGATGATAATTCATTCGGCCGACAGTTTTTCTTCAAATTTCTCTTTGAAATTCGGAAAATGATGAAGTTTTTAATTTTTTGCAATTCACCTCGATTGAACTTTGCCACCAGAGTATCCAAAATCGGTGCATTTGGCTGTATAACACTGATTAGATTTATAAGTTCCATAGTTTCCAGTACAGACAGTTCTTCTTCCGGTTTCGCCAAGACATTTGAAGCTGATCTGAAACAACATATTTCATAATATAAAATGTATTTCTCTGTTTCAGGCTGAAGTGAATGTGTTCATCTTGTTGACGGAAAACTTAGACCGAAAATTTACTCTTTTGTTCTCCAGAATATTTTATAACTTGTTCTGTATGGGACCATCATGATGTCATGAAGGTTGCAAAACCAACTTCATTAATTCGGTGACCCAGATTCGACCGTTCATTTTCTCTAAAACCTCTCACGGTATTGCCAACGCTGAGGAATTCCTTCGCATTTTGTGCTGGATTGCTTTGAAGCCACTGAAAACATTTACTCTCTGGTGATTATTTTCATTGAAACCTTCAACAAATTTCTCGGATTGTCAACACCCGAAAACTTTGGTTCAACCTGAATCCGTACCGGACCACTAGTCACAGACGAAATGATGTCTGAAGAAATATGGAAAAGTATATTTCTTTTCTTTTTTTTCACCATCAAAATCCGTCGCGGCGGCGGCCGATGAGAAGCGCTTTTCAGCCCTCGAAAGCCTCGGTAACACCCGTGAAACCCACATCTAGGCCCAAAACAACTGTGAAACCGGAACTATCAAAAATATTCTAAGTAATGATTAGATTCAACTCCTGATTGGAAAAAAATGAAAGTTAAACTTGAAATTTATCAAAAAAATCGTGAAATTCTAACAAATGTAGATAACAGCAGAGAACAACGAGATAAATCCTACAAATCGATAATAAAAAACAGCAAAAAAAAGAAAAACAGAAGGAGAACGTCTAATTGCCGACAATTGGAGCGCAGGCCCTGAGATGTTGCTGAACGACGACTTGAAGACATTCGTAGACGTCGGCGCACGTCGCCTTGGCCGTTTCCATCACCGTCGGCAGGTGGTCGACGTGCAGCCGATTCTGCAGCTCTACCAGAACCACCTCGTCTCGACCGCAAATCGTCGCCAGCTAAATTTGTGATATTTTTTTTCAAAAAAAAATAATTTACTCTACACACTAAAAAAATTGACGTCAGTGTCTGATTTTGAAAAAGAAAAAAATCAAATTCGTAGTAATAAATACACCTTTTTTAAATTTTTTGAATTAGAAAAATTCTTTCTCAATCATGAAGCGTTTCAATGAAGCACTGAAAAAAATTTATATTTACGAAAAGAAAAAAACGCCAGTTAGTTCTTAAATCAATTCTTTCTAATTTTGATCTGGTTGGCTTTCGAGAACTTCTTTCTTAAACGCCTCTGGTGTTTAAAAAAACATTGATGAGTCTCTGAAAGGATTGGGGGTGTTGGTGAAGAGAAAGAAATCAAATTCAAGAGAAAGCTCTTTGAAGATTGATACAGAGAAAAAATAGAGTTATTCTCCATGTGATAGTTTACAGATGAACACTTCTTAGCAAGTGAAGAGTGGAAGGTTACAAAATTGAATTTTTTTTTTCCGCGGAAATCGTTTCACTAAGCTGTCGTCAGGAATTAAAAAAAACTTTTTCAATTGGTCATTGATAATATTACAATTGGCTCTCTTACAACTTGACTATGCTTTTTTAGAATCACTTACTGTGATTCTCGGCATAAGGTCGTTTTCCTCACGGGAGGCAAGGTCCACCACAGGATTTCCTTCGATGACGCCGCAAGTCACTGCCGACGCCAGACCTTTCATCGGAATTCCGGCGTCGGCCAGGGCCAGGGAAGCCGCATTCACGCACGCCGCCAAATTCGAGCCGTCGCTCTGAAATCTTTCACTGAGCACCCGTTGTTGGAGTGGAAGATATGAAAAATTGTTGCATCTTGAGAAAATCAAGAATAAAATTTTAAAGAAAAAGCTTTTGAAGGAAGATAAACATAGAAGAACTTTTTATCTTCAACAAATGTCTCTTGCCGTAAATAAATCTTTTCATGATTCTCAAGTCAAAGGGAAAAAATTTCGGCATATAATAAACGTCTTACTCCATCAAAATAAAAAGTTACGATAATCGTGAGAACTAAGAAAGCAGGATAAAAATTATAACATGCACTTGCAAAAAAACAAAAAAATAAAGTACTACTTTAGGCCTTTTAAATCTTTCATTCTAAACTATTATAGATTGAGGAAGAAATCGAAAATTTGCAAAATAGCTCTTTCAGCGGAAACTTCTGAGAAACCTCGTTTTTTTTTTCCGCAATTCAGAAACTAGGACAAATTTACCTGGATCACCTCGCAGAAGATATCGATCTGGGACCTTGGGAAAGACTCCGTGATAACGACTGATTCGAAAGCTTTCTCCAATAAACGGGCCATCTCTGTGGATTTTCTGTCGCCTCGCGGCCTTTTTTTGCGCTCGAGCCCAGAAAATGTGGTCATACTGGAAAGCCATATTTTTTATTTTGTTTCTGTGAGGAGGTTCAACCTGTATTGACAATTGATCACACAGCGGTCCTCAACACGCCTGGAAGCTTTGCCTTCATATGGACCATAAACAGCACAGAGGACCTCAAATCAAATTCTGAATGAGAATATGATATTCATGAAAACCTTAGTATTTCCATGCTCAATGTAAGATGAGCCTTCGGCACTTTTATTTAAACCAAGACGAGTATTTATATTACGAATTTGGGAAGAACGACGACCATCCTGTCGGAAACCGTGCTCAGAAATTACGTTCATCTGAAAAAAATTTCCGAAGTTCACTCCTCAAAGACTTCCAAACCTTATTGTTCGTTAGTTTCTACTTTCTCCTCGACTTTTGGCTCTTCTTTGGTCTTTTTTGCCTTGATTGCTTCTACGGGAGATTCTTGACCTTGCTTGAAGAGAACTTTTGGTGCTTGCTCTGCGAATACTATCATAAACCGTCGGTTCACTAGCATCTGCTTCTCAATACCTGCAAACTTCGATTTTAATACAAAAACACCAATGAGTCACACATTTAGAGACGCAGCCTTCTTCGTCTTTGTTAAGAACGTTGCTGTTGTAATCTCGGATGCAGCTGGAGAAACAACGTTCGGTCAAAGTATTGTAAACTGTCAAAAATTCGCGCAGCTGCAATTATACTTTTGAAAAGGCGAATTGAAACAAGAAATGAACTAGTAAGCGTCTCTCTCTCTCTAGTAAACGAACCTGTTGCAAGTTTTGGATGCTACTCATGCAAATGAGCCAGTTCGACACCGATTCGAACCGTAAACCTTCAACAAACCGTGTTTAACTTAAACATTTAGAAAAAAAAAACTTATTGCAAAAAAAAATGTTAACGACTAATTTTTCAATCAGAAAAAATGAAAAATGATGGAGATGAATTATCTTTTGGAAAAACCGTCTTAAAAAAAATCGAAAGATGGGTTTATCCACGCAGAAGGCGAGGAACCATAAATGGGTAATGCCGTGTTCAAAGTAATTTCCGCGAAATGCGAAATTGTCTCTGACCCTCCAAAATTTAGTTGTCTTTCTCTTTCTCTGACGGCTATTTTGAATTTCGCGGAATCACTTTGAACACGGCATAAAAGTAAAAATTTCAGTTCCCACCAGACCGACCGCGGAAGTATACTTTCGCCATGCATCACGTGCAGAGAAATTGCGCCCACCATGCTATTTCGAAAATTTTTAATTGAAATTCAGTTTCTACTTCGTTTTATTTTCTTACTGTTTCAAGCGTTATTGCTGCAGATGACGACGAGATTAATCGTCAAAAACTTGCCATCAAACTGCACAGAAGCTTCGTTGCGAAAGTTTTTCTCCAAACATGGCACGATCACCGACGCATCTTTAAAATACACGAAAGAAGGAAAATTTCGTAAGTTTGCTTTTGTCGGCTTCTTGGACGAAGAATCGGCGAAAAAGGCTGTCAATCAAACCAACCAGGCTTTCATGGGAACTTCCAAACTTCAGGTTTATCAGAAATGGTAATTTTTTAAACCTTATATTTTTGAGGTAGAAGAATGCAGGCCATTTGGAGACACAGATAAGCCACGAGCATGGAGTTTATATTCCAAAGACAGCAGGTAAACGTGTTTTAGAAACAACTCAGTTTTTTTCGTTTATTCAAGTGCCTACAAGCGCAAACACGGCGACAAAGAGAAGGATCAAAACATTCAAACGCCTTCAGAAAGTGAACCAAATGTGAAAAAGAAAAAAAAGGATGAGAAGTACCAACAGTTTTTGGAAGCTAAGGGCGTGAAAACCGAGAAGGTTAATAACCCAAGATGATCCAGCTCAAAATTTTTTTAGGAACAAAAATTTGTCGTATCAAAAGAAGAGAAACAGTTGTTGGATGAGTTGCTCGAAGGAGTACATGGTTTGTTTTAAAGAAAATAATTACAGACTTCCGATTTTTCAGGAGATACATCTCTTTCTCTTACTTTCACTGGCCTTCCATCTTCAATAAAGCTGAAAAATATCAAAGAATGGCTGAATCCGATCCGTGTAAAAGCCTTAAAGGCAATTTTTCCCATCTCCTTCGAATACTTCGAGGTATTTTCAGATTTCTCGCACAGAAGAAACTGCGGCGGCGTTTGTCACTTTCAATAGACCTCCAGATGTCCGGAAAGCTCTGGAACGTGATTCTCAGTTTTTGGGTGGTTATAAAGTCAACATTCGGAAGGTATTATTTGACACTTCATTCTAAATATCTCAACATCTTCCCTACAGGTGGATATTGGCAACGAAGAAGAAGATAAACGTTCAAATAACGAAAATTTTTCGAAAAATCCCGAATACAGTCCTGAAAAAGAGGAGGTACATAGAAAAAATTAAATCAGTTCAGCAACTCAATGCTTTGATTCTCTTTTTCTATTTTTTTTAGGAAGTGATCCGAGAGAAAATACTTGACACTGGTCGCTTGTTCCTTCGTAATTTGCCCTTTGCCACCACCGAAGACGATTTGCATTTCGTTTTCAAGAAGTACGGCGAAGTTGGCGAAGTTCAGGTTTGCAAAAACTTTTTGCTCAGTGAAATTTTTTGAAGATATAAATTCGGGAAAAAGGCCATTATATTTATTTGATCAACAGCGCACGTTTTAATTTAAGTTTTGTGATCAGATTGTTGTAGGTGATCACGAACAAGACCGACGGAAGATGCAAGGGATTCGCGATTGTCGAGTTTGTGTTTCCCGAGTCGGCCGTCGCGGCTTATTCAGCGATGGACGGCCGCATTTTTAAGGTGTCGGACTATTTTTATGAGAAAAAAAAAGATTTTTGTAGGGTCGAATGATGCATATTCTGCCTGGAGAAGAAAAACGAGAAAAAGAAGAAGAAGAAGAAGACGTGAAGGAGAAGGGCGGCGACCTCGCCACGACGTCTTCTTTCAAACGGCAGAAGGAGGAGAAACAGAAGGCCAATGCACAAAAGGTTCCTCTAACAAATGTGCTCTATCTAACTCTTAAAATCCATAGAGAGCTTATAGATGTTAAGTAGTTCTTAGGTCTCCATTCTTCACGTCCATAGCTCAAGACCTCAAGATCTGAGTTTGAAAGACACTAATCGAGAAATTCCTTCAACCTAAATATGGTTATGGAAGTTAATTTTTATCGAATAATTGGAGCTTATGTTGAAATTGGTCTTAAAAATTGACAGAAAAGTTGAGTTTTTTTTTCTCAAGGTTTAGTGGTTTTTGAACTTGTTCCGCTGAAAAAAAAATAATTTCTCGACAGATTGAAATGTTTCTATTCAAATTTCAAAGTTTATGAACTCTTTTTCAAACATGTCCTTAAGAGCCACTCGTGGAACGCCCTTTTCTTGGGTGCCAATGCAGTTGCCGACACGTTGGCCGAACGTCTCAGCGTCTCTAAATCCGATTTGTTGACTGGAGAAAGTGGTCAAAGGTAATCATCAAATCTTTTCATTTTCTTCGAGGAACCGAGAGATAGAGGGATAACACACTTTCTGGTGTGCGAAATCGAGGTTTAAAGTTGAAACATTTGTTTAGCTTTGATTGGAAAATTTTTAGTTTTTCAATTAAGCTTTTGACGATTTTATTCGTTCCTTATATCTTAGGAAATCTTGTTTCAACCAAAACAAGTGAAGAAAACAAATGGGTTTTTATGTGCAGACGGTAATCATTCCGTGTTCGCTCTTCCAAAGCCAGAAACTTGCGTTAAGGATTTTTCTTTAATCTTTCTGCTTTTATGCAACGTCACTATAATCAGCTTGAAATTTAAAAAGTCGTTCAGAGATCAGTAAGAGAACAAATTATCTCAATTTATTTCAAAAAAATTATCTCAAAAAAATTAAAAAAGGGATTTTATATTCAATTTTTTCCTGTTTCAGCGCCGGTGTCCGCATGGCGCTTGCGGAGACACGACTCGTTCAGGAAACTCGCGACTTTTTTTGATCGAAAAATGGAGTTCGACTCGATGCCTTCTCAAAGCCTGCAACTAAAAAGAAGGTTCCTTGCATTTGATTCTGTATATAAAAACTTCATTAGAATAATTCTTAGTGTGAATTTGAGCGTGAACTTTGAAAATAGCATGGAGTTTTGAAGGAATAAAAACTGTTTCTAAAGTAAGAAATGAGTATCTATTTTCAAATGAAAAGACAAGGAATTTTTTCCAATGTTTTTTCCTCTTCATCTCGAGTATTTCAATTTTTTTCGTTCAAGCTCCACCGTTATCCTGACCAAAAACTTGCCGGCCAACGTTTCCGAAGAAGAACTACAGCGAATGTTTGAGCGTTTCGGCGACTGTAAGAAGGTTCTCATCCCTCCGCGTCAGTTGTCATTTATCATCATAAAATTTCCGCTCATTTTTTTTGATTTTCTGAATGATTGCGCTTTCAGAAGGAGGCGTCAGCGCGTTGATCATCATGGGGAACGCTGTCGACGCCAAGAAGGCTTTCAAGGCGCTGGCCTATTCCAGGTCGGTTGTAAAATATATGTAGAGCTTGGAGCATAGGAGTGCGCGAAAGTCACAGATTGTCGAGCTCAAGGAAAACGAATTTTTAACCACTTCGTTGACTAGAACAAATTATGGTCGATTTCAGGCTTCTAGAAGTATATATTCGTCTCATTTACGGAGAATTTGAAGATTATGTCTATAGAACTTAATTTTTCAAGAAAACTCTATTTTTTTTCTGTTCGGCTCATTTTTTTCTATCAAAGCCAAATCGAAATCTGTTGAAGATTCCGAACGCAGCCGCTCTACCTAGAATGGGCGCCACACGACGCGATAAGCGGCAGTGAAACTAGTGCTGAGAAAGTTGAAGGCGTTGAAGAAAATACCAAGACGAAAAAGTCGAAGCGAGAGTTGACCTACGAGGAGAAGGTCAGAGAAAGGAAACGGCGGCAAGGAATTTTGGAAGAGGAGGAGAAAGAAGAAGTGGAAGAAGCTGTGGAAGAGGTATGCTACAAGTCGAAATTGTCAGTCTAAATTATCTCGCTTTTTGGGATTCGTTTTAAAATTTTTATTGATGATAGTCGGGTCAGAAATAGCAAGGTTAATTAAATATTTTGGAGAAGTGTTCGAAGACAAAAATATGTCTCATGTTAATGAATCCATTCTTCAGGCTGAAAACGATCAAAAAGACGAAGAGAAAGCAACAGAAACGGTCAAGAATGGGGAAGAAGACATTTTCGAGCCGGAAAGCACGCTTTTCGTCAAGAATCTTTCTTTCGACACCAACGACGCCGCTTTGGACGCCTTCTTCAGGTCCCTTTCCACTTGTCGAACTGAAAATTTCAATTTGAGGAACCAAACGGCTTATGATGAAAATTTGAAAAAAAATATGCTATTTACTTAATTCTTACAGAAGGAAATACAACATACGGTCGGCCCAAGTGTCCAAAAAACTCAACCCGAGCAATCCGTCGAAAAACCTGTCCATGGGCTTCGGTTTCGTTCAGTTCTACACAAGGAACGAAGCTATGAAGGCTTTGAAAGAAATGCAGGTAAAATATTAAATCATTGGATCATAAAAGTTGATGACAAAAAATATATTAAAAGGGATAGAAATTTAAAAAAAAGGATGTTTTCAAAAATTTCAAAAAGTCTAGCGGAAATTTGTATTAAATTTTTGAAACTTAGTCTTTCACCTTCAGATCGACTCTTATCGAAACAGAGCAGTTTCGATTTTTGGAAAAAAATCCTCAAAAAAATTTCAATGTTTATAACATATGAAGCTATTATAGTTTCAAAAAAATTTCGAAAAAAATAAGTTAATATTTTAATATTTCTATAAAATTGAGGGGGAACTTCGATAAACAGTTTTTTTGATTATTTTTCGTTTCTGTGAACATCAAATTTCAGGGCGAACTCCTTGAAGGCCACAGTATCGAACTCAAGATTTCGCATAGACAGGTTTTTCCTTCATTTTCCATAGAAAAATATCAACTTCAATCAATTCAAGACGCTCGACAAAGACTCGATGAAACGGAAAACGGTCGAGAAAACGAAACAAGGCGATTGTACCAAGATTCTCGTCAGAAATATACCTTTCACGGTTTTTATTTCCTAGAAAAGCATTGATAATTCAAATATTTTAGGCGAAAATCAAAGAAGTTGAGAGTTTATTCTCTACATTTGGTGATATTCAGAACGTCAGAATACCAAAGAAGGTGAAGAACTCGAAAAGTTCAAAAATATGTCGGTTTTTCAGTTGGGATCAAAAGACCAGCACCGTGGATTCGGTTTCGTCGATTTCGCGTCAAAAGAAGAGGCCAAAAGAGCTTTCGATTCTCTGGTCCACTCCACTCATTTGTTTGTTTCTTTTTCATATTTGGATGAGGAAAAGGTCGACAGGAATCATTCTTAGGAGTTTGTTTGAAAATTTAGAAAACGAAAAACAGCATATCGTATTTTCTAAAGTCAAAAGATTTGGTTATCAAGACTCTTAAAATTCTACTTCTGCATGCCAATTCAGAAAAAAATTTCAAATTAAATAAATAAATGGAGGCAAACACTTAAATATGAATAAGTCTTTTTTTTTAGTTTCCTAGAAATAAGTTTTGATTATCAAGGTCCTGATAGCTCTAACCTGCGCCATTGCTCAGTTCTTAGGAATCGAAATCTCGGAAACCCGCAAAAATCCTAGAAAAAAACTGCTCTTCAGATAATCTGAGGCTTCATTTCTCAAAAAATGAAAATCCATGCGCCTTTTTTTCCTATTTGGTCCTTGTATGTGAGTCCATGAAGTAAATGAATTATAAAATCCCGTTTAAGCATTTCAATTTTTAAATAAGACAGAAAAAAACTGATCTCAGATTTTAATTTTCAACCAACCGTGTGATAAAGAAAACAATTTCGAAAAAAAAAATCGAAAAAAAATCGACGGATTCCAGGTACGGTCGCCATCTTGTGCTTGAATGGGCAAAAGAGGACGACAGCGTGGAGGAGTTGCGCGAGAAAACCGCCGAGAAATTCAGGTGATCAGGAACTAGAGCTTGGTTTCAACCGAGTATTCGAACTTCAGCGGAGAAAAAGGAGCGAAAAAGAAGAGGAAGGCTCAATTGGAAGCGATTCAGAAGCAGCTCCAAGTCGTCGACGACGAAAAGCAATGATTTCTCCCTTTTTCTGGCTTTGTTGACCATGCAAACGTTCACCTTCTTTCTGGCGACTTTGAAATTTGCCGTTTTATCTCTTCAGACCTTTAAAAGCGCTAAAATGGTAAGTTCCGTGGTTTTTGCTGTTATCATCCATGGGGCGTGAAATTTGACCAAAAAGAAGGCTTTTTTCCGCATTCTCATTGTTATTGTTACCCTTCTTTTGTTGATTTGAGATTTTTCAATTTTTTTTTGTTGCTTGTTTCTTGTTGATGTGAATAATAGAAAATTTTGAAACCTGTTTTTTTAATTAGAAGAAGTTCCGTCAGGATCAGAAATACACTACAGCTTCAAAAAAAGAATATTTATGCGAACTTCAGACATCGCGTTCCACCTCTAGTGAAGGAATCTTTCAACTTTGAAGTTTTTTTCGTGTTTCAAATGATTTGGAGTACGAGAAACTCATAGATTCACTTTGAAAAGTTCAGGCAAGTCTTCTCATTTTGATTTTCCACTTAAAACTCTTCAAAAAATAGCTCAATTTGAAAAATCGTTGAGAAGGTCCAGTCTTTATTATATTTATCGATTAATTCTCAAATCTGATCAAAAATTTGAATTTCCAGAGTTTTTCGATGGGTTCTCAATCAATAGAAGATCTTATCAGGATCCAAAAGAACAAAAATAAGGCGTATCATTTCCCCTGAATACACAGCTTTTTCGGAAAACTGCGTGGGTCGCGCCATTGATAAGATAGGAAAAGCCTTCAAAAATTAGCTTCTCCGAAAATCTACACTTCTGTTTCAATCAATATTGTTTCGTTCTTCCACATCTTTTGTTCTATTTTGAAAACTTGATCAGGACTTTTCTGACAGATTTGCCGCTTAAAGTTTTCAAAATGAAAGAATTACTCGAAGTTAGTTTTTTTAAATACATAGTTTGGAGACTTTCAGCTTCTCTTGAAACGCAGAAAAACTTTTTCTAAAAGTCTGAAGTTCTTAGATCCAAGATCAACGCCGAGAGACTTTTTTTCAAAAAAAGCCGTAATCCCGCAATTTCATCGAAATTTTGAGTTTTCTCTTAAGCTCGAACTTGACAGAAAAATAAAGGCTGAAAAAAATTTTTTTCTCATTCTTTAGTATTTTTGTCCAAAAAAATTTTCGAGAAGAAAAAATTCGATTCTAGACAGAAAGAATGGAAAATGATAGGCTTGAAGTTTATCAGAAAAAGATCAAACATGTTATTGACGCTAGTGAGTCTTTATTGCAGCATTCAGCGAAAATCGGGCGGTCTGATGATATTCCATCCGAAATATCAAATTTTTCCAAAATGAGCTCAGTTTAGCAGAAAATTAGCTGATGTAGCTCGAAAAGTTCATTAAAAGCAAAGGAAGACCTAAACTTGTCTGAAAGAAGGTTTTTATGTATTTTCAAAGGTCTCTTTGTTGGATCAATTTGTTACAATTTCCTTTCCAATCGAAATTCGAGTTCTTTTTTATCGTCATTTTTCTCCCGACCACCGCCACGTGGTCTTTTCCCTATCACACTTGTTTTCGACTTACCGAGTTCGTCTGTTTTCTGATTTACTTTTTTTTTTTTTGAAGTATTTTGATGAGAGATACAAAATTTTAATCAATTTGATTGATAATATTCTTCTTCTTTCTAGAAACACATCTTTGTTAATTGTATAAGTTTCAATTTGTTTAGTTCATAGAAACTTTTGGGATAGTTAGGAGTCGATCCGTCCCTGAAGAGCTCAACCCTCTCTACTCCGAATTTTCTTCAACTTTTATTTCGAGAATCAAACAATTGCATCAGATTTTACTATACTGACCATCTTGTGCCGGACAGAAGTTAATTGATTTCCATCATAAAAAAAGATCTTTGCCTGTCATTTTGCCTCTTGTTCAACATTTTTACGTTGCACGAGCGTTTTAGCTGAAAAATTCAAGATAATTCGAGATTCTGTAGGAGTTACGTCTTGCTCGAAAAAAGATGCCATTTTTAAAATGTTTAACCATTTTTTGGTTAATAACTTTTCCCAGTGAAGAAATTTTCCATTTTTTTAAAGAAGCGTCTTTTTTGAAAACTCGAAATTTTGAAAAAGTTGATTGATTAGTTGAATGCGCAGAATAATTTTCGGATATGCTATTTTGGATTTTTCAAAGCCGCAATTTTTCGAAGTCTTCAAGTAAACTTTCATAGAAATGCGCGTCAAAACTTCAATTTTTTTTTATGGATTCGAAGATTTTGTATTTAAACGATATCGGAGGAGAAAATAGAGCTTTTTTTGAATCATAATTGTAAGGCAAGGTTTTTGCTTTTTTGTAAAGATGCAGTAGATTTTAATTCTCCAAAAAAAAACACTCTCAGAACGATTGGAAAACAAATTGAAGAGAAATACTTGAACCTAATAAACGCTGTGTATTTTTCGTTACATTGTAAAAGTCACCTCAACCCTTCCCAATCTTCCCAAGCATTTTCTAACGCAAATCCTTCTCTTCTGAAGCGAATTCTCCACGTTCGCTCTGTAAATCACGACGCAGACGTCGCGACGTCTTCTTCGCCGTCGCGGTACTTTACACCGACGCGACGGCGACGTCGGCTATCGGTCTGCGGTGCCCACTATCGCCTTCTTATCACACGTCTCTTTCTAACCGCCGCGACCTCCTCCCCTTTCCCATTTGTTAATAACACACACACAAAATCAAAAAACAAACTTCAGCATGATTTTCAATGTTTCCCAATATTATTCCAAGCCGTTTGTTTGACCATAGGCTTTCTCTGAGATTATCATCGTTAAAGTTTCTTAATTCGATTCGAAAGTTCAAAATTTATACCCACAAGTTCAACTTTCTTGATTTTTTTCCATAGAAATCACATCATTATTTTTTTTTTTTGAAATAATGATGAATTCGTTTCATGAAAAGCTTTTTTTAACGAAGAATAGAAGATAATTAAGCCAATTAGTTCGATTTGTATCATCAATCTTACTAACGAGATATGGAATGTGACCTTTCCACTGCCCAATTAATCAAGTTCAGCTCTTCAAACAAAAAAATTTTTTTCAATATCTCAATATTCTCCAATCTTTCTTCAAGCTGATAAACTTTTGACATTTTTAAGCTGCATTTGATTAGAAAAAAAAATCATAATTTTGAAGAAAACGTCGCCTTTCGGTAGATTTGAGCGTTTCGTCAACGCCGATGCCAGAATGACCACTTCGACATACGTCGGCACCAACGACCAGCTTCATCGGCTCGTCTTTGACCTGGTTCGTTTTATCAATGTTTCAGATCTTTTCCGTTCTTTTTTTCTTGGAACTTTATTTGAAATGACACGATGTACGGAAATCCATTTTTGAGCGTACTTTTGGGTCATTATTATTTCCCTTACTTCAATTTTGAAAGATTTCTCATTATAACTTTCCCAGTTTCATGAAATATCAGCTTCTTAACCTTCAAAAAATTAACCTTTTTTTCGTTTTTTTTTTTTCATCAGCCATTTAGAACCCATTTCCGATAGCATCAACTTTGAACTATATTTATTCCTTCTCTTCTTTTTCTCGAATTCAATTTGAAAAAAAAGGGGAAACTTGATATTTTTGCAAAAGTTTTAGATAACCATTCTCTCTACATCAGTGGAATCGACTTTTCAAAAATAATCTGCCGATGTATAAAATAGTCTTTTTAGAAATTCTTGCTGTTTCATGAGAGAACAGACTTCCAAAAATAAAACAAATCATATCTTCAGAATGAAAATGTGCATCTAGAGATCCTTCACATGAATATATATCTGTGCTCCTTTCATGAGTTTTCGAATAGACTAGGCTCCTTGATTTGAAACGAAAGAAGTCAACAAGTTTTTCGCTGGCGAATCTGAAATGTGTTCTGACAGCTGTCGACGTTCCATTCACGCCGGTCTTCTGTTTCTTCGGATCCACACGTTGCTGACGTCATCCGGCAGATCGTCGCTCATCTCGTGCAAATCTTCGAAAAACGGATCAACGGTGAGCGACTCGTAGAAGTTGGAGATTGAACAAGAGACGGAAGATTGAACCGGTCTTTGGAGACCCACGTGGTTCCGTCTCTGATTAATGACCGTCGCAGAGGCGTATCGAATCGAAAAATCTAAATTGAAATTTGTTCAGTGGAGACAGCAGAATGAATTTTTTTTCGAGTAGGCAAATAAGCCTAATTATGAAAAATTGAACGTTAAAAAAACTGTATATAGTGAGCTATAACTTTTCTAGTAGTGTTACTGCGAGATCTTTTTTCAAGCCAACTTGAACTATTGAAAATGAAAACATAGTTTTTCAACTATGCAGAGAACCCTAGTTATAAGTTAAACTGAAATGTCTGCTCTTTAGTAGATCCGATGATAAAGCCATGATAAACAAGTCTTTTTTTTTCAAAGAAGTTAATATACACTCCGAAGCTCTTCGAAACGAAAAACGGAGACTTATCCTTGTGATTCAGCACTAAAGGATGGGCAAAGCGAAGATTTCGAGAGCGAAAGCACATTGCTGATGTGGACGCTGCTCCAAGTCATCGCCCGAGTCTCCAACGAGATTGACCGAGAGCTCGTCCAGGGCCTCAACCAACACTTGGTCGCTCTTGTCAACAAGGTTCGGTGTGTCGAGATTGAACAAATGCGTTTCAAAATCAGTTGGAACTCGTTTCTTTTACAGGTCCAAGCAGCGCCGGTCCGAGATCCCAAGCTCGTTGCCGAAAGTGAGGCCTACTGGCCTTCTTTTTACCAAGTGAGCACTTTTGAATGATTATTCACGTATTTTGCCTGACATTCTTATCATTTTATTCTCTTAAAGTTTGGTTTTTTTTTTCAAATTCTCCCTTTTTTTCAGCGAATTAATTCTTGAGCTTATACTTCATTTTTTGAAATCGGGAATCGGCTTCCATTTTGCAAAAAAATTAAAATTAAAATTAAGCTTAGCTCGATTTTTTTATTGTTTATTTTTTTAATTTTTTTGAAACGCTAAAGTAATCAAATAAATCCATTAAAAAAACTTAAGATTAAAATTCCTAAAAGTATATTTTATTCCCAAAGTACAAAAACATGTGAATACATAGTACTCCTTGCCTCCTTTTTTTCTTATTTCGAAGCGAAAATAAAGATACGTTTTTTCGAGAGCTCATTGAAATGAAAAATAATAAACGTAAGTTTTTTTATAACTACTTTAATTTTCAAATTGAGACCAGAAATGAGTATGTTATTTCTGACAAAAAAAAAAATACCAGAAGAAACGAAGATCGAGTTATATCATAACTGTGATGAAAAGTGTGATTGTAACTTTGGCTCTTTTCTCTATTTCTCGACTTATTTTTGATAAAAAATTGTTCAAAAACTCCGCGTTGGCCTCGAAATTCTTATCTGTTATCGAAGAAAACTACACACAAACAAGATTTCTCGATACTTTTTTGATCTGGTGAAGAAAAAAGGCGCAAATCAAATAGATAGGGCTCTGAAATTCTACAAAGGTAAAATGGCGACTGGCCACTATCTCATGTATGAAATTGACCCGAAACACGGAATATCATTTGAAGCTGTACAGTCAGTCGCTGCAAGTGATGCACGAACTGTACTCGCAGCTGGAGAATCCGACGCCGAGCATCGAACCGAACCTCGTGAACTTCTGCGACCAGCAGCTGCGGCCGTGCATGGAAGCCTTTCGCGAGGTCTGTCGCCGTCACACCGAAGCCATGCACACTCACCTCAGGTTGTTCCCCTGTCCCGACTCAAAACGGTTTCTCCTTCTTCTTCTAGGATGTCGCAGATCCAGAGAATTTCTCAGTCACTCAAGATGGACATCGAAGAACTCAACGCGGCGACGAAGTTCTACAACCAGGCTCTGTACACTCTCGGCCTTTTGGCGGCTAGATGTCAGGGCTTCAAGTACGAATGCAGCAACTCGCCCAGCTTCATGTTCGCCCAGCCGACGACCATCCAACGGATGATGGAATTTGTTTTTGTCGGCTTCGATCAGGTTCATTTGGAAGTGGAACAATGAACTCAAAAAATGAGTAACGGAAAAATCTTGAAGCTGCTATTTTTTAGCGCGCCAAGCCTTGTAACTGTGGCTTGGGAAAAATTTATGAAGCTCATTCCAGAAATGAAGTCTTCTGGTTGATTTTCAGTAACGAAGAATTTAGGAATTAAAAAGAATAGGTTCATTTGAGCATCAACAACGGTTTATAGGTGGTTCATGACTCATTATTCTCCATCGAACCTTCAACCTCTTCAATTCTTGTCACCAACAATCTCTTCTCCTTTCATTGCGAAAGCTTATGTCCGGTTGGTTCAACTTTGAAGTCATCAGAACCAAAAAAAAAATAACTTGAACTTTTAGGCCGTCATTTACAAGAGCTTCGACGTGCAAATCGTCAGCGAGGACACGGCCAATGCCATTCAGGTTTCATCTGTCTTTAGATGCATAAGAATCTGTGAAAATACTCAGATGGAGATGTCCAAAGTGCGTTGCGGCTCTCGAAGTCCATCAGAGCCGTCGACGTTCCCTTCGGCGGCCCTCCTCGCCATGAAACCGACCTCGGGTGTCAAAAGAAACAACGCGACGGCCAATGCCGAGGGCGGAAACACGGCTCACAAAAAGTCCGACGTGAACAGCAAGGAGTCGGTGAGTCTGGCGCCGACATACAACGACAAGTCTTCCACATGGCACGCCTCCTATCCTCATCTCTTGTGCACCACCAGGCAAAAGGTATCTTGGCACACTCGAAGAAATCTTTTTTCTGAACAAATCAATTCGTAAAACAGTTTTCCCAAACTCTCTGAGCACCCCATAACAGTTTTCCTTTCAGGACGCGGTTCTCCTCGACAGCCGCTCGAACCAGATCGGCAAGCGGCCGTTGTTCTACTTCTACGTCAAGGGCACGGCGTTCTCTCCTCTGGGTTGTTTCAGCTACACGCGGACCCTCTCCCCACCATTCACCATCGCCACCAGACGAAACCAAGTCAGTGCCATCGACTCCGGACTGACGTCTTCTTCTTCTTCTTCTTCTTCTAGGACTGCCAAGTCCAACGGATGATGTCGTCCTACACGGCGACGTGCTTCTGGCTTTACGGCATGTGCTGCGTCGACGGCCTTGTCATGAACTGGAACGATTCACGTGGGTTTCGCCCTGAAACTTGCTCAGCTAATTCGGAATCTTTCAGCCTTGCCATGGTCCCGGTTCAAGCAACTTTCCACGCAGTACTTTACAGTCAACGCAGAGGTTAGTTTCCGTTTTGACGCTTTTGTCGGGTTTCCAGCTTCCGAAGAATCATGAATATTTGAAATAGGAACCTTTGGCTGGTATTTGTTTACTACCTGCCCTTTTTCTTCAGGTGAAGCGACCCCTTCAGGACTGTGACTTCATCATTTTCAAAGACAAACTCGAGTGCGACGACTGCCGCGAATTCCCAACTTCTGTTGTTTTTCCAGGTAAGGCTTTTTTCTTTTCCAGTTTTCCTCTCTACAGAACCGTTTCAGAACGAACGGTGACCTTCAAAAATGTTTTGTGCCCACATTTTCGATTCGAAACAACGGACAATACAATAATGAAGTTTTCCATTTGGAGAGGTATATCAAAATAATCGCCCAGAAACATTTGGAGGGATTTAGGCATTTTGGAAATCTTGCAAATATTCCAAGAACAGAAAGCGAATGTGAAGACTCTGTGGGACGATTATCTGCTTCATGGATTTCTCGATACCACGTCGGTCAGTCTAATCAATGATTAAGATAACTCCGTGAGAAGGAAATTTGAAAAAATCTGTATAATTACTTTTTTCAAGAAGAAAGTTTGAAAATTGCTGTTGATATGACAGTAGAACAAGAATTGATAATAATCTGCCAGGATAAGCTTTGAAAAATATTCTTCTTGAACAAATATAACACTTTGAACTACTTACCAATATAAAATTCTTCAGCTGATGAATCTGATCCAACAAGCTCACAACTCTTCAGTTCTCGTCGTTCGACTCTCATACATCATGGGAGGTTTCTTTCCCCTGATTCTTTAAAAAGTAAGAGGAAAATGTTGACAGGAAGCATCTGCGTGACAGTTCGAAGTGCGCTTGGCGACGTGGTGCATCTGGAGCCGATAGACTTGAGGAAACTGCAGACGAAGAGCATTTTCGAGTACCTGGCCGACATCGCCGAGTCAGCACAGGTTCATATTTTCCTTTATTGTGCAATTAACGGAGTAAAAGAGAAGCAGGTATTAGCTTTACAAAGACTGTAGGAGGAGACTTCAAATTCGAATTAGAACTCCAGCGAAATGGAACTAAAATAGCCCTAAGCCATCTTTGTCTTGTGTCTGTCTTTGGCGCTCGCTTCTGATCAACTCATAAGCGACGTCTCCAGATTAACTACATCATGACGGCGCGACACGAGCTTCTGAAGGTAGCCGACTTCGTCACGAAGTACAAGGTGCGGACGGAAGTGGCGAACGTGAAGGAGATCACCTCCAACGTCTCTCATGTCGGCCCGTTGATGTCGATGCAGACCATCAAGTTGGACGTCTCGAAGAATGAAAATAACCCTTTGATGGATCTTGAAGATGTGTGCCGCTTCGGGTGGCGATCGTCGCCTGCGATGGTCCCGTGCTGACGACGAGTCTGTCTCCGTCGCACTTGCACTCGACGCCGGCGTTGAACGTCTGTTTTTTTCTTTGAAGATTGATTCCTCCTTAGCGCCTTATTTTCATGGTCAAGCATGGAAAAAACGTAAAATCCTACGTTTTTCCTGTCTGGGACTGTCTTTTTTAGGCCTTTCCCAATTTTAGTTTTCAAACATCGATCAGTAACTAGCGAACTGTATTCTACCAATTTTCATTTTCGAGAAATAAATAGTTTCTAAGAGAGCTTGTTTCTAAAATTCCTTTTTTGATAGTTGCTCACCCTCTCGAAATGTTTCTCAATGTGATTTTTTACTCGGAACGATTTTTGAATTCTATCTTCTGTTTTTGATCTCAACAAGGCGTACTTCTGAGTTCTCTGTTTACCAATTATAAAAAATGATACTACAGACGCCTCAACTCCAAACAGCAAGTTTCGACGTTCAACTTGAAAACTTGATGAAAATGTACGGGAAAACTCCGGCTGATGTGAGTTTTTTTTTTTCCACTCGGTGTCAGCGAATTAGTTTCGCAACTGATCAAGTTCGGTAGTTGTTATCTTGATTTCACGACCAAGTTTTTTTTCGTTTTAAATTAAGATTGATGAAAAGTATACTTTTAAAGGTTTGCGAAATGTTCTCCTACGCCAACATGACCGCTGATCCGTTTCAAATGTCGCACGACTACATTGACCCAAACACTTATGAATATTGTTAAAACTTAAAACTTTTTGTTTTTTGTTCCTCATTTGTTTGTTGAATTTCGGTCCTTTTCCATATAACATGAGCAATGCATTATGACGTCACGTGTGAAACTTCCTTCATCTTCCCAAGGTCACCTCAGGCTGGTCCTACATCATTTTTCAGTGTTTTCTTTTTACCTCGCATAGAAATTCATTAGATTTTTTTGCATTTTGAAATACAATTTTTTTAAAAATTTTTCAATCTTACTTTTATGTGAACATCAACCTGATGTTATCCCGATTTGATTCGTTGTTATTTTTATTGATTTAATTTTTGAACGTTGTTTAAAACACTAAAAAAATAAATAATTTCCCAAATTACCAAATTGTTGCTCGAAAAAAACACCCATTTTGAAAGCAAAAAAAATAAAACGTGTCCGTATGAGAGTTTTTAATCTTTTTTTAAGTCTTGAATGAGAAATATTTTCGAAAAAAAGTGTCAGAATTTTTCAGCAAACTTCAGGTTTAAGGCAATTGAAAAATAAAACTCTAAAAAATTGTTTTCCAACGACATCTTTTTGAATTCGATATACTTCGCAAATTTTTTTCTTTTTGTTGGTAAAAAAACGTGTTCACGTTTTCTTTCCTTTTGATTTTTAAGCTGAAAAAGCCTTAACCAAACACAATCACAAAACCATCATCTTCACACTTACATAAGATCCTAAAATAAAATTTGTCTTCGCGATAATCTTCCTTCAAACAAAGAGTCATCAACTGCGTTCAATTTCAAAAAAAGTGTACAATTGAATAAACAATTCCACCTACACAACTTTCTTATACTGATAAGAGAAAAGTAGGACGAAGATCTGATAAAAACTTGTATAAAACAGTATTTGCTGCTGCTTTTCGTACACAGTTATCTTATTTTGAGTCTCCGTCCTGTCTCGTGATAGGACCTCTTCTTGTTTGATTGTAATTGACCTGCTCTTGTCTTTGGACTTTGACCGACTTCACAAGAGTTTATTCGAAAAATCGCTCTCGATTCTTGAGAAAGAACCAAAGTTTGAACAAAAACTACACCCGTGAGAGCTCCGAAAAAAGTTCATTTGAGAGTATCTTCTATTTCCGTTTTCATTTCACGGAAGTCTATGGAAAAGTTGACTCAATGAATCGTTCAAGCTTTTAAACGTGATAAGATCATTATGCATTTGAGGTTCTCAGTTCCTAGTTTCCTGCAGGAAATACCTTAGAATAAGCTCTCTGAAGTTCATAAGCCAAAAAAGATATATGAACTACCGTACTGAACTTTAGACTTTTTTGAGAAATTCTAAAAGTATTTGCTCGTCTGAATAAATTCACTCTTCTCACAATTCAAATGGAAACTCCCTGTACTCTCCTCTCCACAATCTCTATACTCCAGACCCTTAAAATTATCGCTTAAAACTTCGGGAATAAAAGGAGATTGCAAAAACGTTTGATAACAAATTTGATTCGCTCTTTTGTCGTCCCATTTTCTATGCGAGATTTTGAAAAATCAAACTGTTTTAGAAAAAGAATGTCCCAAATCCTGGCCGGTGTTCCATTGCAGTTGAAAGATGGCCGAGAAGTCGACGCCGGAACACATTTGAACAACAAGGTTTCATTTAGTCTTTTGGACTAGGGATACCCCAAGGTAAAAAAAAATTAAAGGTTGTTTTCTTCTGACCTCTTTGATGAAAAATCCACCAAGATTAAGTCCAACAAAAGAAAAAAATCGACAGAGTTCTCAAAAACAGCTTCTGTGTTTGGTTCACTTTTAATCTTCCATAACTCTATTATCAAATCAGCAGGTCACATTCTGTTTTTGTACCACCCATGACAACTTCTTATTTTCGATATTTTATTGGTTTTCTCTCTTTCACAAAACGGTTTTACTATCAAACTTCAAAAAAAGGAAAAGTTAAAAAACGGACAAGGTCGATGCGACAACCTTGATCTCGGAGTTTTGAGACTTAATCAATTTTGCCATTTTTCAGATAGTTGTCCTTTACTTCTCCGCCAGTTGGTGCCGTCCGTGTCGGAGCTTCACGCCTCTTTTGAAGGTGAGAACATGAAGAGGACACTTAAGAGAAAAACCTCAGTATAAGTTTCAAATTCAAACTATGCGCTTCATTTTCTGAGTTCAAAAGTGGAAAAACTGCGTCAGAGCAACTTTTCGTTACTTTTTGATTACGTTCCCAGCGACGTTTTGATAAACGCATGATAAGCTCGATTATAAACTCTTTCGGAAATCATAAAATCTTGCAACATTCGCAAATTGAAAAGTGATTGGCTGGTCAGACCATTTCTAAAACTCGAACTGAGAAATCTGAACAGACAAATGAAAGAATCTATCAAAACGTCTATACCCCATTTTCCTCAACTCAAAAAATTCTAACGTGTCTGTAACCTCTTCTTACTGTGCTTTTTTGTGTCTTTATGAAGTCCAAGACAAAGAAATAGATATAGACAGTCAGCCTGTTATAAATATGTCAATTAGTTCGAAAACTTTTTGCGAAATTGAACAGAGAGCTCCGTCAACGGATGAAACTTTTTAGGTACTTGAAAAAAATTAAATAATGATATATAAAAAATGTGCAAGCTCAATCAAGTGAGCTCACAAAAAACCAACCTTTCTTAGGAGTTTTACGACACGATGCAGCATCTGAACAAGGAGATCGAGGTGGTGCTCGTTTCACGGGACTATATGAGGTTCCAGCTCCAAGACTACTACGAGAAGCATGGCTGCTCCTGGGCAATCATGCCTTTGTGGCACGAGAAAGTCAAGTAAGCGCCTGAACTTCAAATCTGACATTAAAAATCGCTCAAAGTTATATAAAAAATATATCAAATCAAAATATAAGAAAAAGTCTTAACTAAAATGAGCATCAAGAACGGAAGTTAAACGAAAAATGCTCAAAAGAACCATAAACATCTTCAGACTTTTCTCTAAACTAACGCATTATCAGTTTTGAATAATCCGTATTTTTGACGTCTTGATCTACAGATGTATGGTGAACTTGCTTAGAACTGGTTGTTAATAAAACTTTTGATTTCTTTTCTCGGAAGACTGAACATCGCGTTGGAGTGCGATAAGAAGAATGCGTGACAAACTTTTCAAAAAGAGAAAATTGAATGAACAATAAGTTATTTAATTCTCACTTTTATAAGTTCTTATTTCGATTAAAAACTATCTAATTGCATGATTTTCTTCGGAATATAGTAAAAGTCAATCACGTCTTCAGGGAGCTGTTCGACGTCTACAACGTGAAAGAATTGCCGACGTGCCGCGTCATCACCGACGACGGCACTTGTATCGTCCAGAACGCCCGACAAGAAGTCGAGGTTTCCGAATCATCGAGAACCGCGAAAATCTTATTTATCCCAGGAATTCTCCCACAAACAACGACGACCCGAAGAGCTTTACGCCAAGTGGAGGCAAATCGCGACGGTCCATTGCTAGTCTTCCCAGCCAATCTTTCAAACTGTATTATACTCCATTGTACAGGCATCCCTGTTTTGAAAATGAATTTTGTCATTGGACCATCAATTGAAACATTGTCCAGTTAACTTTTCTTTAACTACTCGACCAAACTTCATACATATTCAAAATATAAAAATTTCCGCATAGAAAAAGAGAGAAAAAATAAGTTATGTTTATTGATCAATGGAAGCAATTTAGAATATCATTTCTGTCTAACAAAGTGTTGAAGATAATTGAGAAAACAATTAGACTCTGTTAATGAGCTGAACCGCCAGTTAATAGAGCTCAAAGGGGAACTTCACAAGAACAAACTTGAAACGCAGTCAGAAATGTCTGTAATCAGCTCATTATGATGATGACTGAAAATAGATCAAATGTGTTCCGGCATTTTTACAACTTTTTCAAGAACTAAGATTGGAGACTAAAGAAAAACTTTGGAGATCGAGCTTAAAAAAGAAGCGATGGAGATGATCTTCAAAGAGGTCTTGAAAAGGAAGCGGAAAAGGCGCAATCAAAAAAAAATTAGTTGATTTCTTTTCAGGAAAATTTTTTGGATGCAAAACGCACTCTTCCAATTTTTTTTTCTAGGAACGCAATTGCAGGATTTACTGATCTATTTTTTGACTCAAAAAAAAAAATCTAAAAACTTCATCAAAAAAATCTTTTCACCTATCAAAAAAACTTGAAAATTTTCCCATTCCCAGAGTTTTTTTTTTTGAGTTCCTAAAAAATATTCAACCAGAAAAAAATGAACTTTTTAACCAGAAGAAAAACATTCTCAAAGATTTTGTAGTTTGATTTAACATCTTTAAATCCTAACAGATAACAGAACTCTGAACAATCTTAACTATTCAAATTCGCTTTTGCCAAAAGCCTTTTGGTGAGCTTTTCATTTATCATACTGGTTAATTGGCTGATAATTATTTGAGAGAAACATCTAAAGAAAGAATTAATCCTACTGTACCATAGATACGTATCCTAGTGATTCACTTCTCAACGTCGACAAACGCTTAATTGGCTTGAGTTTGAGCAAAATCAGTCGTCGGGATGTCGGACGAGCTTCTGGCCACGCTCTTGATTTTTCTGGTAAGCGTAACTTTTTTTGATAACTTATTTCTTATCGTCCAAATTATCAAAAAAAAATGGAGGTAATGATTTTGTAACTTTTATGAATTCGGCAAGATTCAGTGAAACGAATAAAAGTAGGAAAACAACAAAGAAAATATTTTTCTACATCTTTTTATGATTACATTTTACTTCGAGTACTTTCCCTGTCAAAAAGCCGCGTCGCACACGCAACGCTTCACACTTGGCAATATACCCATCTCGGCTTGCAAGTCGGGAAAAAAATTGACTATAGATTTTTATGACCTATTTTTAATGTGAAGTAGAAAAATAAAAGAAACGTATCTAAAAAATAAAATAAAATTTGCTAAACCGCCAATAAAGTCGTTTATAGCAAAACAAACTGATTGAAGATCTCGTCAATCGGGATGTTCTGCAACTGGGCGACCGTGTGGTACGCGATGCGGATCGAGTCGATGAAGTCGGCTTTCGGAAGTCTGACCGGCAGTCAAGCCGCCGCCGACGCCTTCTTCAACACGATCATCGTCTTCGCCTTCGTTCCAATGTTGTATTTGTGAGGAAATATATCATATTGATAGAAAAGAAATGTTTTCTTTCAGTAATATCGGATCGTTAATAAAGTACAGCTTTCTGATGGGCCATTTGTGCAATACTTTCTACGACATCAGCCTCTACTCTCACTTTTTCATGTCGTTGAACCGCCTTTGCGCCGTTTTTCTACCCTTCCGATACGATTCGATCTGCAGGTTGGAGCGCTTCAAAACTTGTCCAAATAAGTAAAACTTCAGCCAAAAGAACACTCTGTACAAAATCGCACTTTGCTGGATCTTCTCCATCGTCTCGACGACCTATGCTTTTGAAATTGTCGACTGCCGAGTGATTTTCGACCAAGAATTCATGGGTCTCAAATGGACGGCGACGTCGGCCTGCGCCATCATCGGCTGGTACTTCAGCTTTCTGAAGCAGGCCTGTCTCATTCTGGCCACCGTCTCCATCGACGTCATCACCGTTTTGAAAGTCCATCTGGTCAATCAAGACACGGTAGGGTTCCTTTCGATACGATGAAAGTATCTACCTCTCAAGTAGTCAAAAATCCATCTTTCTCTTTCTTCTAGCCATCTTTTTGCAAATTTCCACCTTTGAATACAACATTTTAAACTTATGAAAACAAAATAGTTGATAAACTTCAGAAGCTTCTATCACACATCGCGGCCAAACGTCGCGCCAAGGAAATCAGCTTTTTGAAACAGGTTTTTTAAGTTGTTTAACTTTCTTTATTTAGTCGAATTATCGGTTTTCCAAGATAATTGCATTGAAAGAAACAATAATATAAACGAGCAAGCTTTTTTTCCCATAGGAGCATTTCAAAGATAAAGTGTACTTCCGCTCCTACTTCACTCCAATTCATATAATATTATTTCTTTTTTTAACTATCAGGAAGTTATCCGAATCGTAGTTCTTCCATTTTTCAAAGAACATTATAGTTTTTTTCTGATTTCGATTCCATCTTTACACAGGAAAAAAACCAAAAAAATTTTTCAAAAAAACTTTATTTCATATTTCAATGAATTTCAGGCGTGCCTGCAAGCTTTTGTTTTCGCTACTCAACTTCTAGTTTTTTTCCTTTTGTCGCCAAAATACACGGGCAAATGGCCAAAGTTCCTTATGGGAATGCTGCTTTGGACGGCCGTTCACACGTCGGATGGGTTCGTTCCAATAACCAAAAATTAATCTTCTACTTTTATTTCAGACTTATCGCTATTTTCACCAACAAGGAGCTGAAAAGGGCAATTGGAAGGAGAAATGGTAATTTTCAATCGAGAGTTTCTGTATTTTCAAAAGATCGGAGACAAACTTCGGAAACGTATGGAAGCAAAAAGCCGTTTTTTGATTCCTGGAAGAAAAAAATTTCCAAGTTATAATGTGATAACTTTTTTTTTCCGATACTAATGTCTGTAGGAATTCGCATAAAACGGTTAGAGACTTTGATGAAAGGGATGAAAAGTTCGATTAGTTGCCTTAATCATTAAGGCTTAATGGACGTTTTTTTTATGAAATGTGTTTCCAGAAAATTCGATGGTTATAACGTTGGTTGGCACTGTGGCATAAATATACTCAGAGAAATTTTAGACGCCGATTTAATGAATAAAATGTTTTCTTTTTGTTGAGAATCAAGAAAATAAAGAAGTCGACACAGAAGCGGGATGAAAAGGGGATCAGGCAACTAAATACTGATTGCGAAGCTGATTAGGTTAGTCGATCATTGTTCAAGAAATAATCGCGCTGAATTACTTAAAGAAAATTTTTTTGAATTCAAACTCAAGAAATCAATCAATAAATCATTCCTTTTTTATCAGTCATAGATCTGAACTTTTGAAGCTATAACGAACGACCGCCTTTGGCGATCTAGAAGTCCAAACGTGTAGTTGATTAAGTTGAAAGCATGGTCTTACGCTCCTTTGCCTGTTTCATCAGCGCGTGGCTCATTCAGTTGAGGAGCTCAGAATGTAGCGGATTGTGTAGCTGGAGACCGTGTTCTAGGTGTAAGTCTCGAAGTGAGGACAACCTCTTCGAGTCAAGATTTTACACGGAACTGAAACATTTTTCCGGCGTCCTTCTCTCAATGAATCTCTCACAATGGCTACATTTTCAAGTTTACGTATATTTGATCTCTAGTTCGTAGAAATCGACTAATCCCACGATTAAGTGCATTCAAAGGTTGCGGAAGATGAGAAATTGAGAAGAGCCATCAATTCTTGTCACGGATCGGCGTTCAACGCTCTTTCTTCAAATCACATCAAAATTTCCATTTTTCTTCTTTTCTATTGATGTAAAGTTTTTTTGGTGAGCATTTTTTTCGTTAAACTAGAAAAATGCTTTTTTTAAATCTTTTTAAAAGAGTTACGAAAAAAATAACCTTAATTCGAACACCGCTTTTTCATCCATGAAGCTTATATCAGGGAGAAAAAGAAACCGAAGATCTTTGAAAGCAGAAAATTTTCTTATTAAAAATTTCATAAAACCAGTAATGATTTATAATCAAACACGCCAAACCAAGCGTAAACTTCCATAAGGTTCTTTTTCAATCAAGAATTATGGGCATCTCTTTTTTTGCTTCTGTTTGTTCGTGTGTCTGAAATCTGCGAGAGGCCTCTTCCCCAAGAGCCATTTCTTCTACATTTTTGTTCCCGAGAGCTTATTCCAGAACGGTCATCAACCATGCAGGATAATGAGTTGGCAGCACTTTTTCTTTTTCCAGTGAGTTTTTCATTTTTGAAATTTCGATATTCGGGCATCAATTGTTAATTGAACTTTGAAATGCGTGAGAAAATACAAAATAAAGTCGGTTACGTAGGATTCTCAACACAGTGTGGTGAGAATATTTTCTCACCGCTGAGAATTTCTTCAAAATAATAGCTTCCGATGGCGAATAACATAAATCGGATGATCAGGACTTCTTGCTCGAACTTTTTCCAAGAAAGTCAATCAAATTTAAAAACAAAAAATTATTCGATTGAATAACGAAAAAAAGCTGAGAAGCTGACAATCTTTGGAAAATCGGCATTTTTCATGATATCTTTGTGAAATAGTTACCAGCAGTTCTGAGTCATAAGTTCTCGATTTATATGGCATCTTTTACATTTTTTTTTCCAAGTGCCAGTAACAGTTTGAAAAAAATCATGAGTTACAAAAAAAAATGAAAATGGGGGCGAGCACTGAAAGCCTCGATAAATAGAACGTAGCCCAATCAGTTGGAAAAAAGTTTCTGGAGTCTAGGCTTTTTAGGAAACTTCCCAAATGTGTTAGCCGTTCAAAAACTTGAAAATTTTCAAAAAAATTTTCGTTGATGAAAAATTTACCTCATTGATTTAACAACTTCACAGAAAACCTCTAGGTTTGCATTTTGGGGATGCTGTGCAACTGGACGGTAGTGAGACTCGCGGTCCGACTTCCGGGGATGAAGTCGGGCTTTGGCCACTTGACCGGAAGTCTGGCACTGGCCGGAGGTTTCCACAACACTCTGTCGGCTCTCGTTCTCTGTCCTATGATCTTTTTGTGAGCTCAAATTGTTGAAAAAGTTTAAAAATCGATTAACAGCGACATCGAGACCCTGATAAACTACTCGTTCATATTGGGCCACATGCTCAGTTTGTGCAACGAGATCATCGTCTACACTCATTTCCTCATTTCCTTGAATCGCTTTTGCGCCGTCTTCCTGCCTTTCGCTTATGACAGGATTTTCAAGTGAGGATTGATTCATCAGTCTTAAGATTATTCCGGAAACACCGGTCATGAAAGTTATCATGAAGAAAAAAGTCTCAGAGGATCAGGAATATTTTATTATCAAAAAATTCCCAAATGAAGTCTGAGAAAACTTTCTGGAAAACTTTCTGAGATTTCAGAATAAAAAACACCTTCTGTTTGATCGTCGCCTTCTGGGTGCTGGCCATCGTCACCACAACGTACTTTTTTGAAATCGGCGATTGCCGCGTTCAATATAATCCGAATATACTCGGACTAACATGGAGTCGTACCAATTTCTGTGCTTCTGTCTCCTGGTACAACAGTTTTTTGAAAAACGCAGGCCTTGTGTTTCTGACGACTGTCATCGATATGTTCACAATCGCCCGCCTCCATTGGACCAACCGAAAAACGGTTCGTTTCTCATTTTTGTTTGTCAAAAAATAATATTCAACATTGATTTTTCAATGTTTTCTCCAATTCAGAGAGTACAAAGTCATGAAATGGAAAGACGACGGGCTCTCGAGCTGAGTTTCTTGAAACAAGTGAGTTACTGATAGAATATTTGATTATTTCTTTGCAGGCTTGCCTACAATCCTTCGTCATATCCGCCGACTTGATAAAATACCATATTCTTGCCCCTCATATCGTAAATAAATGGGGAAAGCTTTTCGTTGGCTTGTTTTCATGGTTCTCTATGTTTGCAATCGATGGGTTTGTTCGTTTTTCCATTTCCCAGTGTAACATAGGAATTACAGGATGATCGCCATTTTCACCAATAAAGAGCTGAAAAAAGCCATTTTCCACACAGAGAAAGGTAAAGAGTGTAAACTGCAAAAAAGTGCATCAAAAATTGATTTTGAAAGAGTCAGAAACGAAAAAAGAACAACGCCTCGAAAAAATGTTTTTATTTATTTCTACTGTTCACGTTAGTTACAGGTATTCAAAGAGATAATTTTTTTTACTCCTGTTGATGTAACTCAATTTCCGCCGTTTTATTCTTAGCTTCTCACAAAATAACGTAAAATGTTATTTCCAGGAAAAATAACTCGCGTCGCCGTCAGCGTCATTCCGGTCGGCTCAAAATGAATGATAACTTTGTATATACCCGATTTCATGAATTTTGAACCATTTTGTAAAAAAAAAATTACTTGTTCTCAAGAATCGCTTTTTTTGTTTTGCAATCCAAAAAAGGTGAGAAACTCACGGCAAGCCGAGTTTTGTTATAAAAATAACTTGTATACGGGGTTTGTCTAAAAGAGCACGGTGGTTCATTTTCCGCTCTTTTCACGTTTTAGGACAGCCCCTTCAATTCTAGTTATCAATTCAAAGTTTTGAATATATATGACTTGAATAATTGTACAAGGAACTACACTTTCCGATCATTAAAACTATTTGTGTATTAGCCTCCTGCAGAAATGAAAGATGAGCATCTAGCCGCACTTTGTTTTTTCCCAGTAAGTTACTTTTCAAACCAAACTAGGTTGAAAAAAAGGTTTTCGAAACATTACCATACCATGAAAAAAAGTATGAGGGTATTATCAGAGGAACAAAAACAAAGAGTCATCTCGAACTTCAACTTGACGATACGAAAACTGGCTAAATCCAAAAATGAAAGAGCGAATCAGGTGTGTGTCTTGGGAATGGCTTGCAACTGGACAATAGTGAGACTCGCGGTCCGACTTCCTGCGATGAAGTCCGCATTCGGCAACTTGACCGGTAGCCTGGCCCTGGCCGCAGGTCTACACAACACTATATCTGCTTTCATATTGTGCCCGACCATGTTTTTGTGAGTTGGAATGATTATCCGCTTCTCAAATTCCCTTTAGCGGCAATCAAATCCTCATAAAATACTCGTTCATCATGGGCCACTTGCTCAATATGTTATACGACATTGCTGTTTACACTCATTTTTTCATTTCTTTGAACCGTCTTTGCGCCGTGTTCCAGCCGTATCATTACGAGAAAATCTTCAGGTGAAGAGGCTATTTTGAATTTATTTAACCAAGTTGTAGTTCGAAAAACACGCAAGTCTTAATCGTGTCCTACTGGATATTCGGAATAATCACCACGACCTACATGTTCGAAATCGGGAACTGTAGAATTCAATACAATCCAAGGATTCTGGCAATTTCATGGAGCAACACCGAGTTTTGCGCTTTCGTTGGCTGGTACAATAGTTTCTTGAAAACCGCGACTTTGATTGCAATAACGGCGTCCGTCGACTTTCTGACACTTGCTAGAGTTCATTGGATGAATCAAAATCAGGTCGGTTTTTTTTAATGAACCAGAGAAACAAAACATGAAATTCGGAAGCGGCATCTCGAAAAAAAATTCAGATGTTTTTGAGCGATGTGATGGCAACGCGCAGGGCACGAGAGCTGAGTTTTTTGAAACAAGTGAGATTTTTGAAGAAACTGATCTACTTTTTTGAAAAAAAAAGCTTTTCAGGCGTGTCTGCAATGCTTCGTTTTTGCCATCGAACTGCTCAATTTCCATCTTCTGTGGCCTCATTTAGAAGGAAAATGGCTCAAGTTATTCTTCAGCCTGTTCACTTGGACCGCCTTATTCACTGTAGATGGGTTATTTTCCACTTTTAACTTCGATTAAACATTAAAAAAGGATTTTAGAATCATTTCAATTAGCACGAATAAGGAGCTGAAGAAAACTATTTTTCCCAAGAAAGATGGTATGAAGAAAAAAGTTTTTTCGTATTGAGTAAAAAATTCTTCCAGGCAAAACAGCGAAAAGTTGGGCCACAACAAGCAATCGTTCTCCTAGCTTTGTATCCATGACCCCGGTATGAAAGCAAAAATATTTTCTAGCTTGTAAGAACTTATATAAAAATTTTCTAATCGTGGATTTTCTTTTACAGTACACGCAGAAGAATCAATAGAAAGCAAATGGACGAAAAATGAAGTAAAAAAATGAAAAGAAGTCAGCAAAAAATCAGGAAGAGTCGGTATAAAAAAAAGCCACGAAAGTCCTCATCGTCCGTAGACAAGCACGCGCTACAGACAAAACTTCGAACTTATATTAAAATTTCACTATGCCCATTTATTCATTTATTTTTCGAATAGGTTATTCAACATTTTTGCTTCATAATAAAGGGCTTAATTTAAGGCCAAAAACGTCGAAAAACAAGTTGCGTTTTTTTCCAATTTTATAGAAGTTATATACTTAAAAAGTGTTACTCGAAGATATAAGTTAAAACTTCTTGTTCTATTTTTACCGCTTTATAAAGCTAAAAAACTTATTTTTGTTCTCAAACTTTGGTTTTTCGGCCTCAGTTTCTTCCAAAAAAGGTGAGAGTCTCCCGAGGTCTGCAGAAGTTTTTGGGAAGTGAAAAAGGCTGATTATGAGTTTCATTTCTCTCATTCAAAAGAACACGGTGGCCTATTTAATCTTCTTGCCGTTTTTTTCTTAATTAAATATTCGTAAAATTGTTTTTTTGAAGAGTCTATCAAATCTGAATAAACATTTTTCAATAGCGGCCAAAAAAATAGAGACGTCTCGTTTTTTTCGTATTTTTTTCAAGTATTGACTTTTTTTAAAATATTTTTTTGTATTGACTTCGTTTAAAAAGAATAAAATATCGGAATTTCTTCCTGTTTGTATCCCTACAAGCCTCATATTTTTCAATTGAAATCGTGCCTCTTCTCCATTTGAGAATTCTAGTGATTTATGTCAAAACAATTAAAAAAATATTATCTTGGAGTTTTGAAAATTTCTAGAATCGAAACTTCCGTTTTGGAAAGCTAATTAGCCTCATCAATAGTATGACAGATGATCGTCTGGCCGCGCTTTGTTTTCTTCCCGTAAGTTTCATTTCGAAAATTTTTCATAGAAAAAAAGTAAGAATCTCAAAAATTGTTTAATCAATCCAAGAGCTTCAAAAATAATCATTCGTTAAAAATAATATTCGTTGCTGAATTGATATCACTTCCTGATCCCATCAATTGTACTCTTAGAAGCTAAAATTAACTCTCTCTCTCTATCAACGGTGAGAGCTTCAAAGTTTTTATAGTTTGGAAGGCTCCAAACAAGTTGATTTTTTGTTCTGCACTTATAGGAAAGATATTTCTCGAAAAAAAAAAACGTTTTTATTCTAACTTGCATGAGCTTTCATTTCACTGGAAAAAGGCGGATTAACTATTCACAATGAAGAAAAAAACGTTTGGAAAATAATTGACTTGATGGGAAATGTCTCTCGGGGTTTACCGGTGTAACTGCAAATCTCCGAAAAAGATAAGAAACCACTTATAAACACGAAATAAAATCACCAATAACAATCGTTCAGATTCGAGTCATTCAGATTTGCATTTTGGGGATGCTGTGCAACTGGACGGTAGTGAGACTCGCGGTCCGACTCCCGGGGATGAAATCGGGCTTTGGCCACTTGACCGGAAGTCTGGCACTGGCCGGAGGTCTCCACAACTCAATAACCACCCTGTTTCTGTGTCCCACAATGTTATTGTGGGTTGAAAGTACAAAAATAAGTTCTATTTGACCATCAGCAACATCGAAATCTTCGTGAACTACTCGTTCATCATGGGCCATTTGCTCAGTATGTTATACGACATTGCTGTTTACACTCATTTTTTCCTTTCTTTGAACCGTCTTTGCGCCGTTTTTCAACCGCATTACTACGAAAAAATATTCAAGTGAACATCAAACTATAAACTCGGATATGAATTTTTAATTTTAAGTCATAAAAACACACCGATTCTTATCGTGGCCTACTGGATATTCGGGATAATCACCACAACCTACATGTTCGAAATTGGTGATTGTCGGATTCAATACGATCCCAAAATTTTGGCTCTCACGTGGAGTAATACAGAATTCTGCGCATTAGTAGGATGGTACTGCAGTTTCTTGAAAACTGCAACTTTGATTGCCATAACGGCGACGGTCGATCTTTTGACTCTTTTCAGAGTTCACTGGATGAATAAAAATCAGGTGAGGCTTTCATAATTAGACGGAAAGAAATCGAAAATCCTACTTGAGAATGTTCTAAGTGACGTGATGGCGACGCGGCGTGCACGAGAACTGAGTTTTTTGAAACAAGTTGGATAATCAAAAAGAAAAGTCCCTGGAGGGATGAAAGTTCAGGCGTGTCTGCAATGTTTCGTTTTTGCCGCAGAACTCCTCAATTACCACCTCGTATCGACTCACTTGGAAGGAAAATGGCTTAAGTTTTTCTTCAGTCTTCTACCTTGGACGGCACTGTTCACTATTGACGGGTTCAATTTTACTAAAAAGTCAAAAACTTTTGGAATAAATTCAGAATAATCTCAATTTCAACTAACAAGGAGCTAAAGAAGGCGATTCTCAAAAAAGAGGACGGTTAGAAAGACATTAAAACTGTTGAATGAACAAAAAGTTTTGTTGCAGGAAGAGGGAGAAATGGTTGGGCCACTACAACAAGCAATCGTTCTCCAAGCTTCGTATCAATGAGTCGATTATGAAACGAAAACTTACATCTTTATAAAACTAAAACATCTGTGAATGAGAACTTTTACCTTTTTAAACTTGTAAGAAAGCTCCAAGGTTACTGTAGAAATCCCCTCATCGTCTCTTTCTCAAATTGTTCCTTCGAATTTTGTGACGTGATCAGTGAATTATTCATACAACTTCCTTTGAAAACTTCTAGTTAGTTTCTTGCATCTTGTAGAGAAGGGCGATTCTCACGATTAGAAAGCATTCGCAGCGTTTTTGACAATTACTTTTTTACTTCTCACATTAAAATAATTTACCCATACACTCTTGTAGTAGGCAAGGCACATCTATTCTTTTTCTTTTTCAAAACCAATTTAATAAATTGTACCCATATGCAAATAGTATCATAGTCCGTCAAGTGATATCTTAAATATTTCTGAATGTTATTTTTTTCCTTTTTGAAGTATCTACATATATGTATATGAAAAGATTTCAATTCAAAAAAAACTTCATGCAGTCTTCTCCTCTTTTCTACTTTAACCAAAATGTCTCCGTTTTTAAACCTTTTTTTCTCATTTCCATAACGATTTTTTGATTAATAATATTTTCACGAGTGAAGAAGGTAATAAAAACCCGTCAATAAGAGCTAAAACAACGAGAATAATAAGGCGAATTAGAAGGATTCTCATTTCGAAACTTCCTTATCAAACGACTCATTAGCGACATATCACAATATCATGACTGATGATCGTCTGGCCGCGATTAGCTTACTCCCGGTGAGTTTTTCTTTTTGACCGATTTATTTCCTTTAAAGATTCTAATAGAAGAAATATCTGGTCTCTTTGACTTTTAGAATTTGATCTGCAGTAAAAAGGAACACATTTCTGTTAGGAAAGACTTGGGAAAAAGTTCCCATAAATAAGAGCTTGTGAAAAACTCTTCGTTTGGAGTGCTCATTATTTGTCCCGAAGTTTTTGAACTTTGTCAGCAAAACTGTCTGGTGATTCAAAAAACGAGAAGAGAAACATATTCCTGCTTTAAAAAAGATTTTCCAAGTCGTATCGTATTGATATACTATGACAATTATCAAAACTCATAATTAAGGTATGTGTTCTGGGAATGGCTTGCAACTGGACGATTGTAATTCTTTCGGTCCGACTTCCAGCCTTGAAGACGGCTTTCGGAAACTTGACCGGTAGTTTGGCCGCAGCCGGAGGCCTCCACAATACGTTCATGGCTCTTGTTACTTGTCCCATGATTTTTTTGTGAGTGAAAAAAGGAGAAATTGTCTGACCTGATTCCAGCAATTTTCGAATCCTCAACACCTACTCGTTCATCTTGGGCCATTTGCTCAGCATGTTCCACGACATCAGCGTCTTCTCGCATTTCTTCATGTCGTTGAACCGTCTGTGTGCCGTTTTCTTCCCTTTGGCCTACGAGAACCTCTTCAGGTGTGCTGAAATGACAATAAATTGAAACTTGATGATTAATTAAACAGAAAAACACTTTGTTCGTTAAGCTTTCCTAACTTTTTTTTTTTACTGAAAAGATGCTTGAAAACTTCAGAGTTTCGGATCGATTTTTCAGCGCCAAGAAAACGAAAATTTTGATTGGAGCTTATTGGATATTTGCTATCATCACCACGACCTACACTTTTGAAATCGGAGATTGCCGACTCAAATTCAACCATGAATTGCTGTCTTTTGGATGGAGCAACACCAGTTTTTGTTCATTTGTTTTGTGGTATTCGAATTTCGTGAAGAACGCCGGATTAATCGTCATCACAGCTTCGATAGACGTGCTCACTGTTTTGAGGGTTCATTGGATCAACAAAGACGAGGTGGGGATTCGAACATTAGAAAAAGATCCTTGAAAAGCTCTTTTCTTGAAGATAGGAATTCCTCAACTCATGGCCGATGATAAGTTGCTAAAGTGATTTTTTTTTCCAACTAAAAATTATATTCAGGCAATAGAAAGTCAAATGATGGCGACGCGACGAGCGAGGGAGCTCAGCTTTTTGAAGCAAGTCGGTTATTTTCGAGCTTTTGACTCAGAATACATGGTTGAATAAATGAAAAGGGCTAGGGAATCATTTTACAGGTCTGTCTTCAATCCTCCGTCTTTGCCGCTGAACTAATAAAGTATTACATCGTGACGCCTTATTTTGAAAACAAACTGATACTTTTTTTTCTCGGCACTTTCACATGGACCGCCTTGTTCACAATTGATGGGTAAGTCCTTTTCGAAATTAAGATTGTTTTATTTAAACATCTCAGTTCAAAAACTATGAAAAAAAGAACCATTAAAAAAACCATTTCAATTATCATGATCTTTCAGAATAATTGCGATTTCCACCAATAAGGAACTCAAAAAGGCAATTTTCAAAAGTGAAGGTCGTTTAAATCGAATATATAACATAATTGTCATTTTCAGCGAAGAAAAACAGCGTTTTTAATAGAGTCAACAGTATTGCGGCCAGTCAAACAAGCCGAATGAGCCGATATTAAAGGGAAAAATATTCTTTTCAATAAATAAAATGTTTCCTCGTGCAGTTTTTTTTTTGTTTGTCGCTGGGAAATTTATTCCGCTTTTTTACGACGTTCCTTGAGAAACGCATGGATCAAAAAATTTTCCGTTAAAAAGAGCTCACCGGTCAGATTTATCGTTAAAATGTTTGATTTTTCTTTATTCGTAGTTATCAAAACTTTTTTCTGGGCCAATGATATCTGAAATTGGGAAAACCTACTTTCATAAATGATTTCAAGTCGTTTTGCAAACAAAAACTTCCTATTTGTTCTTCTTTTGTTCAAAATCTCCTTGGAGCTCACTTCAACTCGAAAATTCACTTCCTTTTTGCAAATTCCGGTTTGTTTTTTGCCCCTTACGGCAAAGTCCAATCTTCAGCGGAATTATTACCATTTTTCTCAGAACGATGAGCAACAGGAATCAAGTTAACAGCTTGAAATTTCTGAGGCGATAAGAACGCTCAACCTCTCGAGAGAAAAGAAGCTTCTTTGAAAATCCAAATGTCTTATTTCGTGCCTCGATGAACTAAAAACTGGAATTGTTGAATTTTCACCGAATTCTCGATTTGAATAAAAGACATCAAAAATTTCGACTCTGTTTATCTATGGAGAATAATTTGCAGGAAGATTTAGAAAAGCAAAAAAAGGCAAGTTCAGTTGGAAATAACACACTCAACACTCGAAATATCCGACATTCTGTCTCGCCTGAATAAAAGGCAGACGCAAGAAATCAAGACTTCCGTGATTCGCCTCGAATCTTCGTCATGTTCATCCGGAAGGAACGGGAAGGAGAAGATGAGTTGAGAGCTCCTGGGGCGTCTGTCCGTCAACCTCTCTTTCCATTGCCCCGCCACCTCTGTGTGCTCCTCAAAAAACACGCGACGAGACGCCGGCGACGGCGACGACGCGGCGATCGATGGCCGTCGGCCAGGCTCCGCCTCTTCCATCCATCGTCAGCCCCTTCCCCCCTTTCATTTTTTATCGCTCTTTCTCATTATCATTTTTGCATAAGCAACTGAGAAAAAAAAACATTAGTTGCTCCTTATTTTCTCACTTGTTCCATAAAAAATAACATGTTGAGTTGCTTCAAGGCCCAGAAATCAAACATTCATCGTATCAACACTGAAAAAAAGATTGCCGGACCAAAATCGGTTTCGCATGTTTGTCAAACAAACCAGTTGCTTTGAAATAAAAACAAAAGGCGAAAAATTTCCTTTGTTTTGATTGTAAAATTGTTTTACCCTACTTCAAACGATATATTACATGTCAATTTTTGAAAAAAATTTCCAACTTCGAAATATTTCTCACACTAGTTACTTGGAAAAAAATTATACAAAAAAAGAGAGAAACCATCTTCATCGACGAAAAAAACATTAAATTACCATTTTTTTTTAAAATTCTATATTTTTGAAAGCTTCGTTTCTCAATTTGCTCTCCGAACCTTCTCATTTATGAACGCCAATATAAATCACGTTCTTTGAAATTTTCAGCGTTTGTCGAAAAATCTGTAAAAACAAACAGTTGGAAAGTCCTACCTGACGGAAAATTTAGTCGTTTCTTTCTACCAGTATACATTCCACGTCAACTAAGCCTAGGAGTGCCGATTTTATTTCAAAGTTTTTAAAATAGAAAAAAGGCTTCATTTTGGAGAGTTCGGATCTTTATATAGAAAATTCGGAAGGATAACAAACTCAGAAAAATTATAGCTTTTTGAATTTTTTTGATTGGCGCGACTTGAATAGCTTTAAAAAAAACAAGCTTTCCGGTTCTTTATGCATTAATTTTTCATTCCAGTGAAAAGTACCAAAAGCTTGTGAAAAAGATAGAGCAAAATTCTATCCATTTTGAACCTAAAAGACAAAATTCGTGTCGAAATTGGGCGTGGAAGGGAAAAATCCAATTTGACAGCCTTTGGAATTTGAAAGTAGCGACGGAAAACTTTTTTACTTCGTTGTTTATGATTAATTCATTGCGTAATGGAGGCATAAGAAAAAAACCTTCTACTGTAGAAAACTCGAACATCTTTTTTGTTTTTGGATTAAATCTCACATGTATCATTATTCATTGTGAGTATTTCCACTGTTCTTTGAGATAAAGCTTAATGAAGCTCAAGGATTTTTTTGATTTTTTTCATTAATTCAAAAATTTGGATCTTCTGATCTCTCCGAGCAGATTAGAATTCAACTATCAAAGCTCTTTTGTCAAAAGAAAAGACGTGATGTTCTATCAAAACTTCCAATCTCACCTTTATTTACTCGATATACGACTCTCTCTATAATTTCAATGTTTTTGCTTTATCTGAAAGTTTCAGAGATATCAAATCTCTCTATCGACCCGTACAACGACGTATTTCTTCCGTTTGCAGCCAACTCTTCGCAATTCCAGGTTTTTCAACAAGTTTAAACTTTCGGGTTAGCCGAGGAAAATAAGGGGCGAAAATGATTGACACAACTCGTTCCTGTTTCAAACTTTTGCGGGAAAAGAATATTAAGCAGTTTCAAAGCGTCGCGAATTTCCATTGATCTTCCCACGCAGACTAACGAAACAGTTGAGAAAACTAGTTGAATCGTATTTTCTGTGTGTTTCCGTTTCCTTCCAAAGGGACAAACGTCATGTTCAAAAATAGACCAATTCGATTTTGTTGTTGGGAAGAAAAAGAAAGGCGACCTTTCTATTTTCTTCGAATTGCTCTTACGGCTGTCCTTTTATTTTTGATGTAGTCGTTAGAGTCAGTTTGTCGGTGGCTTTTGAAAGATTCAAATTATTGCTCCAAGGATTATTTCGAGATTAGAAAAAATAAACTTTATGATGCCATCGGATCAATAGATAACGAATATTGTTTTTGAAGTGCGAGTTGAAAACGGAGAAAAACTTCTCGCTGATTGAAAGCCTTGATAAAATCTTAAATCCCGTTTTTCATAAATAATCAATTTATTTTTGTTGTTTATCAAAGTATAATCCATCGATAGAAAAATAGAAAGATCAGTGAGAGTCGACTTTTTTGTTTTTTTTTGTTCGTTTTGCCTGACGATCATGTGGCGCCGCAGAGCAAATTTGTTACGCAAAACCCAGCGGCGAAAATTGATGACTCGGTGCCGAAAAGAAAAACTTCGCGAACTTGTCGATCAATCCTTCTTCTTTATCTTTTTTTTGTGAAAATAGTTCTTTTTGCAATTTATGGGTCATAGAATTGATGAAAACTTTTTACAACAGATCACGGGGAAGGAATCAGAAAGAAATTCTGTTACAAACCCCTATCTTTCTGAATTTTTTTTTAGGAATTTTACAGTTTATCAGAACACCTGTAAGTTCTGTTTCGTAACTATACCGTATAGTCTATACGTCCATGAATACTCCTAATTTTTCATGCAAAAAGCTAAAGATCGAATTTCGAAAAACTCTTTTTGAGTATTTTTTCTTGAATTCAACGAATCGAATGATCCTATTCAAATAATTTGTTTTAACCACCTCCGTACACTCGCAAACTAATTTTTAACTACTCCTGTTTTATTCGATGCACTTGGAAGCTAAAAAGCTTCCATCATCTTTTGAGAGAATCTGGATCGTTGCAAGAAAAAGAAATATGTTTCAAAAAACTTTGTGCTCTCCTCGAATTTCTCAATGAGAATAAAATAGGGCTGAAAAGCTGGACTGAAAACGCTTAAGGGTTCACTACTCTGGCGGGATGACGAACGCAGCGGCGACGACGCGGCTGTGGCTCGGGCCTCTGCTTCTCGTCGTGATCATCGCCTTGATCTACCTCCTCTCCTTGATGCCTCACTCCCCGCCGCCGCCGATGGTTCGTCTTTTTTCCGTTTTTGTTTTTCTGTATCAGACGCGGTCAATCTCATGAACACTAGCGCGAAAAAATCAATTAATATATAGATCACTGGATATCTCAGAAAAATTAAAGGCGTCTGTTTATTTGTCTAAAAGAACGGCTCAAAGCCTCAGAACAAATAGAAAAAATAAGCCGCCGTGAACTTTGCCAATGATTTCAGAAAAGAAAAAAAAAGTTGCTTGTTTTACGCTGAATTCGTCACTAAACTCACTCGAAAAATTTGAAAGTTGTTCCAATAAACGTTTTTGAAAAAAAAAATTTAACTGTGTTTCTATGCAATTTATTGAGCCCTTCTTTGGGAAGAAAAAAGAAAGAAAAAAGAGTTTCATTTTGAACGAAAAGTCCCCCTTTTGAAGACCCCAGCAAGCTGGGCGTTTTTCAAACGAATTTTGAATTAAACTCCCTTAATCAATCTTCAAAGAAGCTTCCTAATTTTTTTTACTGATTTGAAATAATTTCGTTGAACATGAACCCTTTATTATCCGAAAAACAGACATGATTCTTCTGAAACTTTCGAAAATCTAAAATTGAAATAATTTCTTTGCAGTTCCAACCGAGTGGTGGTTTGACCGACTACAGCCAAGAATATGCGATGAAAGGCCAAATTCACATAGAATGGGACGACGCCAAGTTCCGACAAAATGAAGGTTCATTTGAACTTCGAAAATATAAAAATCCTGGCTGGTAAATTATTAAGCTTCAAGCCTTGTTCGATTTCTTACAAAATGATTTTAAATGCCGTTTTCCGATAGTGGTGGGGCATTGGTAAAAGCGTGACCGATACTACGATAAGAACAAAAGCCCAATCTTTCATATAGTAGAAAAAAGCCCGGAAACTTTTTTTCAAATTATTTGAAAAGGTCGTGAATTTTTTCTCGATACACAGACATTCCGTGAGCCCAACTACAAAAAACCCATAGCTCTAGACATTTTTGAACAAGTCTTATCGCTTTGTTAGTTTCACTAGCAAAAAGAAACTTCTTAAAGGAGCGAATTTTCGAAGATTTCTATGCGGAAAACTGCTTAAAATAATCACTTAAAATGACCTATGACCCTCTAAAAAATTTTTTCAATTCATTTTCGAAAAATCCACAATCCGTATAAAGGGATTACCCTTGTCTTCATTTCTTCAAGTCTATTTCTTTTCAATATAAAGCCGAATTAAGAAGCGCTTTTCGCGACGAGCTGCCAACACGGAGGTCTGTTCAACGAAACCGACGGCACTTGTCTCTGCACCGAGTGGTACAACGGCGATCGGTGTCAATTTCCGGTTGGTAATTTCTTATGATCGAAAAAAGAACATGAACTGATACAGTGACTGAAGAAAATTAAAAACAGAAAGAGTTGCGAATTGAATATGATCCAAAAACTGAAAAATTATGCTTTTTACAAGTATCTTTCCAATGAAAACTCCAAAAAATAATTCAACTTTTAGGTTTGTATGAACAATGGCGTCTACAACGCGACTCTTCAACGTTGCCTGTGCAGTGGAAATTGGATGGGCGAACATTGTATTTTCCGGTGTCCACACGGCATCGTCAATAGAACTACAGGTCGGTGTACAAAAAGAGTTGGCAAAGATTTTTCCACATAAAAACTTAGCTCAAAATTGGTCATAGATAAAATTTTGAGAGCGGAAAAGTCAAAATTTCTTGAAGGACCGCTATAATCATTTCCTCAAAAAGCGTTCTAATAAACTACAGGACTCTCAAAACTCAACAGTTCCGAAAAGTTGTGTAGAAAAATTTTGGATCATTTTGATTTGATGGAACTTGAAGGTTATAGACGTAACACAACAGCCAAAGAACCATATGAATTTTCTTAAAGCCTTTCGATAGCTTGAAATAATTCATAAAGTTTCAACGACTACTCCAAATGCTTTTCGATCTTGATCTTTTTCATTTAACCTTTGATTCGAATTTAGGAATCTGCGACTGCGGCCGAGGGAGAGCCTGCAGCGTGCAAAAATGCTTTAATGGCCAATTCTACGACGGAAAATGCATCTGCTTCGAAGGTCAGTTTTCGTCGAAAATTGCCTCTCATCACTTTTCTGAACATTCCCTAGAAGTTGATGTTCAGGCTATTCCGGGCCGGCCTGCACAACCTGTGAAGGTCTCTTCTGCGAGGATAACATGCGACGTCGCGGCGCCGTCAACTCGCGATTGACGCTGTCTGGACTCTCCTTCTGCATCATCACCATTGGACTGTTGTGCGTTGCAGCAAGGTGCGAAATAAACTAGAAGCCAATAACCTTGGGAGATTCAGAAGACGTCGGACTGGATTGGTGCCGCCTTCGGAGGACACCTGGTACCGAGTCTTCCAGCCAGCTAACCATCGTCCTTTCCGGTTCGTGGTAATCATCACTTAAAAAAACCTTTCTCTAATTTTGTCCAACTTTTTATGAGAAAACCTAAAAACCTGCCCTTTCAGTTGCCGTCACGATTATTTTTGCGGCGGTTCTTGGATGCCACGCGATCGAGCCCTGATCGTGGCTCCAGGAAGAGTCAGTCTTTCCTCAGCTTCTTCAAATGGAAGACCATCGTCAGTTGCCTCGAGGCTTCTCAAGTGATCACTCTGCTGTTCAGGACGAGAAGTCAACGGCTCGCCGCAACACCTCCACCCAGCTACACATCTGTGGACAACCTGACACGAGTTGAAGAGCAAATGCCTCCGACATATGAGGTAATATGCCTTCCTTTTCTCCGCTTCCTCTTCAGAAATTGAAAGATCTTTTCTTTTTAGTGAAACTTGATGTCGAAACAGAAACTTATTTCTTGTCCAGTGTACTACTCAATTCTAATGAAGCAGTTATCTTTAATTCACCAAAAACCTTCCGAAAACTCTCAAAAGGATCTTTCAACTGCAGGAGGCGACGAGAACCTTATCCGAAGAACCAGAAGACGTCGTCGAAGTCATTGACGAAACTGACGTCAACAAAGACGAGAACTCCAACGAGCCGCATCCAGACCATAGCCCGACCAACAACGATTCTTCCGTTTGACGTGTCTATTCAGTCGAATTTTCTTCTCGAAAAATAATTATAAAAATGGTCGGAGGGATATTTTAAATCATGTGTAGTTGAAAAAAGCCAGTCGGCTTGCGGTCAATGCTTCGTTAACTTTTTACATCTTCAGAAATTCATATCGAAACATTGTAACTATGAAAGAGAAAAACCTTTAGAAAAAAATAATATTTTTGGAGCAATAATATGTTGGATTTTATTCAGAAAAAAGAGTTACAGAAGCATCGAAAACGCGGCGAAATTTCAATTTTTCAAAATTACTCCGCCCATTTTTACCTATTGCTCATGCTAAAGTGACTCATACTTAATCCCAATCGCCAACTTTGTAATTTGAAGTTTTTCACCTCAGGTTTTCATCAACTTCTGATGTTTGAGTTTGAAGCAATTCTAGACGAGTAAATTCGGCGTTCTTTTCGTCAACCCGATGTTTTAGTTTAGACAGTAGATTTTATGTAGTGATTTCCTGTTGTGCCGGTAGATCAAATCAACTAAAAACTGGTGAATTTTCGTATTTCCTACTTTACTTTTTAACGACAACTTTACATTATTCCTATTCATTCGCATTTTCTGACTTTCATTTTGATTCTCTTCGATTGAATAATATGGAATTTTTGAAGCTACGGGTTTGTTCGCCTAGTCTTTTTACGAGCTCTTTTTCGATTCTAACGACTCAAAAAAGTTTTCATTAATATTTGTGCAGATTAATAAAGTTTTTAAAATCCAATCAAAATGTCTCCAAATATAGCAAAAAATAAAAGACACTCACTATACGATTTTGGCCTATTTAAAGGTCGATGGATAAGTTAATAGGTATTATGATAACAAAAAAAGATGTTTTTTCCAAATTTAGAGGCTTAAAGAGATTGGGGAAATCTCATTTTATGAGATAGGTAATAATCAGAAAAAAAGCCGCACAGAACTTTAAATTCTGATTCGAAGGTTTTTTTCAGCAACCCGGACAAAAAAATCTTGCGAAACAATTTTTTTCTAGTTTGGCTTTTAAAACTTTGAGTTCACCTAGGCTTATTAGAATGAAATAAGTTCAAAAACACCATACAACGAAATTTACAAAAAGAAAAGGATTCATTTTGAGAGTAAATTCTATCCATGGAATGTGTCTACAAAGCCGCCTATTTCCTACTCGCGGCCATTTTTCCGAACTCATCTTCGAAGTGCCCACCCCAAAACCTCAGCAACCACAACAACAACAATTGAGATCCGAATGGCTTTTCGGTAGTCACAATCACTCGTAACTTTTGCGCGGCGGCGCGCACTTTACACACGCGGCTGTAAACAATGGAATTGTGAGCTCCGTTCGGCTTCTTGGCCTATGCAAATCGCGTCTCTTATCTCCCCCGGCTCCGCCCTTCCAATCACTTCGCCCAGCTTCATCTCATCACCTTCCTATCATCTTTTCAATCTCATTTCCGCGCACTTCGTGAGTCGCTTTGCAAAAAATGAATTTTGAGGGTTCTCAATTCCATCAGAGCTCAAAAATAGGGAAAATATCCTGTTTGAAGCTTCTAGTAAATGAAAACTGAATTAAGTCCAATGTGAAACCTTTTTTCTTTCGAAAGGGTTGGTAACGGCGTTTTTCAAATGAATGTAACCAATTTCTTCTCCTTGAGCCAGGTTTGTGCGAGGGCCGGCCCGTCAGCCTTTCGACCCCGACCATTTCTAAGCCCGGCCCGGCCTGCCCTTAGCGGGGCCTCAAGCAATTATGTCGGCTAAAAAAGGTCAAATTTTTTTCAAACCAACTATCAAGTTTTTTCATGACATAAGCACGTTTTGAGAAGTAAAAATGTAAAAATAACTTTTCGGTGAAAATGTTTTCAATGAAATTTAAATTTTTTTCGAACCCTGGCCTGGCCCAAGCCCGCGCAGGCTTTTTCTCAAACATAAAGCCTGAAGCACGGGCCAGACCGGCCCGGGTCAGGCAGCCCGGCCAGACACACAATCCTGCTTTTGAGCTGAGCTAACGCATTCATTGTAGCTCCATTAATAATTTAATAAAAAGAATCTCATTCGCTTCCTGAAAATCCTTTTTGAGGAGCATGACAAAGAAATTGGAATATTTTTCTTGAATTTTGCTAGCATTTGAATCGAAATAGATGATTGTCAATTCAAAAACTTCCATCAAACAACTTTTTTGATAGTTTTCCTACATCGTCAGATTACAATTGAAAAGAATCATGAAGATCTGTTCAGGACAAAAAAAATTTGAAATTTGTCTCTCCTTTTTGAATTTAAAAAAAAATTGAGTTTCCTCAGGTGACAAAGGAAACCGTCGTACTCAAGTATGAAAGCAAGCAAGAAACGAGATTTTCGTGTAGCGGCGCTCATTTTTTCTTGCCCCTTTCTTGCTTGAAACTCGTACGAAATCCTTCCCTTTTTTCTCGTTGCCCTCGGGCGATTCAGTCGTTTTTCAAATTCTTTCTTTTTACTGCTGGAGCTGGAGGGCTAATGTTTTTTCTTTGGTTTATCTTTTTTGTTTTTAACACACGTTCTCTGAGAAAAATCGATGACTTTTTCAGTAATAAAAAGCAAAAATAAAAAGTTTTTTGATTTGCCTCAAAATGTTATCACAGTTTACACACGTGCTTCTGATTATTTAGCACCAGATTCCAGGTGGCTCCGCCCCTTTTAAAAGATACTGTAGACAGTAAGCTGAAAAAAATTAATTTTTTTCCTGTTGAGAATTTTCATTCAAAAATGTTTGGAAATGTAAGAAAACACTATTTTGAGTATTTTTTCAGTTGCAACTTTTTTTCTAACTCGACTTCTTCGGGGAGAAAAAAATTGAAATTTCCTCAAAAACAGCGATTTTTTCAGTTTTTGAGCCATAACTAGAGTAAGAACCCCCCTATGGTACGACTTTTATTTCTGATTATGAAACTAGGGGTCTTCTTCTTCAAGAAAAAGTAGTTCTACAACAAATCCCTGGGGTGAGATAGTTGACCTCCATTCGACCGAAGGTGATTAACTTGAATCGGCTCAAAATTTAAAAAATCGATTTCCTCCTAATTTGACGGCTTCTTCCTCTTATTTTTTTTAAAACAAAAGACAACACTCACGTTCATGTTCTCCACCATTTTGGTGCTCGAAGAAAATTTTATTCCGAATTTTTCGAGACTTTTCGAATTTTAGGACTTTCGTCGATTTTTCAATTTTTTTCCGTTTTCAGGTAGTTTTTTCTGTAGGAACCCCCGAATGTGGTCATTATCTTTTTGGTATATGAAAGAGTAGGTCTTTCTGGATAAGGAAAAAAATTAGTCCGGTAAAAAAATCTCTGGGGTGGCCCAGTTGACCTCCGACCGCCTGAAGGGGACGACCCCAAAAAAATGGAATTTTTCACAAAGGCTCGGAAAACAACTTTTTTTGTTTCCATTCTAACAAAAAAACTTTTTCAGGAGACCTACATCACTTTTCGACATGAATCGGAGTCTTTTTTTCGGCAAGAAATGAGTAGTTTTATTCAAATTTGAGGCTTGGCACGCTTATCTTCGTTTTTTTAACGTTTTCACCTGCTCTAAAGTGTTGTAATCATTTGGGAAACCGTTTAAAAAGATTTTTAGGGAAACCCAGCAAATGTTTGAATTTTTTTGAACACCTAAGCAAATGAAATCAGGGGTTAAGAAATGGCGAAAAAAAAGCTTTTTAATAAACTTTTTCGAAAAAAATATAAACATCTTATGGCATTCAAAAATGTCGATTACTCTTTAAAAAAACAACTATTGATGAAACTTAATAGAAAGAAAAAGATAGACTCAATAAACCTGACTTTAATTCGGAAGATGCATTAAAACGCTTTTTTTAGGTGAAAAAAATGCATTTTTTTAAATATCTTTTTTTCACTTGAGATGTTTTGTAAATCAATAAAAAAACATGAAACACTGCCTATATAAATTTTTTTCAGCACCAATAGATCCAGAATTGTAAACAAGAACTTCTAAAAGTTTCAAAAACCTCATTTTTTTGGGGAAAAAAATGTATGAATAAAATTGATTCAAAGTTTCAAAAAAACTTTCAGTTATTGTATTTTGGCGAAAAAAATAATTTTTTGAAAATCATCGACATTTTTTTGAATGCCATAAGATGTTTATATTTTTTTCGAAAAAGTTTATTAAAAAAAGCTTTTTTTCGCCATTTCTTAACCCCGATTTCATTTGCTTAGGTGTTCAAAAAAATTCAAACATTTGCTGGGTTTCCCTAAAATCTTTTTAAACGGTTTCCCAAATGATTACAACACTTTAGAGCAGGTGAAAACGTTAAAAACGAAGATAAGCGTGCCAAGCCTCAAATTTGAATAAAACTACTCATTTCTTGCCGAAAAAGACTCCGATTCATGTCGAAAAGTGATGTAGGTCTCCCTGAAAAAGTTTTTTGTTAGAATGGAAACAAAAAAAGTTGTTTTCCGAGCCTTTGTGAAAATTCCATTTTTGGGGTCGTCCCCTTCAGGCGGTCGGAGGTCAACTGGGCCACCCCAGAGATTTTTACCGGACTAATTTTTCCTTATCCAGAAAGACCTACTCTTTCATATACCAAAAGATAATGACCACATTCGGGGGTTCCTACAGAAAAAACTACCTGAAAACGGAAAAAATTGAAAATCGACGAAAGTCCTAAAATTCGAAAAGTCTCGAAAAATTCGGAATAAAATTTTCTTCGAGCACCAAAATGGTGGAGAACATGAACGTGAGTGTTGTCTTTTGTTTTAAAAAAAATAAGAGGAAGAAGCCGTCAAATTAGGAGGAAATCGATTTTTTAAATTTTGAGCCGATTCAAGTTAATCACCTTCGGTCGAATGGAGGTCAACTATCTCACCCCAGGGATTTGTTGTAGAACTACTTTTTTTCTTGAAGAAGAAGACCCCTAGTTTCATAATCAGAAATAAAAAGTCGTACTCATAGGGGGTTCTTACTCTAGTTATGGCTCAAAAACTGAAAAAATCGCTGTTTTTGAGGAAATTTCAATTTTTTTCTCCCCGAAGAAGTCGAGTTAGAAAAAAAGTTGCAACTGAAAAAATACTCAAAATAGTGTTTTCTTTACATTTCCAAACATTTTTTTGAATGAAAATTCTCAACAGGAAAAAAAATTAATTTTTCAGCTTACTGTCTACAGTATCTTTTTAAAAAGGGGCGGAGCCACCTGGAATCTGGTGCTAAATAATCAGAAGCACGTGTAAACTGTGATAACATTTTGAGGCAAATCAAAAAAACTTTTTATTTTGCTT